>OZ022500.1:37049813-37719220 GCA_963989385.1 Ctena decussata | reverse complement strand
AAGTTATTGCATACGTATCAAAGCATCTGCTTTTTGTTGATATATTTGCATCTCGTCCCTAATCTTAAGATGGACACTTTGATGAAAAATCAAAGTCGAGCCGGATAATTTTGAATTGCTTGATGCTGTTGGGCCAGGAAGACGAATATTAACAAAACGATGCACTCGCGATTGTCTGTCAGAGGATGACAAAACACAGTGACATATTTTTCGCATTTTTAACGAATATTTCGTTGAGTCCATTCAATAAGAGCATGAAACAATTTTTTATTGCTTAAACTTTTGCCAGGTCCACCCAGAGATCCGGAAAACCTCGTCTTTTGGCCTCAACTTTTAGCATCTCCCTCGGGACCTGGCAAACGTTAAAGTATGAAAAACCATGCTTAATCCCTATAGTGATAAGGATTGCAAAAGGCAGTGTTAGCCGGTTTTCAGTTCCAGATGGCCGGATTATTATAGATTCAAAGAGTGTATATCTGATATATATTTCATAAAAAGCTTAACTTCACGGGGTCTTAGCTGGATAATAATTTCTGAACAAACGAGAGTTTCGCAAATTTGACGTCTCTGCCACGAGTTTACTAATACTTGTGTACCTTAAAATGAATCAAGATAAACTGTCGGTGTTCTGAACTGGACATACGTATTTGAAATAACAAATATCAGTAAGTAAATGTCCCAGTCGTTCTGACTACGCACCTAAGACATAGAGAATACCATGTTAGTGTCGTTTGATATCAAAAGACACTTACATGGTTTTCTATTTATCATGCATCATTAGAATATTTTACGGCATAAAGAGCGGCAAACAATGATATGCAAACGCATTTTGTTCGAATTTGCTGACGTCGCGAATGCGCTATGACGTTAGTCGGTGACGTCAATTAACCAATGGAATGTTGATATCACGGCCAATGTCAGTATGTAGCCAATTGTCTTCAGAGATCGCTTCTGAAGGCATCGCCTGATAACATTGGCGCAAGCGCAGTTCTAAAGTGGCATGATAACAATTAACGTTATCATACCCCAGGTATCATGTGAATTTTGCAGCAGATGCATGATAAAATAATTTCAGTTTCCTATATAACACATGAGATTACATGCATTCATCATCATACTCATATACAGGACGGTACATTTTGCAGCTCACTAATTTTTAACAAAGACATATAGAAGGATTTTATTTCAAGGCGTTAATATACAGAAAGCATACCACCAGAACGCTGTCGAATGCTATTAAATGAAACATAAAACTTTGATAAATTCATAAATGAGGTAGCTCATGCGAAGTGGTTGTTAAAGATACTTGCAAACTACCTACGCTGATTAGTGAGCTTCCACGTTGACATTAGATTCTCGAAATTTTCTTTTCATCAAAGCAGACTAATTAGATTCTTGACCTTTCCATTTAATTATTTAGATCAGCTTACATAGATATGATTTCGGAATAAGGGATACTTATAGTAGACTAACTGTCGGAATTGTTAGCAAATATTAGAAGAAAATGACTATTTAACCATGTTTTTTTCCATTGTCGCTAAGAGACACAACGTTCTGAATTTATTACTGGCCATCAGAAAAAGGAGATACAATTGTATACAAAAAATAAACGACACGATTATTGGGTCTGTTTTTGACTTATCACGCATTTCAAAGTAGCTGCCAATGATCCCCATGATCTTAAAGAACCAGAAAATATAAACACCACTACAGTGCAGTATGGGAAGACTTTCTTAAAGGTTGACACCAGCAATAAAATTTTGAATAGATGGAGATTTTCAAAAGCAACAAACACAAATTGACAAAAAAAGAAACTCAGTGTTCTTGAATCTGATCGTAAGGAGTATGAAGCCACTGTAATGTCTTTTTGATAATCTAGTAATTGAATCGTATTGTCGAAATCTCTATCGATAGTTTTTAGTTAACGGACGATGCAACTCGAATAGAAGAGGTGTTCTCACTAGCCGCTGATGTCGCAATCTACTCGGTACAACTAAATGAGCCAACGACTGCTTGAAATCATATTAAAGCGATACATCAGCACATCAGCTATAATAATTTTAATATTCAGCAGGGGACATTAAATCGTGAGCATAGACTATATGTTTACCTGGCAAGGCATGTGTTAAGCTCATTGGAAGTAGTGGATTCTAAGAAAATATGTGAACGGGAGATCGTTTAGGAGTGCCGTTGCCGTAAAATGATTTAGAAAGCTGCACTCAGCAATAACAGTTAGAGAATATTTAAATGTATTTCATTTGTCATGTTTCATAAAGGTATTAACATGACTTTGCATGATTCTGACTTTGCATGATTCCGAGACTATGCTAGTAAAACACTCTGTACTACCTAAGTAGTAAGTCATTGAGCTGATAGCTCAAAATATTCATGATATTGTCTCTGTCTCTGTAACAAATGCGTTTTCGCTGAAGACTCCTATAAATATGTCTAAGGCCCATATTCACAAACTAAACTCAAACTCCACCTCGACTCGAACTTACCGGATAAATAGCTATAATTGCCTAACGGTCCAAGATTATCTCGAGGTGAGGTCGAGTCGTATTCATAGACATGAGTGTAGCTGGAGTCACCTCCAATAAGTAAGGTTTGGTCGAGGAACGCTGAAGCTCCCTCGACGGCGACTCGAGTTAAGTTTTGTTAATATTTCAGCGTTTTCATGGCTATGCTGTGACAATTTGAAGCAGTACGACTACCTAAAATGTTGTTATAGGCCAGAGGACTTCTGTGTAATACACTATCAACATATTTTGTTCTCTCTCTCTCTCTTTGTTTGTGACAAATTCATACTTATCAGTAAGGGTGCTGCGTTTCACAGATAGACAGGGTTTTGGCTTATGTCATATGTAATTTGAATCTCCTGACAGCCATAATGTTAAGAAAATATTAAGTCTATATTGAGACGTCTCCATGAGAGAGAGAGAGAGAGAGAGAGAGAGACCCCCGCCCCCTCCAACACACACACGGGGTCGGGTCGGGTGACGATGCTCGGTAATTTTCAGTGTCGGCGCATCCTACAATGTACAAGTATTAGCAAGAGCATGATTCGTCCGCCTGTACTGAGAGATAATTCACGAACTTTAGCGAGTGTCATATTAACTATGTACAGTAGGACAAACCGCGTTCTATCTCACTTATAGCACGACACCCAATGTAGGCATTGCACGTTACGGGGTATCTCATGCTAAAGATTGGGTATCTGAGGATCATACTATAAATTTGGATAATAATAGGACATGGGCAAGCAGGTGTGGGATGAGTTTTTTTACTTGTCTGTCTTATCTTCCTTTCCTTCTCCCTTTCTCTGGGATACCGAGCTCGACATATACTGAAATACTGTCTTAGATATCCGTTAACCCCCCCCCCCCAACCCCGCCCCCCCCCCCTCCCCCAAAAAAGAAAATGAAACAACTTCCCCCAAACCCATCAAAAATAATTGATACCTTTCAATATTACTTTTAATAAGGAAACTCTGACATTATTTATTCATTTTAGGAGAAAGCTCCCATCCATCCGTCGTACACCTAATACTAGAAGAATTTCACTTATGGTTAACGAAATTCGAGCAATTAAAAGCCTTCGATGAAAATATGTTATCCGAAAATTCCATGGACGGAACCAAAAGACGGACTGACAGACGGACGAACGAACGGACAGACAGACTAACCGAAAACTATATACCCTCATAGCATACATCATATATTGGGGGTAAAATAATATAGAAACTACGAATAATGAAACCGCCAATTACATTATTTATTGTATTATCGAAGTCTGTCCATTACAAGCAACAACATCGTCCCCTTGTCACTATATATGCCAAGTTTGGATAAAATCCGTAAAAGAAAAAAAAGCTTTATGAAGCGTACACAACGTGTGAAAGCGAGGGGTGGTGCGGGGGGAATGGGGGGGGAGTGGGGCAGCCAACTCTGCGCAAAAAACCTCAATAATAAACTACGGAGCACTGCCAGGAGGTATGGTCGAAGGAATAAATACATGATACGAGAATAGGAATTCGATTAAAGTTTCAGCAAAACACTGGAGAAGGACGGGATCGAACCCATGACTGATGTTTAACATGCAGGTAGCTTAATCGCTACACCACAGACGCTTCCGCAAACACAGGAACAAAAACCGGACGGACGCTCAGACGTCAGTCATTGTTCCTGCGGTATATTTAATTATAATTTTACAAATTATACAGTTAGTACGATCTAGTTCTTAACTGTCTATTAAGTCAGCCATGTCTCAAATTTGACATCATTACAGTTTATACGTTTTAGAAGGTCTGATCTGGGTCTACGATGTATTTTACACGGTTTGGGTCTAACTGGAGTGTAGCTGGAGTCTCCTCCACGAAGTCGAGGTGGAGTGGAGAACGTGAATACCAAATCTATACTTGAACTTCACTCACTCGAGGCTTCCTCGAGCGTCACTTCAACCGACCTCATTGGAGTTCGAGTCGAGGTGGAGTTTGAGTTTAGTTTGTGAATATGGGCCTAAGACTTATATTTATGTTTAATTCTAATCACTCATAACATTGTAGCACTTTGGAATACGAGTAATTCGTTACCAAATACGCGAGACAACATATTTAAAAATACAAGCTAGCTGTAAATTTAAACATCTGTTATGGCATGAGAATTCATGCATTTTTATTTAAGGTCTATAATATTTATCTGCATGGCAATCTGATGCATGTTTGTAACAAATTTGCACTTTTTTAGCCTATTAACTAGTCTTGTTTGAAAGTAAAAGACCATATGTTACTTAGCTGTCACATGAAGATACAAGCTGCAGCCCACGGGTAATTTTATTCATTACCGCCAGACAGTGCTGACATTGATGTATGTTCAGGAGCTTCGAAGGGTCATGCAATCATTAGAATTATTCATAAAGTATATTTAAGCATTCTCTTTTCTACATTTTATCCGGAGGCGAGATCATTTCAGATGATTTGCTACATAGATCAACCCGAAAGCAAATAGTAGGTTTTAGCTCAAATTAGTTTTAAACTGCTAAATCTGTCCAGCTGCTTTACAAAAATAGCATTTTCCGCATTGTGTACACTATAGCATAGTATGTTTCAAGCATTACTTTACATGTGTTTTAAACTTATTATCAAACCGATAAAAATAATAGAGCACTTTTTGAACTGCTATATATAAAGTATTTGAAGCTTTGGGTTCCTGGATAAGATATATTTATTTCATTGGTTTACTTTTTCACACCGCATGTTTGTTAACTTTTTATTGCTGGTAGTAATGATGTGATGCTGAATATGTTTAAAAAGAAGTTAGTCTTTTCGTTGAGCTTGGCCTTATAAGCATAGACAACTCTAAGCTGTAAAATGCCAATAACGATGCATATATAAGTAACATCAAATTCATTTTGGCTACAATTTCTCTTTAATGAATTCCATTATATTACACCCTTAATCTGTAAAGGATTAGCAGTGTCATTTCTCACCTACCTGTATATGCCAGTATCCAATATTTCCACTTTTTGCTCAAAAGCGTTGTCGCTGAAATGTTTCGATTTCTTCACACATTTAACTTATCACGGAGACAGAAACTTGTCTCGATATAAAACTGATCACAAACTGCGCTATTAGCAGCAGCGCTCGATTATAATGTCTTTCATAGTATTGTCTCTTCACTTTCTCCAGTCTCTGAAAATAGCCAATCGGAAAGAAGCATCGCTATGAAAATATCTGGGCTGTGCCGAGTAAATGTGTAGTTAATCGAATTTGTCAAATGTGAAGACTAAAATCAGGATGCTCAACCTTCTTTTTTGACGAAGTTCTTAGAATGCTTGAGTGATCATAATCTATAGAACCTGATAAAAATGTTTTATTCTATAACCTAACTGTTGTCTTTGTGGTCACTATAGAAAAACTCTGTGATATTTTTCCTTAACGCGTCAGAATTCCACCGTCGCTCCCGGTGCTGTAGCCTCGTCAAGCCGTATGTTATCTACAAAGCATGGCATATCGACAATTTTATACACAATTAAACGGCCATGTAAACGGCATCTTAAACTATGGTTTATTTTGTCAGGCAGCAATTAGGAAACTATAAAAATACACAGAACCTTGCAGGAGATCAAACGGGTAAATAATGTTGTCTTTCTGACTGCATACCGCCATCTTCATAAATAGATTGTATATCACATCCAACGATAGTTGCGCACTGACCGATTAATACACAATTCATTTAAGATTATAACGATCATCCCTTGCTTGGATGAGAAGCCAGTGATCAGGGTTCGAGGTTATAAAACTTGCGAACAATCTCAAAATAAAGCACACTGATTGGCTGCTTCCGAGAATGGGCTCGGATTTGGTTAAACACAATCACGAGAAACACACTTTTATTTGAAAACGTGCTATTTCTTCCCATACTAGAAAGTGGGAACATCTGGAAAGTCGAGCATGATTTACTCGACGCACTGGCCACCAGCAGATTTACAAATAAACCAATCCTGAAATGAAATGTTCAATTGAGCACAAATAAGGAAATGTTTTATCGTGCAAAAGAGATTTAAGATTGTTTCAACGACGTGCATATTAGAAACCTAAAGCCCAATGATTTCTCACTTGAGTCTCAGCAGAGACGTAATTAGATGCTCGACCATTTTGCTGTTGAGGTCATCTGAAGCTAAGAAAGATAATCAACCATTCTGCAGTTGAGGCTCCGATGAGGTAAATGACCAACACTTTTGCAGCTAAGGCTCAACTGAGACTCAATTTGATTATCAACCATTTTCCCGTCTTTTAGTCATCATTATTCTGAAAACAGAACATGATTTATGCCCCAGAGGATATGTCACGCTAAATCAGCCATTGATAGTTATACCTGTGCCGTACTGAAGTGCTGAATACAAATTCTTCTATCGAAATCTACACCTTTTCCATATTATGAAATGTGACGAATGCTAAAATTAATAATTCTGGTCCGTACACTGGAGCTATGTTCTTTGGCCAGATTGGAAATGGTTGACTGAAATAGTAATGTATAATTACAAAATGACAAAGCTATAACAATGGTTATCTACATATATACATGAACATAAAGATGTTGGTGAGAAAACAATGTTAAGGCATAATTGATGAGATAAAAATGTTAAGATATTATATGATGACAAAACGGTGTTGAACAAGATACCCGGTAAGAGACTCTGAAAAGGAGGGTTCTTAAGGGACAAAGGTATGTTAAATTTGGTAAATTTCAGTGTTTGTTTTATAAAACGTTGCCTGCTACAAGAGAACGGGGATCACGCGGTGCTGTAGCTTGCACAAATATTTTATAATAATATTTTGCTTCTTCAAAAACATTGTGTTACGCCAAGAAAATAATTCATTTGTTTTTAAATAAAACGTTTTGTCTTTCTGAATCCTTCACAAATACCATTATCTTCAATACTGCATATGCGTTGTTTGAGTTGCATAGCACTTGAACGCAGTTTGTTTATCGTATGATTCTGGTTAGGGCGTTTCCATCAAGTAATTATAAATCATTACCATCATGAAAACTTCGATTTCCCCTACCCATGGAGGCTCTCTGGTGTGATGCCTTACTGTCACTTGTTCTTATGTCCACGTATCTAGTATAATCTTAAAGCAATATTGTATGACTACCCACTTTGCTTTTTGATTTGTTTTATTTAAAAAAAAATAAAAGAATGAAAATAGGTAAAAAATAGATATCTGTGTTTTAAACAAAAACAGATAAGCCCCCCTTCCTCCCTCCCCCCCCCCCTCACCCTTCCCCACTCCTCACCAGATATGTAGATGGAGTTATGGTTCTTATTTTCTGAACATCAACTAACCATGCTCTTATACTTATACCAACTTTCGAGGTTTTAATGTTATGACAAGATCTCCATGCTGAAAAGTTACGAGGGTGGATAGTCGCCAACTTAAAATTAAAAGGTGCATACGTCTGTGAAAAATGTAGGTGGATGTAGCATTCTTTTCTCTGCAAATCCTCTGATGATGGTTTATATTTGAACCAAGTTTTGTAAAATATCTTCAATGGTTTTAAAGTTACAGAGGGAACACCATATCTATACTGACAAATTACAAAGGGGCATAATTTCATTAAAAATGTAGGCAGAGCTACCGATCTTGTTTTTCGGCACATCATTTGATGATGCTTTAGAATTGGAAAAAAATCATGAAATATCTTTAATTAAATCAAAATGTACTATTTTAAATGTTCAAAAGGGGTAACTAAAAAAATCGAGAATAACTGTTATGTTTCCTTCACATCTGTGTAAAGTTTTATGTTTCCTTCACATCTGTGTAAAGTTTCATGAAAATATCTCTAAAGGTTTTTAAGACACAGAGCATATGGATCTTCTTCTCTACACATTGTCTGATGACGCTTTATATTTGTATAAAGTCTAATGCAAATATCTTGTACAGTTTTAAAGTTACAGAAGAAACGTGATTTCCATACTACAATTTACAAAGGGACATAATTCCATCAAAAGTTTAGATGGAGTTACAGTTCTTGTTCAACGCACATTGTCTGATGATTTTTATTGTACCAAGTTTCACGAAAATAACTCATATAGTTTCAGAGTTATGGAGCAAACACGATTTCCATACTAAAATTTTCAAAGGGACGTAACTCTGTAAAAATTTAAACAGTCTCTCGGTTCTTTTTCTCTGCCCATCAGGTCATGATACTTTATATTTGTTCCAAGTTTTGCGAAAATATCTCGTATAGTTTTAGTTTATGGAGTAGACACAATTTCCAAACTTAAATTTACAAAAGGGGAATACTTCCGTAAAAATATGCAGGTGGAGTTACGGTTCTGTCTTTTTTTTTTTGCACATTCTCTGAGAATGCTCTATATTTGTGCTTAGTTTCATAAAAATATCTCATACAGTTTTAGAGTTATGGAGCGGACACGATTTCCATCCTAAAATTTACAAACGGGCATAATTCCGTTAAAAAAGTAAATGGAGTTACGGTTTTGCTCTCAGCATGTTGTCTGATATTGGTTTATTTTTGTACCAAGTTTCGTGAAATTATCTCTATCGGTTACATAGTTATTGAGCGGACATGATTGCCAAACTAAAATTTTCAAAGGGGCCTAATTCCGTAAAAAAAATTACGGTTCTTATTCTCTGCATAAATTCTGATGATGCTCAATATTTGTACTAAGTTTCATGAAAAGATCTCATATAGTCTTAGAGTTATGGAGCGGACACCATTTCCTTACTTAAATTTACAAAGGGGCATAACCCAAAAAAATGTAGGTGGAGTTATGGATATTGCTGTCTGCACGTTGTCTGATGATGCTTTATTTTTGTACACAGTTTTGTGAAATTATTTCAATCGGTTACAGAGTTATTTAGCGGACACGATTTCGATACTAAAATTTTCAAAGGGGCATAATTTTGTAAATAATGTAGATGGAGTTATGGGTCTTGCTCTCTATACGTCGCCTGATGATGCCTTATATTTCACCAAGTTTCGTGAAATTATCTAAATTGGTTTCAGAGTTATTGAGCGGACACGATTTCCATACTTAAAGTTTCAAAGGAGCATAATTCCGTAAAAAAATGTAGGTGGAGTTACGGGTCATGCTCTCAGCATATCGTCTGATAAAGCTTTGTATTTGTGCCAAGTTTCATGAAATTATCTCAATCGATTACAGAGTTATTGAGCGGACACGATTCCATACTAAACTTTACAAAAGGGAATAATTCCGTAAAAAATGTAGGTGGAGGTTCAAGTCATACACTCTGCATGTCGTCTGATAAAGCTTTATATTTGTGCCAAGTTTCATGAAATTATCTCAATCGGTTTACATAGTTATTTATCGGACACGATTTCCATACAAAAATTTGAAAGAGGCATAAGTTCGTAAACATGTAGGTGGAGTTACAGGTCTTGCTCTCTGCATGTCGTCTGATAGTGTTTTACATTTTGTACCAAGTTCCGTGAAATTATCTCAATCGGTTACAGAGTTATTGAGCGGACACGATTTCCATACTTTAATTTTCAAAGGGGCATAATTCCGTAAAAAAATGTAGACAGAGCTACAGGTCTTGCTCTATGACGTCTTCTGATGATACTTTATAATTTTACCAACTTTCTTGGAATTAATTTCAATCGGTTACAGAGTTATTGAGCGGACATGATTTCCATACTAAAATTTTAAAAGGGGCATAATTCCGTTAAAAATTTAGGTGGAGTTATGGGTCTTGCTTTTTGCACGTCGTCTGATGATGCTTTATATCTGTTCCAAATTTCGTGAAATTATCACAATTGGTTACAGAGTTATTGAGCGGACACGATTTGTGACATACGGACGGACAGACAGACAGACAGACGGACAGACGACCAGGGCAAAAACATACATGATTGATGTTTTATGTAAACTTTGTTTTTGTTGTCCTTATTGGTGCTCTCGTTCGTCTGTTGTGAGAGTGGCGGTTTAATGGTTAGTTGAACCAGAAGCAAAGGGTAAGGTTTGGATCTAGGAAAACTAGTGTGGCTAGAGTCTTCAGGCTTGCTCCAAAGATACATCTGAGAAAGACCCATTAAAAGCAGTAATGCATATTGGACTATGACATATATTTTAGGGTTGATTAAACATAGAAAATGTTCACGTGTTGCGTTAAGCTCAGTTTCTAAGTAGCTGCAAGGGCTAGAGTCTTCAAACTTACTCTGTACATTCGTCTGGGAACATTCATGTTCAGTAAATCGTGTAATAGGTCATGGCCAGATATGCATCGCTGTTTTCAGTGCATGTTTTCCAGACGTATCTATGGAGCAAGTTAGACGACTCTAGTTCTAAGTGGTTACTTAGTGACTGAGCTAAACGCAACAGCTGAATATTTTTTCTTTGATTTGGTTTTGGTTTAAGGATATTGCAAAATCGATTTTGTTATATCACTTGTTTCATTTTGTGCTATCACTAATTCGATTTTGTGTTATCCCTAAATCGCACATATGCATTTGTGATATCACTAATTTCAAACAGTTATATCACGAAACATTGAACTTGCCGTTATACGGCACTTCATAGGCGGCCATGGTCTTTCAGGTTTCGATCGTCGAGTTTTCGGGCTTAGCTTAATTTTGAGACATTGCATGGACAGGCGAGACACTGCTTCCGCGGAGTTCTCGTTTGTAATTTCTAACTAATGAATTAAGGCGCACACTTGTTCGTACTACATCTATTCTTACGGTGAAGTACGAGACTTTCTTTTGCATAATATCGATTAAAATCCTAAAGTTTTAAGGCGAGTCGGAACAATTTCAGGGAAAGAAACCTGGCCCCGAGGTTATAAAACTTTTTTCATGCTCAACTCAGCTGAGCATGAAATTTAAAATACCCATTAATATAAAAATACCAAGAAATTCAGCATTTTTCAGGCTCAGATAAGCCAAGAAGGCTATTTTTTCTACTCATAAATATTAAAATGCCAACAATTGTTGGCATTTTAAAATTTATGAGCAGAAAAAATTTCATGCTCAGCTGAGTTGAGCATGAAAAATTTTATAACCTCGGGGCCTGCCATTTTCATGTGTCCTCCCTTCCCAATTGGGATGAACTATCAATACAAAGAATAAGCTCACTTGTGAGGAAATGTTTCACCTGCTATAGTCGAACCAATTTTGATCGCGGCCTTTTCAGTACGATCATATAAAATGCAAGTTTTGACTCAGCTTATTTAACTGCATACCGCAACGGGCATGGTGCGCTGTCTTGATTCCATCATTTGAAATATTGTGTCACGGAGAATGCCCAATTGCGAAATTAATGCAATGATCTACACAGCTTATTACTGTGCCGGTTTAAAAACAACAACAACAACGTATTTCGATAATTAGTTGTGAACACATCCGCGGTGACCTTCATCTGATGCACTCGTTCACTTGTAGAGTATTGGGAAAAAAGAAGCCATGAAAAAATTAACAATGGCATCAACACCTCTACATTATAACCACGATTTCCCCCCAAGTCTTTGCATACTTTTTACTTCTATTCCCAATACTCACCTCTGACATAGAAAGACAAAAAAGAATCAGTATACATACTATTTATTATATATAGAGCAAAACTAGGTTGTACAGTCTACAAACCAACGTGGTGGGAGGGTGGTTGTTTTTTCCTGAGGTTATCATAGAATCACATAGCCATAGTTAAAGGAAACTTCAAACTCAGCGCCCTCCTAACTTATTTCACAGCCACGGAATGATATCAATTCACGGTTTTATCAGCATACGTCACCGGGGGTGTGAAATCACTTACAAATTATTCTGTAAATGTTAATTCTTACTGTCGTTCTGTTAGGTTCTTTCGATTGCATAGCCAGCTTGATAAAGTTTACCAGACTATTCTGCGTATTTTATATGTAGGAACCAAATCTTTAGGGATATGGCTAATTAAGATTATAATCATGACTTTTTCCTGTCTGGTGGATATAATAATATAAAACCCAGTCACACAAGTTGCATGCGTAAACAGACCTCGTAAGAATATGCGCGTCCAGAGGCAACAAAAGTCAATATCATGCATTTCATCGTAAACTATAAATAATTGATAAACAGACAAAACCTGTTTTATTATCAAATTGAATATAATAGTGATTTGAATCACCGTGAGTTATGTTGTATGTCTGTGTTGTTTTCAAATATTGTTTCAGCATTTACTTTGTAAAAGTATTATGCAAACCGGTTAGAAATTGTTATATTTGCAAGCCCAACCTTCTTTTGTCATACTGACCACACTTAGAAATACCCCGCAATAAATTCATTATAATTCATCTTTTGCTTCCTCTCTTTTTGCCATACTGAAAAATCTAAGAAACAAATACTCGCATAAAATAAATATTTTTTGTTATTGTTTTTCTGACTAAACCGCAAAAGCGCAGTTAACCGTACATAGTTGAAGGTGAGGTATTGTGATCGCTGTTTGTCCGTCGGCCTAATTGTTTAAGGGAGCGGAAAGGTTTTAAGCAATTTTGGTAAGGGTCTCCCAAGAAACATTCCGTCGAAACTATTTCACAAAAATGTTCTTTGGATGACACTCTACCAAACTTGCTTAATTGTTCCACTCCACCCGCCAATAAAATTGCCTAAATCAGTTTGCACTGATGCAGTAGACTGCTACCAGAGCTAAAACTAGAAGAAAACAAGCAAATTCGACGAATTTATGTCCCCCGCCTTGGAAACTAGGTCTCCACTGTATAACACTAAGTGTTTGAGCTGGAAAAGCGGCTAAGTTAAAAATGTGAAAAAAGTCATAAAAAAAATAATGTGAGGATTATATACAAACCACATGCATATCTTCAGACCATGATCAAAACACCTGTGAAGTTTCAAAGGAATGGGCCTAAAACAGTAGGAGGAGTTGAACACACAAGGTACCCACTATCTATTCACTTTGACAGTAAAAATGTATGAAAAATGGCTAAGTTCAATTGGCAAAAAAAGTAATAAAAAAATAATGTGAGGATTATATCCAAACCACATGCATATCTTGAGACCATGAACAAAATACCTGTGAAGTTTCAAAGGAATCGGCATAAAACTGTAGGAGAAGTTGCTCACACAAGGTACCCACTATCTAGTCACTATGATAGTAAAAACGCCAAAAAATGACTAAGTTCAACTTGTGGAAAAAGTAACAAAAAATAATGTGAGGATTATATCCAAACCACATGCGTATCTTCAGACCATGACCAAAACACCTGTGAAGTTTCAACGGCATCGGCATAAAACTGTAAGAGGAGTTGCGCACACAAGGTACCCACTATCTAGTCACTTTGATAGTAAAAACGCCAAAAAAATGACTAAGTTCAACTTGTGGAAAAAGTGACAAAAAATAATCTCAGGATTACATCCAAACCACATGCGTATTTTCAGACCATGACAAAAACATCTGTAAAGTTTCGAAAGAATCGGCATAAAACTGTAGGAGGAGTTGCGCACACAAGGTACCCACTATCTAGTCACTTTGAGGTACACAAGGTACCTACTACTTTAGGGGGACGGAAAGACGGAAGGACGGACGGACGGAAGGACGGAAGGACGGGAAGACGGAAAGCCGAAAACTATGTCCCTCCGCTTTTCTTCGAAAAGGCGGGGGACAAAAAAAACACTTAAAACAACTATTCTTCCTTAACTGCTGGACAGAGTTCACAATTTCTTCAGAGTTCATGAAAATGTTCCTTATGTCATCCTAACAAAATTGAACTACTTTTACCAGTTAATGCTCTATTGGTAGGCAGATAAACAGGACAACCAAGAGAGAGAGAGAGAGAGAGAGAGAGCACTTTATATTACCTACCATTTCACTTGTACAATATGGATCAGGTGGGCGATCCAGGGACATCTTGGCTCTCTTGGTTTTCAAGGGAAGCAACTCTGTTTCTTTTACTTTTGCTTTCAATGGCAATATGAAAGAAAATACTTTTCTTTCAAAAAAGCGACTTCGTTCCAGTAAGGTTAAGTACCCTCCTTTTTGGATGGGATTTGTCGCCTGGGAAAGGTAACTCAAAAGAATAGTGATACCATGTACCTTACCTTCTTTTGAAAAACAATATAAAATAAATGAATATATAGATAAAAAAAACGATCATGGTGACAAAATATGCCGGTGTACGCAACCATCTAAACCTGTACCTTTGTATGCTATTGTAATATAACTATGATACCCATAATGCAAAACAGATGATAAGCAAACGATAAGAAACTGACCCACAGTCGCTTCCAAAAGATTATCCTAAACATCACAGCGAAAGAGGAAAAAAGACGGCATATAAAGCAAAACAAGACAAGCGAAAGACTAAGAAGCCAGGTCTTTCCAGCAGATTGCCACGAAGCTACTCAAATCATGCACACAACGTCAAAGAATGATAGTGAGCAGACTAATAATGCAGTACACCACCGTAGAAGCACAGCCTCCGAAGGTCAAAAGTAAAATTACTGTGTGTGTGTGTGTGTGTGTGTGTGTGTGTGTGTGTGTGTGTGTGTGTGTGTGTGTAGGGGGGGGGGGGGCTAAATTCGATTTCACGTTTACACAACCCACACCCTAGGTTTTTTTAATTCGATTTCACGTTTACACAACCCACGCCCTAGGTTCTTAACCTGCTACCTTTACTGACCAGAGTTAAACGTTAAATGGTGACAGAAAATTCTGGTATAGCTCAGAACTTAATTTTAAAAAGAAAACAACAAGCTTCTGTCAAACAATTTAGCCCATACATAAACCGTAGCATTTGTCTAGCCTTTAGGAAGATCTTCTTACTACAGTTTGTTCTTATTTATCTAATGCTTAGCAATTTTAATAAAAATAATATCCTATCTACTGGCAGAACAAGTATATCAGATTCATATTGTCTAGACTTTTCAGATTATCGCATGTGATTGATGTTTTTAAAATAGGACAGGGAAATAGATCGAAATGTATATAGCGTCAAATATTTACATATGGACCTTTACTTGTCTGCACTGTTAACCTTGGACGTAGAATTATTGCTGTTGCTAAGAAATATAATGGCCGTGACACGAGAAAACCAACATTGTGGTTGTGCGCCAAACGCAGACTCAGATCAGCCTGGGCATCCGCCCAGTCTGATCAGTCTTCGCTGTCCGCATGAAGGTAGCTTAGACCCTTAGCTACCATTTAAGCACTTAGGAAATACTCTGCTCAGACTAGGCGGATGTCCAGACTGATCTGAGTCTGCGCTGGGCGCACGACCACTTTGTTGGTTTTCTCGCACGGGCTCATATCCATTATGAGCCCAAAACCATGTTTTCTGCCATTTTAACAAGGGGAACAGCTTTTGTGACATTGTTTGCTTGGCTTGATGATGAAGCTCCGCCCAGTCTGATCAGAGTCTTCGCTGTCCACATGAAGGTAGCTTAGACCCTTAGCTACCATTTAAGCACTTAGGGAATACTCTGCTCAGACTAGGCGGATGTCCAGACTGATCTGAGTCTGCGCTGGGCGCACGACCACTTTGTTGGTTTTCTCGCACGGGCTCATATCCATTATGAGCCCAAAACCATGTTTTCTGCCATTTTAACACAAGGGGAACAGCTTTTGTGACATTGTTTGCTTGGCTTGATGATGAAGCTCTTCCAAAATGGTGTCGACACTCAAAGAAACAAATCACAGACTAAATGAGCCGCGACACGATATAAAACAAAGTGGCATGTGCGCCAAGCAAAGAATCAGATTAGCCTGGGCATGAGCTTCCAGGTTAGGTAAGGGTCAAAGCTACCTCCATGCAGACAGTGAAGACAGACTCTAATCTGCTGGGCGCACATGCCACTTTGTTGGTTCTGTTGTGTCGCGGCTCAGATTATTTTCTTTAAGTGTTGACCCAAATCAGGAAAGAGAACAAAAGTTAACAAAAGGGCTGCCGTACCTGAAAATTTACCCGTTCGCCAAAATTTGAAATCAGGAAATACAACTTCACGCTGGTTCTTCTCTGACATTTCTTTGCTAGGTTCTGTCTTTAACGATTTGATGACTGTTGTCCCTACAAGGTCATGAACTATGTATTCTATTACCCAAGCTATATATGTAAAACGTGTTTGAAGTATGTCGCAAAATTTATGTTATGTCTGCCGTCTCTTAGCGTGACCGGACGACAGTCTAAAATATCAGACGTACATCTGCGTCACGTTCAACTGGATGACGTGATACAGCGGGCGATAGTCAAAAACATTGACCGGTCACGTGCGATGAACGTGAAAAACATAGTAGACAGTCATAACGTTGTTATAATTCTATTGTTTAGTATGCTGAGTAACAAACTGGGTTGCATCATGGAATAAAGGTGCAATACGTGTCTGCAAAAAGACAGAACTCAGAGGAGTCAGTCTGTGAATCTATGAAATCTAGCCAAGGGCTTCAGTTTGTGCCTGTAGATTTCACAGGGTCCATACATGGTGCTTGCGAACAGCAAAGCCTCTGATCAAACTGCACAGATGTGTAGGCAGATCCGTCCGAGCCTTTGCTATAATAGTTAAGAACCGTTTCTGCGCGTCTCAAACTCATTTTATGTTTTTGACTGAGTTTACTTGAGGAGATTACGAGCAATCCGTCTGAATCTTTAAAGGAAACCTTACTAAAATTCTGGTTCTGATCGGCCGTTTGTTTAAAGCAAACACTATAATTACATTGCAGCTTGCAAAATCATTAGACCCCCGATGAAGTCGAAGATGACTATGGTAATGGGTTCCTACCATCTGTACCTTTGTCCGTTTTTTCTTACATCTAATTTTCATGCAACTTTTAGGATATTGTTATCAATGCATGAAATGGATCATTTATCGAGGTCATGATCGGTCCCTTCTGCCCTTTATCTGTAAATCTGGTCGAATCTTGTGACTGCAATTCCTCTTTCAGATTTCAACCAATATTTTCATAAATTTTCAGAACATTAGTATTTTTTTTTGGGGGGGGGGGGGGGGGGTCATGATTGGACTCTTTGCGTCAGAGCTATATGTCTTGGAACAACCAGTGATTCAAATCGTGTTGCCATAACTCCACCTACTTTTCCGATTTTCCTGAAACTTTCAGGATATTGTAATTAATATCTGAAGATCTTACTGTTTTAGGGTCATGTTGAAAGTCTTTTTGCAAACGTCACAGCCTTTGATACGTCTATAAATGAAAAATATGGTCGCAACTCCTTTAGTTTTCGGCTGTTTTTCATCAACCTGTCCACATACAGTTATTAGCATCATCGTAAGAAGATCATAGTTTATTGAGGCCACGGTCAAATTCATTGCCATTGATCTGCCCAGTAAGGTGAATCATCTTGCTGCTGCACCTCCACCCCGGTCTTTAGGACACTTTCATGATACAGTTATTACCATCTGAAGTGGATCAGTTTTCATCAGTATACTGAGTTGACAGTGTCTGCTATCACAGTAATAAACCTTTATCAGTCCAGAAATTCAAGCCCTCTTTCAGTTTTCAACTGACTTATTTATGGAACTTTTAATTAGTTTTCCTTTCTTATGACAAGGACCACTTTTTATCCGGTTAACGATAGGATTTGTTCTGCTAGATTGTTGTGCTGGATCAGTCTGTTGATGTTAATCTTGTAAAAGCAACATTTCCATCAGTATTCAAATGATTTTATTAGACGTTCAATTGATTTGTTCTTATCAAAGGAAGTAAATCACATTTTATCAAGGTCATGATCTTTTCTTCTAGGGTTATGGCCCTTGATATGTCCATCACATTATAACTTATAATAGAAACTCACACCCACATGTATAAAACTTACTAAGCACTAAGCATTGAAATTCAACAACTACTTTAAGTTGTGCATATGATCAGATTATTTCTGGCAGAATTATGGCCTCTGATCATTACTCGATATGTAGCCATGTTTTTTTTTCAAATTTAAATTTCCCAGTTACCTGGCAATATTAAACGCTTAAAGAGTACCTTTAAGAGCAGCAAATACATGTAAAAAAAAAAAAAAAAAAAACATGGGCCAAACTTCCCCATATGTCGGAAGACATTTGATCTTTTGCAAATATTAAATTTTTAATCTGTACAGCGTATATTTTGTTCTAGTGATTTGTCAACGGCTAGGCAGTTAGAGTAAAGTTGAAAGACAGGCACTGTCTAAGAACTTATACTTCAGATCCCAAATCCCGCCCTCAAAACCAAAAGGGAAAGAAGAGACGCTTAGGTTAATATAAGAAGGTATGAATAAGTGTCATGTATATTAAATTGATTAAACATAAGTTTGTATTAAATAAAGTAGCACAAGTGATGGTTGTGCTATTTTTTCAGCGGTGAAAGTCACTTGTATATCTGATATCATCTAAATCAGTAGTATAATATGGACAGAAATCGAACACAAAGATCCTATTCAGTGAATCACTAATAGTTTCCTGAAAGCACAAAATACCATTGCTAGTCTGATAAACGATAAGCTGAATGAATATTATAGCTAAATGAGTTTGCCTTTTAACCAGTACTTCATATTACAAATTGATTGATCTCCATAAACAAATAGCCAGCAAATAAATCAGGGGCTTTTATTTATCTCCATTAAGCATATTGATCTTTGTCAAATTCTCACATGGATAGGGCATTCAGGCACGCAATTGTTAATTGATGCGAAGGTTTATTATGACTAGGAGTCGAAGCATGAGGAATACTCTCATAGGGCTCAAAGATGTACTGTCAGTTTGAGTTACATCGCATAAGTGCCCATAGAAAGTAATGTAAAACAAAAGAACGGTTAGATTTGATTAGCATGACTGGAACAACGTATTTTAATACCACAGCCGCATATCCATAGACTATGTTGGTAAATGAAGTGAAAATTATATCGGCAATTTAAGGGTGGGGCGGTAGTCTTCTTCCGGTTTTATCCCTTTATCGTTTACCGTGTCCGCCTTTCTGTAGTTTTCAATTGTTCTGTATAATCATGATGTAAGTGCTACGTATAAGTAGAAAAATATAGTATGTGTGAAACGGAATGTTTTGTGTGCCTATTATATTCATTTGAAATCTTAATAGTTAGATCTTTTGGAAGCAAGGAATACATCATCGACATGAAAACAGCAAACTCGGTTTGAGTCTGTTCATGACCAGCAATGAAATGTGCAACACTGTTAACGCCCACCTAGCACCGGCCTAAGCAGAACCCTATTTTTAAATGACCAAAAATGAACTCAATGATCTAAAATGAAGTCAATGATATGTTTGATTTAGGCTACCTTTATGACCATCGTTCAAACACTTTTGTTTGATTTGTAGTACACAGCTATTTGTTATCTACAAAAAGTCACACGCGCCGCCTCCTTCCCCACACCTTCATTATTATGCTCCCAAATGCAGTTCATATGCGGGTCGATTTTTCCGTCACATACATCCAGCCTTCCGTCTGATGGTACGTCCGTCCAAGTCTAAAGCTCTTGAATCATATAATATCTTGTCAGAGCATGTATTTGTAGAGTTTTGCACCAATGAACCAGAAAATGTGTAGGCTTTTTATTAACACATGGAAAATTTTGTGGTTTTGGGGGTTACTGCTATTTTATTTTATTCAACCTTTTTGTGGTTTTGATTTTTTTTATTTATTTTTTTTCGCCTATTTATTGCCTCTGTATTTACCTTGTCAACGCAGCTCGACTTACAGATTTTTAGGAATCAGTTTGAAAATTCGCAAGTTTTTTTATACCTGGTTTGAAAGTGTGAATATGGTATTGGAGTTATCCTTTGCTTATTTATCTCTGTTTTAGCTTAATCAGAGTAAATATTTTTCATCCGCATGCAATTTTAGTGGAACATAGAACTACGTACCTTGTCGTTGCAACTTGTCCTAGAATTTAGCCTGATTGTTTTGAAAATGTGTATGCTTCTTTCGGTAGTACGATCGGTGCAGTAATTTAAAATGTGGTTTAACCATTCTGCTCTGGTAATATTTTTGTAGTTTTATGCTTGATCGGACTTTTTAATTTTCAGCCAAGTGCAGCGTGTACAGCAATACATAATTGTTTTCATATCTTGCCTTCAAACATTGCTTGTTTCTTCAGTATTGTCTGTAAATGCACATGTGGTTTCACCACAATACCTTGTCACTATTATTTGTCTAAGGAAATCATTAAAATCACCCTGTTCCTTTGTCGTTTTGTTTTATATACCCAAACTCCTTCGAGGTAGCGTCGAGCGTCCACTGTTCCATGCCGAAACAAGTTTCCGCCTCCGGCATTGGCTCTCAAACATGAACAAAGTATATTGTTTTTATAAATTGACAATAGCTGCAATAAGCGCTTGTGTGGAGTTCAGTTAATGTCCCACAAAGTAAAAAGGTAAGTGATGACAATATCCCGTCATTAAAATCAAAAGGGGAAGAAGTATAAATAAGACAAATTAGAATTCCTTCACGATCTAAGTTATTCAAGACGATATTAATCTAAACCACCTTTTATTTAAAAAAATGTCCTCCTAGCTTTGGTTTTAACATTTTTTTTTAAAATTTCAACTCATTTACACATATAGCATTTACAAGAAATATACTGGAAAACAGGATCTGATAACAAGAGTTAAACGCTTATACAATCACCTCCTGATAGATGATCTCCTAGCTTTACCAAATCAAACTACATGTTTCACAATGCACCTGGAAGGCTAATCAATACTATCTTTAAGCACATGTTTCACAGTTACACATGCAAGGAAAATCAATACTATCTCAAAGCACGTGTTTCACAGTCATGTTTCACAGTTGCACCTGCAAGGAAAATCAATACTATCTCAAAGCACTTGTTTCACAGTTGTACCTGCAAGGAAAATCAATACTATCTCAAAGCACTTGTTTCACAGTGACCTGTTTTACAACATGATGCCATTCTTCGATGTAAAGACCTCCAGGAATCTATATAACTGAAGTTTTTTAACATATCAGGGGTGGTGAATGGATACACCTCAGAGGAGGCCGTTCTACCATCTTCCTTCTCAAAGGGGATCAACTCTTAAAGGAAAGAATTTGTTCCTCTAGGAACAAATTCTTTCTTTTAAAGGTAGGTTCCTGTACTTTGGAATGCATCATAATTTTGATGATCTTTCATCCAAGTTGTTGGAAAGCACTTGTAAAAGGGAATGAATAAGTTTCACTAAAATGTGTAAATCAAAAAAATATTAGAAAAGTTGTTTTGCAAGGGATTTCCTAACTCTGTTTCGCACACCAGTTAGCGCTATTTTTAGTTCGCGCCAAAAATAGATAACGCAGCTGAGGTCATGCTGCATTGCATTTTGGGATAGTTTTAACCCATCCACCATGCCAGGACCTCTAGGTGAGGTCACGACAAGGAAAAATTGACCTTTGGAGAATGGCATCAGAAATCACACACTTATAGACATAATAAACATACTTATTTTTAGAACTGGAATTCCAACGAAAGAAAATAAACCAAAAGGGAAAACGATTATTTTCTTCAACATCGAGTTTCTCAGTAGCAACAAATTCAGAAAAACAAGAGAATTCAATACTGCTCAGAAAAAGACGAAATTATTTTGTGGACATAATTGTTATCGCTAGCACAGGAACCTACCTTTAAGAGTAGATCCCTATTTAGAAAAGTGGGCTTTCAAGTCAAGTAGGGAAGAAAACTAAAAAAATAACAGTTCGCAGTCCGAGTACCTGTATTTTATTTATTGAATGATGAAAATAATATACATGTGGAGAACATACTGTTACTTTTGTTTGTATAAAATACATACTGACACAAAAAAGAAACGTCCGTTTTCTAAGGTTCTGTATCTGTTGAACAAGTAAAGTTGTAGCCATAAAAAATAAAACAAAATTTGTCCCGAGCGTCTGGCACACATAAAGTTGCAACCGATTTATTTTTTTTCTCCATAACCACAAGATTTATCGCGCATAATGTCAAAACATCATTTTTCTTCCTCAGCAGCATTTTATCAATCAAAACCTGAAACGTTTTGCGTTAAACGAGGACCAGAAACATCGAAAAATGAAAAATCAGCTTTTAAAAACAAAAACTGCTTATAAAATGAACGAAAAAGCAGCCCAAAGTCTTCGATTTATGAAATTATCTCCCTTTTAATTAAATAAATAACGATTTTAGAACTTCCATATCTCCATAACCGTTCATCGTTTTTACACCGTTTTTGTTTCAGTTGACTTACTAGTGTACAACAATGACAACATGCATCAGAGAATAAAAATTAAGGCTGAAATCTAAAATCCTAGTGCACTAAAACCCGGTTTTATTACCCCATCTCTTACAGAAAAGTAATCAAGTAATTTTATAACCAAATTTTTGCAAATGCTAAATGATGCTGATTTCAATGCTATTGTTAGGTAGAAATGGATTTTGAAGTAGTCCTATTCCATTGACTTCCAAACTGATGGACCAACAAGGTAATGTTTTCGTCAATATACGCACGGTCGCGATCGACGTTTTGTGACGTCACTTTACATGACATATTTATTCCAGTGGTCGTGACAATAAAGAATGCATCCAGCACCCATAAAATTTCAGCAGCGTGTCTGCTCAGTGATGCTAGGATGAGCTGCGATGGTTAAAACGCGAAGAACACACGAGAAACTGATTTTGTGACTTTCGAAATTTGGGTACTGGCGCTTGCGGCATTGTCATTGTCGCCGATGTTCATTGAACGGAGTTTCGTTCAGCGCACACCATTGCTGAATAATTGACGTTATTGAAACAAAATATTTAAATGAAATGTCTGTGTGCATTTGGAATTCAGAGACACAATTGTAAAGCGGACGTTTCTTGTTTGTGTCAGTATACATGTATGAATACTATTTATAGGGTAAAAATACCTAATACAGTGCCGGCTGGATATTAAAGTAAACACAAACAATAGAGGAAAATGTCTGAAAAACTCACCAAAGCTAACAAAACATAGATCATCCAGTTATGTAATGAACATCAGATATATTTTTTGCTTAGGTTGTGTGGGTAAGCCACCATTTTTGTGCCAATTTTTCGAAGGCAGACAACTTTTAGCACAAGTAAAAGTTTGGGACTTCCTACTCGCGCAGCCGCCTTCCAACAAAGGATCTACATTTAAACGAAAGAATACGCTCATACAGGAGCAAAATCTTTCTTACTCGAGTTTTTCTAGGAGTACAGTGGACTCGACAGTATCGGATCATCGACAGTATCGGATCACTCGTAAGTTATCACCCATTTTTCTCACAAATGAAGCAAATAGTTTTTACCATTTCATTACAGTCATCAAGTTAGACCAATGGCAAAGTGCAGGGTGAAAAATGTGATCGAAATCTGCGGCTGTGAAACAAGTCAGAGTTGTTGAAAAGCTTAGTCCCTCTTCAGCGGCGCTTGCATTTTGCCTGTTGCTCGTTAGATTTCGGTTGTTTAAACTATTTTATCGTTAGGCGATTGAAACCAATTTTGCTTTGTAATGTGTCCTAGTATCCCTAAAATTGCAGACAGTCATTATTTTTGTGACATCCCAATATTTGATGAAACTGCAGACTTGAAAAGTGGGGCACCAATGTGCGACAGTAACGGATCATTATATTTTGGACTGAAATACCGGCCTCAGCTGGAAAACTGCATGTTAGATGTATGGTCTGATGCTGAAAACAAGTCATAAATCAGCTACCTGAGTGGCTGCTGTGTCTTCTTTCAAAGGAGATCAGTATAAAACTAAGACATCATCCTTTTTGTAAAATACCCCATCCCACGCCCCACATGCTAGCATATAATAATGAAGGTTATGCGTAGCACAACTAAGCTTCTGCTAAGCATTCTGAAGAAACATTCGGGCAGCTCGCTTGTGTGTTGTGAACCCAATAATGATTGGCGTTCATCGGATGGACATCTATACTCTGTGCCGGAGAATTCGTTGAATGACCATGTAGTGTTTATACACTGATTGCACTGAAATATCGTTAGGGCGGAAAATCACCGTAAATTTGTTGATCCTGATCATACACTACGGTCTTATCAGGGTCTACACTTTGCAAAGGCAGATTATGCTCTTTACTGTTGATAAGTTGCGTACTATGGGGCGCAGGGGATTACTGAGTTAAGAATTTTTTGCATGCTTGTACTTTTGTATACATTTAACTTTTATTTAACAGACATAACCCTTGCTGGTGAAGGACCACACGAAAAACATCGTTGAAAGGCCGTAAAAGTTTCTCTGAGAGTTTAATAGGTCCAACTGTTTATGTAGCAAAATTATTGAAGCTAAGAATGTTGGCAGAATGCCTCCGAGAAACTCTCCTATGAAATAATATCATATGATCCGATACTGTCGCACCTGATTCGTTACTGTCGTAAGACCCCCCTGTAAGTCTCGGAGGTTATCTGCCCTTAAAGGAATAAATTTCGTAAATATTTTGACATGGATAGATAGCGGGGTTATTTTACAATTGTTATGTGTCATAACATGCATACTTTTAGCAATCACATACAACAAAACGGGAGTTTTACTGAACGTGATCCGATACTGTCGAGCCCATTGTATGTATACAAAAATAAATTTGACAGATTATGCAAATACATGTACCAGTTTATTGCTAAATTTTATTAATTGAGGTCTCTCTGGTGTTATTCGCAGTCAATGAATTCATCAGCTGTACCCTTATAGAGATTATCCTTGTGGCCCGTATAGGCGTGGTCATAACAACGCCCGAAATAAGGATGGCCTGATAGATGAATTGTGATTTTACGTCCTTTTAACCGTATTTCCGTCATATCAGGACGATGGGAGGGTAACATCCGAGAAATTTAAGGCTGTATGCAATGTAACCCCGTTTACCGTTTACAGCTGGAAAGATTTCCGCCAACAGCGGGTCTCGAACCCAGCACCACCAAATCAGCAGGCCGGCGCCTGAGTTAACAGGGCTCCCGTAATAAGGAGGGGAGATGATAATACTGGTATACATTTCTCTTCCAAATAATTTTCTTGTGTCCCTCATTAAAACGGCAATGACGAGACGGCTCTAATGAGGCAGTGCTCCAAATTAGAACAGGTAACAGAGATAGTTTAGGGACAATTTTCCTTATTTTTCCATAAAAACACATGTTGGGACACCATATTAGAACCGTCTCGACGAGACGAATCTAATGAAAGGTTACGACGTATGTTTTTACTAAAAAAATACGAAAAAAAAATATCTCATAATTGTCTTTCTTACCCCTTCTTATCTGGAGCTCTGTGAGGGCTGCACAATCTACAGAAAGTAGTTTAGATCTACTTTCTTTGAAAATCCTTTTGAGGAAATAATACAACATATTGGTTTTCATCTTAATTAATGAAAGACAGTAGTCTAAAGAGAAGAACACAGGCGATGTCAAAAGCTTTAAGACAAGAAATTAAACTATGTCTCAAGCCAACGAAATATATGTCAGTACAAAGTCATCTCACCAGAATTTAAACCAAAAGTCATATGCAAACAGAAACACAAAATGTATGTTTGAAAGCTGAATCCAGAAAAAAAAGAAATGACTGTAGAAGGAATTTGCACAGTAAAAAAGGTAAAAGCCAAGACCAGATATACAGTCCATACGCTGGACATGAATACCCAGATTATAGTTTGAAGATACTCCATCTGATATGAGTCTTTGAAGTTCATATGTGCAATAATTCGCGTTAGCTATTTTGGCGAGACAATATGCGTTTAACACGGATTCCCTTCAAGCTAAAATTATGGTGGTTTCACACGACATCACATGTTGTAAGGCAAATGTGTCAAGCAACCATTTTGGACATGTTTAGAAGATCAAACATGTTGCATGCAACCAATATGTGTCATGAAACATATGTTTCTGGGGTGTTTACACAGCGACACACATTGCATGACACGTCTCGTGTCATGCAACATGTGTCACGGTATAAACCCACCTTTACTGCCAAAAAAAAACCTGGTGCAAAAAGACTGAATACGAAAGGCACATACAATTAACAACAGCATTTTCAATGCCAGGAAAACATATGCAAAATTCTTATCAAGAAAAACAAAATGTATACACAATAGCATTTCAAATGCCAGAGACGAATAAAGTTAAAGAAGATATATAATTTGTGCTATGATGAAACACGGGTAAACTTATTACGGCCGCCACACGGCACTTAACATCAGCCACAGTGAAAATAATTTAGATTCCGAAGGACGGTCCTCTAAAATCAAGGAATGCCCTCAGAGAAGCGAACAGACTCAGTTTTACTGAAACAGATTCACAGACAGATCTAATCATCTTTCTAGAAAAGTGATTAAAATACTTTAACCTGATAATAAAATGGCCTTTACACATATTTTAAAAGCACATAAACGCTCAGAATAGGCCATCAGTTCCATTCGGTGAATACATGAATACATGCATTAGCCTGTTTCACTAAATATCTTAAGCATGGAACTTGGGAAAAACGTAAGATATTTAGTGAAACGAGCACCTTTTCCCCTTTATAGACCAATCGCACTTTCAGAGTTTTTACTTTTTGTCAGTAACAGTACCCCAGACATAAAGGGGTTACAGGATTAATTTTCAATATATCTTCATAAAACATTATGTTGTGACCCCTCATTAGAACCGTCTCACCAAGACGGTTCTAATGAGGGGTCACACCATATGTTTTCTTTGAGAGATAAGAAAACTATCCCTGAATTATCCCTATTATCCCTTCTTATCTGGAGCTCTGGACTGAACACATGTAAAGCTCTGTTATCCTTTATCAAACAAACAACATCAGAAGTGTTCTTCGGCCTCTGAGGCTAGCTGAGTATAATTATCTTCATCTATTTCTACAAACAGTTCAGTCTTTTTACACAACATGTAAACACTAGCATTATCTAGGCAGAACCAGAAGGCGTGTAAATGAACTTGGTTCTTGGATAACTTCTCTTTCATGAACGAATAACTGGCGATATTTTCAAGTTGCTGAGCACAGTTCACCTGTAAAGAATAAAAAAAATCTTTAGTATTAAGATGGTGTTTTGGAAGGGAAAATTAAAATCTTAAAGTTCCTTCAAGAGCAGAGAACACAATCGAAAGAAGGAACATGGGCCATACTTCGAAGGTTCGGCTGTCTAAGCCTCATCACTGACCCTGAAATGATCTGGTGACTAAAACCAGAGAAAACGTACTGTAATTTCTTAATTTTGAGAAGGCAGTCGATTGACAGGCTGGTAAGTATCTAAAATGGGCCCAAATGGATAAAATCAATATTCGAGAATAAGAATCTCCGAATATACCCTCTTATCTCAAAGGACAAACATAACATATAATCTGCACCATGGATGATGTACGGGGAGACGTTTTACAGCCGCCACACGGCACAACTCCAGCTGCAGTGAAGTAAAATTAAAATCTTAAAGTTTCTTCAAGAGCAGTGAACACAGTCGAAAGAAGGGTCATGGGCCATGCTATCCAAGCCTCATCAGTGACCCTGAAATGATCTGGTGGCGAAAGCCAAGGCAAACGTACTGTATTTTCTTATTTTTGAGAAGGCAGTCGATTAAAAGACTGACAGACCCTATCTGTAGAAGAATTTCGGAAGACTGTATGTTGGATCATTCTAGAGAGGGGACTGAACCCCGTTTTACAGTTAAAGAAATACGGTACAACAAAATACAACCCTTCTACATATAACTGAAAACATATTTGAGCAGCGACACGAGAAAACCAACAAAGTGGTTGTGCGCAACCCGCCCAGTCTGATCAGAATCTTTGCTAAGCACTAAATGGTAGCTAAGGGTCTAAGCTACCTCCATGCGGACAGCGAAGACTCTGATCAGACTGGGCGGATGCCCAGGCTGATCTTAGTCTGCGCTGGGTGCACAACCACATTGTTGGTTTTCTCGTGTCGTGGCTCATTTCTTGCTCATCTGATATTGTACGTCTTCCTCAGTTTTGAAAAGTCCATAAAATCTATATCCCAATTTTTGCCCTGACAATGACGAATATATGGCAGTATGCTAGGCTGACAGAAAACCATCATTTTTCATTCTTCATTATGATTAAAACATGAACTGTCAAGCCATTATGCATTTAAAGCCCACTTAGAAAAGCAATACGCAACAATTAGACAACTACTGCTATCTGTTGCTTTTGTGGAAAGCAGGGTATAGACTTCATATGCTGTTAACATGGTTAAGATATTTGTTGGAACCTTTCATCGCCCTTTCATGGTATACATGCGCTATTAAGTTACTCGCTTCAATTTAAATACAATGTACCTTTTTTACATGTACCTTCTTTAACAATACATTGGGAAATACATGTACATGTGTCTTAAAACTGATAAAGGGGTCTTACTTTTGGATACATGTAATAGAACATGCCTGATTTGATGACTGAGGTCTTACAATCAATCAACATTGGAGATAAACGCTTGGATTGGTGCAAGAACTGGCCAACTCATCGGACCATAGTAAAGGCAAGATGGATGGATGACTGCGATTTTACGCCCTTTGCAACAGTATTTCAGCCATATCAGGACGATGTGTCGATGATTATGAAAGACCGGGTGCAATTGAACCCCGTTTGCCACAGGAAGGCAGCTTAAGCGAGATTAAAGACTGACCGTCTTGCTGTAAATTATAACAGCAGCTTTTAACGCTAGGTACAGTACGATGCATATCTTGACAGACGAACGAACAACGGAAAGCGCATATATGAGTGGCACTTTTTACATGAATATTTGCTTAAAAGAAATCACATTTGGCCTCGTAAGTCAAGGTAAATTGAGTAACCATCAAACCTGCGATAATTTATCAGCTTGACCAAATCTGTCTAATGGGTCTACATGAAGTCTAAAAGTTTTCTCTGGTGACTCGAGCTGGAAGGTAAGAGGGCCAATGAAACGATTTTCTGGGATCAGATTCCGGAATTTCCGCACTGACTCGGCCCCATATTTCTTCACCCACTGCTCCAGCGGGGTACCAGCTATGTTGTTGAAATCATTTTGTAGGCGGTGAAGAAGAGCCATGGCCTAGAAAGAAAGCAAAACAAAGAAATTAAACTGTTGGTTGGTTGGTTGATTTGATGCTTAACGTCCACGGTAAACAACTAAAGTCATGTCGGGACGGTCAGTTAACCTAACCACACTATTCTTGGACAGGCTTAGACCTCTTAAGCGGTTAACCAGCACTAAGTGCACATACTTTCGCCAGTAACTGAGAACTGCCCTTCTTGAATCAGCGGAAGGAGAAACGAAAGTATGTGGCCAGACCGGGATTCGAACCCAGGACCTCTGACTTACGAGCCAGGTGCCCTACCGATTGCGCTACCCGGTCCGGCGAAATTAAACTGTAAAAATTCTGACTAGAAGAAACAGAGTAGTCCGTGACAAAGTTAATGGCGCTAAAAGTAAATAATCCCCATGTGCTTTAGAACTTCTTGTCAGTGCAAGTGATTGTTGTACGCGTAAGAAGTCGAGAACATGACTGAAATACCATCAGGACGAATTCAAAATGGAGTGGAGAATGATACAGGGTGAAGGTATATAATACTTGTGCCTTGCCGTGTAAATCTGCTTTTATAAAGTGTTCGCCTTTAGATCAAAGGATCCTTGGTTAGGTCCTCGACGAGGCGTCTAGAACTTTTAGAAGTCTATGTTATAAAAAATTCAGAAACATCTGTCTTTGCACTGCCGTTGGTTTAGTGGTTAGACACTGCAACTAAGCTTTAATAATGGACCATAACAGAGGGTATCATCGATTCCGCCAATTTTCGCTTTCTGCAGAGACTGTACGTCATATTTGGCTTCCGCCGAGACTGTCCGCGAACTCTTGCTTTCTGCAGAGACTACTGTACTCGAAAAAGGGTTTCCTGCCGAGACTGTCCGCGTGACTCTGCTTCCTGCCGAGAGCCTCGGCAGGAAGCAGAATCACGCGGACAGTCTCTGCAGGAAGCAATTTATCATGTACAGAAGTCTCGGCAGGAAGCAAGAGTTCACGGACAGTCTCGGCGGAAGCCAAATATGACGTACAGTCTCTGCAGGAAGCGAAAATTAGCGGAATCGATTATACCTTGTGGATACGACAGATCAGGGAAAAATAAAGAAAATCGAGTAAGTAAATAAGAAATAATGAAAGAAAAACAATTGATCGGATAAAGCCTCTAACATCATGTAAGCTCAATATTATCCAATGTGAAATTCATGTAAATGAAATACAAAGTCGTTTTATCCTGATTTTAACTCATTTGTACATGCACCCTTCTCATCATAAGAACGATGGCAAAGAGGCTTATATAATTTTGCGAGGAAAATACTTGATCTAAGCTCAAAAAGATGAGCTTCTTTTTAAAACGTTGCTCTCCTAGAAGTATTTCCTTTGACAGAATTTTTTTTGGACGAGTTACACTATCCAGGGAAGCAATGAATGTGTAACAAAACTGTTCTTCTTCGGAAAAAATGGCAAAAAAACTTTACAGAGATAAATAGAATAATTTTCACCAGAAGAGAACCAAATGGTCGGGATGCTGCTAATAGTTTTCACCAGAAGAGAACCAAATGGTCGGGATGCTGCTAATAGTCTCTCTCTCTCTCTCTCTCTCTCTCTCTCTCTCTCTCTCTCTGTAGATTAGCATCGACTAAGCAATTCTAAAGTGAATACATGTCATTTCAACGTCCTGTATCCGCTGCTAGAGGCAAACACTGACCTTGCAATCTGAATGTCCACAAACGACCACGTGTTTGACGCCACCTTTGATGCACCCCAGTTCCAGGGCTCCAGGCTCAGTACTGGGCATCTCCTGTGTGAAGGTTTTGGCGTGAGGAATTAAGTTTCCAGCATTCTTAACGATATAGTGGTCTCCATAATCACTCTGCATAAACCTGGACGAGATCACTCGGGAGTCCATACAGGAATAGTGAACGGATATGGGCTGAAAACATTCAGAAGACTTCATAGTTAGGTCTTGGGGGCGTGTTACTACTCAATATTTGAGCCGCGACACTAGAAAACCAACAAAGTGGTTGTGCGCCCAGCGCAGACTCAGGTCAGCCTGGGCATCCGCCCAGTCTGATCAAAGTCTTCGCTATCCGTATGGAGGTAACTTGGACTCTAAGCTACCCTTTAAGCGCTTAGCGAAGAGTCTGATCAGACTGGGCGAATGCCCAAGCTGATCTGAAACTGTGCTGGGCGCTCAACCACTTTGTTGGTTTTCTCGTGTCGCGGCTCATATCCCTTACCAGTTGGCGGAGTTTCCCGTATGTTGTGCATTTACTACATTTCAGATGATCAGCCTACAAAGTGCTAGCAAAACTGTACCTGAGTTAAAGAACAGTATCTGTATTCCGAAGTCTTCAAGATATCAACTTTATGTTTCTATAATGTCTATTTGAAACCTTAAAGGCCCCATTGCTCTATCAGCGTGAAAAATTTTATCATGAGGTATCGCTGCAAGCTTCTCAGTATAGTTTCGTCAGTGTAAATGACCGCGATTAGCCAGCTTTAAATGAACAAAACGTCCTTGAGTTTCACATAAAAAGAGTTTGAAAACTTATTTGGGTCATTTTAGTTGGCAACTAAAATGACCTACTTTCGATTTCATTAAGTTGAATAAAATGGTAAGAATACAATGTACATCCGTAGAGTCCCAATCACAATCCCGCCTATGTTTATACAGCACTGGTAGATGGGAAACCAGAACAGGAAATTTCAATTTGTGGAGCAATTTGTTATTTTTTCAAAAACTTGTTTTCTCTACTTTTTGCCAGTTTTTACTACTATATACATGTATATGCACATCAACCCACATTTTATTACCAAACGTGAAGGTTGAACCGCCTTGTACATTGATTTGAGTTTAGACGTTTTTACCTCTGATAGGAATATGGAGACTTTAATGAGAATAAATAGTATCTAGAAGTTACTAACTTAATTTTAATCTCTCAGGAAAATCGATCAAATCGCATGTGAAAATCAGCTTATAAGGGGCATTTTTGAAAAGTCAATGTTAAAGTGACACTTTATATATATGCGGTACTGTTTTACTATAAATCCCCTATCTATAATATCACTTTATCGATTTTGTGATATCAGTATTTCGAATATGTGATATCACATTTTATTTTGTGACATCGCCAATTATTATATGTCGGATATCACTAAATCAATATCACTAAATCAATTAAGAGATATGTGATATCACTAAATAGGAATGAATTTGTGATATAACAAAAAGAACTACCGTTTGTGGTATCACAAAGTCGATTTAGTGATATCACTAAATATATTTTGTAATATCAAAAAAGTGGATATGAATTTGTGATATCACTTATTTGATTTTGATTTTGAATTAGTGATATCACAATATAGCTGTGATTTAGTGATATCACAAAATGGATTTTGTGATATCACTTATTCGATTTTGTGATATCACTTATTCGACTTTGTGATATCACTAAATCACACATATTTTGTAATATCACTAATTCAATTTTGTGATATGATATAAAAAAACAGGGAATTTATAGTGAAGCAGCATCTCATATTTACCTTCCTATCTTTTTAAGATTTAGGTGCATCACATGTGGTTGGGTATCCAAGAAAACTAAACAAGAAACGTAACTAAAAGCAATTCCATAGTATGCATAAACATGTTTTATACCCCTTGAGTTAAATGTTTGGGCCTAGTTTAAGATGACCTTGAGATTAGTCCATATAAATAATATGGCTTCCCTTCAAAAACTGAGTAAATGACTATAGTTCTCTAACCCCTAAGATGTATTACATGTGAAAGCCCATATGCAGTTTGTATTAGAATATGGTCTTTCAGTACAAACTGTCAATTAGCCTGGCTCCAGTGGAATCTGTATGTTTCTCTGGTGGTCAGATTCCTATGTTCCTTTGCAGAGGATATATTGAACATAGGGTCTGTAGCCAGACGAACTGTCAATGTGCATTGGTATTTTGTCAATATTTGTGTAATTAAACGACACCTCATTTGGCCCTCAACATAAGATCAGTCTCCCAGTAACAGTCAGAAATATCTCTAAATATATTAATATAAGGCTACCGAGGTCACCAAGGATCAAAAGTGCACGTTATATTCACACCCTGCAGAAACAATGCATTATGAGCTGTAAGTTCTTACATCGTGAAGGCAGAAACAGTATTACTATGTATACCCAGGATGTACAGTTAATATGAACATTTTCTGGACGGTCAAGTGAAACTGTATTTAACTGACCACGTTTCAAAGCCAGTAAATTAAGTATTCAATTGAACGCCAATCTAAGCTATTCCTGCAAAATACAGACAAGCTGCTTCGGGTATTAAACTGATTGGCAATGTTTCACAATGCACCTGGAAGGCTAATCAATACTATCTTAAAGCACATGTTTCACAGTTGCACCTGCAAGGAAAATCAATACTTTCTTAAGGCACATGTTACACAGTCATGTTTCACAGTTGCACCTGCAAGGAAAATCAATACTATCTTAAGGCACATGTTTCACAGTCATGTTTCACAGTTGCACTTGCAAGGAAAATCAATACTATCTCAAAGCACATGTTTCACAGTCATGTTTCACAGTTGCACCTGCAAGCAAAATCAATACAATCTCAAAGCACGTGTTTCACAGTCATGTTTCACAGTTGCACCTGCAAGGAAAATCAATACTATCTCAAAGCACACGTTTCACAGTACTATTGTGTTTGCAACTGTGAAAAATGTACATCTAGTTTGATTTAGTTTCGATTCTGCTTGCCAAAAGCCAGGAGGCCTAAAATTTGAAATAAACAGCGATTAAGATTAATATTGGTTAAATAAATTGACAGTATCTCGACAAAATACACCACGCATGGTGCACCGAATGTCAGCTCTTTCTCAGACAATTGGTTATTCAGCTACAGAAATGAAAACAGCAGTTTTAAATTACAAAACGTAACAATAAACTAAGTGGGCTGCTATACAAGGACCATTTTGCTAAAAGACCAAAGTCAAGTGGATATAATATCGCATAACATTAAGGTACTAATACATTAGGTTGTTCAGTCAACTGTTCTGGTCGTTTTGGCATCTTAAAATCAAATGTTTTGTCTTTCAGAATGTATTATGTCCGTTGAAGTCCTATTTCGCACTTTCGGATATATCCAGAAATGATTCAGTCAGATATGTGAAAGTTTCCGAGGGAACTTCTTGTTGTGGGGGTGGTCGGGTGGTGCGAAGGTGCTGTGTGTAACTTCCAGTGCCGGGGCGTCCTACTTATTTGAATAGTAGTAGGACAAGGGCTTACTGTGCTTGCAGTAGGTGCGGGTGAGGGTTATTTGGACATTTTTGTCTCGTCTATCGGTTCTCTCTTCTTTCTCCCTCTCTTTGGGAGACGGCCCGACATAGACTGAAATACTGTCTCAAAGGGTCGTTAAACCTAAAACAACCACACGACTTCTTCTTGTTTGTGTTTTCAAGGAGTCTTTTTGTCAGGAATGATAAATGTAGGAATACTACGACTGTTAAGAATATCTATTGACGTTAGTTCCCATTGTAAAAATCTGTTTCTATGCAGCCATAAAAAATCCATTGTGGATGGGAAGTTTTAATGTGCATGGCCTCATTAATTGTGAAGTTAAGTAAACGTAACGTTGCAAACCATTGCACATGAACATGCAGATACCTCACAAGTAAATATGAAAATGCTGAGGTAATACTCAAAAACAAATTCCACTCTCCACGATTCCAAATGTAATGGGAAAAATTGACACAAAACTTGACGGTACATTACTTTATTTATTCGGTTATAAGATGAAAGATGCTTTCCTTCTCAAAACATTCCCAAAATCTAAATATGTCTTTTAAGACGGACTTAGATTTTTGGAATTGCTTTGGAAACGAAAATTCCATCATATAACAAAATAACATACATATGTAACGCTGAGTTAGGTATTTTCGGTCATTTTAGAGATGGGAAACCCCTCTCTTATAGCCGATTTAATACGATATGCGTGTTGGAAGAAAGTTAACAGACCCTTCTTAGATAGGGTGCCACGAACCTATCCTGAAATAATAAAAAATAAGAATTGAAAAAAAAAACTAAATGAGAATAAAACCATTGTTAACAAAAACAAAAATAATGCCTAGGAATTCATTTAGGTAAAATTCCAGCGGGAAGCGGAAAGATGTTGTCCTGGCATATGTGCCTGATTAGAAAACAAATACCAGGTTAGCAATCCGGAGCCTGCTGGAGCATTATGCGATAAAATAAGTGTCCTTTGACAGGCTTCAATAAATCAGCTACTGCATTATTCGCCTGATACAAAATACGCACCTAGAGCTACATATTGGCGCACGCATGTCATTGACAGAAAAAATGATGAACTCGAAATTTAAAATTTGTGTTTTAGCACGTTTGTTGACTTAGCGTTGATTATTTCTGTGACAACGATAATAACTAAATGGATATTTTATATGCCACAACCGGACTTCAAACAATTTTGAAGTGAAAGGAAAACTATTTGCATAAAGCTATTAGATTCTGCGCAGTTACCAGGAAAGTGTTAATGACAGAGAATAGAGCTAAAAGCAAAACTACTGAAAATAGTTGGATCTGCATTTGAGCCACGACATGAGCAACAAAGTGGCATGTGCGCCCACCGAATACGCAGATCAGCTTGGGCATCCGCCCAGTCTGGTCAGACTATTTTCCATGCGCTTAAAGTGTAGCCAAGGGTCTTAGCTAGCTCAATTCGGACAGTGAAGACTCTGATCAAACTGAGCTGAGGCCAGGCTAAACTGAATCTTCGCTGGGCGCACATGCCACTTTGTTGGTTTTCTCGTGTCGCGGCTCATTATATTTCACTCTCAGTCAACAAATTATGATTTAAGAAACATTAAACGAAGGTCGGTTTGTAGTTCAACATGGTTCACTTCACTAGCACTAACTAGAATGTGTCCATAGGACACGGATGCCCCCGCCTAGTGCCCGAAGTAAGATGGCGCTTTGTTTAAGGTACTGGCACTTGTAGGATAACTAGGTTCACAAAGGCAGACTTGTGTGGTACATGTTTTATTGTTTTCCTTATGCAGATGTATTGTTCTTCTCGGACCAAGAGAAGTGTGTGCGCGTGTGTTTGTGTGTGTTGTCGGGTGGGGTGGTGGAGGGGGGGGGGGTGATGACTGTGATAACATTCAGTATCTTATCACAGAAATGAATGCCATGCAACTTTCCAAAAGAAATAGCCCTGTAACAAGTAACTTTTCAAAAACAAACAAACAAAACTATTTTTGTATGAAATGAAGTTGAAAAAAATTAAAAGTAATTGGCGGATATTACCCTAAATTAATCCTGACCTGTATTTTATAATTATATATCTGTATAAGATATGAATTCAATACATTAATCGTTTCTACAGATAATGAACAGAAACCATTTTTATGTACAAAATAAAGTCGTAAAAGGGCCAGAAGTCCCATAAAAAGTGACGGAATTTACCCTAAATCGAACTTGCCCTGTATTATGTGATTATATACCTGTGTATAAAATAGGAATCCAATACACTTATCTATTCAAAAGATAAAGAACGGAAACCAGTTTTTCATACAAAATAAAGTCGAAAAAGGGACATATCTCCCACAATAATAGACGGATTTTACCCAACATCGGACTTAACCTGTATTTTACAATTATATACCTGTGTATAAAATATGAACTCAATACACCAATGTTTTAAAAGATATCGAACGGAAACCATTTTTTCATACAAAATGAAGTCGAAAAATGGCCATAACTCCCACAATAATAGACGGATGTTACCCAACATCGAACTGTATTTTATAATTATATACCTATGTATATAATACAAATTCAATACACCAATGTTTTATAAAAGATATAGAACGGAAACCATTTTCGTATACGTACGTATAGTACGTACAGGACAGGACGTACGCACGGACATTGGTGATACTATATGCCTCCCCCCTCCATTTTTAATTGCAGGGGCATAATAAGCACCTTGTGTTACGCAGAAGGTTTTACACACGGTCGACACGGGTGTAGAGCCTTATGCGTCGCCAGGACGGCGAAGGGTGATTTCCGGTTAAAAGGTTATCTACCAGTGTATTACACTAACAAGGAAACTCTAACAACGTTAGAATTTTTGAAGTTTATATATAATGTAAATTCTATATACAACGATACAATTTACAACAATTCACAATTACAATAATATACAACACATATCAGTTCATGTCGCTGGCCCAAGTAAGGTGTTTGTTTCAAATCTGTAATCGATTTGCGTACAATACGCAAATAGATTACCGTCTGACGTCAACACCGTACTCGGCTCAGCGCCATGAACTAAAGGAAAACACAAAGAACAAAAAAAAACAACGTTAGTTTGAGCTCATACAACAAAACAAGGCCTTATGTTGGTAGACTTCAATTCGTCGTTCCCTGGATCATGTCATGGGCCAGTCCATAAGTTATGAGGAACACCAACTTATATTAACACGTGCACGATTATATACTGGTCGCTCCCTGGATCGTACCAGGGACCAGTCTAAATATAATATGACACACTTTAGTGGACGAACACTGTCCCACTTTCACCTCCGCAGTAATTACATCGATTTCGCCAATAATTTGTGCTTCCCGCCTCTGCTAGGAAAACATGCACAAGGGCGTTGTAACTGCTCTACCCGGGTTGGTATTAACCTGGAGACGTATATCGAATCTCCAGGTGAGACGTGTCTCTAAGCCCTAACAGCTGACTGCCGGACTTGATGTGCCTAAAAATAACGAACTTACACTTAATACATTGTAACTACATAATAACAATACGTAAGACTTGGGCCTGTCTTGCAAATACCATACAACGCCCTCGGCGAATGCCGAGCATAACGTGCACACGCCAGCCGTGTCACTAGACCTGACTCGCGCTCACGATGTAAAGCCAAAATTGTGCTTACCACTTCCGCCAATGAAGAAACGTAGATCCTACCACGCATGTGCGTCGAAGGATCTGACGTCAAACATTGTCAAGAAGTATACTGACGTCAACAGGTATTACCATGACATACCCCACATAAAACATGAATGAATCTAAACAACGATGTATTTACATTAAATTGATTTACCAAAAATCTAACTCTCATATGTATTAATTCATTTCTTTAAACTAAGCGTATTACCATTTGCCATAGAATATATTAGCTTAATAAGCGTTTCTAACACATTTGGGATCATAACGTTTGATCTGACATCATGACATCAATGATGTTATACCATATGACGCCTAGTGAAGGCAAATCAAACGCATGATGACCAAATGTTACAATTATAATGTATGGAAAAAACCCTTAATGCGGTGCATGCTATGGCGTCGATTGACGTCACGAGTATATAAATTAGTTCCATTACAAATCAATTTACTTCTATAGGCCACGTATACGTGAAACTAAAATAAAAAGTGCTGACGTCGCAATAACATGATGCAACTGACGTCACGTGAATAACATGAATGCAACTGACGTCACATGAATAACACGAATGCAACTGACTTCACTGGACGTCAAAGAGACGCACACCATTGCAACCAACATCAGTGATATAAACTATTTCCGTAATTTACAAAACTTCCTAATATACAAATACCATGCGCAGCATGGGCAGTATAAACAAAATTGGTCGACATATGCACAGCCTGATCACTGTCAACAAAATCAAATCAGTCGACACATATAATCATACCATATCAATCAGAAGTCACATTTTTCATTCTTAGCCAAACTATTCTAAATAAATATAATAAAATCTTACCGTTCTGGTCTTAACACAGAATCTGGGCACACAACAATATAATTCACCTTAGAATTAAACAGCCACGTCTAACTTTTCAATAGAAGATAGGCGTATAAATACTATGCGTCTCACTTTTAAATCATGGAACTCGAATCTAAGCGTGCAGGTATTCACATTAAAATCATGCAACACGCTGTCCACGAGAGGTATTCACAAACAACCCATGCATAACGTAGCCACAATTTCCGTAAATGTTTATTACCACAGTTGCCCCAAAAACTGTAGCCCTACTGATTGAAAGGATTAAAATGATTTCGACGACACAGTCGACGATCAGATCCATTTCGTAACATAGGTTTCCCCTTAGGGAGAAAAAACATAGCAATGTTTCTTTTCCGAAATAGTACGAAATGCGATCGAATCGTAGGCTAAGTCAAAACTGGAAAACTAGCTATATACACAACAACGGTGCGATGCATAACGTGGCCAAACTATCTACTAAGATAGTCCGCCCCCAAATTATCTTGGCCGCGGATAGCAACGATCCTGAATCTGTACGGCTGTAATTTCATGGCCCAACGCATGATTCGGGGATTGAGCACCTTAGCTGTCTGCATATAGGACAAAGGTTTGTGGTCAGTTTCAAGGAGGAATTCCGCCCCATACAGGTATTTACGAAATTTCTCAACACCCCAGATTATACCCAAACATTCCTTTTCAATTACAGAGTAGTTCCTTTCCCGAGGTAACAATTTCTTGCTAGCATAAGCAATCGGCAAACGACCTTCACCTTCGAATTCCTGAAGCAAAATAGCTCCAAGACCAACGTCTGAAGCGTCTGTTCGAAGTACAAACGGGTTACCTTCTTGAAAAACAGGTAAGCGAAGAATAGGACTAGACATGAGCCTACTCTTCAGGGTTTGAAATGCCCTTTCATGCTGATCTTGCCAATCTTTGATAGAATTAGGTCTATCCCGTTTAGTTAAATCAGTCAGAGGAGAAGCTATGGATGAGAAATTTGGGATAAAACGACGGTAAAACCCAGCTAATCCCAGAAAAGATTTAATTTGCCTTTTCGTACATGGACGAGGAGCATCTCTGATAGCCTGTATCTTGTCCTATTGCGGTCGTACCGTCTGTCCAACGATATTGTGACCAAGGCACTCGATACTGCCATATCCGATCATGCATTTAGATGGTTTTGCCGTCAATTTGGCCGACCTGAGCCGATCTAACACTTGACGTAATGACGTCACATTCTCCTGCCATGTTTCAGTAAATATCCACATGTCATCAACAAAGCTGTCAACATTTGGGAGATTGGACAATATGATTCTCATTAACCTACAAAATGAGGCTCCCGAATTGACCAAACCGAAGGGCATAGTTTTAAACTGGAATAAACCCTTAGGCGTTTCAAACGCCGTCAAAGGTTTAGACCAGCAGTAAACTGACTTCCGCAATCTGTTAACATTTCATCAGGTATGCCAACTCTACTAAACATCTCAACTACCGCTTCGGCTACGCGTTCCGTTTCAATACCGGGTATTGCTACCGCCTCGGTATATCTCGTCGCATAGTCTATCATTGTTAAAATATAGCGGGATTTCCTGTCAGAACGAGGTTCTATCGGTCAAACTATATCAACAGCGACTCGTTTAAATGGTGTGTCAATCTGTGGCAACTTTCCTAAAGGAACCTTAGTGACACGACCTTTTTGAATAGTCCTTTGACATATGTCACAAGATTTACAAAACCTTGCTACATCACTACAAACTCCAGGCCAAAAGAACTCAGTTAACACTCTATCCATAGTTTTCTTTATGCCCAAATGAGCTGACATCAAGGTTTCGTGCGCCAATCTTAACACCTTTTCACGAAAACCTTCAGGGATAATAAGTTGCAAAGTGACCTTGTTTCCCTTAGTAAACTGCCTATACAATAAATCTTTCCTTCGGATAAACTAAGCTTCACCCCGGTTCAATCCACGACTAATAGTCACATTCCCCGATTCCACTCTTTGCCTTATGCCATTCAATTTAGGGTCAACAATTTGGGCCTGCCTCAACGCCTCCTTATCACTAGCAGTAATTTGATCAGGAACTTTAAGTTTCCTATAGACCTCTTCACCTTGCTTAGCTTGTGACCTAGTCACTGCCGCTATAGCAAAATGGGACATATCGGGAAGTTTTGACCCGTCAATATTTCCAATAACCAGGTCATACAATGTATCTTCCATGCACAATGCCTCAGTTTTTCCTGTGAAAAATGGACAATCTATGCCAACCATTGCTAAGGGATACCTTTGGGTAGATTCATCAATCAAAGTTACATCAGATTCTCTACCAAGTAATTGATCATTAGAAACCAAGTTTCTACGAACGACACACCCAGTACAACCTGTGTCCCTTAAAACTACAACAGTCTTACCATTAACCGTACCCTGCGCTGTTGGTAATCGCGACCTTAAAAAGTAACAGACACCTTCCCTATCCACGTTATTATCGATTAATGGACTTTCTTCCTTACTCTTATAGAGACCTTCAATTTCATGAGACCTATTCATTGTAGTTTTACAAAAGCTCATTTGATGTCCGCCACCCCGACCACGTCCGCGGGAATAACCCGGACCACGGCCACGATCTGAATTACTACCCTTCGTCTGCACAGTATCGCTCTTATTCTGTGATCTTTGTGTCTCATCTTTCGGTGCATAACTACTCCCCTTATTTCCGCTATATCCGCTTGCACCTACCTCCGCGCTATATGCTTGCTTCCTATCGGGATTCTTAAAACATTTATATGTTAAATGTCCCTTACCACAAATACTACATTTTATCTCTGGCTTCACACTCGGCTTATTATCAGATCTACTTTGAGTTACGCCCTTACTATCACGCTGCCCCTTATTAACACAAGCGTAGACACCGCCACGTGCTTCTGCAAATAAATCTGCTTCCCTAGCCATCTCACCTAGATTCGTGAATGTTTTCGGTTTCAAATGAACATATAGTTCTTTACTACAGGATTCTAAAAACTGATCTCTAGCGAAAAAATCGCAAACAGCTTCGTAAGACTGGTCTACTTTCGCCATTTTCAACCATTTATTAAGATACGACCTAAGTCTACTACTAAACTGAATAAACGTTTCGGACTTTTCAGGCCTATCATAGCGAAATTTCTTCCTAAATCCGCGTTCAGTCATATCGAAATTCTTTAACAACGCATCTTTCAACTTGTCATAATCTGCTGCATCATCTACAGACAATCTATCGTAAACATCAAGCGCGCGACCTTTAAGTAATGCGCTTAAATATGCAGCCCAAACGTTTTTATCCCATTTGTTCGCCGTCGCGTATTTCTCAAACCTTGATAAGTAACTATCCATTTTGTCCTGACTTTCATCAAAATACGGTAACTTGGGATCTCGCGCATGCGCTAACTTTTCAGCCTTCTGTTTTTCTAATTCAACTCTAAACGTTACCTTCTGCAAATCTATCTGATTCTTCAACTCGCGTTGCTGCAATTCAAAACTATACTTCAACTTTTCTAACTCAACTTCGCTCGACAACTTTGCTTCCTTATCGCTTTCGACTTGATACAACCTAGCTTCCCTATCTTTCTCGGCTTGCCGCTCTATACTTTCAATCCGCGCCATCTCGATTTCCCTATCCGCCGCAATCTTAGCTTCTTCCGTCGCCCTATCCGCCGCAATCTTAGCTTCTTCCGTCGCGATCCTAGCCAATTCAATTTCCCTATCTTTTTCGGCCTGCGCGGTCCTAGCTAACTCAATTTCCCTATCTTTTTCAGCCTGCGCAATCTTTTTTTTCTCCGCCGCGATCTTTTCTTTATCAAGTTCCCTTACCGCGTGCCCTTCTGCCCTCTCAGTCTCTTGATGTTGCTTAACAAATTCCTGCAAAGCCTGCCCCTCATAACCTAACTCCTTTCCCGTCTTAACTAACTGATCCATGCCGCTTAACGTAAAGCTCACGTTAACCTAACTGAAACCGACGTTCACTTATAGTCACACACGTTAACTAAAACGTTAACAATAATAATAACAAACTAATCCAACTAAAACGTTGATTAATTAGTATACTCGCGATCTAGACGTAGCTATTAAAGTTACGTTGATAACAGACCGGAAGTGACGTCATAAACTGACGTTGACTGTACCGAGAATCTCTTTTCACTATCATATGACACAATTAGATGACGTAAATAACCCACATTTCAATTACGCCCAACTTGATCTAGTGTATCGGATATACAAACGTAAGGTATGTAACGCAACGTATTAACACTGACACGACAACTGTACGTCCTACATTACAAAACCTTATAAGATACCAACGGTAAATCAAACTTAAGATTCTGCTATTAGGTTTAATTCATTGTAACGATATTATATAACGTTACGAGTAACCTACGTTACTAAATCAGGACATAAAATGGACCTCAGTAACGGTTACGACACAACGTACAAAACGTTTAAGTTAATAAACTAACAGATTGTCATGCAACAGCAGTGCCAAGGTACTCAAACGGACCTTAAAACTAAATACGTATCATCCGTGCCAAGACAATTCAGGTCTATATACCTCAGTTTCCCCACTCAGATATGCAACCTGTTACATTCTATCATAAATTAATGCATGGGCTATCGCACTTCATCACGCAGGGAATAAGGATAGTTGACCTTAATTGAGTGTAGGTTACATTTACAAGAATTTAGTGGCAAAATTGCTCCCCCAAAATTCACATCAAAATGTCTGACAAAATCGTGCCTAGGTTCTATATATATTGTCAATGTCTTACACTGGCAGATATAAACCGGAAACCAAATCCCATTTCTGACACCATGTTACGCAGAAGGTTTTACACACGGTCGACACGGGTGTAGAGCCTTATGCGTCGCCAGGACGGCGAAGGGTGATTTCCGGTTAAAAGGTTATCTACCAGTGTATTACACTAACAAGGAAACTCTAACAACGTTAGAATTTTTGAAGTTTATATATAATGTAAATTCTATATACAACGATACAATTTACAACAATTCACAATTACAATAATATACAACACATATCAGTTCATGTCGCTGGCCCAAGTAAGGTGTTTGTTTCAAATCTGTAATCGATTTGCGTACAATACGCAAATAGATTACCGTCTGACGTCAACACCGTACTCGGCTCAGCGCCATGAACTGAAGGAAAACACAAAGAACAAAAAAACGATAGTTTGAGCTCATACAAAAAAACAAGGCCTTATGTTGGTAGACTTCAATTCGTCGTTCCCTGGATCATGTCATGGGCCAGTCCATATATCACGAGGAACACCAACTTATATTAACACGTGCATGATTATATACCGGTCGCTCCCTGGATCGTACCAGGGACCAGTCTAAATATAATATGACACACTTTAGTGGACGAACACTGTCCCACTTTCACCTCCGCAGTAATTACATCGATTTCGCCAATATTTTGTGCTTCCGCCTCTGCTAGGAAAACATGCACAAGGGCGTTGTAACTGCTCTACCCGGGTTGGTATTAACCTGGAGACGTATATCGAATCTCCAGGTGAGACGTGTCTCTAAGCCCTAACAGCTGACTGCCGGACTTGATGTGCCTAAAAATAACGAACTTACACTTAATACATTGTAACTACATAATAACAATACGTAAGACTTGGGCCTGTCTTGCAAATACCATACAACGCCCTCGGCGAATGCCGAGCATAACGTGCACACGCCAGCCGTTCACTAGACCTGACTCGCGCTCACGATGTAAAGCCAAAATTGTGCTTACCACTTCCGCCAATGAAGAAACGTAGATCCTACCACGCATGTGCGTCGAAGGATCTGACGTCAAACATTGTCAAGAAGTATACTGACGTCAACAGGTATTACCATGACATACCCCACATAAAACATGAATGAATCTAAACAACGATGTATTTACATTAAATTGATTTACCAAAAATCTAACTCTCATATGTATTAATTCATTTCTTTCAACTAAGCGTATTACCATTTGCCATAGAATATATTAGCTTAATAAGCGTTTCTAACACATTTGGGATCATAACGTTTGATCTGACATCATGACATCAATGATGTTATACCATATGACGCCTAGTGAAGGCAAATCAAACGCATGATGACCAAATGTTTCCATTATAATGTATGGAAAAAACCCTTAATGCGGTGCATGCTATGTCGTCGATTGACGTCATGAGTATATAAATTAGTTCCATTACAAATCAATTTACTTCTATAGGCCACGTATACGTGAAACTAAAATAAAAAGTGCTGACGTCGCAATAACATGATGCAACTGACGTCACGTGAATAACATGAATGCAACTGACGTCACATGAATAACACGAATGCAACTGACTTCACTGGACGTCAAAGAGACGCACACCATTGCAACCAACATCAGTGATATAAACTATTTCCGTAATTTACAAAACTTCCTAATATACAAATACCATGCGCAGCATGGGCAGTATAAACAAAATTGGTCGACATATGCACAGCCTGATCACTGTCAACAAAATCAAATCAGTCGACACATATAATCATACCATATCAATCAGAAGTCACATTTTTCATTCTTAGCCAAACTATTCTAAATAAATATAATAAAATCTTACCGTTCTGGTCTTAACACAGAATCTGGGCACACAACAATATAATTCACCTTAGAATTAAACAGCCACGTCTAACTTTTCAATAGAAGATAGGCGTATAAATACTATGCGTCTCACTTTTAAATCATGGAACTCGAATCTAAGCGTGCAGGTATTCACATTAAAATCATGCAACACGCTGTCCACAATCAAAAGACTCGTGCAGGTATTCACCTTAAAATCATGCAATACGCTGTCCACGAGAGGTATTCACAAACAACCCATGCATAACGTAGCCACAATTTCCGTAAATGTTTATTACCACAGTTGCCCCAAAAACTGTAGCCCTACTGATTGAAAGGATTAAAATGATTTCGACGACACAGTCGACGATCAGATCCATTTCGTAACACCTTGTATGAGAATTCTTTATCTAGTTCCATAGAATTGTCATATTTTCTTTGTCTAACGACAATAAGAAAATCGGTGGAACCGATGGGTGCTTCCCGATGGTGTGCAATTAGTGGAAGGGGTATCGGATTCGGATGAAGGAATGGTTTTCTATGTGTGGATTTAATGCCGTTTAAAGTGAGAAAATAGAGGCACGCGTTGAGGTATGAGAAGATGCAAATCTACTCAGTGCAACGGCTTTCTTGTATTTTGCAATTAATCGATAACCATCACTGAGCAAAGTGATGATTACCCATCAGTGTTACTGCACTGGTAATCCTTGCAATCTATGTAATGGCTGATCATAATAAACACCAAAACAGCCCAACTGATCTGAGTCCAGACTGTCCGCATGGAGCTAGTTTAGATCCTCAGCAACCATTTAAGTACACAGTGAAGTCTCTGATAAAACTGCCCAGGATTATCTGAGTGTTCGCTGGGTGCACATGCCACTTTGTATGGTTTGTCGTGTCGCGGATCACATTGTTAAAGGTGTATGGTTACACGTCCGTGTTTTTTTGCAATTTTATAAAGTTGAGGTCTTTTTGTTTTCCTGGACAATAAAACCCTTTCCAAAAATGGGTTTTCTATTAAAGGAAGGAATTTGCTCCTAGTCCTACGGTAACAAATTATTTCCCATTTGACCCATTTTGATGAAGGATGCAAAAATAAATAAAAATATAAAACAGATGGCAGATTCTGTTCTCCTGAAAGGGTACTCATATAGCTCTAAGGTGAAAAAAAATGTAAAACTGATACCATTAATTCATCGTCCTCCAATCCATCATCTTTAGCATTCAACTATGATCCAATAGCTGTTTTGAATATCTGCACTTGTCTACTCTCCGAAAATGTAGCGAATTCTATACATAATGATCGATGGTGTCAACGGTATGTTAAAAATATAAATAATATTCGATGAAGCCTATAAGGGTTGAAACGAAATGCCTACGAAAGCAATGTAGTTCATACAAAAATTGCTCCGAAAAGGAGCAGTTCGATCGAGGTCTGTATTATTTGCCTGTTTGCTATCATATACTGATAAGCACATATAAAACAGAACAATATTTGTAACTGGTTCATGTTCATTTCTCTGAATGCTTGGAGCCGGGCCGGGTAGCGCAATCGGTAGGGCACCTGACTCGTAAGTCAGAGGTCCTGGGTTCGAATCCCGGTCTGGCCACATACTTTCGTTTCTCCTTCCGCTGATTCAAGAAGGGCAGTTGTCAGTTACTGGCGAAAGTATGTGCACTTATTACTGGTTAACCGCTTAGGAGGTCTAAGCCTGCCCAGGAATAGTGTGGTTAGGTTAACTGACCGTCCCGACATGACCCTAGTTGTTTACCGTGGACGTTAAGCATCAAATCAACCAACCAACTTAATGCTTGGAATATCAATCGTGTTCTGAGGTGGTGATGAACTTTGCCAGTTAGTTCTTTTCGCACAAGTCAAAGAGATGAATCAGTATATAGAATGTCCCACATTGATTTCCTGTAGAAGGAGACACTGTATAAATTTACACAGTTGAAGAGATGAGGCAGTAGGGTCAAGTCAGGTAAATTCGGACAGCGCGCAAATTCGGACAGTGACATTGATTCCTTTATATGTCAATTGTTTGGAATTTGAACAAAATTAAATAAGCAAACAGTGAAAATCCTGATGAGACGGCTCATTATAAGCCGTCCCATCTGGAATTTCACTGTTTGCAATAGCATGTCTGAATTTACCCGCTGTCCGAAGTTACCCGACTCGACCCTAATGCCCAGGATCCGATGCAGTGGAATTCCACATCCTGCTCCAAAGACCAAATTCGAACGGGAAACAAGTTCAGCGCACACAGTTAACAATAAAAAGGACAAGTCAGGACATAGTGAACAAGATAAGTGAACAGCCAAGAGGTCATCCGTATCCAGCAGATGGCTGCGAGGCTGTCCAACACAGTGAACAAAAAGTCAAAGACTAATAGAAAGTCGTCAAACAATGCGCACGTATAATCCATTGAATAGTAAGAAGACAGGCAATGAGCAGGAATTAATACTACCAAATACCACAGGTCTCTCTCAAAACCAAAATGGAAAGAATCACACATGCATAAATTGACAAAAGTTCACAAAAAACATGCACGGTAAACCGAAAGAGCCGCCATTTCCAAAAACAGGTGGTCATTCCGCTACCCTCATTAGGCATAGAACAGCATAAACATGATGATTCATTCATTAATAATTGTAAAGTTTAAATTCCTTCCTTTCTGAATGTTGCACACCATAAGCACCCTTTCATTGTGTTGTTGCTCTAATTTGTCATTAATTAATGGTTTGATATCGAAAGTGTATAAATCATCTAATGTCTTATTTATGCATTGAAACAGCCGTATTGACCCCTGTTTATGCCTTAAATATACAAACAATATGTCAAAAAGCAATGCTTCCGTTTCGCACTAATAGCGCCAAACTGGCTTTTAATAGTTGACATAGCCAAAACCCGAAGAATATTTTTCTCTCTTTTTTTTTTTTTTTTTTTGGAAGGCTGAGCTTTGCTGAGCAGAACTTCCTTATATCTTGCGAGCCTCTGAACTCAACTGTGGGGATGAGTCCAGTGTCTGTTGATTGATATTAGTAGATTGAGTAATGCGTACTTTGACAGATTTTCATTCTACTAATAAGTTTTAGCTTCATGGTTTCGATAAGTTTGGATCGGATTTTTTGTAATGTGCGTGCTTTATACATATAAATTGTAGGATTTTATAGCTTCGTCATCAAAATGAGGTCTTACTGGTTCAGGATTACAGGATTTTTTTCATATTCTCGAAATACGTCGCTATTATCAGCTAGTGATTAATTAATTATGACAAATTGTAATGGGCCGAGTATTATAATAAACTGCTTCGCCCCCTTTGATAAATTGGAGTTTTGTTGTTATTCTGGTTGACATGAAAATGATGAAGATGAAGTTAATATTTATTATGTAACGCATTGTTTTCATATCAAAACAGTTACAAATTGGCATTGCCCTTTAGTCTGATCAAAGCTTTCTCAAATAACTCAAGTTAGTATTGGTCTTATCGGCACCAGAGGAGTTAGCTTCCGTAACGGCTTACATACAACTATTGTAAAAACCAAAACAGAGTAGACAAGAAACACTGATGCACAAAATCAATACACTGGGAAACTCAGTCATATTTGAAACTGTGGAAATACTTACGAACGTTAAAACTAGAGAAGTGAATCTCATTATAGATTAAATTAAATTGTTATCCCACTTGAGTTCACACTGAGACAGTTGAGAGCAAACTAAACTACAAAAGTTAACCCTGTTGCGTTTACACTGGCAATGAGTTAATCCGGATTGTTAGTACACTTTCTTCAGTTATAAAGAAATACCTGTGGGTTACTTGCTAACATGTGCATTCTTAAAAACTTAAAAGCTCCGAGATACCTATAAATACAATTATGTCCGGATAATATGAACTTCACCTTCATCTTCATTGAACTTTTCTTTAACACCTAAGATGCATCGTACGGGAATAGTCAATGTACGAAATACATCAAAGGCCGAACGCTTGTGTTAAATTGAGGTCCATAAGGGGTAATAGATTATTTTAATTTCAACAACTTTATTCCAGCGAAACTCAGATAATCACTATCCTATTTGCCAAATCAACCTAGTGCTTCCAATTCCTCAGTATTGCAGCGACAGATATATATTTGTTTATTGTTTTTATCTACAAGAGATGAATCATTATAATAATATTAGATAACGCACTAGTAACCCCAAAAGTTAGGAAGAAAACAAGTTTTTCGAATGCAGCAACACTTCACATAGATACGCGTATATAAAACACGATATATGCTGTAATCAATTGTTAGTTGAAGGTAGCAATACCCATTTTATCTTAATGCAAGGTTTGTTTCATATATATTTTAGGCAAAGTGATCTAACTCGAAAACTTTTCATATATACTTTAATCAAAGGGATCTAACTCAGAAACTAGGAAAGGAGGTGCAGCTATTTTTGTATGCGACATGCCGTCTTGACCTTATACATATTACGATAAAATTCCATCACAGCATTTTAAACGGCTACTGAGCTCTGATGCTCACGCGAAAAAATGTAACGACAGATGGGCGGGTAGCCGGACAACGTCATAACCTTACACGTCCGAGTTTTCAAAACGGGCGTATAAAAACGTTTTTGTCATTGTGGGTAATTGGTGACAGAGGCGTTCTAAAAAGCAGATTCGATGCAGAGGCAGACACATTTTATTTGTCTTGAACTGTCAAATGTTTTAACAAAAGACGCTCTGCAATATAATTGCTCCTGAGACAGCAGTGTGAAACAGGCTCTTGGTTATTGATTTTTTATTTTAATATCTAAGAGTACTTGGCAAACTTTCCCTGCGAATTCATTCCTGATTTAACACATTGGAAAGACTATTCAGATGTAACGTCAATTTCATAAGTTTCTTAAAAGCTTTCAATCATTCTGACACACATCAGATACGTTTTCAGGTTATTTCAAAACGCTTCTCAAAATCTGACATTTAATTTTCAAGAAGAGACCAACGACAAAGGACCGCATTTCGACTGAACAGTCATTGACGTATGTTATATAGACCAACTATAAAAAAACTGCAGGATATTAACTAAATAAGCCTTTGGCTTCCGTTCAGATCATTTTGTTATAATTGTATACTATTTGTAACGTGTACATAACTTGTATAAACTTGAAATAAAAACGTTTAACTTAAAAATACTATAATTGTAAGTACGAACTTATTGCGTGTAGCTGACAAACGTTTCGTACAACAAAAACATTGGACCATTCAGAGGCTTATATGCATGCAAGTGCTTGCTTTGATTTCCAGGTCTCTTGCAGTATATTTCTTATCCCTATTCTAGTACAACCCACCCCAATACTACATAAATCAAATACTTTACTTTTATTTGATTTTTTTGATTTTCGATAAATCCTATCGGTATCAAAAATAGAATAATATCGCTCTATTACGTAATTTACGATTCAATGATGATTGGTTTCATTATAAGGGGTCGTAATGAGTGTAAACAAAGTTCATGGAACAAAATTATGCAGGAAATAAACAACTGAATTGATGTTTTTTTCATCTACGTATAACGAAAAGGAAAGAAGTTTGACACTGCACACACTTAATATCTAAGTTGAATCACAAACAATAATGTCTCCTGTATGTGACCAAAAAAAAAAACAGAGAAAATTATCATTATTTTGACACTGACAGACTGGTGTAAATAAATAAGGTATTACAATTGTGCCAATCTTCCATTTAAATGCAAGTATCAAAATTATCATATGTCATTTAAAAGGCATCTAATTATCTCCATTGTTCCATATGCAGCAAACATATTTCATATTAGTATAACAATAAAGCAAATGAAACTAACGTACACTTTATCAATAATTGAGTTCGTAACATTATACGGTACATAACATTGAAAAAGTGAACCCATAAATGCCTAAAGGATCTTGACAAAGCGTGTAGAATCAAAAACGGGACGGAGTTGACAACTTGACACACAGGACGTTGGGGCCTAATCTGATCATTTATTGTTTTTTTGTTGCTGTTATTATTATGCTTGTTCATTTGGAAATATAGCCAAAATATCATGTTCGCCTGCTATTTTCAAGGTGCTGGCAATGTTAGTAGCTAGGTCGGCTGATGACACCATATTGGAATTTCCCTTCTGGCATAATGGGAACACCACTCTGTCAAATCGGTCGTTCTTAGCTGTATTTTCGGTGAAGTGACCGGTGTGAGAAGTATTTCTGTTTGGAAACGGATTACATGTACTCTATATAGCATAAAATATATAATTTATGCACATAACAACATTTAAATTGCCCTTGAAGCTACCTGTAAACAAGCGCGACCTAGTTCGTGGGCACCGCCATCTTGAATCATCACATAATATGCCTAATTTAATAAGATGTCACATGTCTATTTTCTCATTTTTGATAGGATTTTTTCTTCGGCGGAAGAAGAAAGCGCCCTCTGTCTAAATATTTGGCGCTTTCCATGGGAGGCAGCAAATAAACAGTTCAGTTTTTCATGTGAAAATTCGGTAAGTTCCAGGCCTATGATTTTACTGTTGTCTGAGAGATGAAAAGCTCGAAAAACATGAAGTGATCTGTGATGTTTGATGAAGCAGAAAATGTTGTTAAACATGATTTTAACCCTAGCGCACATTGCCCGCAAGTGGCGAGAATAGAAGTACCCAAACCGGAAGTTGTCTTTTCTGTCTTTGCCATGCGTTTTCGCGACTTGTAATTAAACTTGATTTCTCTGTCTGTGGAAGTTGTACACGCTACATAATTGCATGAACAATTCGATTTGATACACCTATGACTTTATTACCGGCTTTCACCAACTTTTATTACTGGAATAACATTTTTCAGTGAAATACATCCATGTCATATAACCCAACGTCTACTGCCATTGACATCTCTGACTTGGAGGAGGAGGATACAGATAATCGTAGTGGCAGCCCAGTTTTCATACAAAGGCAGGTAACAAGTCATAGACACAGACTTTATCATTTATCATTGTTTGGGTATGGCTTGAGATAATAATTATTTGTGTTCGGACGATTCATGGATATATCGATGCATCGCGATACAGACTTTGCCGATACGCATATCGATATGTTTTAGAGAAATCACAAAAATCAGCCTTCGAAACGACTTAAATTGTTTATATTTATGGCCCCAGGTTTATAAATTTATCATTATTAACTTAAGACCAATTTTGCTTAATGTAAGTCAAGTGGCAAGTGTTTTTCTTCCAAATAGTTTTACAACACAAAAATATTTTACCCAGAAGTTGACAGATGCTGATTTCCTACTTAATACATGTACCTATACAAAGCTGGTTTGTCTTATGTACAGCAGTATCGTGATACGTATCATATCGCATTGCCTATATCGCGGTACGTATTGTATCGGTTAACAGCCATATCGCCCCTTCCCTAATAATCATATTTAACCCTTGTAATAGTTGTGTATAGATATGTACCTAATATAGTTGAACGCATTAATCTGTATAATTATCATATTTAACCTTTGACGCCTTGTTAGTAGTTGTACATAAATATTTAGTTTATATACTTACACGCCTTAATCTGTATAATAATCATATTTAACCCCTAACACCTTGTTAGTAGTTGCGCATAAATATTTAGCTTTTAATGTCTTTGCACTCCTTAATCTATATACAAATGTGCAAGGCAATAAACACGTGCTTGAATGCGGATAATTTACACCCGACTGATTTATCTATCCCCACCAGCTATTTTGTTTGTGAAAATTGGTCAGTGATTGCCGGTTTTCCCTTTTTATGCCCCCATGACGATAGTCAGGGGCATTATGTTTTACCCCTGCCCATCTGTCCGTCCGTCCGTTGAACTTAATAAAGTTTGTATAATCAACTCCACCAACAGTTTAAAAGCAATTTCTTTGAAACTTTGCACAGCTGTTACAGACATATTGAAAATGGGCACCTCCATTTTTGAAGAGACAAAAATCATTTTTGACAAAATTACGGCCTTCAAACACATTGGAATTTTATCTTTGCCCATAAACAGAGTTTGTATAATCAACTCCTCCTACAGTTTCAAAGCAAATAACTTGAAACTTTGAATAGATGTTACAGACACATTAAAGATGTGCACCTGCCTTTTTGAAGAGAAAAAGATATTTTCGATAAAATTATGGCTGTCTGCGAATCTGCCGCACCTAAAACAATTGTATAATCAACTCCTCCTACTGTATTGAAGTAGTTCTTTTAAAACTTTACACAACTGTTACAGACATATTTAAAGAGATAAAAATTGATTTTGACAAAATATCGGCCTTCAAACACATTGAAATTTTGTCTTTGCCCATAGGAGATAAAAATTGATTTTGACAAAATTACGGCATTCAAAAACATTGAAATTTTGCCTTTGCTCCTAAACAGAGTTTGTTTTACCAACTCATCTCACAATTTTTAGCAAATAACTTAAAACTTTGCACAGATGTCACAGACATATTGAAGCTGTGCACCTGCCTTAAATTAGTTGTTGAAGAGAAAAGATCATTTTTGACAAAATTATGACCTTTAAACCGGTTGAAATATCATGGTTGCGCAGCTAATTTTATAACGAAATGTTGAAATGGTGAGTACTATTCACATTTGTCATGATCACGGTTTAAATTATCTATAATGCTAAGATATTTGAAGTTGAGCTGAAAGAAACTTTAGGGGGCAGTTGAGGTGGCAGCTTGGGTCAACACGGGGGCATTATCTGTGTCTTACAGACACATGTGTCTAGTTAAACTTTAAATGTTACGATTTCACACTTTTGTCATGCCTGCACTGGTGGTTTTCTATTTTTTATTTTGGTAGCTCGATCTTTCTATAATAACCACAACTAATTGTATCATATAATGCCGCTATTATTCAACGGATAACGTCATTACATAAATATTGATATAACCACACGTTATACAAAACTTGGATACTGTCGCGCAACGTCGTGACGCCGTCCGTGACAACAATGTTGAATTAAAGTTAACTTTTTAGACGATGAAACCCTGCTTAAAGTGGTGATTTATGGTAAATCTAAAAATCTGCATAAACCATAAAAAAGTAACGTATCTCTCTGAAAGTTAGCAGACTTCTTATTTTTGTAGTTTTTTACTGTTTAGAAAATAGACATACGTGCTGCTTAAAAAAGTGTTTTTATAAGGAAAGATCAAAGGGTAATTTTCTGAGAATAAATCTGAAAAAATAATATCGTTATTGAAAATTTACATAGTGCTAAAGGCGCATTATTGCATAATGAAGAGCGTCCTAGCAATTATTTATTCAAACTCTTTCTCAAATTGTAATGTAGACCGGATGAAAACGGTAGCTTTTTCTCAAATGTTCAACCATGTACAAAGTGAATGTACACTGGACGCATTTATTAAATATAGGGTAGGCAAGCATACCCATGTTAACACCTACAATATAAATAATACATTACTGACATGATCAGTGGTGTGTAGATGAAATTGTTCAACCTTGTTAAAATAGTCTCACCTATCTCACCTGTGTGTTTTGACAAAAAACTTTGGACACAGACTGCATCTTTTTTCATCTGCTCAGCCTGATCATGTGTGAAACCGTTCGAAAAAATAATTGCTAGGACGCTCTCCATTATGCAACAAGGTACTCTAAGCACTAAGTATATTTTCAATAATGATATTATTTTTTTCAGATTTATTCGCAGAAATTACCCTTTGATCTTCTCTTATAAAAACACTTTTTAACATTTACAAATGTTGCATTTTGGGATTATAAAATATGAGAAACAACATGAAGAAGGCATCTGCTAAGTTTTGGAAAGATCCGTGTTATTTTGAGTATTTTATGCAGATTTTTGTCTTTGTCCCAAATCAGTGATTATCACCACCTTAAAGCATTATATGATAAACATTATCTTACTCTCGTGGTCATTTCATACGAAATTTATGAAACTTGCAAAAGACTTGTTTCATAGATTTCATATGAAATGACGACTCGTGTAAGATCCTTTGTCGTATAATAGATGGATGGGCGAAAGTCCCCTACCTGCTTAATAGTTATCGTATCTACCAATGAATTTTTGAGAGGGTGATTTACCAGGAAATTAGATAGTTCTTAACAATAATCATAAAATCTTGTCTATTTTTTTTCTTCACAAACCTAATCATTAAAAAAATATTTCAGTCCTCAACCCACCCATAAGACATTTACAGGTGGATCACAATTACCAAAATACACTTTTTGAATGGTGAGTGGTATATTTATAACCATTTAGTGCTAACATAACCCTCCTATGCTTGTAGGGTAGAATACCTTGTACACCATACTCACCATGCTCCAATGAACAGAGTCAGAATGAACAACAGAGTCAAAATAAACAGAGTCCCAGTGAACCTGTAGTATTTGATTCTGATTACGACTTATTTGCATCATCACCTGTGTCAAATTCACCAAATCCCATGCGAAAAATAGTGTTGCCCTCATAAAGGGGATTATAACATTAAACAGTTCTCACAGGGTGGCAGTGAAATAGCATCACAGGGAAAAATAAAATAACAGTTTCACGGGTTCTAGCAGAGAATGAAAAATTAAAAGCTGAAATAAAATGTCTAAGGACAGAAAATGTAGCATTAAAAACAGAAAATATCATTCAAATGGAGCAATTGAAGAAAATGCAATCATAAGCTGATCATGGCTACCAGCAGCACTGTACCAGGCAGTAGTTTATTTCACAGTAGTTTTTCAAATCAAAATGTTTTAGACTTCTACAAACAAAATGGTAAAAGAAATTACTTAGAGTATATTCAGGAAAGTAATAATGCTCCTTTCAAACATCAGTTCAGTCCTATGAATACAATCTTACTAAGTTGTTAAAAGAAGTGAAAACGTATTAAAAGGGAAAAGGTACAGCAGGCGCGAAAGAAAATTATGAAACTTTGTTATCTGCTGATTTTCAGATGCTAAATGCTTTTGCTAAGAAACGTATCCCACATTTTAGTGACAAACGTCTTGATATATTGTATTTTTTCTTGAAACCAAGACTTGGCATTTTATTCAAATGGGGACAATTGAAACGAAATGCCACTTTGACGTCTTTTTTTCCAAGAAAAAAATGAGAGAAATCAACAACTTTCATTGTCTGCTAAAACTGCAAATAGCAAGAAAATGGATTTTAAGAGAGTTTTTTTTTGCTATATTTTCTCTTAAAAACACTTGACTTGGCATTTCATCAAAATTGTTTCCATTGAGTCGCATCATGAGAAAATCTATCTTCAGGGCGACACTCAAAGCAGCCAGTCAGCTTTAAAGGCAAGCTATGGTCTCGAAACATTGATTACAGAAAGTCATCTATCTACTATCTATCATAAAGCAGAGAAGAACAAAGGTGCTGACCTACGCCTTTGTTGTAAGACTATGCCATAAAGCAGGTTCCCTTATGATGCGGCTTATGTAATATAGGAATACTGGGATAATAGTCACATAATACAGGTTTCTTGTTAAATCATTTATTTTAAATTTAACAAGTCTATAATAAATTTCAGGTTCCACGGTTTCCATCATTGTTCAACCTCATTTATGACAGGGACCTTGCAGTCTACATGTACCATAGGCTTGATGCCGATATAGAGACATCTGACCTTGAAATACTGGTATAGAGAAACAATACAGAGTGACAGATTCTGTGGGAAATTACATGCACGTGTGTAAAATATAAGACGAAGACAGTGAGTTGTTTGATGTTAAATCTATTTTCTTTTAATGTTAAACACAAGTAACGGCCAGCTTCACTGTATGAAGCTGATCAGTTGCATTACATTTACCGACCTGATATTAGGCAGAGACACTTCTTTCACAAAAAAGAGCCACATACTGTATTAAACTGATTAAATTCATCTGCTTATCTTTTCAGATGTGTTATTCAATAATAAAATAACAACATCTACCACATTTGCACCTTAAACACTGAATTTCATGCACCCACACATTTTACAAATGTTCATGTTTTCCAATATTTCATAATTTTTTAACCCCTTTAGATATCTTCTTCGAATAAAAGCATTGCATTGCAAATAAAATTTCCTTTAAAATGATATAGTGCAGCATGTATTTCTTCAAATTTTACAAAAAAAATATCGGACCGCCCTAATGTTAGCGAAATATTACCCCGGGACTCGGCAGCAATTAAAACAGAATATCGAGTGAGATTTTCCTAACTTACATACTAGACATTCATGACAGATCCTTATATTCCTTTCTAAACAAAGATAAAACAGCAAAGAAGGAAAAACAATATACTCCGCTGCAATGAGAATTTGAATGAGCAGTAATGTGATTGTGCAACTCTCTAAAAATCTTGAATCAATTAAGCCAAACTTTCCGTTTCGAAAACATGGTATTTTCAGTCTGAAATGGCTATATATTATATTTTAATCAACATTGTCTGTGCAAAACCAAATGTCATGCAACTGAATGATATACAATTCTTTTTATCTTTAGTTATAGAACGAATCTTAATATGAAGTTGATACAAACGCAAAAGATATGATCAACCATCGCACTGCAAGCCCCGGACTTCAGGATCATTTCAAAGCTGTCACTTTTAATATTTACGATTTAATAAGACTTGGTAATTAAAGTTCAAGTGATATACGAAGCGATCATATGCAATATTATTGAGAATTTATAACCAGAAACGCTCAAAGATGCGCAGAATGCAAGTATGGTATTGCAGTATACATGTATAATCCAAGTAGTCATGTAGTAGTAAACGAGGCATTTATGGGCGGACGAACGTTGCCCCGTGCTGTCGACATAGAGACGTTCCACTGAGGAGCGGGAGAACATCGTAACGGGACTTGAAATACACAGAAAATGAGAAAGAGAGAGAGAGAGAGTAAATGAGTCAAAACTCTCTTGTTCGAACTAGAGAGGACACGGACAAATATTGAAAGAAACGCTTTCTTCGACACTGCGGAACAACATTGTATACATGTACGTCATGGTCTTGCCAAAAGTGTTGTATTTGGGAAGTTATAGAGGGCACTCGCTTTGCAGGCGCTATGCGCCTGCTAATTCAAAGCTTCATAGGAGCTCTGAAAGAGCGGCAGCACTATGGACGAAAATTGGTAACGCATATATTTACCTTGAAAATACATTTCTTTCAATGAGATTTCTTTCGGGACGACGCCAACGGAAACGGAAGTTATTACCCAAATAAGACTGGTTTGAACACGAGCGTAGAAATCAACAAACCAATAACAGAGGTCGTACAGTCTCCCTGTCGCTACGTATGTAATGACGTCAGACGTTCGGTTTGAGAAAAACAAGATGACGTCAACGTAAACCGCTTCAATTAGTAGATCACTACATGGTCAGCATTGGGTAAAATGTATAGGAAATACAAAGCGCCGCAGAGAAAAAAAACTGAAAAAAAAATGTTATAGCCCGTTTTATGAGGGGAAAGATCTCTGACAATTTCTCATTAGTTTGATTGAATCCAGAATATTACAATGAGTAGTCAGATCAGGGTTGTCCGAAACTTTAAACTCAACATGATAGCAGCCATAGACAGGGATTACCATACCACTCACACAGACCGATGTGCTCGCCTATAGGTAGTACCTATTTTCATATTACAGACAACTAGAAGGTATTCCGGTGGACAGGAACTGTGCTCCCCTCGTGGAATTTTGGTCCTCTATTTTGCTATGAAAGGGACTTTATTATGTTTCATTTTGGGATAAGGAAGCTGGTTTCAATGAATCTTTAAATTTTACGTCTAGATATTTAGATAATCTATTAAAACATTAATTTTACAGTCGAGCCTGCTCATGTGGTCACCTCTATTAAAGGATTACCTGTCGTAAGCAGCCACATTTCAGGGTCTCGTAAACCATAATACACTGCAAATGAACCTATATTTAGGGTACACCTGTCTTAAGCAGCCAGTTTTTGTCCCTCCTTTGGATGACCCCTTAAGACAGGTTTGTCTGTACCTACATTGACGGGTTGGTCAATCAAATCTATCCATCAGTGCATTAGTTAAATAAAGCAAATTCGTTTGAAAGCGAAACCTCGTTTCTTAATTTTTAGAGGGAATTGTTTCTTTACATAACATGTTGAATTTGACTTTGATATTGTAAATTTGCCGTTTTAGATGCAGATGTTCCTCGTACTACATCTTACGACGTTTACACATGACAGCCCAGGCATTTGATTTGCTCTAGCCAAGTTGCTCATTTTACCACTCGTAATGAAATTAAACAGTCAAAGTTCTTAAACATGGCTCCCGGTTCACAAACTTAGTCATTTTTTTCGATTCCACTATGACTCGTTATAAAATCTTATACGAGACTAAAGGCTCTTCCGTCGGTACTGGATTTGTTGGTGACTTAGTGTATAAATATAAAAAAAAATGTTATTTACTTTGAAAAATCACTCTTTATTTATGACGTTTCGGCATAATGCCTTTATCAAAATTAAGAAATTTGTAAGCAGACGGGCGGATTTTTTACACGTCGACTTTCGTCACCGAACCGTAACTCAGAAACAGTTTGATATACTCATGAAACATGGTATTATTATTGGATAGTTCAGCATGAATTGTATTGTTAATGATAATTTTGGGGTTTGCCCAAGTATCTCGCCTGATCTCTATTTTTGTTGTTGTCTGGCCTATTATCAACATTTTTTATAGAATTGCTAAAACAATAAAAAAGATAAAAAATAAATAATAAAAAACACTGTTGGCTTGGTTTTTTAGTAATATCCCAGAGCCTTATTGTATCAGGCACCATCAAGATGTTTGGTTGTTTGTTTTGGGTTTAACGGCCATTTAAGACAATATTTCAGTCTATATCGGGCCGTCTCCAAAAGAGAGGGAGAAATAAGAGAAAAACGATAGACAAGAGAAGAAATGTCTAAACAACCCCCACTGCAAGCACAATAGGCCCTTGCCCTACTATTATCCAAATTAGTAGGACGCCCCGGCACTGGAAGTTAGACCAAGCACCATCGCACTATCCAACCACCCCCACACACAATCAAACATAATTTGATGATACTTGGCATGATTATGGAATACGTCAAGACAGAATGTTCCTTGCAAGAACAAGAACTGTCAGTTTTTTTACTTCGATTTATCTCTCCCCAATCTGAGTTTATTGTCTGTTTCTGGCCTTCGCTCAGTAACCATTTAAAACATCTCATAAATCTGCGTAGAATTATTGGATAGGTCAAGATGGAAATTAAGCATGCAGAAATTGTAACATTCACTCATGATTTTTTTTCATTTATTTCCCAAGAGCTGTGTTTGTAACCAGCTTTTTACATAGTAGCCTCTCAAAGTATTTAAAAGATACCTGGTAGACTTACGGTGTAGTTTTCGCTAGTTGGTATGTGCCGGTTATCTCCCCCTATTTCGCATCCTGTGGTATAGGCTGTAACTCACCGTCTGAAATAATGAAAAGCTTAGAGAATTCCTTCTTAAAGAGCAGAGCAGCCATTCAAAAGAAGGAACACGGTACATACTTCGAAGTTTCGGCTATTCAAGCCTCATCAGTGACCCCGACAATATCTAGTTACAAAAACCAGAGAAAAGCATACTGTAATTTCTTACTTTTAATCAGGCTGTCAATTTAAAGACTGATTTGTATAAAAAAGGGTCCAAATGGTTAAATAGCGATGATTTAGAATAAAAGTCTAAACCAATCAAACATTTATGATTTCTCAGAATATATCCTCTGTTCTCAAAGGACAAAACTAAAATATTATCTGCACTATGGATGACGTACGGGGAGACGTTTTACAGCCGCCACAACACCGGCTGCAGTGAAGTCGAATTAAAATCTTTAAGAGTTCCTCCCAGATCAGAGCACAGTCATTCAAAAGAAGGAACATGGGCCATACTTCTAAGTAAAAGTGTAGGTTTGACAGGTTAGGACTATGGCATAGCGGGAAATAGAGTTTTAGTCTTAGTAGTTACTCGCTTCAGGGCTGTAGATGTTATATCCTGTTTGGCGTAATGTTATATTTCAAACGCTCTACATATAGCTAATATTATGCTTTCCTTTTGGGAGAGATACTACTGGTTGATTTGCTTTTCGCTAATTCTGTACGACTATCATATGTATGTCTTAATTTATGCGTTTATTCTTCCTGTTGGTTCAACTGGACGGCTATTACCTGCGATTCTGGCACAGGATTGATATTTTCATGCTTTAGAATGACACTAGATGAAGCACGTCCGTTCCATTCGTTTCACTGATTGAGAATTAAACCGAAATGGTTTTGCACAGATACAATGAAAAAAGCTTTGCTACAGATTTGCATCTATTTGCATTATTCTGTGCCGTAGAAACAGCTATCAGAATATCATTAATCACATTATTATAGAATTGAAAATAAACAAAACGTGATGAATAATTAAAGCAGGTTGGTTCTGGCAGTAACCGAATAGTTACATATTCTGCAGTAACTGTTTGACCTTGAAGAGTCAGTCTGAAGTTTGAAAACAGGATTAAAATAAGGTTACTGATATTAAAACATATATAAGGCAATCTGTTTCTGTTGCTTGCTACTTGAAGCATCAGTAAGTTGTCTAATTTACCGTTACTTTCGCACATAAACATACTCTTACTCAATTAGAGGAAGGCACACAAAGTCAAATTAAATTACTGCTAGGACACTAAGACGAATATTGGTGGCAACTATCGAAGGCACTGCTAGTCAAAGCTGATGGGACCCGTAGGTCAAGATTGTAACCTAAAATATCCAGTCAAATAAAAATCATAGGACTGTTTTTGACAAAAAAGCAAATGCTCTGAATCGCTCACGAAGTGGAGATGACAGTTCAAGGACGCAACATAAGCAAATACATATTTTCACTATGATGTGTGTTGACTCAATCCTAAAGAAATTGAAATGTTTTTCTTAAGATATATGCCCAGTTCGCAGCAAATTGAGCTGAAGTTAAATTAAAACATCATACAATTAGATTCAAGCGCTTAACCATAAAACGGTAGGTCACAGTCATCCAAAAATATTTGATCCACGATAAAATTAGCCATAACATGGTCTACGATAACCTTTCTACTGAACTGTTATGCTGAAACATTTTAAGCCCTTTACGAATTATATAAATAGTGATCGACAGACAATGCACAAATACATGACCATGACAAATATCTCACTTACAATAACACAGTCTTTTTGACCTATTCACCAAGTTTGAATCTCTAATCCCACGATTTCAAAAAAAGCACTAGACCTGATGACGAAATCAAGCAAATGACACACTGAAGCACTATTCTTATCCCTGAGCAAATGTCTGAACGTGTATCGGGTACCATTTGATAAATGCACCAGCTTCTACACTGATACTATTCATCAGCTGCCGATACAACAGTTATTTAGATAAACTGACAATTCTCCCTGTAACATATTTCGGGCGAAATAGGCCTCTCAACCATTAAACCGTTAATAATATAAACGTATTCATACCAAATTTAGTGCGAGAGACGCGCGTTTCTGTATTTAACTTCTTCAGTGTCGCTAAACCCCAAACGTTTGAAAGAAAATATATGAAGGCAGGTCTCGGCAGGCAACGAGCATCCTTCTCCGAGCCACACTCACTGTCGTATTCCGCGGGACACATTAGCTGCAGACATCAGGTAAGAGACCTCCGAATTAAATCTCCGAATGAAAATATGTATATATTGTGTGTATGTGCTATCTACATCAAAAGGACAACTGGAAAAATGAATTGTGTTTGTTGCTATGATATAAATCATAACTTACACCGTTGCCTCTCTCCCTCTCGTTTACTAACACGCAGTGACTTATCATTGAGGATTTGCGCATGGCCTTCATCGATCTATTTGTTTGGGAGAAAGAACTGTGCCCTACTTCCTACCATATGATGCGAGTTTAGTTAGCCACTGTTTTTTTTTTTTTTTTTTTTTTTGCTTTTGTTTTACTCAAAAACTCATCAATAATTAGCTTTTACTAAAACATATCTTATGGCTAGAAACCGATATAGAGCATATTTGAGCCACGACACGGGAAAACCAAAAAAGTGGTTGTGCGCCCAGCGTAGACTCAGATCAGCCTGGGCCTCCGCCCAGTCTGATCAGAGTCCTCGCTGTCAGCATGAAGGTAGCTAAGACCCTTATCTACCTTTTAAGCGCTTAGGGAAGACTCTGATCAGAATGGGTGGATGCACAGGCTGATCTGAGTCTGCGCTGGGCGCACAACCACATTGTTGTTTTTCTCGTGTCGCAGCTCATTATCATATCACTCGAAAGTGCAATCAGCTAGAGTTGTCTTCTTTGTTCATGACATGCACAAGATGAAATAAGTTTCATGACGAAATTCTTTATGGTTCGACTTGTGGGATGGGCGTAGATTTTTGGCAAGGGAAAAAAACTTGAGGCTTCATGACTTAATTCCATACGATATGAGAATTGTGGCTGAAGGCAGAATTTGTCAAAGTTAAATAAAAAAACTACAACAAAGTTGTCTTCCTTTTCACGCGAAAAGTCTTGATTAAATACACAAGTATTTATAGTTTTATGATTACCCTCTCTTCAACTCAAGAATTGTGGCCAAAACTTGGATGTTTGCAAACGCAGATAACTATAAAAAATAATAGAAATAAATAAACCAATCAATAAAACAGGGAGAATTTTATTCCTTGTTTGAGAACATCTGTATGTTTAACCATAATGTGATGTTCTATGATCATATCACATGCCACGAAAATGTAAAATGGGAGTGACTGATAGAGATAAACGCAAGGACAGGCATGGGTAACACTGAAAGCCTTTCGCGGAATGGCGGAGGCATAAACAGCGGGAGTTGTGTTTTTGTCTTCCTTGTTAGTGAATAATAATCTTGATATGATAAACCCATCTGTGAATTTTCAGCATTAAATGTTGTACGATTTAAGAATTATGGCCCGGACACGGTATTTTTAACTCATTTGTGGAAATCCCTTTTTTATGAGTTACGGCTCGGACTCTCGATTATTGGCAGGGCATATGACTATAAGCTAAAATAGCGAGTTTTTTCTTGTTTGCGATATATTGCCTTGGTAAGCTTTACTAATAAGCGAAGTTTCATTATTAAATTCCATGCAGTTATGGAGTTGTAGCCCGAACAGTAATTTTCGCTAATTTGAAAGCAGAGAACTCAAAAACTAAAACAGCGAAGGCCGTTCTCTTTGTTCACAACACATTGCCTCAATAAGATTTATCCATATGCTATATTCCATGAATACTTAACTTTACGGTTTAAGAGTTCTGGCCCGTACAAGTTGTTTGGCAAGGACAGATAACTAAAATACCAAAAATATGCGGCTTCTTCCTTGGTCGCAACACTTCATCTCGATAGTATTCACTTTTCCATGAAGTTAAATAGATGTGTGATAGAATTAATATGAGCCTCGACGTGACTAAACCAACAATGTGGTTGTGCGCCCAGTGCAAACTCCTATCAGCCTGGGCATCCTTAGCTACCCTTTAAGGGCTTAGTGAAAAGTCTGATCAGACTTTGCGGATGCCCAGGCTAATCTGAGTCTGTGCTGGGCGCACAACCGCATTGTTGGTTTTCTCGTGTCGCGGCTCAATTTTAGTTTTTGGTTAAGGCTACTTTTCCTTTTAAAATTAATCAGTCTTTGAATCGACTGCTCAATTAAAATTAAGAAATTACAGTATGCTATTTTCTGGTTCGTCTCCAGATATTGTCAGGGTCACTGACGAGGCATCATTAGCCGAAACTACGTAGTCTGGCCCAAGTTCCTACTTTTGTTTTGTATTCTCTGCTCTTGAAGGAAGGTTTTAAGATTATATTTTTACGAAAGAGATCAACGTTCCGCATTTTGCATTCGGCTCATGTTGTCTTTCTGCTTGTTTGATTGCTTTGTGTAGCTTCTGCCTTTGAATTTCGTGAGTGGTGTGTGAAATGAGCCGCGACACGACAAAACCAACAATGTGGCTGTGCGCCCTGCGCAGACTCTGATCAGCCTGGGCATCCATCTTGTCCGATCAGACTCTTTGCTAAGTGCTTAAAGGGTAGCTCAAGGTCTAAGCTATCTGCATGCGGACAGCGAAGGCTCTGATCAGACTGGGCGGAATCCCAGGCTGATCTGAGTCTGCTCTGGGCGCACAACCTCGTTGTTTGTTTCGTCGTGTCGCGGCGCAAATTTGATTGCTACCAGTCATGGTCTTTGCCTTTTTAGATACTTGTAAAGTTTACTACTGTTATACTTAGATGCCAAATAAAACTGCGACACCGAGTAGTGTCAGACTCTATATGTTTGTCCTTTGTTTTCAAGGACAACATTTATAGAGTTTTATTTATCTTCACTGCACTGGTATTAAAAGCCGTGTCGAGGTTGTATAAAAGTCTATCGTACTTCATATCTGTGCAGATTTTATTTTGTATTTCTACTGAGGTCACTAACAGAGCCATTTGGTGTTTCTTTGGTAGAAGCATGTAGTTAAAAGTAACGATGTCCCATAGCCTGGTAGCCGTAGGAGCAGTGGGGGATAGAGATCCACTTTATCTTGGGCAAAACAATTGAAAGGCAAAGGCCATCCCTCATCTTTTTCTGTCTTACCTTCCCTGATTCGTTACAGGTACCCATTTATTGCTGGGTTAACAGAGAGAGTTTTCAAGTCGTCGGATGACCAGGCCTGGGTTCTAACTCACAACCCTCCGGCGACTTTTTGCACCTTAACCGAGTCACTCAAAACACTCGACCAAGGCGCCTCTCTAAGCATGTAGTACTATGGCATAGCTGTTATAGGAAAAGTTTCATTAAAACCGAGACTTCAATGCTCGTTATTGTATGCGTTCTCAATCTTCAAACTAAGATAGAGCGAAAGAAGGTATTATCGACAGGTAGTAGTAATCGACACCCCCTTGTGAATTTCTCCATTTCTTGACATCTTTATGTAAATAGGGCATTATCATGATTATAGTGTTGCAATTTCATTTAGATTTATGAACTAGTGCAAACAATGCTAGAAGGTTAGGTGTTTGGAGAAAAAATACACATTTGTTTAATGAAAAAGTGTGCCTTTTATGCATGGTTGTAAGGTAATGTCACTCAGACACATAGTTATTTTCATTCACATAAAGCGTTTTCAAGTGGTTTTATTCCATAAACTAGATCTCCATGGAAAATATAAAGAGCACACCTGATTACTCTCTTCAAAACCATATATGGTATTGTGACCGCCAGGGTGTCGATAACTACATCCCTAAATGCAGCATGGCAGTAATTATCAACACCCTAAAATTAGATTTCTCGAAAAAATGCACTGTTTTTTACATAAATAGATCAGAAAAATAGTTTATTTTCAAGTAAAATTATCACTGGAAGCAAACAACACATCATGAAATGTACAATATTTAATTTTATTTTTGTAAGATATTTATTAACATTTTTAGAGTAAAAATAAAAATAATCCACACTTTCTACAGCTACTTTTTTATATTTTTGCGTATTTTCTGGCTGAAAGTGTAAAGTCCAGAAATCTTGGGATTTTATGTTTGAATTTAAAGCAAATATTTCAATCATTATTTACACTAAATGATCATAGCATAATTTTGAGAGAATTTGTATTAAACTATCATTATTTTTATCATCAGCATTAAGGGGTAAATGGGCCGTTGATAATTGCTTACGGGTGTTGATAACTGCTACCGTCTGGTACATGGCATGACGCAAAAGTTATTTTTGAAATATAAAAAATAATTAAAAGAGTACCTTCTCATCATCTTGGTAAATAGTTGTGCTAATAAAAACAGGGCAGTCCAATACGTTTTTTTTTTTTTTTTTTTTTTTTACAAATTTGTTTAAAACCAAATAGAAGCTTAAGGTGTTGATAATACCTTCCGTTGCTCTAACCTTGATGTCGTTTTATTTGTGTACACATAACACAGGCAATGTGGCAAAACGTTTGAAGATAAAATATTGCAAGTGTGACCTTTTATGGTTTAACGTTATTTCTATTTTTGTCTATGACATGTTCGTCATGTCTCTGAATATGTTGGTGTGTCATTTTAAGCTTCCAATTTCCTCCCAGAAATATCTAGAAGTAATAAGCACAAGCGAAGTCTTATACAGACGTAACATCCATTTAAAGCTTTCAATCACTCCGACATACATCAGATAAGTTTTCAATTTATTTCAAAATGCTTCGCTCATTCTGGCATTTAATTTTCTGTAAGTGCCAGACACACGCTTGACATATATCGACTGTGCATGTCCTGCTGTTATTAAAGATTTTGAAATGTATAAAATGTGTTTTTGTCCGATTAAATAAACTGTGGCCTTAGATTATATAAAATACTATATTGCACAGACAGAATGTAAATGAATGTATTCTTTCGCAATGATTGATAAGCTTTCTTAGGCTATACTTGTTAACATAGAAATAATCATGACAAAGTTACAATAGATAATATGAAACATTGCTTTGCTATGAAGGAGACGAAGACAGACGAAGATAGACATTATACTGACATCTTCAGGCGGATATGTCAAATAGCTATAGAATAGAATTTGACTTATAGGCACTATATTTACATAGCTTATGAGCTATAAACAACACTCTGGCGTCAGAAAAACATGAAAGAAATATGCAAAGTAGAAAGTACTTCCTTATTACAACTGTACAATAGTGCAGTTATAATTTATAAAAAATAAACTGAAGTACACGTAAAGTTCATTCGTGCTGTCCAACACAACGGCTTGGATTAGACAGTCTGTCTCCTGAAATACAATATGGGCTTTTCATTATTTTTCCATTTCTTTTCGATGAACTACAGTCAAATTAATTATTTTGTTTAGTTACTACGATAGTTTTCATACATACTGTCTCTGGTAGCACGATATAAGGTATTCTTATACCTTTTTGTTTAGCTGAACTACTTCAGACAAAGAAAGGTAAAAAGTATGCAAAGACCAGGAACTGAAACAATCAAAATCCAAATCCAGCCCTCAAACCATAGTTGGAAACAACTAAGATTACAAATAATCAAGATACAGAGAACATATGGCCAACCGAGTGAGCAGCTTGTTCCCAAAAGGTGGCCACTCAGCAACCCAAACCGAACCAAAAATAATAAGAACATACATAAGGTAAAACATCACAGAAACTCTGACACCAAAAACAGGCAACAGAGAACCACAACAGAACTACCGCCTTGGAACGGTCAGTAATGAATTACTGGGGGGCTTAAATCGATTTTACAGGCCCAACCTCACCCTCAGTTTCTGAAGTGGTACAAAACATTTAGTTGGTTGTTCGGTTCGCATGATAACCCTCTAACTCGTCAATGAATCATCACGGTAAACACATAAATCAAATTTCAACACCATGAAGAAGCAAAGACGAGGACTCAACAGATACAACGGGCCGTCTGACAGGTGGAGATCCCTGTCCTGCCAAACAACCCCACTGGAAATCTGAAGCAAAAGAAGGTCACCAGTTGAGCCCCGGTGGACCAAGCAACAGACAAAAAGGCTCCGGTCCCAACCAACTAAAATATATAGCTTTAGGTCGGGGCCATCATAGAGTCTGACGACCGATCCCCCGGTGTGCAATTAAAGAGTGCAGCAAAGTTATCAAACGTGATTGGGTTAATCACTAAGCATGCAGACTGTCGCAAATAATGTCTTTTGTTACCTGACATGAGATGATCGGTGCATTGTCTGCATTTTTAAACATCAGATACTGTGTAAGAATAGTCTGTGTAAGATTAGGGAGTTTGGATTACTTTGCTACTAAGTTGAAAGGGTCACGTGTAGAGGAAATAACTCCGTCATTTTCACTTTTGCCTTCCTTTTCAACTGCAGTAAACTCTTAAAAAAAGAATTTGCTCACCTAGGATGAATTCTTTCCCTTAAGAGAGACCAGGGCCAGATGTTATAAAACTTGAGTACATTCTCAAACTCAAAATAAAGCACACTGATTGGCTGCTTCCGAGCACATGCTCGGAAGCAGCCAATCAGTGTGCTTTATTTTGAGTTTGAGATTATTCTCAAGTTTTATAACCTAAAACCCTGATTTTTGGTGGGCTTCCTCTTCCATGGAAGCAATCATGAAGTCCCGAAAGTTGGTCGCATTTTGAAAAGTGGCAGAAAGAAGTAGGTGAATCCTGATACCTTAAACTTAAACTATAATGTTTCCAGTCATAACCGGTCATGATCGCAGGCGTGAGACTCCGTCTGTAAAGGTTTCTATGCATACGGGGCATGGTGTTGTATTTCTTTCTATGGACACTCCGTTTCTTTTTAAACTTGCAATTACATGCTTCGCCCGTTACAGCAGTACTGCTCCCCAAGACCGACTTAACATTAGTGGCCCGTATTTAACTCTTGTGTTTTCCCTATCCAATCATATTACCAGATATACATGTACACTGCTCAAAATAAGAAGAGATATTCAGCTTTATCCTTCGATAGGAAGTGTATTAAAACGAACGATCTGAGGTTTTAATTCGGTGTTAAACTAGAGATCAAAGAGAAATGTTTAATCCGCAAAAGTTTCATCAACAGTAAATCACGTGATCTTCACATAATCATAAAATGTCATTGGGACTGGCACCATATTTCACAAAATCTGTTTTTGAGTCAGTATCGCGCTGAACAATCGTCAGCAGCAAGGCACGCAACACACCGTCCGTCTTCTCATACTACCAAAAACATCTGATGTCATTCTGGGGAACGCACGCCACTCTTCATGCAGGACGTTGAGCAGTTCTTGAAGATTCCTTGGAGCTGGTACGTGACCTTGAACTCTTCTGCCAAGAATGTCACAGACATGCTCCATTGGGGATAGGTCTGGTGATATTGTAGGCCATGGCAGTGACGGGATGCTACGAGTCTGGAGGTCATTCAGCACGACATAAGCGCGATGAGTGCGGGCACTGTCAACTTGGCAGTGAAACGCATTCCCATGAGCGGCTGCATAGGGCACCACCAGAGGTTCCATGATGTGGTTTCGGTTGTACACACCAGTAGCTCTGCCCTGGGATATGTGAAGATCTGTTTGCCAATTCGTTGTGACCTCACCCCAAACTGTTACACTGCCACCTCCATAACGGTTTTGTGGAAGATTGGTTGCATCAAAAAAACGCTCTCATCGGCGCCACCAAACCCTTTGTCGACCATCATAGAATTCTAACAAGAACCGTGACGCGTTGTAGAACAAAATGCACTCACCGGCCTAAGTTCACTCTCTGATGTTGCTTTGCCCGGTCCCTTCTTGCCCGACGACGACGACGACGAGCTGTCAGTGGTTACACAATGTACAGCCTACGCGCCTTACATGTACGACTACGATCGTGCAGCCTGTTTCTCACCGACTGAGAATAGATTGGGCCCCTGTAACCTGGTTAAGCCGGTATCGAAGGTGTGTGGTATTTTGGTATCTGTTTCTCGAGACCGATGTGACTTAGCGGCGATCTTGTTTTCGGGTTCTTGCACACGGGTGGCCGACTCTAGGAATGCCAATGACTTCTCCTGTCTGTTGATGACGATTCCGTAACTGAATGATGACAGACTTTCGAAGTACGTCCCATGTACCTTCTTTCCAATGTGTTCTCTACTCTCAAAGGAACTCTTTAAGATTTTAATTTGACTTTACTGCAGCTAGTGTTGTGCCGTGTGGCGGTCGTAAAACGTCTCCCCGTACATCATCCATAGGGCAGATTATATTAATTTTACTTTTGTCAGAGATCAGTGGATATATTCTGAGAAATCAGAAAATTTCGATTGATTTAGACTCTGTTTCTAGATCATCGTTTTTTTTTTATCATTTAGACTTCTTTCGACACTTATCAGTCTTTGAACCGACTCCCTTATTAAAATTTTGAAATTACAGTATGCGTTTCTCTGGCTTACATCACCAGATATTGTCAGGGTCACTGATGAGGCTTGAATAGCCGAATCTTCAAAGTATGGCCCATATTCCGTCTTTCGAATGTGTTCTCTGCTCTCGAAGGAACTCCTAAAGATTTTAATTTGAAACGTTTAGATGTTGTGCCACATCAATTGGTTGGTTGGTTGTTTTTGGTGTAACGGCCCTTTGAGAACTTTTCAGTCTATATCGGGCCGTTTCCCAAAGTGAGGCAGAAAGAAGAGAGAAATAATAGACGAGGGGAAAATGTCCAAAAAAACCACCAACACCTACTGCAAGCACAGTAGGCCCATGCCCTATTATTATTAGAAATATCTAAATCATTAGGACGCCCCGGCACTGGAAGTTATACCAGAACCATCGCACCACCCAGTCACCCCTCTTGCCACATCAGCATGCGTACCTCCGCCCTGGAGTAGACCAATCGCTAACTACCTTTGAGTCTCAGCTAAGAGCCGCAGAGCTAAAAAGAACCTTCAAACTGCCGTATATTATGTTTCTTCGTATTTTGTGTATAGAAAAAAACAAACAAACAAACATAAACAACAAAAAAAAACGACAAAAATACACGTTTTTCCTGTTTGATATTTCAATCTGAAATTGTACATGCGACCAATATGGACGAATGAACATCAGTATACTTTCCGCTACGATAAATTCAATAGCACTATACTTTCCGCTACGATAAATTCAATAGCACCGATGAGAACATGTGCAGAGGCTGTCTATTTGACGAATTTCATTGTGCGTTAGTTTTGAAGTCCGTCTTCTCATACTACCAAAAACATCTGATGTCATTCTGGGGAACGCACGCCACTCTTCATGCAGGACGTTGAGCAGTTCTTGAAGATTCCTTGGAGCTGGTACGTGACCTTGAACTCTTCTGCCAAGAATGTCACAGACATGCTCCATTGGGGATAGGTCTGGTGATATTGTAGGCCATGGCAGTGACGGGATGCTACGAGTCTGGAGGTCATTCAGCACGACATAAGCGCGATGAGTGCGGGCACTGTCAACTTGGCAGTGAAACGCATTCCCATGAGCGGCTGCATAGGGCACCACCAGAGGTTCCATGATGTGGTTTCGGTTGTACACACCAGTAGCTCTGCCCTGGGATATGTGAAGATCTGTTTGCCAATTCGTTGTGACCTCACCCCAAACTGTTACACTGCCACCTCCATAACGGTTTTGTGGAAGATTGGTTGCATCAAAAAAACGCTCTCATCGGCGCCACCAAACCCTTTGTCGACCATCATAGAATTCTAACAAGAACCGTGACGCGTTGTAGAACAAAATGCACTCACCGGCCTAAGTTCACTCTCTGATGTTGCTTTGCCCGGTCCCTTCTCGCCCGACGACGACGACGACGAGCTGTCAGTGGTTACACAATGTACAGCCTACGCGCCTTACATGTACGACTACGATCGTGCAGCCTGTTTCTCACCGACTGAGAATAGATTGGGCCCCTGTAACCTGGTTAAGCCGGTATCGAAGGTGTGTGGTATTTTGGTATCTGTTTCTCGAGACCGATGTGACTTAGCGGCGATCTTGTTTTCGGGTTCTTGCACACGGGTGGCCGACTCTAGGAATGCCAATGACTTCTCCTGTCTGTTGATGACGATTCCGTAACTGAATGATGACAGACTTTCGAAGTACGTCCCATGTACCTTCTTTCCAATGTGTTCTCTACTCTCAAAGGAACTCTTTAAGATTTTAATTTGACTTTACTGCAGCTAGTGTTGTGCCGTGTGGCGGTCGTAAAACGTCTCCCCGTACATCATCCATAGGGCAGATTATATTAATTTTACTTTTGTCAGAGATCAGTGGATATATTCTGAGAAATCAGAAAATTTCGATTGATTTAGACTCTGTTTCTAGATCATCGTTTTTTTTTTTATCATTTAGACTTCTTTCGACACTTATCAGTCTTTGAACCGACTCCCTTATTAAAATTTTGAAATTACAGTATGCGTTTCTCTGGCTTACATCACCAGATATTGTCAGGGTCACTGATGAGGCTTGAATAGCCGAATCTTCAAAGTATGGCCCATATTCCGTCTTTCGAATGTGTTCTCTGCTCTCGAAGGAACTCCTAAAGATTTTAATTTGAAACGTTTAGATGTTGTGCCACATCAATTGGTTGGTTGGTTGTTTTTGGTGTAACGGCCCTTTGAGAACTTTTCAGTCTATATCGGGCCGTTTCCCAAAGTGAGGCAGAAAGAAGAGAGAAATAATAGACGAGGGGAAAATGTCCAAAAAAAACCACCAACACCTACTGCAAGCACAGTAGGCCCATGCCCTATTATTATTAAAAATATCTAAATCATTAGGACGCCCCGGCACTGGAAGTTATACCAGAACCATCGCACCACCCAGTCACCCCTCTTGCCACATCAGCATGCGTACCTCCGCCCTGGAGTAGACCAATCGCTAACCACCTTTGAGTCTCAGCTAAGAGCCGCAGAGCTAAAAAGAACCTTCAAACTGCCGTATATTATGTTTCTTCGTATTTTGTGTATAGAAAAAAACAAACAAACAAAAACAACAAAAAAAAACGACAAAAATACACGTTTTTCCTGTTTGATATTTCAATCTGAAATTGTACATGCGACCAATATGGACGAATGAACATCAGTATACTTTCCGCTACGATAAATTCAATAGCACTATACTTTCCGCTACGATAAATTCAATAGCACCGATGAGAACATGTGCAGAGGCTGTCTATTTGACGAATTTCATTGTGCGTTAGTTTTGAAGTCATTCGTGTTCCTCGCGATAATCTGAATATTCCCTATTTATTTTGAGCAGTATCGGTGCCAACTTGCATGTGGCATGCACCCTGATATGCCCGAGTAAGCTAGTTGAGGTTTTTTGTTCATTTGGGATATATTTTACACTTCGAGGACCAAAAATGCTGCAGAATGTACTAAACATGTATAGGAAAAAGGCCTTCCATAGCATTGTGCCTGCAGGGACTGTAGGGGTTAGAGGCCGACAGTATTTTGGCACAGCATACGAAATGCGGAGTCCACCCCTTTCCTTTTGCTGCGAACTACGCCTCAGCTTTACGGATTGATTATTGACACAGGGAGGCACCTATCAGAATCAACCAAAAAAGGGACCATCTAAGAAAATGATTCAAATGTTTTTTGTTGTTTTTTTAAGTCACTATATATATCAAATTAAAACGAGCAACAAGAAGCAAATGTTAGTTTTTGAAAAGAGCGATCCTTTGGAAGCAAGGACTATACCAATGAAAAGATAACAAATGGCTCGGCTGTCGTTAAATGATACTGTGGTTCTAATCAAGCTTATAACACCAATATTAGATAATTGGTCGGTAATTTATTTACTATTTGAATGTTTGCAGGTATGTTTGCAATAGACAGTATTGAGTATCAACAACTGCCCATATCAAATAAAAAAAAATGATAATAATAAAAAACTAGAAAAGTACAGATGATGCCCCCGTGTAATTCCTGTTTCCTTCGGCCCCACCCCCACCCCCGACAAACTGCATTCTTCCCTTTACCCCAACTAATGTTATTCTCTTCAAAAAGGAATTAACACATCAAATGCATGTCTTCAATACGCCGGAACCCCCAAAAATTCTACGCTTATAAAAGCCATAACTAGGACAAAAAAATTTTTCCTTTTCTAAACACACGCATGTATGTATATCTACAGTATGTCTATAGCACTGATTAAGAGTCTCAAACTGATTGCCTAAAACCTTTGGAAGAAGTTTACTATACAAGCTTGTCATCATGTTTCTTAGTAGCCTTTTCCTGAAAAATTTCTAAGTTTAGAAGGTATAATTAGAAATATAATCCTTTCCGAAACAACAGGTGCACATCTACTGTATGTCTTTAATATCTATACAAAGTTTCGAATTGATTGTTCATAAACTGTGGATGAAGTTTATTATACGAACTTGAGAGGTTCTCGGAAACTTCTGAAGTTGACAAGGCTGTATTTTTTTTTCAAAAATTATTTTTTCCTTTCCAAAAGTGCAGGTGCACATTTACAGTACGTCTGTAACATATCTGCCAAGTTTCAACTGATTGATCAAAAACTGTGGAGGAAGTTGTTTATAAAACTTGACATCCCGTAGTTGAGGTTTACGAAAATTTTCTAAGCTTAAAAAGGCTATATTTTTTGTCATTTTTTTTTTCCTTTCCAAAATAACAGGTGCACATGTACAGTATGTCTGTAACATGTGTGACTAGTTTCAGATTGATTGGTCAAAAACTGTGGAAGAAGATGATTTTACTTACTTAACATCCTTTAGTAGCCATTTCTCGAAAATTTTCTAAGATTGAAAACGCTTCAATTTTGTCATTTTTTTTCTTAAAAAAAAAAGAGGTGTACTTTTACAGTATGGCTGCATTATCTGTGCCAAGTTTCGGATTAATTGGTCAAAAACTGTGGAAGGAGTTGATTATACAAACTTGACAGCCTATAGTAGCCACTTCTCGAAAATTTTCTTAGTCTGAAAACGCGTTAATTTTCTCAAAAATATTTTTCTTCCAAAAAGGGAGGTGCAGATCTACAGTATGCCTGCATTATCTCTGCCAAGTTTCAGATTTAGTGGCCAAAAACTGTGGAAGAAGTTGATTGTATAACCTTGACCTCCTGTTGTTGCCATTTCTCTAAAAATTCTGAGTTTGAAAAGGCCGTAATTTTGACAAAAATATTTTTTTCTTTCCAAAAAGGGAGGTGCACATCTACTGTTTGCCTGCATTATCCGTGCCAGGTTTCAGATTGATCGCTAAAATTCTGTTGGGAGGAATTGATCATACACACTTTTTTTAGAAGGGATGGACAGACAGACAGATGGACAAGGATAAAACATAATGCCCCTGACTATCTTCGCGGGGGCATAAAAACAATTTCATGCCAAACAGTCTACTTTTATTATCACAATGTACCCTGGATTTGTGGTTGAAACGTAACGTGCGAGGCTACATCCTTTCCATATAATATGCCATTACTCGTCACTGAGACGGCAATATAAAAGAGGACAATAAACATTTCTTAAGTGACAGAGCTTTCTGGTTCTAATAAAAGAATATGACATATTGTGGATATTTTATCTGTCATATCTGAAATAAATCTTATAATACAACAACAGAGCCATCAATCAAATTATGCGACCTACGAGATAAATCCAAACAATATAGAATTTTTTCTTACGTTGCCTATGTTATACAAGTATTCGTATATGATCACGCCAACAGCTGCTTTCGTAGAAGGAGCATTTCTGTAAAGTGAAACATCATTTTCTCTCCCGAACTAAAACCCCTAACATAAAGGCAAAAGTTTAGGTAAAAGTTAACGTTTATAATAAACACTAGCAAACACTGGTATATTCTAAATATTTGTGCCGTTTACTTTTTTTCCGAAACAGGAAATAAGCACAAGGTAGCAGTACAAGCTTTTAGGTATATTGTATCTCTCTGTATGCTTGCATTGTCAAACAGATAATCATAGTAGCCAAGAAAACAATGCATTTCGAACTCATTTAGACAGATTGAAGTCAGTTCTGTAAATATCAGTATTCAAGGACCGTGTATGCAATTTGGAAATTATGCGCCGGATTGCTTATAGAATTTTCCCCATTTTGTCCCGTAAGTAATTCCTGATTAAATTGCTCTTGTGTTCGGCCGACCTCGTCAAGATGCTCTTATTGATCGTTGTGATAAATTTCATTTTCATTATCAAGTTTATTTGCTAAGACCAAGACGAATAGATAACTAGTTGTTACCGTCGTTTTGTCTCTAATATAAAACCAGATGGGATGAACTGGCAATCAATCAAAGCCAAATAAGTAAGTGATTCGCAATCATCAGTTTCCCTCTAGCCAGGAACAGAATACAGAATATGCCCTCAGTTGTCTGTGGTCAACTTTTACAGTTTGTGCTAGAGGAATGGGCGTATATAATGCAATTATCCGGCCAACAATGAAAGTGTCTCTGTCTAATGATCTGATCATAGATTTGTATACCAAAGTACAGTTCTCAGCTGCCATGTTTACTATTTAAAGGTCATCACATTGCAGAAGGCGTCTTATGAGGTATTTGCATGCAGCTTTAGCTATATCTCAAATAGTGTTACTGAGTATTATCCTATCTAAGTTCTTCGTAAAAGCTCGAAAACTTCTGAAATGGATGATATTTTAACTTAAAATATAATTTTAGATACGAGGGGCGTTCAAAAAGTTTTGCAAATGGCCTCATGACTTTGTATAGGGGCACGCTGGGTACAACTGCTATGCATGTACTGAAAGCACTGCATTTTGTATTTACAAAGATATCAAACACTATACAAAGACACTTTTCCTTATTGAGTTACAATGCATTTTAATAGGCCCCAGTCATACCACTGCGCTAACTTTATATGATGAATTTTTTCAGTGTTAGGCATTCAAGTCAAATATCCTTGTAAATACTAAAGTAATCTTTGTAATTTGCTTGTATCGTTGCCTGCAATATCCATACAAAAGTTATAACGGTGGCAACTGTTTCGATTTATTCGTTGTAAAGCAATGCGCAGTTCTTATGACGTTATTGAAATTTACGTTAACGTCATTTTTGAAAGCTTGTAGACGCTTCATTTTTTGCATTAACTTGAATTTATTGACAGGTTTTCGTTGACCCTTGTAAATGCTCTTGCTCACAAGATTTTGAATACCAATATACTTGTTTTCATTGCAAACTCATTAAATTTTAATAGAAATGGAGAAATTGCTACTACATAAATTACGGATAATCCATATTCCCGGGCCCGTATGGAACCTATATTAAAAATAATTTCCGCGATATTTACAGGACAACATTTTCTGGGCATTGTCTTTAACTAACAAAGATAAAAACAATCAAAGACTGCTGATATATAAATTACGGCCTACTCAAGTAAAATTCTGCAGTGTCTTTAGGGTATACTGTACCTCTTTAAAAGAAGTTGAAAATGCGTCGTTTTAAAAAAATGCACCATGTTTGCAGACTTCTCTACGCATATCATAGCCTTATGTGTTTTTGCAATCAGAAGTTCTGTTTGTATGGTGGTTACCGAGAAATAACGTCATTTGCAAACGTTTTCCGAACGCCCCTCGTATAATGCAAATTACTACAACCAGGAGCTTGTAGAAAAGTCGACATCATGTCTCACGGTTATGTGAAGATATCTAGGTACTTTTCTTCTATTGCATGAACGTGATAATGGTGTCAAAGTAGCTTCTTTCTTTACCATGATGCGGTTTGAGTGTGGTCTGCAATTCTGCAAATTCATTTCATTTCTTTGCTGAAGGTACTTTTCACAAAAATAATATTCTGAAAACGCAATTACGAGGGTCTTTTCAGAAGAAAATGTAAACAAATCAGCCATTCCAATAATTATTAACCGGTCTTTGAAATATATGCTTAACATACCAAGTACAAATATCACCAAGTGACAACACTCATTTCTTTTGGAAACACTGTGTTTTTACATGAAATACCTGGAGAAATATTGCTACCAAACAATAAATAATAACTGTTTGTCGCCCTAACAAAGTGCGATGCAGTAATTCGTTTTCTTGATTTTAAGATGACACCTACAGTCATCAAACCTAGCAAAAGCGTTTTTCTAAGAATGGTCTAAAGAGATGTTACGTTTTTGCAACCCTTGACATATATTTCACGCTCTGCTGACTTTATAAAATTCTACGTCCAAAATTATGTTTACCCTACCGTTATAGTATTATTTGTTTTTAACTACAATCTATATAATCATCAAACCTGGCATCAAATCTTTTCTTAGAATGGTCTTTGGGGCTGTTGGCCCTAGTCTAACACCTACATTTATTTCATGGCCTGCTGAGTTTGTAAATCTTTACGTCCAAATGTTCTCACCCCTTTCCTTTAAGTATCGTTTTCTTTAACTACAGTACCTGCAATAATAAAAAAAACTGTATGAGCCGCGACACGAGAAAAACAACAATGTGGTCGTCCGCCCAGCGCAGACTCAGATCAGCCTGGGCATTCACCCAGTCTGGTCAGACTCTTATCTAAGCGCATAAAGGGTAGCTGAGGGACTAAGCTACCTTCATGCGGAAAGCGAAGACTCTGATCAGACTGGGCGGATGCCCAGGCTGATCTGAGTCTGCGCTGGACGCACGACCACATTGTTGGTTTTGTCACGTCGCGGCTCATACAGTTTTTTAACGAATGAATATCATTTTTCTGATGTCAAGCGAAGTGTTAACTACATTGAATCGCGTGTAAAATAAATTATGCATCATGTTAACTTTGCTGGTGACCAAATGTAGGTCACACTTCGATAAACTTGAGAAAAAAGATACTGCTCAATTTTCATTAGTTTCAATCAAACCCTTGGTGAAAAATCTTCTATAAGCGCTAAAATTGTAGCAATACAACAGTTATACGCAGTTGTCTACTAACAGCAGAACAGCGTCAATGATACCACGATGTCGCCAGCGTCCCATTAGACGGTAGAGAGTCATGGTTTATTTTGACGTCATTTAAAGTCATGTGCCATCGCGTGACTCAATGTAACTATTTGAATGTAAAGTACATTATAATCTAGTGGTTTACCTGATATCTGCAGCTAATGTGTCTCAAGGAATAATAAGTGTTGCTCGAAGAGGTCTGCTCGTTGCCTGCTGAGATCTGCCCTTCACAACTTTCATTCAAACTGTTGGGGTTCAGCGATACTGAACAAGCCAATTACAGAGGAGAAACGCGCATCTGTCACACAAAAATTGGTATAGATGCGTTTATACAGAATATATGTTTTGATTCTTACGGTACATGCTCATAAATTGACAATATTACAATTTGTAACATATATGAAAATTGAAATATTTATTTTCACGAAGAAAGACTGAATCAATATATGGGCACATACACAAAATGAAGTTTAGAAAACAGTTGATCAGGTACTATAAATGCACCCTTGGTTTGGGTTTATGGCTAATATAATTACATGCACTTAAAACTAACACCAGGAAAAGTCCATTAGCCGCCTCTGCGGCGACAAGATAAATTGAGACAATAAAACTCCTCAGAATGTAATAGCTTACTTGTTCCAATAAACCAATATGACATATTCTGGATACTTTATCTGTCAAATCTGAAATTAATCCTTGGATATCGCCAGAAATATATCATTCACATTAAACTGGATAATAGATTTGTCTAAGAAGTATAGAAAACTAGAAACCATACATAACAGGACGATCAATTCTTTTCTCTGGGATTATTCTCATTCTGCTGATTAAATGCACTGAACGGAATAAAGTGTCAATCTAGTAAAAACAATGACGATCTAAATACTGGTATCGCGCAGAAGAACTAGGTAGTTATACCATATATGGTTTTAGCAATAATTATAATGTATTAAAACGTATGCAATACATGTACACGTTATCAATTTGCATCCATGTCATTTCTAGTGATATAGTGGCATTGGCAGACATTGTAGACAAATATCAGACGCCGCGTTTTCTGATCAGGATAAAAATGCATTTCTCCTTAAACTACAACATAACGCATGATGAAAATAAACTAAACAAGGCTCCGCTTAAAAACAAATATACTCATTCAGTATTTCAGCATAGTAGAGTCCACTGGGTATAAATGGGTTAATGGATGTAACATTCTTCGATGTGTACGTCAGTGAATGATTAATTTTCAAAGCTGTTTAAGGTTGTTTTACCTTTTATTGCAAAGTAAAAGATAAGCGATGATCTGGAACTGATACGCTCAGATCCCATATCTTGCCCTCGAAACAAAAGAGAAAGAAATATGAGCCGTGACAGATGAAAATAACAAACTGGTTGTGCACCAAGCGCAGACTCAGGTCAGCCTAAGGATCTGCCTAGACTGATCAGACTCTTTTCTGAGCGTTTAAAGGGTAGCTAAGGGTCTAAGCTACCTCCATGCGGACAGCGAAGACTCTGATCAGACTGGGCCGATGCCCGGGCTGATCTATATCTGCGCTGGACGCACAACCACTTTGTTGGTTTGTCGTGTCACGGCTCATATATACATAATTTGAGAGCAGTTCACGAAAGGACATGCACATGGTAAGCCGAACAATTTAATCATTTTTTATTACCATTCAATGGAAGCAATTGGGTCGTACCCAGTTCATTTAGCGTAAGTCAGGCCCTCCCCATAAATGGCCATGCTTGTATAAAGTTGGAACAGAACGTTGGAACGTCATCGAAGCTGATATGACGTTGTGTCATCGTTTCAATGTTGACCAAACAAGCAGCTCATTCCTCCAGAGTTGTTCATTCAGCTACCTTAACTAAAATCAATTTTGCAATTCATTGTAAACAACAATTATAACAATTAACAATGAGGAAACCACAACAGAAACACCACCTAAGAACGGTCAGTAATAAATGAGTTGGGGCTTAAGCAACTTTTACGGGACCTTAATCTTCGGCCTTAGCATCTGTAACTGTTCAGAACATCTAATGGTCAGGTTTTCGGTCCGCGTGAAGCTTCTCTATGCCATTTATGAATCATTGCAACAAACAAATAAATATAATATACCATGGTGGGAAGCAAGGGGCCTACGTGTTCAGCTCGTCTAAATTGGGCCTACGTGATCAAGTTCAGGGGCCTACGTAGACTTTTTTTCTTGCACAACGAAGAACTATTCGTTTCTGAGGGAGAATCTGAGGACACAGAAAAAAGTAAGGTTGAACGAAAGAATTGCACGGATTTGATTGATTGATTGGTTTGTTCCTGAACGTCCACAGTAAACGGCTATAGTCATTTCGGGATGGTCAGTTAACCTAACCACACTATTCCTGGGCAGGCTAATACCTCCTAAGCTGTTTACTAGTACTAAGTGCACAAACTTTCGCCAGTAACTGACAACTGCCCTTCTTGAATCAGCGGAAGGAGACACGAAGTATGTGGCCAGACCGGGTTTCGAACCCAGGACCTCTGACTTATGAGTCAGGTGCCCTACCGATTGCGCTACGCGGCCTGTCTAGAATTGCGCGGAACTTTGCGGTTTGATTCTTTATATTTGTTAAAAGAACTAGCAAAATATCTCTGTTAGCAAAGGGACGTTTTTGCGGTATTCCGGGTTGATGAGAACTGAGTCATGACAGATAAAATACATAATTGTTTTGTATTTGCGGCAGAGTAAGAAAGTCCTGTCCCAATGAAAAGGGATACTTTTTTTTTCATAAACTGACATGTAAGAATTTTGCCGAATTTGAAAGAAAAGAGGAAATAGTTATAAAATCCAGACAACCTAGAATATGATACATAAGCGATTTTGGCTCCTGAATCTATATGATTGTAGGCACGCTATTGTTCGATGTAAAGAATCCGCTCTAGTTGGCAACAATCAGTTTTAAAACGCGAAGGAAGATCAGTTGTGACCTAAGTTGTGCTTTACGACCATTTTAAGAGTTTATCGGCAATACTGAACTGTGCGATGAAATAGGGTTACAAAACTCTAGTAGCAGTTAGTTAGTCAGTAAAACTTTTAAATTGTCAGCTACTAGACTAGTTTAAATAGCGCTCGACTATCAACTACACTGGCGCTCACGTATTTGTACACCAAAAACGCGTTCGTACCGCGTTGCATGCGCGTGCTGCGTGCGTATCACCTAGAACCGCGCATCAGACGCGTCTAGACGCGCCCTGACGCGTCTCGACGCGGGAGACGCAAACGATCATAACATGAATATTCATGACTTGTTCAATACGCGTACAACCGCAGATTGTACGTTGGCCTAATTAAAATAGTTTTAAGATAGCTTAAAACAATATAAGTTACTAAGTTAATTAAATCTGACCGAATCGATGCGCAGAAGACGGGAACCATAAAGTAGTCCCACATTATCTGGGTCAATTCTAACATAACAACTCGTAACGTCTCGATTTCTGAATTCAATGGGACTCATTAACTACTATTTAGACTAACTCTATAATAGAACTTCTAGGCTTAGAAACTATACATAACTTCTATTTTTCTTAACTTCTAAGCCCAGAAAAAAAAGTCAACTTATCTGGGCCAGAACACACACGGTAACCCTCGCTAAGAATTAAACTGACCAGTGAAATTTGGACCCAGACTATTATATTGAGTTAAACAATACCACAGGGTATAATCGATTCCTCTAATTTTCGCTTCCTGCAGAGACTGTACATCATATTTGGCTTCCGCCGAGACTGTCCGCGAGTTCTTGCTTCCTGCCGAGACTTCTGTACTTGATAAATGGCTTCCTGCTGAGACTGTCCGTGTGATTCTGCTTCCTGTCGAGCCTCTCGGCAGGAAGCAGAGTCACGCAGACAGTCTTGGCAGGAAGCCAATTATCATGTACAGAAGTCTCTGCAGGAAGCAAGAACTCGCGGACAGTCTCGGCGGACTTCACATCATATTTGGCTTCCACCGAGACTGTCCGCGAGCTCTTGCTTCCTGCAGAGACTTCTGTCCTCGAAAATTGGCTTCCTTACGAGACTGTCCACATGACTCTGCTTCCTGCCAAGATCCTCGGCAGGAAGCAGAATCACTCGGACAGTCTCTGCAGGAAGGTTGGTGGTATTCTTCAGGTACTCCAGTTTTCTCCACAACCAAGGCCACAAATAAGCAATTATCCTTGCCTTTGAGACAATGTAAAAACATTCGCATGCCTGAATTTTCTATACCTTCAATAATCCTGTTTAGACTAGAGTTTTAATCCGAATCGAATCAGAATTTGCTTTGAATTAACTGTTTAGACTTGCAAATCTTTTTCGAATTAAAAACTAATTCGGAGTAATTAAACTAATCCTACAGAGTACCTTGGATCGAATCCGAATTAACTTTTACTTCGGATTAAAAGTCCTGTCTAAACAACAAACCGAAGCAAAACCGCATTAAAATTTATTTTTGAACTTACCTCGGGCATGTTTAGGTCATCTTAACATTTGAGCAGGCTGCATTTACTTTACTGCAAAGTAACTTGCACCCAATCAAAAACATTATTTTACTACGAAGTAACTTGCATTAAATTGGAAATGGTATAGTCTGAACAGACAAGTGGGTTCTCTTCGGATAACCTTATTGCAGAGCAATCTGTTTCGAATCGAAACAGATATCACTTTGCTAGTTCTGCCGGAACAAGCCCCCTGTCCTGGCTGGGTCCAGGGCAGGTCTAGGGGGGAAATGGGGAGCAAATTCTTAGGTGGGGAGCAAATTCCCTTATTAACTAATGCAATGGGCAGTGGGGGCTAAGAGATTGAGGGTGATCTGGAATGCAGTTGTCTCATGTTTTTGTGGCCCTCATGAGTAATTGAGACTGCCAGGGTTACATCATGAATTGCGCCCATTGGTCTCAGAGAGGACCATAGCTTAATTCTGTTGGGAGGGAGGTAGGTGGGGTAAAAATTCCTTTTGGGACCTAGGACTGTAGCATTTGTTCTAAACCTTATCTTGGTTTAGTTGGTTCCAAAATATATTGCATATTTAAAGTTTTAGGGTCCTGTATTTTCATGGGAGTTTTTTTAGTGTTCTAATATTTTGGGAAATGGAGAATATTATTAGTCAACAACAGGACTGTAGCTAATTTCTTATTATGGATTGTTGGGAGGAGAGAGCAGTTTCTTTTTGCTGTTTCTAGGGAGCAAATGTGATGAACCTTATAATGGTTTAGTTGGTTTCCAGGTAACTAAGCCTGGGTATGAGATTAAGGAGGTTGGATACACATTATTTTTTGGAGGGGAAATGGAGAATATTATTAATAGACACGGGGACAGTAGCTTATTTCTTATTGCGGGTTGTTCAAAAAGGACGGCGGTTTCTTTTGGCTGTTTCTAGGGAGCAAATGAGTTGAACCTTATAATGGTTTATTTAGTTTCAAGGTAACTAAGCCTGGGTATGAGATTAAGGAGGTTGGATACACATTATTTTTTGGAGGGGAAATGGAGAATATTATTAATAGACACGGGGACAGTAGCTTATTTCTTATTGCGGGTTGTTCAAAAAGGACGGCGGTTTCTTTTGGCTATTTCTAGGGAGCAAATGAGTTGAACCTTATAATGGTTTATTTAGTTTCAAGGTAACTTAGCCTGGGTAGGAGATTAAGGAGGTTGGATACACATTATTTTTTGGAGGGGAAATGGAGAATATTATTAATAGACACGGGGACAGTAGCTTATTTCTTATTGCAGGTTGTTCAAAAAGGACGGCGGTTTCTTTTGGCTGTTTCTAGGGAGCAAATGAGTTGAACTTTATAATGGTTTATTTAGTTTCCAGGTAACTAAGCCTGGGTATGAGATTAAGGAGGTTGGATACACATTATGTTTTGGAGGGGAAATGGAGAATATTATTAATAGACACGGGGACAGTAGCTTATTTCTTATTGCGGGTTTGTTCAAAAAGGACGGCGGTTTCTTTTGGCTGTTTCTAGGGAGCAAATGAGTTGAACCTTATAATGGTTTATTTAGTTTCCAGGTAACTAAGCCTGGGTATGAGATTAAGGAGGTTGGATACACATTATGTTTTGGAGGGGAAATGGAGAATATTATTAATAGACACGGGGACAGTAGCTTATTTCTTATTGCGGGTCATTCAAAAAGGAAGGCGGTTTCTTTTGGCTATTTCTAGGGAGCATATGAGATGAACCTTATAATGGTTTATTTAGTTTCCAGGTAACTAAGCCTGGGTGTGAGATTAAGGAGGTTGGATACACATTAATTTGGGGGTGGGGAAGAAATGGAGAGTATTATTAATGGACCAGAGGACTATAGCTTATTTCTTATTGTGGATTGATGGGAAAAGAGGGCAGTTTCTTTTGGCTGTTTCTAGGGAGCAAATGTGCTGAACCTTATTATGGTTCAGTTAGTTTCCAGGTAACTTAGCCTGGGTGTGAGGTTAAGGAGGTTGGATACACATTAATTTTAGCCTTTATTGTCAATAGACAAAAGTTATTTATACGACCGTAGGGAAAGTCAGATTGTAGTCGTACAGACGGGTTCTGGGGCTTTTCCTGGGTAATGGGAGTTTTTTTTATGAGCATTGCACTTAGTAGGGTATTAATGTGGATCCAGGGATTTTGGGAAATGGGTTTGGTAGGTGGTTAGCAACAGGGGCTCGAATTAGAGAAAATTAGGGGGATTTTTTTCCCTATTGTATTGGAATCTATCTATATCCTGGCAATGATATTGGTTTTGTCCAGGTATTCAAAGACTACCTTCTGTATTGTATTTGCATGTTTCTTTTGGAGAGACAGGAGCAGTCTCAGGTCTATTGTGTGATAGCCTAACTTGAATATGGTGGATTCTATGGTCTCGCCTTTGATTGTTATGGGGCCACACAGTCAAAGAAGATATGGTTGAGATCTTCTGCATCATTGCAGTGGGGGCATAGGGTGGACTGGTTACTGAAGTGAAGGCAGCCCTGCCCGCAGTGTCCTAGCCTTAGTCCGGAATAGGCTATGTAGAAACGTCTATTGAGACTATATACGTCACATTGAAGTTTAACCTTTGGTTTGACGAAATGGAAGGTGTGGCCCTTGTTGCTATTGGTCCATTGGGATTGCCATTTTTTGGTTACTGCTTCATTTATTAGGGGATAAACGTCCAGTTTTGAGGGTTTGGTATGGTTGTAAGTGCCGGTGGTCAATAATTGACAACTGCCTTTCTTGAATCAGCGGAAGGAGAAACGAAGTATGTGGCCCAACCGGGTTCTCGAATCCAAGACCTCTGGATGAGTAAGGTGCCCTATCGATTGCGCTATGCAGCCCGGCACCTTCAGCTGTAGGAGTTTAATTCCACATTCAACTTCTAAAGCATTAATAGGGGCTGAGTGGTATGCCCTCGTAGCAATACGGAGTGCTAAGTTGTTTTGGATGAGGTCTTGAGCTTTGAGAGTAGATGTTTGGGTGCCGAGTTATAAGCTTGCGCACCATAATCAATTTTACTGAGGATTAGGGCATTATATAATGTCAATAGGATTTTTTTATCTGCTTCATACGAGGGGCCTGAAACCATCCTCATGAGGTTTAGGTCTTTATTACATTTTTCAATCAGATTTTTAATATGCTGACCCCATATGTTAGTTTGCTATCTAGGATCATGCTCAGGAAGGTGATATGGTCACTAAATTCTATTTCTGTCCCAAAAAGGGAGAGTTTTTAAAGTGATTCAATATTAAGTCTTTTTTTACGGGGAAAATTATAGCCTTTGTCTTAATAGTGGGTATTTTGAAGCCCCAGAGCGTGGACCATATCTCGATTGTCTGGAGGGCTGACTGGAGTTTTACGAGAGCATGTTTGGGAGAGGAGTGGTAGGTCCAGATAGCACTGTCATCTGCAAACTGAGAAAGAGAGAGGTTCAAACTGAGAAAGAGAGAGGTTTGCCCCCCCCCCCCTCCCAGGGCATCATCAAGGGTATTTATTATTACAATGAATAGGATAGGGCTGAGGACACTGCCCTGGAGACAGCCGTTTCCAAGTCATGTTGATCAGAGCAGTGACCTACCACTCCTCTCCCAAACATGCTCTCGTAAAACTCCAATCAGCCCTCCAGGTCACTGCTATTTATAGGTCACTGATTAGAGGTTTTTATTCCCCCACCCTGACTTGAATTCTTTAAGATTCAAAGTGACTGCCGCCTGGCACTTATTTTCCATAAAGGCCATATTAATTTCAGATTCCACGATTTTAATTTCTGATACGAAAGGAATTTATGGCTGAAGAGTGCGATTTATTTCCACTTCAACGGCGAAGTGTCATGGGACTGTCCCAGTCGCATTTAGTTTTGAGTTGCCGGTCGAGTTTCTAGGCTTCTTTTTTTTCTTTCTTTCCCATTATGGTTCAAGTAAGACCAAATGAGCATTCGACATCAAGCTTGATGTAGACTAATGGCTCTTTCTTTCACATGATTTACTTAAAGTTGACCTCACTAAAATGCGCATTCAATACGCGATTTTGATTGGTTCCCGTACGGGCGCGTTGAGACGCAAAGGACTACGTCACTACCCGTATCATGTGCGCAATTTTGATTGGGTCCATGAAATTTGCATAAAATGCGCGTTGCACGCGTCGCTTCGCGGTATACGCAAAACTGAGGACGAATTTTCATTGGCTACTAAAATATTCGCGTCCATAATTACCGCGTATCCCGCGCGCATCAACTGCGTCCCCGACGCGTTTTGAATGTGTACAAATACGTGAGCGCCAGTGTATAACTATACTAAGAACTAAGACTATCGGGTGGCGGATTCACACCGGATATATTTTGATTTCTAATAACATAGGTAGCCTATGATTTAATGAGTTTCACTTCATTTTTGAGCCTTGTGTGGAGACAAATTAGTAAAAACCCGAAGAATTCATTGAATAATAATCAAATTTGTAGACTATTTCGTTAATACCAAACGATGATGAAAACTAAATCCGCCCATTTTGGATAGTCAGTTACTCAAGCGCATCAACATGTGCAGCATTCGCATTTCACCCTTGTGAATAGATATTCTGCGAAACTCTTAAAAGAATAGTATACCATGAGTTGGTTGGTTGATTGTTTTGCGCTTAGTTTAAACATATTTAATTTCTCTTTTTTCGTAACATATTACAACAACAACATACAAAATAAACTAGGATTGACACAAAATCAAATCGCTTATTTGGTTTTCCTCCAAAAGGGGCGCGACAACCTTTGGGACAGTATTTTAGTCTATATCGCCCGTCTCCCAGAGAGAAGGAGAAAGAAGCGGATAGGCGAGAGAAAAATGTCCAAACCACCTCCACCCGCACCTACTGCAAGCACAGCAGGCCCTTGCCCTACTATGTTCAAAATTAGTAGGACGCCCCGGCACTGGAAGTAATACACAGAACCATATAGGCCCCAGGGTCCAAAATCGCTTCGCGGCAGGGAGTCATCGGTTTCACAAAGAAAAAGGAGATAACAGGGTTTAAATACGGTAAAAAAACCTCCCAGCCCAAACTTGCTGCAAGTGCGGCCGGTCCTTGCCATCCTGTTTTCCAAATTACATGTAGTGGAGCGCTCTAACACTGAAACTTACTTATCACCGTCGCACGAATCGACGGCCCCGATTTAGCAAAAGCAGCTAACTTTCCAGTGCGAAGCGTCTTCTATACGGACATACCAATCTGTGTAAGTGGTATAATATATATATGCATTCATTTTATCTGATTCCTATTCTTTATATCGGACCACCGACTAGCTGCCTGGAACGATAACTGGCAAGTCTAATCCGTGGCTACAACCCCAGTTTGCAGGCGGTTTAAGCTGCAGTGTGCAAGTTTCAGCCTGCTAAATTATTTGTCTTATTATGGCTCGTTTCGAGCAACTTGATATCTCAAAAGGCTGATCAAGATGTTAGACGAGTAACTTGAATGTTTATTCATTTGAAGTACAGATACGGGCCTCTGTGGCTCAAACATTAGGTACCTCACCGCTGTGTGTTCAAGCCTCGGTCGCGTACATGGAGAAAGCCAAGTTCTGCCTACGGAAGGTGAGTTTTTTTTTTTTGTTTTTTTGTTTTTAATTTTTTTGCCGGATGCTCCGGTTTTCATCCATCTCTACTTAATGCTTGACAAAAGTGAAATATTCTTGAAGGGCCGTAAAACCCATGTCCTATCCTCTGTACAAATAGAGACATTCTTTCGAAGGAATGACAAAGACATGACGAGACTTTATCTTTGAACCCTCACAGAGACACGAGCACCGTACATGGAAAGAAGGATTGTCCTCCTACCCCGTATAATTATCTTCAACAGTTCTGACGCTTGATTAACGTAAAAGGTATTTTTAAAGGTTTCCCATAGCCTATTAGCCGTAGGGGCATTGGGGGTTAGAGGCCCACTGTAACTTGGGCACAGCAAACGAAAGGCGGAGCCCATTCCCCTCCTTTCGCTGCCATATCCTTCCCTAATTCAAAGAAGGTACCTATCTACTGCTGGGTTGACAGAGACTGTCTCTCAGTCGTCGCATAGCGAAGCCAGGGCGCGATCTCACGACCTTGTGGCGACTTTCTTCACCATAACCGAGCATCTCTAACCACTCGACCACGGCGCCCACGGACAGACAAGAGTGTATTACGGAGGAGCCATTTGTAGGCATAAGATATGAGGACATATGTGTAAAACTAAAGCTGGGCTTGTAAATAAGCTGGGTATAGTTAAATTCTTTAGAAGCAAGGAATACACCCGAGAAACGAAAAGAGCAGACTCGGTCTAATTTAATCTGCTCATTACCAGTAATGAAATTTGCACACCGGTCACTCTCCCTAGCACTGGCTAAAGCAGAAGACTATCTAAGTTTTCAACATCTTTTGAAACGAACTCAATGATCCAAAAGGACCTGAAAATATAAGCTTCCAATTATGATGATGTACTGGGAGACATTTTACGGCCGCCACCCGACACAACACCAACTGAAGTGAAAATGAACCACTTCTGAACAGTTAGATATGGAAGGACATTCGGCGGCTTGTGCGACTATGGTTACGTACAGCTGAGCCACCCGGGGAACGTCGTTACGATAATTGAAACGACAACAACATGAGCAGTTACATACTTTGGAAGCAAGGGATACACCAAAGAAATGAAAGTAACGCACTCGTTACTGTATGTCCACAATCATAACATTGTCCTTGACAATGACAACGTGTAAAAGGCAGAGAAGGCAATACAAAATGCAAACAGTCAAAGGACGTTTTATTAAAAAAGTTGATAAGGTGATCTACCGTTTACCCAGAATTTGTCGGAGTCGGAATGTGAGTCGGACGGATCAGGATAAATGCAAACTAAAAACTATTAAGTATACTTTCATGAGTCATAGTTTATCCTTCACAACTCATAGTTGGTAATTGCACCATACAAAGTGGAAAGTACAAGAGTCTCCATAGTCATGCTTGTGGTAAAACGTCTGAACACAAATCATTATGAAAACACGCGTCAACAATAACGTTTGGTGATAAAAGTTGGGTTGATTTGCATATATTGAGTATAGTATGGAGAGCTTGTTTTTGTAAAATGACACATTGCTCCAGAAAGTATCATTTCCTTCTCTGGTTCCCCATCGAGCGATTTAATATAAACAAAAGCGGGGTGACTGGGTCTTTTAAATTTGCTAATCACGATCATTAACTATCACAACCTTGACGCGATACCTCCCGATAGACCATTTCACGAAAGAGCAATGAGGCCTGTAAAACGTTAGTTGAGACTTAAGAAACTTCTCTGCAAAGTACGTCACATACATATACATATATGTAATGCCAATTGCCGGGCCGCGTAGCGCAATCGGTAGGGCACCTGACTCAAAGTCAGAGGTCCTTGGTTCGAAACCCGGTCTGGCCACATACGTTCATTTCTCCTTCCGCTGCTTCAAGAAGGGCAGTTGTCAGTTAGTGGCGAAAGTATGTGCACTTAGTACTGGTTAACCGCTTAGGAGGTCTAAGCCTGCCCAGGAATAGTATGGTTAGGTTAACTGACCGTCCCGACATGTCCCGACATGACCATAGCTGTTTACCGTGGACGTTAAACAACAAATCAATCAATCAATCAATGTAATGCCAATTATGAGCTATGAATTATAGAACCCAGTCGTGTTTTAAGTTCTGAATATTAAGTACATTTTCATATGTAACAGATCGTTTTTCACTCTTAGGTGCCCAGATACTTTCCCAGTAGATGAACTCATGCATAATTTTATTGCGAGATATGTCTTGAATCGTTTCACTACTGTTTTATTCGTGTAAATGATCGTGACTGGACAGCTTTCAACAACGAAATCCTCGAGTTTCTTTAAAAATGTTGAAAACTTATATGAATAATTCTACATGTAGTTGGCCTGTTTCCGAAAATAAAAACTTTGTTATATTGTTATTATATAAGGCACAGGAGGAAGATCCCATTTACTGCCTCACACTTTTCAACCAGCATCCAGTAGATAAAGACATGTTGTCATCAAACGTAAATGTTGGCACCAAATGTTAATGTGCATCTGCTTGTTTCTTCGACATTTAAACCACTACGAGGACTATAGACTTTGAATTCGACAATGTTGATCTATTCACAGAGGCGAATGCATAAAAGCACGGATCAGTGTGAAAAGCGGTTCACATCTTGTGATAAAATGTGGGTTACTGTGCATATTAAATCATATAATTGTCAATACTTCGGAAAAACTAAAAAAAAACTGTCCTCAAATTACAATTCCTTTTCTGGTTCCCTGTCTAGCAACGGACCCTCTGTCTGTACATTGTATTTTTACCGCTTCATCTAAGTTATGATAGAATGACCAAAATCTTTTTGAACCCTTTTTTATAGGAAACTCAATGATGTTATATTTTCAAAAGCTTGCTAATCAGTTCATTTAAAATGACAAAGCTTTCAATTATACCAATGATAAAGAAAGGGGACTTTTATCAAAGTGTGAACTGTAAAGTAGGGTGTGAAATATGAACAGGAACGTATGCAATATGTTTGTGAGTTCATGTGTCATATTGTATACTTCATATTTCACAGCTCATCATTTAGGCTTGATTCCAGATAGCTCAGATCTGACATCTTGGTTCATAAAGTGTGAGATATAATATGGGAATACATTAAAGGTTTCCAACAGACTTGTGATCGTTGTGGCAGTGAGTAAGTGTTAAAGAGCTCGTCTCTCTATATTCGTTGTCATAAATTTTTAAGCACAAGCTGTAAACGTAAAAAATGCAAACTGAATTATCAAATAACTACGCGCCTGTAATATACGAGACTTCAAAAAACGCTTTACTACATGTACTTCACATCTTATACTTCATTTTACATTTTATATTGCAAGCTGCGTATATGACGCTTCAATAGTGAAGTGTGACGTGTACGTTATGAACTGTTAAAATTGACGATAAATGTTCAAGTTTCCATACTCTAATAATTGACCACAAATTTGCGTTAAGGGCTTCAGTACGCAGTTTTTCTACTTTGCGGAACAGACAGCGTCATGACGTCATAACGTCGCCTACGTCCAAACAGACGGTTTATTTTGACGTCCTTTAACTCATGTAACGTGGCGTGAATCGATGTAGTTGTTGAAGTATAAACTACATTACCAGTACGTTCTAATGTTTTATCGTAGGACTTTCCAATAAATGCACTGAGAATGTAAATACCAGTCACCACGATCTTCACGGTATTCTTTATGCCGTACTTCATTACGAACAGTGTTCACCGATAGTTTTCAGTATAGTCGGATAGTCGATAGTTTGATCTTATTTAAACTAGTCTACTACTGTATCAATGATCCATTGCTGCAGATGAGTGTGTGAAAAATAGTTTCGCGGAGGTTGGTTGTCGATTTTTAACAGGTATACCTAGTCTGAAAATCAGTTTCATAAATATATATACTTAGCTTGGATTGGTCGGTAGTAAAAACTTTAACTTGAGGGAAATGATTGGATAGGTGTTAATGAAAGAACAAACGGACAGAGACTTGCACTATGCTATATTATTCGTTCAAACAGAGAATGTTACATGACATTGTATATTAAACATAATTACGTGCCGAAGGAACACAATATATCCTGAGGCACAGAAACATCTGTTAACGCTTGATCTCTTAGGATCCTTTCCTGAATGAAGTCTATATACCAACGATAATGAAGTCATATTATGAGATAAAACAAGAAACCTAATTGTACTAAAACGTTTGTCAGAAGCGTATAAAATTGTGACGCAGATACGTACCACTTCTTTCTCTTCAAATGCTGAAATCAGTTTAAAATCACGAAAGATTTGGTAAATTTTGTGCTAAGTAGCCACATGGTATCTAGTTTGAGCTGAGAAAAGATGTAATGTCTCGAATTCCCTTTTTATGGTGTGCCTCCAGCATCTTTTGTATCCGTTATGTTCCGTGTACTGAAAGGTTGTGTAGAACCAGTCTTCTTCGCAGATATATCTCTTGAAAACGAGGAGTCCATCATCTCTTGTGTTAACAAAAGTCAACACAGGCGCCTGCACCTGATCACGTAGGCCCCGTTTTGGATGATTTTACCACCTAGGTCCCGTTAAGACTATCAACCGTGTTTAAAAGCTATGACGAAACGAAAATCAGGACCCGACGGAAATATATCCTTTTTTGTATTGTATTGTTTTTTATTGTATTGTTTTAAATATATTATTTTGCTCCTGTTTGTAATTGGGCTCTACTTGGTTTCATCGTTTGCATTTCGAAATTAAAGATTAAATATTAAAGATTTAAATAAACAATAGATATAAACAGCTCATTTACTTATTCGAAGATTGCTTGACAAAGTTTTGCCTAACAATCAAAATGAGTGGAATAGTAAAACATTATACACAGTTCCGAGAATAACCGCTAAGCTCCACCTACTTAGTTACTGTTACTACGTATCACAAGCTTTACACAAAGATGTCGGAAAAACAAATGACAAATGCAATTGTCTACTAAATGTTGGCGATCTATTGCGAAGAATCAGCCTCCTCATGACCTACACATGTAAGTTGGCGCAGCATGCATTTCCGATGCGTTCTGTTCTTGCAAAGCAGGGCAGGTTTAATAAGGTGGTGTTAGTTTGTTTTCATTAAACAGGTATACATTCCTCCATTAAATGTAAGGTAGAAATCACGGACTTATGTAAAATATTGACCACGTGCGATTTGTTTGTGAGGCTATGTCACGTGCTAAGTTGTCGTTGCATTGGCCAGGCATACGCTATCACGTGATTTTGTGTGACATTCTGGGTGTAGCTCGGAACTGTGTACAGTACAAGCTTAGACAAACAATTCGCACGCTACTTACAAGTATATAATCAATGTTCATGCATTTTGATGTTTTACAGGCCGGTTAAATCAGCACACAGATAAGTCAATTTAATCATCATCTCGTAGCTTTAATATCATGATTTTACCAACATTTTGAAAAAAAACCCTGTCATTCCTACTATCACGTGAGCTTACGTGATAGAGACAATGTCGCAGGAAGCTCCTACAACCTTTATTTGGTCATAAACAACAATTATTTATTTGCAGCTTCGTTGACAGAGACGGAAATATCCCCGCTTTTGTTATGAAAACTTGATTATTTCAACCGTGTTTCATTAAACAACATGCGCTCCATCCTACTGTAACAGAGAAGTATATTAATAATACACCTATTTATATTCACTGGCCGTTGCGAAACAACCCACGACTGCAAATCACTTATTTCGCTTTGATTGATTGAGAGGTCATCCCACCAGGTTTCTGTGCGAGACAATACGCCGGTAACTGCTAGTTTCGTATTCATCTTGGTCTTAGTATATGAAATTGATAATGAAAATTAAATTTGTCTTTGCGATCAATAATAGCAGCCTGACGATGTTGACCAAACGCAAAAGCAATTCAGTCTGAGATAATGCTGATGTTATCACTGCGAAGATACTGACAGCCTTATACATGTAGCGTGAAACGTCTGCCTGTAATGGTGTCATCCTTTGGTAGTAACTTAAATCTTCACTAACAAGGCAGATATAACTACAAAACAAACGAAGCTAATATGAAACTCTAAGACAAAAATTACAAAGGGCATAATTCCATCATATCTGAATGTGCGGTTATGGTTCTTTTTCTCTACATATCGTCTGATGTTTGTACAAACTTTCCAGTAAAGAACTCTTAAACAGTTTTCACGATATGGAGCAGACACAAAGCTAATGTGAAATTACTATATGAAAACTACAAAGATGCATACTTCCGTCAAAACTGAAAGTAGGGTTATTGTTCTTTTCCTCTGCACATTGTCTGATGATGCTTCATATTTGTATAAACTTTTATGAAGAAATCTTATACGGTTTTCGAGATATGGAGCGGAAAAATAATGATACTTTTTAAACTTTGACCTCTAAATGTGATCTTGACCTTTGTTCAAAATTGATGGAATACACGATGACTCTACAAGGTGAACATTTGACTCAATTCATAAACATCTTTCAAAGGATTAAGGAGATATGGAGTGGACACAAAATAAATACAAAATTACAATATACTAAAGATACAAAGAGGCGTAATTTTGTTACAAATGAAAGTAGGGTTGTGGTTCTTTTTCTCTGCACATTGTCTGATGGTGCTTTGTATGTATACAAACTTCATTAAGAAATCTTAAACAGTTTTCGAGATATGGGGCGACATAAAACTTATAAGAAATTACTATAAGAAAAATACAAAGGGAAATAATTCAGTCAAAACTGAAAGTAGGTTAATGGTTCTCTTTCTCTGTGCATCGTCTGATGGTGCTTTAAGTTTGTACAAACTTTCATGAAGAAATCCTAAACGGTTTTTACGATATGGAGCGAAAATGAAGCTTATATGAAATTGCCTTTGAAAAATACAAAGGGGAATAATTCCGTCAAAACTAAAAGTAGGGTAATGTTTCTTTTTTCTGCATATCATCATCTGATAGTGCTTTATATTTGTAAAAACTTTCATGAAGAAATCTTTAAACAATTTTCGAGATATGCAGCGGACACGAAGCTTGTATGAAAATTACCTTCGAAAAATACAAAGGGAAATAATTCCATCAAAACTGAAAGTAGGGTAATGGTTCTTTTTCTCTGCACGTCTGAACGTGCTTTATATTTGTACAAACTTTCATGAAGAATCTTAAACGATTTTTGGAGATATGGAGCGAACACAAAATGTTACCTTTTGACCTTTGACCTCTAACTGTGACCTTGACCTTTGTCGGCGATCGTTGAAATATGCATTCGGCATATTGTCTTGGTAAGGCAAACATTAGACCCAAGTAACAAAAAAATCTTTCAAGGGGTTGAAGAGATATGGAGCGGACACGAAAGTTAACGGACTGACAAACGGACGGACGAACCCACGAATGACCATTTAGGTGGCTAAACCTTATATGGCTAAAAACATTATGCGGCTACTAATTTTAAGTGGCAAATATGCTTTCCATGAATTAATGTGGGTATTTTTCAAGTGGCTAACTGTATACTTCACACCAAATGATCCGGATGTAAGAGAATTTGTTTGTTATTGCACCAGGATTAACCCCCTTATAGTTGCTTTTGGGCAGTATTAAGAGGCACTGAATACATGACACTTTGAGTAGCCGCTTAAGAACAAGCCACAAGCAGTATGGACATGTTCCATGAGTGATGGGCCTAGCCACCTTAGTATGTGGAAGTATTATACTGATGGACCTAAAGAGTTCCAATAATAAGTGGCATTTTTTAAAACTTGATATATATATATATCCAAATATAGTTGCATACGTGGCTAGCCCAACAAAACAGATTTGCCACCAAAGTATTAAAAATGCTGATTTTAAGCCACGTAAGTACCCTCTTGTGGGAACGGATGGGCGGACGGAGGCCACAACATAATACGACTCGTCTTCGACGGGCGTATAAAAAAAACGAAAAGACAGACTCTTAGGAGTAACAACTAGAAATAGGAAAACAACATAAGTTTTAGTGAGTCTGTTCATGTGCAACAATGGAATCTTCAACGATACATAACCAGTAAAAATATCAATGACGATACAAAAGTAAGGGCACAATTACAAAGTACAACACATTGAAGAAACCGAAAGAAGAAGAAGTGAGTAGCCCAAACGATAATACAGTCTTATAGAACAATCCAGTAGCTAAATGTTATGATGTTTGAAAGATCACTTTAGCCTACATGGTGTAATGTAAGTGACATTTGTCTTTACACACCATTAAAATTGTTATTTTCATCCGAAATACTTTCTTTTTGTACGTTATTCCTTTTATATCAGACAATATGTTTGTAACTGTATAAAAGACAATGTATTGGTCTTTTCAGATCTGCAAAATAAATTATCCTATCGTGTGTACTTTGGGAGTTATATGATTTTGAACACATTCCCCCCTTATAAATTTTCCATATTACAATTATCACTTTCCGTATAGTTCAAGTGATTGAACTACACTGTTGGAATTGAAAATAACAGTAAAAGGTAATTCTGAATATACCAGCCTATTTAAGCAGCAAGGAACAGTTCAACAATATTTTGGAAACATTATAGTCGGCCATAATGATCGATTAAATACGTTACCTAGGGCTGTTTTTGTTAAAATCATTTAATTGGAAGATAGAATCATTTTACTTTCTTTCGTAGTAGTTTATTCATAAAAGAACCTTTTAATATAAGAAAAAATTGCATTCTGACTTATTTTGTATGATAAGCTATTACGAGTAATAACGCGAATAACATTAACATTTCAAATATTCCATTATCATTCCGTTAATCAGGTTTTTTCACTGTCGCATAAAAAAGATAAAGACACATATAAGTCCTGAAGTTCTTATAATGTATTGTGTTCTTGGATCTATCAACACCTCTCTCAGTTATTTCTTTACGGGATTCATGAGGTGTATTTTATACGTGATTAAACACAGCATACTTCAAATTGTAATGTTAAGGACATTGACATATTCTGAACTTGTGAAATGGCTTTTGCTGTTTACTTGTTTTTATATAAAAAATCAAATTATATCATTATGGCATTTCCAAGTTTGTGTCTTTTACAATTTGTACATTTGAGTTCTAAAGACAGTAATATACGTAAAATTTTGTTACATCCAGTTGAAAAATCAAAAAAAAATAAATAAATAATAATGATAATAATAATACAACTCTAGAAAAGATAAAGCCGCAGCTATTAAAACTCAGAATTAATTTTGCATATAGGCCTCAAATAAAATGATATACAATCAGTTTGATAACATTAAAAGCTAAGCGGTTTTGACGTGTTCAGTATAAATCTATAGAATAATCATTAATCAACAATGCACAATGGAGTACAACCTTGTATATTGACAGGATTTGGTGTAGTTTTTATGTGCACACTGAAAACTTTAATGCAGTAAAACAGTAAACTTGAAGTTTGAACACTTAAGCAGAATACAGTTCTGCATCAAAGCTAATGTAGATATTTGCTGGCAGCATATACTTACTTTTGTAAGAGAATCGTATATTTTACGTTACCAAGGGAAACAACATTGCTGAGTTACTTTTAAGAGACAAACAAACATTTGAAAATAATGAACGACAGTGTCAATACTTTACTCAATACTTTCTAAACGCTTTATTTAGTTCATTTATGTAACTAGCAAAAATGCGTCACCCAGGAGTTTGGGAGAATAGTATTAAAACTTTAAAATGCAGAAAAGAGACACTGGCACTTTACTTGTATACCGTAGCAATCTATAAATGCTATGTTTAAGATGATCTTTATATCTATGCTTTTGTTTCTTGCTCTTTAAAAGCTAACTACATTCAATCATCTCTTAAAGAATCTAACTACATTCGATGATCTCTGAAAGAATCTATTCACCAAAAAAACGTAAATTACGTTTCGTTTAGTTGGACAAAAATGTTTGTTTTTCCAGGGACAGTGTTCCAGTAGCTCAGCACACATGATGAAATAGCAAATAAAAATGACAGAATATATTAAAGTTAGTCATCGCTGTTCAGTTATTTATAAGCAAATCTTAGTTGTTCTCCTTCAGAATATATTCGCCTACACTGTAGTAATGCTCTGCAGCATAATATTGAGGAAAAAGAAAAGAAGACTGAACAAGTAACGTATACAACCGTTGAACGTATTCACCGAGAGTTTATAAATTCTTCATTTCCGATATCCTTAACTAGTAATACAGTATTTCTGAAGTGCAAATAATCAAACAATAGAAATAGTGCATACCTATACTTGCCAAGGAAGGGCTAAACTAAATAACTTACTGCATTTGATCTCCGTGACTTTGTATAACCATATCCTTTACTGCTTAGCTATAAATATGGTTGTACACTGCTTATTTATGGTATCTTACTACTTATCAAATCATCCTTGTCCAAATATGTTAAATACTGTATGAGAATACAGCGTTTTGGCAATATCGAAACAACAGTTTTAGTTGCTTAAATATTGAAAATTGTCTGACTGAAATTTGTATTTCGTAACACCTTTAGTCCTTGATAGTAACAACATGTTGGAATAAAACCAAGGGGTTTGCAAAATTACCTGACCATTTAAATTTTTGGAAAAACAGAATGAAAAATAGATAAAGGCAGAATGTTATAATTGTTATAAACTATGTCACTTTCTCTTATCCTTTGATTTTCACATTGTAAATAGTTTGTAATGTATTTGATGGGAGCTGCATAAATAGATCACGTAGATCAAAAAATAACATGTAATTTATGATCACGGTAGCCACACATATTTTCTAACCTATGTAAAGTAGTTACTTTGCAAAGAGACTCGTGACTGGCGATTCGATTGATAGCATAGCAAATATGGTGTTAACGCCTGTTGGCCGAGTCGGTACTGCTTTTGATTGCCTCCGCTGGCAGTCACAGCTGCATATTTGTATATAGGGCAAATGAACGGTTCGGCCAAAAACACAGGTAGTGAAATTGGTTTTATCCCCATCATGACCCTGAACCTAAATATTAATCTGTTGCAGCATATATCAACTTAATTCTATGCATAAAATTAAAAAAAATCATTTTTATGAAGTCACTTTTAAGTGAGACTGAATTGAAGGCAATGTCTAATTGCTTCAGCAGTAGCAATTACATGTACTGTACGTCTTGCTGAGCTCTTGTGTATTTTTAAAGAGCTAAATTTGCCATCTGATTACCAGTGGTAAGCTAATACTACAACTGCTGCAATGAATAATTCATACCGCCCGGGAACTAAAATTTTGATAACAGATGACTCACAAATCTTATCCCCAGAAATCCAGAAATATGACATGTACAATTATGTAACGTAACGTTACCGTTAGATTGCTTTTCAAATATACACTATCCGATGTTTTTTTATAGTTTGAGGACACATAACATTGGCGTTTCTGAATTTTTAAATATACCAAACAGTGTCTACTAAGACAGAATACAAATACCATTGAAAAATAAAATGCAGCTGATGTTGGCTTTCTTAGTTTTTCTCGTCATTCTGTTGTTTAAATTCTTCAAAAAGAAGATAGTTTCTGTCCCCATTTAATGTATCAACTGCTAACTGCTGCCTAACTTATCTCAGCTGGGCATGAATCAAAGAAAATTGATGGAGCACGTATGACTTTCAGTCCACCAATTCAGCGATTTAGTCTGATTCTGCTTGTTGTTTTTGTCATATTTTTGTTGTGGTTATATACGTTACATATTTATCATGAATGCTAGAGAGTTTGTAAGACTTTATTTTGTTTGTTTTTTATACAAGAATAGTGAAACGGTTACATATATGACATTAACTTTTCTCTACACTTCAATTCTTACAATTTGCTGCTTATATTACATGTATTTAGATACTGAAGGGGAAAAAAACGCCAAATACTATGTAAACTACGTTTCACAGGTTAATCAACTTATCCTTGACAATGCAGTCGAACTTCGCTGGCTCGAACTCGGAAGGCTCGAACACCATGTTTCGGTCGAACTGATTTTCCAGTCCCGGCAAAATACCTATTCATTTTAACTAAACATGCCACACTTGGCTCGAACAATGATGGATCGAACGCTCGTACCACAAGTCTGGCCCCTAGAAACCATTTTCTGTGTAAAAAAAACACCGATGGCTCGCACCTATTTCCTTGTAAAACATTTCCAAGTTTAATGACCGGACTAAATGAAGATCCTACCGATTACAAGTATCAGGTTTGCTACGTCCATGCTTATCTTGATCTTTTTATATTGTAAATAAAATTATCATATGACGTCACTGTTATTCAGTGGTTAACGTCGTGTAATAAAAATCGTATGACCACACGTGTAATAACACTTTGGCGTGTACACATAACGCCATTGACAACGTCCGTGTCAACACTGCATCTTCTTATTGAAATAATGTTCAGTTTGAAGGCGTCAAAATCCCATTTTAAAGGATCATATGATAAACAGAATCTTACACTCGTAGTCATTTTATACAAAACTTATGAAACTCGTCGAAGGCTCGTTTCATAAATTTCACAAACATATGTTTCTGTGTTGTTTTGTTTTATCTACCTGAAAGTGCAAAGGTTCAAAGAGTGGCCGATCAAAATACAGGAAGTTGTCGTAGTTATGATAGAAAAACATAGTACATAAAGTTGGATCATGTTGAGTTGGTCTTCCCTGGCTCGAACTACCGATATTTCGAACTTTTTTCGGTGGTCCCGGCGAGTTTGAGCCATCGAAGTTCGACTGTATCAGTTACCTTGATACAGCGATTTATGTACAAAAAGACAGAACTCAACATTATTTAAAGCGAATACTAGCATGTGTGTTACAGTGCGTATATTCTATTATAACGTCAATATGTAAATTTGGGTAGTGTAATTGACGTTGACGTTATACGTTAACGCCCCAAAGTACAGAGGGCTAATATGTGTCATTTTATTTCTTATATAATGTAGTTTTAAAAAATTATAGAGTACAAAACTCCCCCTTTGTGGGGAGGTGGGTCTATTGTCAGCTCAGGGTCTAATATATCTTTTTATCAATTTTCGAGTACCTAAAACCACAAAAACAGCACATAGAGCAAAGTAAACAGCTATAAAGGTGACCAAAATACCATAACTAAAAGGTATGGGATCTCTCCGTTTCATGAAGCCGAATCTACTGTTCGTAATTGTATAAAAATGTGCAACAACTACACGTTGGATATCCTCGTATTACTTATAAACGGTCGCACAGTCGAAATTTCACTCAAATGAAAGAGCTTGTCTTTACCAGTTGAATCACGCTTAGTCTTATGCTCGAAAGCATTTAATCGTTTCTTTGCATAAAATTCTTCTTATAATCATTTCAAATATTTCAAGACATGCAAAATATTCAACCACATGCGTAAAACTGGATCCAGCCTCCAGTAGCCTAACGTCTCACAGGGGGGGGGGGGGGGGGCTTTTCTCGTAAGGTTCTTTTATAGGTTAGTGTTTTTGGTGTTACAACATGTTCTTTTACTTTTTATTATCTGTGTTTTAAGTTTGCTGGGCTATGACTGTGTATATATTGTCTTTTCTGAGCAGGTTTGCTCCATTATTGTATTTAAAGCATTAATTTTGTTAGCGCAAATGTCTAAAAGTTGAGAAATTCTTATACATATAAACATGCATTTTGCTTGCTTACGCACGGATAAACTGTCTGTTAAAAGCGTCATATTCAACCTTTCGGCTCTGACTTTTGATTTTTAGAACAATATGTGGGACTTCGAGAAACACTCTAAAGAGTAAAGCTAACTTTCGAAAATTACTACTTGAAATTAACGTACAGTCGAACTTCGATGGCTCGAACCCGCCGGGACCACCCAAAAAAGTTCGAGCGATCGGTAGTTCGAGCCATTGAAGATCAACTCACAAGGTCCAGCCGTATGTATTATGCTTTTCTATCATAGCAAGGGTGAATTCCTGTTTATTGATCGGTCATAATTTAAGCCACTCGGTACCAGCAAAAATCTCCGATCTCGGTATCCCCCCCGTTGCAGGGTCCTTCACCAGATTGCTCGGAAGCTGATGTACTCTCTGACATGTCTGCAGGAGTGAATGATGGGCCCAAATTTTGTTACGTATTTAAAGGCAAAGACGTAAATTTTGGCACGTTTTACTCAATTCGGTGTGAAATATGAAATGGAAATTATTTACAAGGTAATTAGTGCGAGCCATCGGTGGGTTTTTACATAGAAAATGTACCCTAGGTTCGAGCGTTCGAGCCATCGTAGTTCGAGCCAAAGGTCGCAGGTTAAGTTAAAATGAATGGGAGTTTTGCCGGGACTGGTAAGTCAGTTCGACCGAAGCATGGCGTTCGAGCCTTCCTAGTTCGAGCCAGTGAAGTTCGACTGTATTATAATTAAACAAATCCATATGTCAATCAATGATTAAAACGCTTTACTGTTTCTTGCAATAAATAGAGTCAAGGTTTGCTTCATCAGTGGAAGCATCAGCGTACAGGTAAAGCATCAGCGTACAGGTAAACGGACTATACCGGACATTTTGCATGACAGCTGGCAAACGACCTTTAAAACTGTAAACAAGAAAACACAGAATATATTTTCGTCTATTTTGTAATGAATGCTGTAAATTTAGGCCAGGTAACACCCAAAGCGTATAACAGATAATTAAAGAAACTTGTATAGGGCCATCGAGAACTGTCAGCTGGCAGAAGTAACAAAATATGTTAACGTATAAAATAGTGGGTAGGGAAAGCCGTGGAAAGATAGTGCTTAGTTGGCTATAATGTATATTTACTCGGAATATGCCGATGCTTCTGCGTTATAGCTTACTGGGCTATAACTGCTAACAACGCGGAAAAAGATGTCTATTTATTAGTTGCAAAGCTTGTTATCTAATCCCGTTATATATCCGATGTTGATGTTTATAAGTTATTGTCAAATGGGCTTTAACGGCTAAAAGTCTATAAGTTGCAAAGCGTGCTATCTAATCCCTTTGTACATGTATAGCTATTGTGTTATTACATTTGTATTGATTTATCTAAATCAAATATGGTTTAAACTAACATTAGCATATCAGTTTGTAGGTCAATTTCAAATTATAAGCCATATTTGGCAAGTTTCAAGAAGTTATGATCAAAAATGAAGGAGCTATACCCTGGAGATCATTTTTCCCATTATAAGTCAATGGGAAAATATTTATCGCTCAAGGGCAGTGAACTCTGAAAAGAATCATCCAACATAGCCCAAATGCACCCTGTTCCGATAGTTTATGGCTGTCCTAGATACCTGCAAGTTACAAGAAGTTCTGATATAAAATGAAGAAGCTAGGGCTTGGAAAACCTTTTTCCAATTATATAGCTATGCTAAAATATTTTATCGCTCAAGGGCAAGTAACTCTGAAAAAAATCATCTAACCTGGCCCAAATTTGAACTGGTCCGATATTTTATGACTGTTCTAGATACCTGCAAGTTACAAGAAGTTGCGATCTAAAATGAAGAAGCTAGGGCCCGGACAACAGTTTCCCAATTATAAGTCTATGTGAAAATATTTGATTGCTCAAGGGCAAATAACTTTGAAATGAATCATCCAACCTAGCCCAAATTCGAACTAGTCCGATATTTTATGGCTTTTCTAGATACCTGCAAGTTTGAAGAAGATGCGATCAAAACTGAAGGTGCTATGGCCCGAGCAACATTTTCCCCATCTTAAGTCTTGGGACCTTTTGTTGCCATGGCAACCACAGGTTTTACCAATCTGTCCTAAAACTTTATGCAATATATCCATAACCCAACAATGCCGCATAGCAAATTTGATCAAGATTGGCCGGCTTGTTTAGGAGGTATAAATGCCTGAAAGTGAGAACGGACAACGGTCTACGTACGACGGACGACAGCCCAAGCCTATATATATACTATAAGCTCACCTTGTGAGCCATCGGCTCAGGTGAGCTAAAAACTTAGCCAGTAACTCACTTTAGGTGACTGCCACAACTTGGCTAGCCACGCCGTTAAAAGTCATGACTTTAATTCTAAAATGACATGAAAAACTTGATCGGCAATTCACTTATGGTGACTGCCACAACATGGCCTTAAAACTGAAACAGCATTATAACTTGACTAACAACTCATTTTAGGTGACTGCCACAACTTCACTAACCACACGGTTAAAAGTCATGGCTTCAGTTATGTTAGAGGGGATCTAAACTTGAGATGTCTGCCACAATTTGGCCCTCAAAACTGTTAGAACTTCCAAGTTCACGACTGCAATATTGCTGTCTGGGACTTAAGCATAAAACAATTAGGCAAGCAACACACTTTAGGTGACTACTACAACTTGGCCCACAACACTGATAAAACTATATGACTGCAATATTGTTGACTATGACGTAAAACATCAAAACAAATTTGGCCAGCTACTCACTTTAGGCGACTGCTACAGTAAGGCTCACAAAAAAAAAATTGGCCAGCAACTCTCTTCAGGTGACAGCTACAATTCGCCCCACAAAAAGTGGCCTGCAACTTACTGTAGGTGACTGCTACAAGACCAAATTATCAATTGCCTGTCAGAACTAATACAATCTGGGATGAAGGTTTTGTTTTAACACAGACTGCCATGATACAGTTTGTTGGTCACTGCGCATAAGCCACTGGAAGTGACCTGGTGATCTACATCTCGATATAAACCTAATGAAAGCTTCAGTTTCAGTTTCCAATGAAATGACAATTCAAGGATACCAATTATCCTGGTAGGCAAAAATCAAATATAAATTTTTTGAAACCCTGATTTTTGGGTAACGTCTGTCGCAGATTTTTTTCTGTTTCAAGTAGAATAATTGCTGTCATCGTTGTTGCTTCTTCTACCAATTTCTCTGTCATCATGTATTGTACTGTTTCTCCTCTTCTTCTCTTTCTCAGTCATCATGCCATCATGTATATCTGCACAGGCTTTTTTCTCCTCTTGCAGATGAATTTGCTGCAATTTGCGGCCTTCTTTTCTGGCTGATTTAAGCAGACTAGTGCTTTTGTCTGGCGACATTTCACCAGACCACTGCATCAGACCTTCTCTGTTCCTCTTCAGCATTTATATGGAAGAATGGTGATGCATTGTGGCACTGGGGCCTCCCCTCTGACTGCTATGCAGGTCCCCAAAGTGGTGTTCATAACCAAGGTTTGTTAGCTAGGAAAACCGTGTACGTCTTGCGTTATCGGCACTCGCTTCTTTGCAAAAATGCCCACCAGGTAGAAAGTCAACAAGCTGTTTGTTAATCATCTTAATCATGGCAAGGGACACTAGCGCAATGAAATCAAACAAAAGTTCTCAGCGTTCTTCCACTAAGCCGAAGAGAGATTCATACTGTCGCTTGGGTTGATACACTATGAAAGCTGCTTCATCCCAAAAGCTTTCCTTGTTCAAGAGTGAAGCTGGCTCTTTTGTGCTGTTTTCCAAGTACTGGTTCAAGTTGTCAACATAGGAATGAAGTTCAAGGTAGGGAATTTTGCCTGAAGTAACTAAATTCCAGTATGGTCTAGTTAACGAAAACAGGATTAAGCACTGCCGCAATATGCAGATAACATTACATTCGAGGTCAAATTTCACTGACTTCAGCTTCAGATGTGGTGGTGATACTGTTCCCAACACACAAAAAAATCCTTTCTTCGTACATACACTTTCGCTGAAAGATAGCACTGAAGCGGTTGTCACGGTAATTTCCGATTAAAGATATCTCACCATTGGCACTACGCCTCCCTGCGGTCTCGTACATTATGATGGTTCCCGGCTGGTCCGAATGTATCAGAAGTTGTTCGCGCTGTGTGTTCAATGGCTGACTTTTATTTGCTCCAGGTCTTGAAAACTTGCAGTTTATTCCGACCTAAAGGGTCATCAGTCTCGACTTTTTTTTATTATATTCCCTTCATGTCAGGTACTAGATAATTATGGAACCCCAAAGGCACATGTGCCATGCAGTGCAAGCTATGGACGGCTTTCACGTCGCCCTCAAAGTACTGTAACGTCTCCTCCCTCCAGTTGACAAGTTTTTCATTACTAGCTCTGTAAGGCTTAATGCAATCTTCTGCAATGCCATGGCCACAAACTATTCTTTGTGCAGTTTTGTACGAGGAGCTTTTGAAAACACCATGTACATGCCCGCGAGTTCATGCAAATCCTCTTTTTCATATCATTCAGTGATGGCTGCTGCTGTCTCAAAGGCAACACGATAAAAGCCAAAGCTAATAATATGCCCAATGTCAAGCGTCACTTGTGTTCACAATTTTTTGTTTTCGTCGGGTGGTTCCATCTCTGTACAGTCTCCAGTTCTTGCAACTGTCAACTTTTTTTCTGAAATGTAAGTTTCGCAAGAAAGTGTCCCTGGTCGGCAATCGTCTGTACAATATGTTTGTTAGGAAGATCAGACTTCGGGATATCACTGCCAGTAATATGCTTTACTACAGCCTGTATTGTTGGACTAACTTTCTCGACATCAACGCGCAAACCAGTCAGTTCTAAAAAAGTATGTTTGTTAGGAAGATCAGACTTCGGAACATCACTGCCAGTAATATGCTTTATTACAGCCTGTATTGTTGGACTAACTTTCTCGACATCAACGCCCAAACCAGTCAGTTCTAAAAAAGTATGTTTGTTAGGAAGATCAGACTTCGGAATATCACTGCAAGTAATATGCTTTATTACAGCCTGTATTGTTGGACTAACTTTCTCGACATCAACGCCCAAACCAGTCAGTTCCAAAATTGTCGCTATAACTGCCGTCCTCATTTTGGTGTAAAATTGCATGTGCAAATGGTCTTGAAGATACCCTTCTTCCATTCGCAAGTCGTTAATCATAGATTTCATTTATCTGATCATTTACATAGGCTTCATTTGCTTCAGTTCTAACCTCAGGTAACTGTTATTTGGTGGGTGGAGATCTCTTTGTTAGTTTCGTGTTCAAAGATTTGTTTCACGGTTTTACCTCATCAAGCCATTCAAATAATTCTTTATTTTGCGCTTTAGCTTCAATTTACTGCTTTTCATAGTTCAGAGTATTTATTTCACTTTTAGCTAATGCTTGTTTTATCTGTCTTACAGACAGTTCAGATGCATGAAGCAAAGAGAAATTTTTTAGCCTAAAGCCCTTCTCTAAAAGCAAGTCGTAACAACTTATCTGGTTTTTGATCAACTTCCCTTTCAATGCGGTCATTATTTTAAGCTTATTATATTCAAACTGACGTGACTTTAATCTTTTTGTGACACTTCAACGCTTAAAGATGACTAAAAACTGCTTGAGTTCCACCCAAATGGGTGTCAATGTCCACAGTAGCAATTTGCAATGCAGATGAGGCTGTATTCCATGAAAAGTCAACATGTTTTTCTAATTTCTCAGAAGACTTGGTTACTTTTTCTTTCTACCAGTTCTGACGGCTCTTTAGTTGTTTTGGTGCGCACCGGTTGAATAGAATTTATATCGGTACATCCGGCTACAGTTTCGGACAACAAAGTCAGTGATTTGACATTTAATCTGAAACAATTATCGATGCTGCAGGAGTTCAAACGGTCTTTTCAACAAATCCGAAGTATCATTATATGCTAGAACATTCTTTTTGTGACCTAGCTTTTTGATTCTCAAACAGTCTGCTAAGTTTTGCCACTAGTGCTCTATGATTCACAGCACTTAGTCGCGGCTCCAACAAGGTCAGTGTGAGGTCTGACTCAGTTTTAGCGATTTTGTTCATAAATGTTCGTAGATCAAGTACAACAGTCCCCATTCTGAAGATCTACTATTGGGACTAAACTGTCAGACTTATTCAGAGTTTGGTCTTTGCTTAGACCATTTTTCCACAAAATTGTCCCAGATACATTTTGACAGTTCAGCAGATACGTCTTTTTAAATAACATAGCTGAGGTCATCCGACTTCCCATGTCTCACTCTTCATTCACCGACCTGGCAGCCCAGCTAAAGGTTTACTTTAGGGCCATGACAATCGACCAGCTGTTACAAAAAAAAAATCATAACTGAAAAATAAATAAAATAAAAAAATTCAACTTATCTTTATATTTCTGTTCATGGCCAAAAAGAGATTGAAAAGTCTACAGGCCTTTCACATATGGCTACATGGACCAAAAAGTATAAGATATTTTTTTCACTCAAAATAGTAAGCGAATACAAGAAAACAACCAAAAGCAAAGATTCACTTGGGATGTCATTCACAGTGACTTCATGGTTTTTTTTTTTCATATGGGACACGATTTTCATGACTGCATCACTTAAAAAACAAACCAAAAGAAATGGAAATCAGGCCGAAACATTTGGGTGCGAATCTCAGATTTTTGTTTCGCCACGCCGACCCGCTTTACATCAACTTCTGTTTATATGAAAATCATATGTAAATGCGTTAATGATATTTGCAGATAATTGTGAATATTTTTATACGTTATCTATTGGTTTTATCAAGAAGCTTTCATCTGGAGTTTTGTTTACAAGTCTATCGATCTTTTCCAATATGGCGGCCATTGGCCTTCACATAACCGCAGAATAGATTTTGGCATATAAATAAGTTTGGTGAAGGCTTAGGTCAACTAACCATGAACGGAAAGCAGTGTTTTCACATCAAATTAAAGTTTAGACACGGTGTGTAGAATTACACCATTCAAACGTGAGCTCGATATTTTGCATTTTGATTAATCACGGAGCGTAGGCTTTTGTTGATAGTAACTATTGTTGTCCTGTTCTGATTTCTTTTTAAACAATCGCATTCCGGGCCATAGAAAATTTAGTCTGCTATCACATGACCGAAGCTCATGGATATTCAATAGCTATAATAAACCCATATTTTCATTGAAATAGGTCATCTTTGCACGCGCGAGAGACCTGATTGTTGGTTTTTAGTATTGGTGGAAAATCACCTATTTGATTATTTCAATCTGATATCAATAAATTATGTACATTACTTACATACACATACAGTGGGTTTTTTTTTCAGTTTGAAGTAACTTTTATCAGCTTCTTAATGATATACATTAAACTGCCTTGAGATACAGATGCATTTGCAAAAATGTGGATTAATACCAGTAACCTTCGGAATTTCCTGAAATTCCCGCCGATATTGGACAGGTACTGGTGTTGCTAAATTTACGCGGCAGTTGCAGAAACATGGAATATGACAAACATTTTGATATATAATATAGCTTTTTAATTTTTGGATCTGGATTACCATTTGATTCATAGGACGTTTGACTTATAAAATAATCATACAACAAAAGATTAAAGCAAGTATAGTTATTTAACCTTAACCATAATTAAATGACACTTGAACTCTGAGTTCAAAGATTATTGAAGTTCAAGGAAACATAAATTACCCCCAGTACCAAGTAAAGTATGGGCAGGTCTTTCAATGCGCTGCAAATCGATCAGTTACGATATCTAGTTCTTGGCATGTAGCACCTAAAATTTGATATTTTTGCAGAGTCTAAGAGAACAGTTCCACTATAACCAGTCGCTGGGGGTGGGGTGGGGGGGGCAACAAGAGGGTTGTATCCATACATTTGTATCTGTGCATTAAAGTGTCACAGTGCTGAAACTGTGTGGTACCTTGAGACAAGAATTGAAAAGCTTTTATCACTTTACAGCAGATAAATGTTTTATTCATGTTCTCTGAAGCATATGGCATATTTATTTACGCATCACAATGAATTAAGGATGAAAATGCTGTTGATAGTTTTTACTATCAAAAGATTGTTCCTTTTTTGTCCTTTGAGATCAGTAGATATAGTTTGAAACATCAGAATTGTTTTATTGGTTTAGGCTATCTTTCTAGATTATCACTTTGAATTCCTTTGGACCATTTTCTGATACTTATCTATCTTTGAATCGACTGCCCTAGTAAAATTAAGAAATTACAGTATGCTTTTGTCTGGCTTAAGTAATCAAACATTTTCGGGGTCACTGATGAGGCTTGAGTAGTAGACTTCAAAGTAAGACCCAGGTTCCTTAGTTTGAATACATTCTCTGCTCTTGACGAACTCTTTAAGGCTTAACTTTGACTTTACTGCAGCTAGTGTTGTGCCATGTGGCGCCGTAAAACGTCACCCCGTACATCATATTGCAGATTTTAATTTCTTTTTACTTTTGAGATCAGAGGATATTGTCGGATATATCAGAAAGGCATACAGTGGTCGAGGATTTTATTCTAGATCGTTTTTTTTTAATCCTTTTGGCCCTGTTTGAAACTAATCCGTCTTTGGATCAACTGGCTAATTACAATTAAGAAATTACAGCATGCTTTTCTTTGTTTTGTTTTTATCAGGTATTGTCAGCTTCACTGATGAGGCTTTAGTAACCGCAACTTCGAAGTAAGGGTCATATTCCTTATTTTGAATGTATTCCCTGGTAATGGAGAAACTCTTGAAGATTTGATTTTTCGTGACTTACTTCCGATGTATGAAGCACAACCTGAGTCTGATCAGACCCTTGGCTTTGCTCGTAAAGGGTAGCTAAGTGTCTAAGCTACCTCCATGCGGCTAGCGAAGACTGACCAGACTAGGCGGATGCCCAGGCTGATACTTAGCTACCCTTTACGTGCAAAGCGAAGGGTCTGATCAGACTGGGCGGATGCCCAGCTTATCTGAGTCTTCGCTGGGTGCTTCGCTGACCAGACGGGGCGGATACCCAGGCTGATCTGAGTCTCCGCACATACCATTTTGTTAGTTTTTCCGTGTTGCTGCTCAAATGTTATTTTCATTTATTCAATATGTTCGTCGCTTTCAGAGTATATTCTTTCAGAATTTATTAACATTTACTGCAATTATAGATACAGATAAGAGAACAATGTAAGCTAAATTAGAGGTAGTGTTTAATTACATACAATTTCGACATTCTCGCACTATGTTCATTTGCACCTAAAACAAGCACATCAAGGGTGCCATTGAAAAGCGCTACATGCACAAGTTCTATATACATACCTAACTGCTTTGTAGTTACATACAATTTCGACGTTCTCGCACTATGTTTATTGCACCTAAAACAAGCACATCAAGGGTGTCAGTGAAAAGGTTTTATACACACACATCACTGCTTTGTAGTTTTCAACCCTCGACATATTTGATCCTAATTGTGAGAATTAAAATACATGTACTGTTTACTTCTAGAATTTATTTGAAGTGAGGTCTTCTTTTTCACGAATTTGTCAAAAGCATTTATTATTCAAGGAGATGAATATAAACTGCTGTTTTAAATGCGAGAATGAAAAGGCTTAATTAAATGGTGCGTTCACTGGCGTTTGGTCAAGGTTTACACTAATTTCAAGAGTTATCGCTATATATGTAAGACACTTGGTTAAATACACTCAAATAGCTATACTGCAACAGTATCCGAAAATATGCTACATTTGTAATTTAGTAATGAATTTCCGCTAACCGTGAACAATGGATAAAATGCCTATGTCCCTTTTTCTTTATTATTTATGTGTTATGGGCGAATAAAATGTATAGATTACATCGGTGCGTTAGCTTAATGGTGAGATATATCTTGCACATGCTAAATCGGCAGGGATTTAGACGACTGCGATAGAGATTTTTTAACTAAAACTTTATTCGATTAAGCAATCCTGCCTTATGTAACACGACATTAAAATGCAATTTGCTTGGTTCATTTGCAGCGTTTATTTATAAAATTGAAAATAAAACAGAATGTTCTGTTCTTCATTGTAATCAATCACGAAGGAATTTGTTTTGTTCGAACGTTTAAAAGACAATGGGACATTATCATCACTCATTTACTGGCAATCATTCACGTGAGCTTCAAAATAAATTTCAAATTTAAGTTCGTGTTTGCCCATGTGCATTATATCAACATATTTGTATTGGAGCGCTCATTTACTAAGCCGCAGACAAAGAAAGAGGAAACGAATGACGGAAAAACAGCAAATATTTTTTTTTATTCTACAGTATCACTATAGCGTGCGAAATTTGAATAGCTATTTAAACGTTTCATTTTTCTTGGACTTTTGCTGTATGTTGTGTGTTGATCGTTGTTTTTCAGTCCTATATCATATTATAATGAGGTGGAAAAGTGTCAGTAGACTAATTTAAAGAGTAACTACACTTCAGGAACTGACTGAATCAGACCCCAAACCCCATCCCCAATATCATAGGGAAATAACTAGATAATATCTGCCTGGTGCTAATAATAGAAAGCCATCAACTGTCACTTACTTTATGATAATCTGCACAAGTTAAACATCAGTTTACTTTATGAACTGTAATTTCTCTTTCCTCCAAAATTTTGAATTTTACTTGTGACGCTGAACCAAATAACAGTGTGGCAAACTGTGTGTCTTAAGTATGATAGTGACGACTTAAAAAGCTACAATATAATCTTAGATTATTCCGATCTAAAAACAAATCAAAATCAGTTTCTTGGTTCTATCCCATTACTGAATATAAATTCACAGATAAAAAGTTCACATAAATGTTTGGTGTAGCAGAGATATGATAGTTTGGTATATTTGTATTCTGCTTCTAGAATGGTTAATAAGAAACCTTGTGTAGCCCAAAGGTTATGTAACACTTTTGCTAATTTTTGTTGTTTTTTTCGGCGTCTTCGATATGTTAAGCATACTGACTGTAGTCCTTTTTAGATATTTTTTTAGGTTTCCATTCTTTTGACAATTATATAGAATAGGTATGGGCACAGCAATCATGAACGTTACTTTAAGCATACCATTTCCATTAGCTTTCAAGAGCAACACCACGCACCAATGATTTCTGCTAAACTTAGTCTATGACTTCACAGTTTGTCGAGAGTTTACTCTTTTTCGAGGCGTCCTAGTAAATTTTTCAGGTTTTCTCTTGCACTTTAAAAGCACCTGATTTAATTAAACTTCCTGCGGAATTTGGGATACAGTTTCTTTTACCTTAAGATTTAAAACTGAAAAAAATATTTGGGAACAAGAATTATCAGAGACGGAAGTCACCAAAATAATTCTATGTATCAAATCTCTTTTTATATCCAGGAGAAGGGGAGCCAATAATGAAGTAATTCCCGTTATTTGATTGCCACATTAATCTTTTGACATCATGTAGTAAAGGTTAGCATTCAATGATATAACTTTCGCTACAATTAACCATCCCTTAATTTATCCGATAAGAGCCAGGTCAACATAATGATATTTTCACTATTTCGGCTCGTACAAGCCTCGAACTCGTGGCCTTTGCATTAACCAGTCATCTAACTTTTCCATCAAGGCATCGCTGCATTCTTACCTACGAAAGAAGAAAATGTTCCGCATGAATGCATTGCATTTTATATAAAATGTTACTTTTATGATGAAACAGAAAAAAAACGTTCGCACTTTTTCACTGATTGTTTACATGACATGTGTCAGTTTATCATAATTTTTAAGAACTGTATATGAACTTGCTGGCTGGATCTGTACCGGCGAACGACATTTTCTCCGATGCTCGAGTATTTTTATTATTATTGTTATTGTTATGATTATTAATATTATTTTTCAACTTTTCCAGTTGTTTTGTGAATAAGTCCATCCGGTTTTAGAAATTTATCAAAATAGAAACTCAAAATCGAAAGGCAGAGAGGTAAACCAGCATTAGTAGTTTGTCATAATAACTTGCTGTTTCCGTTCAATCTGTAAGCGAATATGGAATCAATTAGAATATGAATCCAGATTAATTTAGATAGCCTTGAAACAAAGACTTTAATTTATATCGAAATCCATAAGAGCATGTTTGTTTTTGTCTCAAACATATTTTAAGCCATACAAACAAAAACTGAAGCCATCCACTATAGTGCCGTTTTACATATATGATGTACAGAATGTAGCATGCCTGCATGCAGCTACTATAAGGTATAGAATCGGTCCTGGAGCTGTGTAGAGATCAGTGGGTATGTCTGGTTAGATGCCCGAGTTAGGTAAATAGTTTACCTAATAGGCAATATGTATTTGCACATTGACCCATACTTTTCAATTAAGGACATGAACCAGCAGTGCTTGAGTCCCATTTAAGTAATAAATTATTAAAGTTATGTTCAGAACTCTTCATTTGGAAACAGAACCCCGCTGATTTTTAATCGGTTGGTGTAGACTCTTACTGAGGCAGGATACTATTGGCGTCATCAGCGGCTATAGTTGCCATCGAATCCTGAATTAGATATTAAACTTGCTATAATTAGACGCTGACCGCTTAAGGCCCCAATAGGCGCTGAAATTGGGACTTACTACGACAGAAACCCATGCTCTAAAAAGAAAGATCCTTTGGAAGCAAGGAACACACCAAAGAATAAAAAATAGCAGGCTCGGTTTATTTGAGTCTGCTCATGACTAGTAATGAAATGTGCGACACCAGCCACGCCCCTAAGTCTCCTAACTGAATGTTCTTGTAATGGTCTTTGATTTGACACAAAACCATACTAAAGTTGGGGTGGACTCGAATTGCGGGCAGGGTCTTGACAGAGGGGATGAAACATCGGGAGGCTTTGAAGCCCCTTTCCTTAAACATGCCGTTGCATGAGAAAGACTAAAATCATGGGTTCGTGTCAACTTTGCTAGAGACTCCATGTAGATTATACTTCGATGAACACCAGGAAAGTTCGGTTCATTGCTTTTATTTATATTCTTTTCTATCTATTGTTTGGCCACAAATTTGTGTTAGAGGCTACAGTTGAAGCAGAAAAAAAATTATACGTAGTTTTTTTACTTAAAGCGGAACAGCGTCAACGACGTAACAATGACGCCATAACGTCGTCTACGTCCAATCAGATTAGAGAACCATGGTTTATTTTGTCGTCACTTAACGTCGCGTGAACCGATGTATATGTTGTTAATGAAATTTAAACTGCATTGCATTATAATGATGGTTTAACGCTGGGCTTTGCGATAAATGCACGGATAATGTAAATATAGACGTACGAAGTGAGAAGATCGGAACGGTCAATCAGTAAATACGTACTTGCATATCGACACCTTTTTTGATGCAGAACTTCGTGTTTGCATAAAGACATGCCTACCTAGGAGAAAAAAAAGACAACTAGAGGCTAGAGGAATCTCAATAGAACCAAAAAATCCACTTATTCAATTTTCAAAGAGTATCCTCCTTGATTTTTGTCCCAAATCCACAGTAAATGACTTTGGCGTAACATGCAATCGCCCCCAACTTCAAAACCCGATAGCTATGCTCCAGGCTAAAGTTTATAACTCGCTTGTTTCTCTGTGATTGATTGAACTTCCCCTCATCAAGTTTTATATGAAGGACAAACCGACGTTTATAATAAGGTTTATATTCTCCTTGGTCTTAGCAAAGCAATTAAAGAAACAAATGAAATTTATCGTTGCAATCAATAAAAGCATCATGGTGAGGTCGACAGAATACAAGAGAAATTTAATCAGAGATTAGTCAGAGAATGAAATGAGGAAAACACTACAAGCAGTCCATTGAATAAGTTCCGTAATTGATAACACGCATCGTAAATATAAAAATTACTCGATTTATTACACGTTACTCTTTCAAAGAGTCAAGATAAAGATAACTGTGGGTGCTGCACATATCATAATAAGGTTTCTAAGACGTCCGATCAAGTTTATGTTAGATACGAGAGTTGTTGTAACTGTAGCCTCTAACTGTTTGCTCTTTCTCAAAAAAGAGTTCAATATTTTTCAGTAATTCTTCTTATTCTGTTTCAAAGTACTGCGCACCTAAGTCTATACACTTTTGCCATCGATATCTTTGTTGGAGCATAAGTATCCCTCTGCAAACCATGGAGTACACCTATTGCTGAGGTACCGGCTTACAGCTGGAAACCAAATTGCTCCTGTGACATATATTGTCTCATTTTTTGTTTTTAGCAAGCCTTTATCGGTTCTCGAATTAAATAAAAGTGCAGTGGGGGTGGGGTGGGGCTGGGGGTTGGCAAGGTCTGGGCTTATCAAAGGCGGGATAATAATTGGCACTTGAAGTATTTGAGAAGATCTGCTCAGATGTGACAGTATAAAAGGGGGCATTGTCACGCTGAAGAAGGACATTTTCTATCGGAGTTTCTGGGACTCAACTTTAGAGTCAATGGTAGCCCTTACATCAACCTTGCTCATCACTCTATGTACATGTATATACATTTTTACTGAAAAAAGAACTGACCGGTATATGGGAGATAGAATGTAGTTTCTGTTTCAATATAATATGTGTAGGTACTAGTTACACGTTGAAATATAGGAGCATGAAATAATCTGAATTTCCGACCACCCCTCACATATCAAAAGCCGCCAGAACGCGCTTCATATTTTCTCTATCCTTAATTAGGACGAAATATTTAGAGTTCAGCAAGTTTGCTTTCCAAATCGATGTTTTGTTTTTTATCAGGTTAGAATGTTAAAGGTATCGATGTTATGCCTTAATACTGACACTGGAGTATAAATTAACGTCGATTAAAATTCTAAATGTGAACTATAATTTCTTACGCAAAGCCAAAGTATTAAACTGATCTTTACATATCATTTTGGTGCACCATGAAGCAGCTAAATTGAATAAGGGCAAGCACTGAATTCCATATATGAATCTGCGTGTATGACCCTAACCTCAATCTCGTACGACAGCAATAACAATACAAAGTGGGATCAAATTAATTTTTACAGCCTTGAAAATCAGACTTAAAATAGACTCGAGTTTTAACCAAATGCTGACAGCGAATTAACGAGTGAGATGATTGATCAGTTCGGGTTATTATTCCACCACGACTCGAAAATTGTGCTTAATTCATATGCGACCAGCAAAGATTAAGATCATTCGCACAGTCTGATCAGACTCTTTTGTTGACCAAGTGTTACGTGTACAGATCCTCAAAAATGTACACAACGAGTGTTCTAGCTAGACGGCACGGATCAACATACTATTTTTAGTTTTTGAGTTTCGCAGATGCGTTTACTTACATTTTATCGCGGCTCGTTTATGAGTGTTGTGCTCCTAAGATATTTTGCAACCTTTAACAAGCCAAAGCTTTATCATCTAACTCTTCGGATTTATCCGTCCATGTGGCTCTTATAACATTTGCTATTGCAATGAGCCGCGACATGATAAAGCCAACAAAGTGGTTGTGCGCCCAGCGCAGACTCAGATCAGCCTGGGCATCGGCCCAGTCTGATCAGAGTCTTCGCTGTCCGCATGAAGGTAGCTTAGACCTTTAGCTACCCTTTAAGCACTTAGCAAAGAGTCTGATTAGACTGGTCGAATGCCAAGGCTGATCTGAGTCTGCGATGGGCGCACGACCACATTGTTGGTTTTCTCGCGTCGCGGCTCAATTATTGTCAAAGGAGTATTTTGGAGTAAGGCGATGTCTTGTCTGATTATCTAATATAGCGGACAATGCAGTTTCATATTATTCCAAGTTCATGGCATGCTTTATGCAAGGACACCGGTAAATAACTACCTTCACAGATCGAGCTATCATCTTTAGGAAACAATACTAGAGGGAAATACAGTGGACTCGACAGTATCGGATCAAGTTCAATAAAACTCCTGTTTTGTTGTATATGAATGCTAACATTATGTATGTTATTATGCATAACAATTGCAAAATATCCCTTCTATCTATCCATGTCAAAATATTTACGAAATTTATGACTTTAAGGGCAGATAGCCTATCTAGACTTACAGGAGGGTCTTACGACAGTAACGAATCAGTTGCGACAGTATCGGACCATATAATGTTATTTCATAAGAGAGTTCCTCCGAGGCGTTCCGCCAAATTACTTAGCTTCAATAATTTGGCTACATAAACAGTTGGACCTATTAAACTCTGAGAGCAAACCTTTACGACCTTTCAACGATATTTTTCACGTGGCCCGTCACCGGCAGTTGAATGTGTACAAATGTACAAGCATGTCAATAATTCTTAACTCAATTATCCCCTGCGCTCCTTTAGCACGGGACTACTCAAACAGTATAGACCATAATCTGACTTCGCGAAGAATACACCCTGATTAGACTGAAGCGTCTGATCAGGATCGAGAGATTTATGGTGATTTTCCGCCTTAGCACTGGATATCAATGCAAACAGAGTATAAACACTACATGGTCAATCAACGAGTTCTGCTGCATTAATCTGAGTCTACGCAGTGTACAAATGTCCAGCTGATGAACGCAAAACATTAATGGGTTCACAAACATGCGAGCTGATGTCGAATGTTTCTTCAGAATGTTTAGCGGAAGCTTAGATGTGCTACGCATAACCGTCAATATCAGACGGTTGTGTGTGAGAGGGGGGATATTTTACAAAGAGGATATTGTATTATTTTTTATACCGATCTTTTTTTAAAGAAGACACGGCAGTCATTCAGGCAGTTGATTTACGACTTACTTACAGCATCAGGCCTGCATTTGACATAAAGTTTTCCAGCTAATGCCTGTATTTCAGTTCAACTTATATAATGATCCGTTACTGTCGCACATTGGTGCCCAACTTTTCAAGTCTCTAGCTTCATCAAATACTGGGATGTCACGAAAGTAATGACTGTCTGCAATTTGAGGTATGCTAGGACACATTACAAAGCAGAATCGGTTTCAATCACCTAATCATAAAATTGTGTAAACAACCGAAATTTGTTTTAGGAGTAACGAGCAACAGACAAAATACAAGCGCCGCTGAAGAGGGGTGAAGCTTTTCAACAACTCTGATTTGTTTCACAGCCGCACTTTCGACTGAATTTTTCACCCTGCACTTCGTCATTGGTTTAACTCGATGACTGTAATATAATAGTAGCAAATATTTGCTTCATTTGTGAGGAAAATGGGTGATAACATAAGCCTTTTAGGGTGATCCGATACTGTCGATGATCCGATACTGTCGAGTCCACTGTATTACCTTGAAACCTCGATATCATGTCTTCCTCGCTCAATGATATACTTCTCGCCAAAAGTTTAGCATAATGTGAAAGCATTTTGCTAAACTTTGGAGATAACAACTGAATTCTGACTTTCTGTGGAAGTTAATGTCTTCTTTCATCAACATCATTGATTCATCATCGTGGAATTAGCAAGTTTGTCTTGAATTTTAGTAACAACTGCACACGACGGGCGGGGACGAACACGTCCAAAAAAGACAACAGCACATTTTGGGAAGAAAAGAATATTCTTGTAATGCGTTGTGAGTGAATTTTCTTTTACATCAAGTTAACGTTTAGTAATTCTAAAAGTTTTCGGCGACTACGAAATTACTGCTTTTACAACCATTAAAACGAAGCATTATTTTCTCTCGAAAAGGAGAAATTCTGTGCTCTATTTGCGCAGTGCTTGCTCAAATCTATTTAAATTTGGTGTTTTTTGCAATGCCGTTGGTGAAAGAATGCATTTATTTTAAAACTGAAAATTGGAACTAAAATTTTATCATGATTTCTAACGATCTTGGTACATTTTATTTTAAGATACGCTGAACTTTAGGCGAGGAATATATTTCTTTGTCACAAGTTAGTGTCTTCAAACTGTCACCTGGGTATAAATATTCTTAAGTATTTTAATTTTATCTTGAAGCATCAATATATTTCCTAAGGAAAAATATAGTCCTTGGTCTCAAAATATATCATTATTGAGGGAACAAGCTATTTTTGACTTGTTTTCGATAATCTTGTTTCGATAATAAAATACCCCGAAGGTAACATTGTTCTTTTAGATTGAGTTAAGAAATCAATCCCTCCCCGGGCGCTGTAAATAGTAGGAATGTATGTTTTGGTATATTGAGTGTAACTGGACCCAAACCCTCCTCCTTTGCTTCTGTAGTAGTTCGAAACATTTAGTTAGCTGAAGGTTTCCTATCCATGGAAACGAAAAATCATGGATAAGACCTATCACAAATCAAAGATAAGGATTCAACAGGAAGAACGTATTGCACCATCTTGAGGACCCTAGGGTGTCGAACAACACCACTCAAAAGCTGGAGCATTACAACAACAACAACAAACAAAAAACAGTTGAACCCCGAAGGCCGAGTAACAGGCAAGAAAAATCTCAAACTCCAAGCAACTGAAACAAATAACTTTATGTCGGGTCCATTGCGTGATGCCCGATCCACCATTGAGTATGGTGCTCCGGTACAGATAGGAGTACTAATGTCAGTTCAGGCTTGATCAGTTTTTGTCAACGGTCTAGAGACTTACCCGTACGGCCTTTTTAGGAGTGGACTCAGCGCTGTTGTTTCCCGTTTTACCATTAATTCTATTTTTATAATACCCCCGCAAACTGTGTTTGTGGGGAGTATACTGTTTTGACGTTGGCCTTCCGTCCGTCTTTCCGTCCGTCCTTCCGTCAGTCCGTCCGTCCGCAACGCATTAAATTTGCTTCGATTTGTGACAAATTTTGTCCATTGATGCAGCATAAGAAAATAGTGGATACGTATTTTTCAATTTTTCCTGGAAGGTTTTTATTGTGGTTTTATGCCTCTTTGTATTTTTCGTGAAATAAGTTTGTTATCACAACTGTTCCAAGATGGTTTGACCGATTTTCTTGAAATTAAGTATGTGAACAGATATTGGTGTGAAGATGTGCATTATGGTTTTGATTTTAAATTCTGCCCCTTTTTGCCTGAGTTATGCCCCTTTTTGATATTTTTGCCCTATTTTATAGGGTTTTTGTATTAAATTTGTTCCAATTTGTTTCAAATTTTGTCCATGTATGCAGCATAAGAAAAGAGCTGATACATATTTTTCAGTTTTTCCTGGAAGGTTTTTATTGCAGAGTTATGCCCCTTTTTATTTTTCGTGAAATTAGTTTGTTATCGTAACTGCTCCTAGATGAATTGAAGGATTTTCTTGAAATTAAGTATGTGAACAGATATTGGTATGAAGATGTGCATTAGGGTTTTGATTTTAAATTCTGCCCCTTTTTGCCTGAGTTATGCCCTTTTTTGATATTTTTGCCCTATTTTATCGGGTTTTTGCATTAAATTTGCTCCAATTTGTTTCAAATTTTGTCCATGGATGCAGCATAAGAAAATAGTGGATACGTATTTTTCAATTTTTCCTGGACGGGTTTTATTGCGGAGTTATGCCCCTTTGTATTTTTCGTGAAATAAGTTTTTTATCGCAACTCCTCCTAGATGGTTTGACCGATTTTCTTGAAATTAAGTATGTGCACAGATATTGGTATGAAGATATGCATTAGGGTTTTGATTTTAAATTCTGTCACTTTTTTGCCTGAGTTATGCCCCTTTTTGATATTTTTGCCCTACTTTATAGGGTTTTTGCATTAAATTTGCTCCAATTGTTTCAAAATTTTGTCCATGGATACAGCAGAAGAAAAGAGCTGATACGTATTTTTCAATTTTTCCTGGAAGATTTATATTGCGGAGTTATGTCCCTTTGTATTTTTCGTGAAATAAGTTTGTTATCGCAACTACTCCAAGACAATATGAAGGATTTTCTTAAAATTAAGTATGCAAACACATATTGGTATGAAGATGTGCATTAACCCTTTTTGCATGAGTTATGCCCCTTTTTATATGTTTGCCCTATTTTGAAGTTTGGTATATAGATGTGCACTTGTAGTTGTCATAACATGTATGCTGTGTAAATGTAAAACTTAAATGACAAAGCTGCATGCCTAACTGTTAAACGCGGGGGGTATTTAGTAAGCCATGCTTACTGCCACCTCTAGTTATTTTTGTTTATGAAAAAAGAATGGATTATATTCAAAAGACGACTACATGTTTATTTGATGTACGATCCGTAGTGACCCCAATTTAGTGTTTGTACGAAATAATTGTTGTCATGGAGGCTAGCTGCTGAATTTCTCATAAAGTGTTTCCATTAGCAACCAAACAGATACAGGGCTGCTCTGATCATGGTTTCCACTGTTGTCAGTGGACATTCTTAAGTATAATATTGTTCTGGGGCCTTGGCTGAATGCTGTGATAACATTGTAGACCCTGCTCGGGCTGCTCTGATCATGGTTTCCATTGTTATCAGTAGACACTCTTATCAGTAGACATTCTTATGTATTATACTGTACTGGAGACTTAGCTGAATGCTGTGACAACACTGTATACCTGCTCAGGTTGCTCCGAGCATGGTCTCCACTGTTATCAGTAGACATTCTTATGTATCACAGTGACTGGAGACTTAGCTGAATGCTGTGATAACATTGTAGACCCTGCTCAGGCTGCTCTGATCATGATTTCCATGGTTATCAGTAGACATTCTTATGTAGTATGCTGTTCTGGTGACTTGGCTCAATGATGTGATAACACTGTAGACCTGCTCAGGATGCTCCGAGCATGGTCTCCACTGTTATCAGTAGACATTCTTATGTATCATACTGTACTGGAGACTTAGCTGAATGCTGTGATAACACTGTAGACCCTGCTCAGGCTGCTCTGATCATGGTTTCCACTGTTATCAGTAGACATTCTTACGTATTATAGTGTACTGGAGACTTGGCTCAATGCTGTGATAACACTGTAGACCCTGCTCAGGTTGCTCTGATCATGGTCTCCATTGTTATCAGTAGACATTCTTATGTATATACTGTTTTGGTGACTTGGCGGAATGCTGTGATAACACTGTAGATCCCGCTCAGGCTGCTGTAATTATGGTCTCCATTGTTACCAATAGACATTCATATGTATTATACCTGTTTTAGTTACTTGGCTGAATGCTTAGAGAACACTGTGGACTCTGTCCAGACTGCTCTTATTATAGGTACTATCTCTTACCATGTTAGCTTGACTTACTCGCCAATAATTGTATCATACTACTCCTAAATATTCGGATTTAACGCCTGCGAGAGCACTTTGGATTCTTAGGGCTTACTGGTTGTCAATAGACATTTTATATACCATATTTGCTCTAGATTTCTCGCTTAATTGCCTGTGAGAACACCGTAGATCCCGATCAGACAGCTCTGATATGGATATGCGGTGTTGTCATTTGACATCTGTATGTATGTGCTCTAGATGTCTGGCTGTCATGCCTGGGGGACATTGTCGATACTGATCAGAATGCTCTGATGGGGATCTGCAGTGCTGCCAACGGGCGTTAGAGTTCAGGACACTTGACCTTACAGTCTCGATAACTTGTAGTGCCATTTTACTGTCCGATAACTTACCGTATATTCATAGATGAACACCTTCACAACAGCTAAGTTATGGCAATTTGTAAAATATCTTCTTTTATTTGTATGTATCTTATTATTACTATTATTATTATTATTATTATTACTCTTGTGTGCTGGACTGTCTGCGTTAGAACCAGGGGCTGAGGGGCTGGAAATATGGTATTTTCGACTGGTCTGCCGTCATCTTCAGTCTAGAAATAGTTTTATTGCCCCAAAGGTAATAGTTTAGCAAGTTACAGGGTGGAGATTGGTCTATTCTACAATCGATGTCAGAAGCTTGGTCGTATCTGTCAGGTGAGTTTTTCTTTTTGTTTCGGTCTATCTTTTACTTGGAAATACTTAAAACGTTTCAGTTCATCTACTTATAACTTATATCGTGTATTGCTGGGTACACTTAGTTTGCAAATATCTTTCACTATTGTCATGTTAGTTCTTTTATCAGGGGATGTTGAGCTGAACCCGGGTCCAGATCTAAATGACAGCTCAGTTTCGATACTGCATTGTAACACGCGAAGTATTAGGAATAAACTCGACTATATTCGGGATAACTTTTTAGATTTTGAAATCTTATGTTTTACCGAAACCCACTTAGATTTAACAGTACCAACCGATACTATACTGTTAAATGAAACTTATGATACACCTTATCGGAAAGATCGGACAAATCATGGCGGTGGTATCTTAACATATGTATCTAACCAAATTATTCACCATCATAGACCTGACTTGGAAATATTTTGCCAGGAATCTATTTGGATCGAATGCCTCGTACTTCGGATGTCAATTTTTTCGAATCCCTTAACAGAAATATTGAAATGGCACTTGAATCGTCTGGAAATATCATATTGGTTGGAGATCTAAATGAAGACCTCTCAAACAGTAATGTAAACAATCTTAAAGATGTCATGCTTATGAACTCCTTGCACAACGTCAATACTCTCCCTACAAGAAATACAGCTCTGTTAGACCCAGTAATAGTTCCAGACGAAATGTCTGTTCTTGATTCGGGTATAATTGCCTCCCCAAATGATTTTTCTGACCACTCTGCTACATACTATTGTATTCCCCATGACTACCCTCTATCCTTTGCTTATAAACGAACGGTTTGGTTATACAAAAGAGCAGATTTTGACTTCTTTAATCAAAAAATTTTATCTCAGAATTGGGATTGCTTGAATGATGGCAGTATAGATGATGCTTGTAATACGTTTGCCGATAAATTTATGAATTTGCTAAAGAAAGCATCCCCACTAAAGAAGTAACCATACGACCATCGGACAAACCTTGGTATGATTCGGAGATAAGACGTCATTCTCGAAAACGTGATCGTGCAAAAACAAAAGCAGCAAAGTCCGGTAAACAAACTGATTGGATTAACTATAAACACGCACGTAATAAAGTAAATAATCTTATAAAGCACGCCAAGGAAGCTTTCTTTAATAAAATTGAAAACCTTCTCTTTGAATCTTATTGTGGTAATAAATGTAATTATTGGAAGATTTTACGACATTTTGTCAAAGGTAATAGTAAAACTTCTGCAATACCGCCCTTAAATTCTCAGTCTCCTGATGGCAATGTAGTTGTTCATTCTACCGACGAAGCAAAGGCGGACTGTTTAAATGATTATTTTGCGTCAATTTCGTCTGTTAATGACGAACAAGTATATTTGCCACCTCTTGAGATGAAAACTAATTCAACACTTAGTACTATAGCAATTGAAGAAAGTGCAATTAAGGATATTATCGAAAATCGAAAAGTGTATCCAAACAAAGCCATAGGTCCTGACCTTGTCAGTAATAAGATGTTAATAGGAACTGTCCACAGTGTACTAAAACCCCTTTGCATACTATACAACAGAATTTTATGTGATCACTCCTTTCCGTCTTCCTGGAAAAAATCCCTTGTTTTACCCATATATAAAAAAGATGATAAAACGCTAGCTTCAAATTACAGACCCATTAAGTAATGTAGCTAAAGTAATGGAAAGAATAGTTTTTAAAAAGATTCACAATTACGTAATATCTAATAATATATACTGGACAAATAAAGTTAAGGATCAAACATTAGACTGAAATTTTTTTATTGAAAAAAGTAATTTTCAAAAAATGCTTTTCTTCTGTTGAATACATCTAACAATGCTGCACAAGATTGCATGACACATGTTGGAATCTGATCACGTGACACACCAGCAGATATGAATAAACAGGCATACCCCTAAAATCAAAGTGAAAACTGGCATTAACACAAAACTGAATTTCCATTAGTTTTAGCTTTATCCATGCGAAATCATTTCAGTTATCATTGCGACCTTCAAAGGCTTGAAAAACTGCATGCCTGCCACTCGGTATGCGTCTGGTAAATTCCCAGATGCCCATTTAGGGACTGGTTTGCCATTTTTCACGAAAGGCCTGAATGAGCTCTCTTTGAGTTTCAGGAAGCCTCTCGTGATCAAGGATTGGCGATGTAACATATCCAAAGAATGCTCAATCGGATTTGAAACTTGTGATCGAATTTACATGTCAATGCGGGCGATTGTTTCCGTCGCTAATACTGGTCCATCACATTTGCCCTGTGATTCGATGATGCCATCGCCAAAACCGTCGGCAAACTGTCTCGTAATTGGATATAACGTGCCATTCCAAGCCAGAACACCAATCAGAGCGCCTCTGTCTGGCATGCGCAAGTCCACACAGCTGCCAATCCAGATGCCGCGCCAAACCATCACCCACCCTTCTCGAGACATGTCATATTACGCAACACGATTTATTCATAGTCTACACGACGTGTACCTGGCAGGCGTTACATCCTTCTCCCATCATCTTGGATATCTACCTACAACTCTTGGCTAATCTGTGGAAAGAACATGGGTCCAATGACCCAGCTGCCAATTTGTGTCACTTTTTGTCGACTGTCTCCTTGCATTTCTAGGAAATTGCATCAATCTTGGCCTCATTACCAATATGCAAGTGCAGAGATAAGCTGTGTTAAGTCTGTTTCTAACCGTTTTCGCTCAAACTGGCCGATTTAATAATGTAATGGACAAAGAATGCGCGTCCTCACAGTGTTATGGTGATGGACCAGTAGCTTGGTACAGAGACTATCGTCCGTATGGACAAGTCTAGTTAATCGCAAGTTTTAAATCTGATTGAACACGATTGACAGATGTTACAAAACACCAATTCTAATCACCAGAGGCCTCAGGAAACTCCTGGAGGGCTAATTCAGGCCTTTCATGAAAAATGGCAAACGAGTTCCCAAATGAGTCTCTAGCTCTTTACTAAAAGAACACCGAGTAGCTGTCATGCAGTTATTCACACCCCAGAGAGACCGATTAGCACTGGCAATGGTTTTGCATGGATAAAACCAAGAATCATGGACATTCAATTTTGTGGTGATGCCAATTTTCACTTCAATATTATGGGTATATCCGCTTATTCGTTTCTACTGGTGTGTCACGTGATCCGATTTCAATATTTTTCATGCAGTTCTGAGAGGCTTTGGCAACTGTATTGAACGGAGTAAAATTATTTTTAGATAATTTATTTTTCATGATTTGAGCTTCAGTCAAATATTTGATCCCTAACTTTTTTTGTCCAGTATATGTTATAAGTACCAGTCCGGCTTTCTACCCGGACATTCAACCACTTATCAGCTTGTCGATATTTTCCATCATATCTGTCAGTCGCTCGACGAGAAACAACATTCATGTATGGTCTTTTGCGACATCTCTAAAGCATTTGACCGCGTATGGCATAAGGGCCTTTTATTCAAACTTCAACAATATGGCATTGACGGTGATGTCCTCGAATGGATTAGTAGTTATTTATCAAACCGACAACAGAGGGTTGTTATTAATTCATCTTTCTCATCCTTTCGGAATGTAACTGCGGGTCTTCCCCAAGGCTCTGTACTCGGTCCTCTGTTTTTTTCTAATTTACGTCAACGATATTTCTGAACATCTTTTAAGTCTAACAAGATTATTCGCAGATGATAGTTCCTTATACTTTTCAGCCTCAAATTTGAATGACTTGGAAGGTATCATCAAGCATGACCTAGCCATCATCTCTCAGTGCGCCAAACAATGGCTGGTTAAGTTTAATCCCAGTAAAACTGAAGCAATGTTGTTCTCATTCAGTCTCTCCCAAATTGATGTGCCAAAGCTGATTTTTGACAACACTCCCATAACGTTCGTTGATAACCACAAACATTTAGGTATAACCCTGAACAACAAGGTTCGCTGGCATGATCATATACAAAATATAATCAAGTCTGCTAACAAAGTATTATGTATAATGCGCAGGCTTAAGTTCACATTATCGAGAGTTGCACTTAATCAAATATATTTAGCATACGTAAGACCCATTTTAGAGTACTCATCTATCGTTTGGGACGGCTGTACCATTCAAGAGCTCAATTCCCTCGAAAAACTTCAAAACGAAGCAGCAAGAATAGTAACCGGCCTTACACGCTCAGTTTCTTTGGATAAATTATATAAGGAATGTGGATGGGCTCCGCTTCATGAAAGAAGAAAATTTCAAAAACTTTGCTTCATGTATAAATTTAACAATAATATGGTTCCTGATTATATATCTGATCTCATCCCACCTTTAATTGTTGAAATTTCTAGCTATCCTCTTCGTAACGCTAACGATTTTATGACTCCTCGAACACGAACGGAGACTTTTCGGAAGAGTTGTGTCCCTTCTTCAGTTGCATTGTGGAACACCTTAGACAGTTCTGTCCGAGACATTGATTCGTTTGAAAGATTTAAAAATTCACTAAAATCTTCACTACTTCCCAAAATAATTACCTTTTCAAGTAAAGGAAATAGATATCTATCTGTAATCCATTGTAGAATTCGAAATGGTTGTAGTAATCTCAACAATGATTTATTTCGAAATCATCTGAATGTGTCACCTTTATGTTCTTGCAATAATGATAACGAAACGGCCAATCACTTCTTTTTTGAATGTCCCCTTTTCGATGAACAGCGACTTACTTTTTTCACAAGAACAAGATGCTATCACCCTCTTAGTATAAATGCACTTTTGTTTGGTAAAGACAATCTCAGCGATACCGATAACGATGTTCTGTTTATAGAGGTCCAATCTTATATCAAAGATACGGGGCGTTTCAAATAATTTAGTATTATCTCCTGGGTGCATGCTTTCTTTACGGGCAGACGGAGGATGTGAAGCCGAACACCACGTACATAAACATGGAAACGAGTAGTTCGGGAGCGACTGCATGTTGCCCCTGGATTATTCAGTTTCATGTTACTATGTAATCCGCTTACTTTAACTTTACTCATATCCATTTTCTTTTCACCTTCTTACTTTGCTATTTTTCATCTTTCTTTGACCTGTTGGTCGTTTCTTCAGTCATATTATATTGTTATTTATTCCTTATATTCAAAGTCAAAGTTGTTCAAATGTATATAGCCTATATACTGCTCTAAGGCAAGGGCTGTAACTAATGTTGATAGAACTTGTAGCCCAACCCTATTGTAATAGTTTGGACAATAAAAACTATGAGGCCACTATGGAATATGAATTTATATATAGTTGTCCTCATGAACATAGGCATTTTTCCACGAAACAATCTTATATTTCTCTTTCTTTTTCAGGTGCTGTCCTCACTATATACCTACCCTTCCGTCGGCCTTCTGGAGCACAGGCAGTTCAGCACAGGGGAATTTCAAGAGCGGTGCAGCCTGGAGCGGGGTCTCATGTACTGCGGGGCGGAGAGAGCTGGACCAGCCTATGCATCTGCGCTGACTGATCAGATTGTTTCCTATTAATAAATTCTGCGGATGTTTGGGAAAGTAAAGAATCTGATCGGTCTGCGCTGATGCATTTGCTGGATTGGAAGCGCTCTGTTGTTCGCGCGTTCCTGGGATCCCTCTTCGAGCGGCATCGCCAATCTCTCTTTGTTCTCTCTTCTTTTTTTTTTTTTTTTTTTTTTTTTTTTTCTTCCTTTTTTCTCGTCTCCTTTTAGTCGTATTCACTTAGTTATACTATTTATTTACTTTATCATCTTTATATCATTCTATATCTTGATATATTTAAATGCCTATGCAATTCATATGTGCATGTATGTGCATGCTTGTGCATGTACCTATATGCATGTGTTGGCATATGTATAATGCATATGTATAATGCGTATGTATAGTTATACTTACGTTTTTGTTCTTCATCCATATAATTATTTAGTTATTCTCTTTCTGTATAGTTGCCATGTTAACGTATTGTAAATATGTTGTAGGGGAAGGGCTGTAACTAATGTTGTGAGAACTTGTAGCCCAACCCCATTGCTTGTTTCTAAGGCAATAAAATATGATTTAACTAAACTTAGATACAACATGACATGGAATTAGAAGGCTGACCCCTATGACTCCATTAGGGGCTGGAGTCTGGACTGACTGTGGCAGAGGCCAGCGTAAGTGATCTGTTGATAATGTTCGTGTCAAGACTTTCGATTTGACAATCAAAATGACTACGGGGGTTATGATACAAGGGATACTACAGAACCCAGTTCTTGTCAATACGTTTGTATTGGAAAGTGTTCAAAGTACACGTAGGCTTGTAACATCATCCCTGACATCGTTATGTCCACTTGATGACCTCAACATGCACATTGGTGGGTTAGTTGGGCTGAATGGAAGGAGGCTAGAGCAGCGGCAGTGCAATATACTGGCATAACACGGATATAGGCACTTAACCTGAAAATAACATACTTCAAGGCCAAAAGTGACTGTTCGACCCAGAGTCCGGCAATACAAAGGAAAACTAAACTGTTAAAACTATAAACTTTCTGACCATTTTTATCAAAAACAGTGCCTTTGTTTGATTCAACGATTGAATTTGGACCCGAAAGAAAGTGTCCTAGAGCAAAATAAAAATCAGCGCTACATAAATAAGAGCTTAAAAACAAGTCTGAAAACAAACAAGACAGGGTTGACTAACAACACCACAAAAACTAGACTGAAAAAGTTAAAACAAATTAATTCCAGTACTGTAACATTTTCATAAAAGCTCATATTTGAGAATATTAATTAATTGTTTTAGACAATCTGAAGTTTAAATTTTAGAATTTTAGTATTTAATGTCATTGAGAAATATGATGGAGCATTACAAATAAATAATGACGTCATAGATATGTTACAATAGAGACTACGAAATTACCGTCCGTTGTGCTCAGTACCTTGATGAAATGACGTTTTGGTGACGTCATTTTGACATTAATATGGACTTCCAGTTGCTATGGTAAGAGATGTATGACGTCATTAGTATCGTTACCATGCTCCGTCAATTTTTCAATAACACTACATACTGAAATTATTTTAGAAACTTCAGATTTTCTCAAATAATTATTCTCAAGTCATTTTATTACGTGTATTCCAAGACAGCATCTTATTTTAGCGAGGGAAGTATTACATGTAAAACTTTCTACCTTTTGCTGCATTTGTACGACGTCTGTTACACTAATTAGCCGCGACATGACAAAGCCAAAAAATGGCATATGCGCCAGGCGAAGACTCAGATCAGCCTGGGCATCGGCCCAGTCCGATCAAATCCTTCCCTGTCGGCATTGAGGTAGCTTAGACCCTTAGCTACCCTTTGATCTTGCAACGAAGACTTTTGTCAGATTGAGCGATTAACATGCCGAGGTAAGTCTTCGCAAGGTGAACATGCCACTTTGTTGGTTTTGTCGTGTCGCGGCTCATCCGCTCATTTGTCTTCCTGCAGTGCTTATTCGGCAATGAAACGGGATATTCCCCTCTCTAGAGTAACCGAAAATATCTTAATCAGCCTTTTCAAATTCAGCTACAAAATGTCTGTGTTTTTTACCATTCCAAAACAACAAAACAATCACAAAAAACTAGATCAGTCTTATAACGAAAGATATACGGTAGGTCTTGTTTCTCTTTATTGGAAAGTGGAAGAAATCAATTACAAACGAAATTGCAAGCGAATGTGCACATAGATGAAAATTAATTTATACGCTGTTAAGTCAGATTAATTTACTTGACGACGCACTCTTTTAGACGCACGTCATGACAATTTGTATTATTTGCCGTCATGTCGGATAAATTACCTCGCAAACTATGCAACCTTTACTATTTTCCTATGATGAATGGATGCTACGTACTGAGACGGAATGATGCATTCAGAACACACTCTTAGTTTGATTTCTTAGTTATCAGAACTGTAGTTTCTCTTATTTTGTGCTTAGTTAAATATATCGAAGAGGCCTGCAAGGCTAATATCATAACCAACGTACTTAATCTTATGAAAACTCTACTATGTCTTAAAGCATTAGAAACTTCGAAAGTAAGATATATATAGAATCTGGACAACATCGAAAATAGCACTTAAGTCTACTATTTAATTAAGTTCCAATGGTCAGTTATGACTGATTATGCCGAATGCACCCAATATTTGATTTATTGCGTAATGCGATTACAAGCTATTAAAATAACTACCATGGAAATTCCATTAGACGCCTCAGTAATGACAATAAAAATCTTTCCAGTCCCATCATTATAAAAATATGACGTCTACTAGAAAATTGATGTGTAAAATGAGGACATTAATGGAATGTATCAGCTATTATTTCTACAGAGTAACTGACACAGTCAAGTAAAACATACTTTTTAAGAAGGCTAGGTGTTTTGTTAAAGAAGATGAAAAATCGACTCTTTCCTAATGTTGAAATATTGTTTTACATGTACAATATAAACGTATCCATTCCAATTTTAGTTCGACCGACGCGCGTTTCTCTATTTAACTTCTTCAGTGTCGCTAAACCCTAAAAGTTTGAAAGAAAAGAGATGGTGGGCAGATCTCGGCAGGCAACGAGCATCCCTCTCCGAGCCACACTAGTCTTATAGTCGCATTCCGCGGGAAACATTAGCTGCAGACATTAGGTAAGAGACGCCTACGTATTACCTCAAGAGCGCAGGCGTCTCCCCATCGGGCCACCTCAGCACCTGTGTCTCGAGTAAAGCGACAGACAAGGGCACCAGGAAAGAGATGTTCGATGTAGAAAGAACCCGCAAAAAGCCATGCCAGGTCAAACGAATGCGAATTTTATTATTGTTTTTATAACTTTCAAGTACGATTTTAAAATTCGGACCGAAATAGTACATATTTAATGCAGATGAAGATTTTTTCGTGTTTAATGGAAATATAACTGTATACTGCATGCAAAAATATTAGTTCATGTCTGTCTTGCTCAGAATTATCTGAGCTTCTCTTGATTAAAAAAATCAGAATTTTATTTTAAATTGCGCCGCAAAAGAAAAATATAAAATAAAAATAAAATAATAATAATAATAACAAGTGCATAAGGCAATTTAAATAACAACAAGGATGAATAAAGGATAGAGAATTAAAAAATTCAGAGATAGACCCCCTTTTAACTAAAAAAACAGAGATTTTGAAATGCTTCAATTTCTAAAAGTCATTATCTTCCCACTTTTTTTTCTTTGAAGTTATGTTGATTGTCATTCTGCCTACGGGATTATTGGATTAGTTTAAGAGCCGTTTCTTGATCGGCACAAACAAAATTAGAACCTGCTATGGAAATTTCATTGAAACTGAACTTTTGAATTCATTAGCCAAATTGCACATAGTCTTCTAAGACAAAAATCAGAAATAAGTTCCTTTTAGAACAAGGTGGGTCACACTACGTTGTTTTGGCTTATTAAGCCTCATGAGTAATCCTGTAATGGGCTGGTATTAAAGAGAACCCTCGTTCAGTGATAGTAATTTTATAGCAGGAAAGCAAATTCAAAGTTGTCGGCCTTTTAGAAATGAGCTGAAACTCCATGGGATGCATCCATAAGCTTAAAGAATAATTTTTGAACGTAAAGCAGACGGAAACTAAGGTAACTTGCCTTTAAGTCATTTTTCCCTTAGTTGAATAAATTAACTCTTTAATATCACCGTTTTGTCTCGGAGGGTCATCATCTATACACCTGGAAAAAAGTTAAGCACCCTCAATTATTGAAGCAGAAGTTTAATTTAAACGTTTCACAACTATTCACTGATATTATTCCAAACCATTTCTTTTCGTAATTATAAAGCCTTGATGTACTGCTTCTTGAAATCCGAGTACATGGGCATCAGTTGGAAGTAAACCGGTCAAAAATTTTAATTGAAAGCGCGGGCTATGCTTTGAATGAAAAAGTGGCTTGTTTCACTTTGGGGCTGCAATCAATGAACTTCGTGTATAATTGGTTATTTATATCCAGAAGTGACTGCTTTGACAAACACATGAAGTCTAAACCTTGTAAAAGTTATGTTACTCAATGACTCCGTGAATAAGGGTGTCAAGTTCAATCCCTATATAAACTAGGGCCGTCTTGCTATTCCAGAAAAAAGTATCATCATTTTGACAAATGATGGCTCCGAATTCAGTAAGAACATGTCAGATGTACTAATGTTTTAATTGCATTCAAAATCAGTTTCAACATCTGGTTTCTTATTTCTACGATGCTCGATGGAAAAAAAATGAAATTTTACTGAGAGTGCTTTTTTCCACGTGTATACTTAAGCCTTAAAAGTTGCCTTAGTATACAAATAATATTTACAGAAGAGTTAAATTGTACAGCATATATGTTTTACGAGTAAATCTGCGGCGGCCTTTTGCTCTCAGGCTATTTCAGAATTGCAGAATTTCGATTTTTAAATATTTTGTTAAATGCTTCCTACAATAGGGATAAAAAAATTCAGTCTGCGCAATATAACTTTCAAAAATCATTTTTGGTTTCTTCAGAGTCGACAATAGAATATTTTATTTGGGGAAGGAAGTATATTTTACTTGATTTAACTCAAGACATTATCCCTGCCATTGACTAGAACTAGTGCTTAAGATTATTAACTTAGATAACCATTGAATCTTACACTTAATTATGCACTAAATGCACAAGAGCGTTGTATGCTTGTTACAATGTCTCCGGCGTTCGCTAGGGATTATAACTGGAATAACCACTAGGAGCCACAGGATATCTGTAACTGCTGACCTCCTCATTTATCTCATATTCTCTAAAGAGTGCGTTTTAATACATGTATGAAGTGATCGAAATTTTATCTCGAAAAGTATAATGGTATTTTCTTTAGATACCAATGTGCATGTATATGAGGTGGTCCCGAAAAGGTTAATTAATTTACTATTGGAGTCAGGAGCGAGTCTGTTCGTCGACAGGTGTAATCAAGAGAGATCAGTGGAAATACCTTTTTATCATTAAATCACGATGTCAGAGTAATGAATTAGGGGATAACTGTCTTGAAAATTGTTATTTGAGGAGGTAATTCATCGGTTTTATGGTCGAAAATTTCGTTTTACGGCGACGCGCCAGCGGAGCCTTAAAACGCAATTTGCGACCATAAAACCGATGATTTACCTCCCCAAATAACAATTTTCAATACAGTTATCCCCATTCTAATGTACTTTTTCACATGTTCACCTTTCAAAGTGTTCTTCTTTGCACCCATTGCAAGCGCTACCAGCAGCGTAAAACCAAACGTCAGCCAATGAGAAGCGACGTTTTATAGTGACGTCGGGTTTACGACAGTATATCGTAGAATATACTGTCGCAAATTTTTGGCGTTATCCAATCAGACGTCGCGTTACATACGTAAGTGCATTAGAATTGTTATTTGATGCTAAAAATGTAGGAAAGCTATTGGATGATCGAAACACGGAGTAGCTAGACAGTTAGAAGTTTAAGATTCCGGGCAAAACAAAATGTGTTGGACTTTAAGAGCGACCTCGTAATAGAAAATTTTAGCTCTAACCGATGTAAAATGAAGCAATGCATGCTTGGCATTAAGACAAGTAAACCACTTATCAATGTGACGATCTGCAAGATATTTTGAAAACATATGGAAACTAGACACCATTAACTTGTGGATATGATATCAGAGACCGACATCTATAAGACTTAAAATAAATAATGAGCCGCGTCAGATGACTTCCAACCATGTGGCACTTTTGTCGTGATATTCAGATCATCTTTCTCATTTATAAAAGCTAATCAGAGACCTCACTATTGGCTCTATGGCTACGGTAACTTCAATACATGGATGATGTTACTGTACAAGCAAAGTATCTGGTCAGACTGCTCTAATGTGCAGTCTGACAAGAGACTTAGCTTGTCAGCTATGCCACATTGTTGGAAATGACATGATGTGGCTCTAATAATGATCATAGATCGGAAGTTTTAAGGAATCTCCGAGTTATGATAAATTTCAAAACCGAACGCACGTCAAAGCAAAATGTTTTAATGGTAAGGGTCATCTGTATTAGGTTCATTTTTTTAGAAAAAAGGCGGTTTCTATGTGACAATAACAGCTTTTATTCGGTTGCTTTGATCAATTACAGAGATTCAAAGTAAAAATGAGTCAGCGATATCAAACGAGACTGTTTTTGTTTTAAAGTTGGCCGAAGAACAAGAATGGAATATGTATATGTAGTCGATCGAACCAACCGAATATTTTTTTTCTTTTCTGTGTGTGTCTGTCTCTGTGTGTGTTTGTGTGTGTCTTGCCATTTAAAAAGCAGAAATAAAGTGCCATTTTTAACTCCGCGTGTGAATTAATACACACGCAGAGCTTCATCACTGTAGCTTGCTCCTTCGTCTGTTTCCCTAATGCTTTTTTCCGCTAACGGATGTGGCACTATCTAAATCCCAGGGTAACGTCGGTGAAACCGTTCAACAATGTTAATTGTATGAGCCAACGGCTGCATGAAATAGATCAAACTGAAAGGAAAAACGAATTTCTGCACGTGAGCAGAATGAGTGGTGTAACTTACATCGAGAAAAAAAAATGCAAATTAATGGATTAAAATGTTATCAAACAGAACATGTTATATGTTGACAGTATAATTATCCACAAACACGCAGGTGACGTCATGATCTGCAGGTACCCATGGATATGGATACAAGATAATGTAACGGAGCTTTCGCAAAATTAAATAATATGCGTTTTCGTATAATATGAAATGGCACATTGACAATTGTGCAAAATGATTTGTCCTCTCTATTGCATGTCTTTGGTCCATGTCCCTGCATAATCGTTGAGCATAAACGTTGTTTATATTTCACGGTCCGTCTTCTTTCGGTATTTTGGAAGGTTTTCGACTTGTTATCGTTGCTTTTCCTCGCCATCTTAATAACTGGAAATACAGTGTCTGATAAACCACTAAATCACAATTGTCTCCATATTACTCGTATGAGCCGCGACACGACAAATCAACAAAGTGGCCTGTGCGCTCAGCGAAGACTCCGCCCAGTCTGATCAGTGCCATTGCTGTGCTCTCAAAGAGTAGCGTAGGATTTAAACAGATGCCAAGGCTGATCTGAGTCCTCCCTGGATGCACATGCCCCTTTTGTTGTTTTGTCGTGTCGCGGCTCAATTTTATTATTCTGTAAAGGTCGCGTGGCTTCTACATAATGTCTTTCAATACCATTATGAATTGGCTTTTATGTGTAAGGGTACATCTCCATGTTTTTCCGCAATTTTAACGAAGGGAATTGACCTTAAAGTTTGTCATTTTTTTTGTTTGCTTTCCTGTGCGAGGACGCCTGTCCAAATTGGGGTCAACTCTTATCAGAAAGATGGGCTTTACATGTACAATAGTTGGCCCGTAACTAAGAAGAGAGGCAAAATAAGATGATGAGTTGGTCCTTGTGAAAGGTAAAAATGATAGCCATGAAATTATACTAATTCACCTCAAATACTGAGTGACTAAAATCAGGTGAAATGTCTTTCTGGCATTTTCATACGGAGAACGTGTCCCATACAGTTCCGAGTTCAACCACAAAAACGTGTTCTTATATGACGCAAAATCCTTGTCACATATTAAGTAATGATTTATCGCAACTTATTGTCTGTATAAAAGAATGCTGCCAGCCTCGGGTCATTCGACTACAAACTTAAATGCAATGTCCTTTTTGTGAATTCGCCTTTTCACACCCCTGCATTAAGTAGGCACTAAGACAGGAAGAATAATTCTTATTTACTGTAATTTACTCTGGTTCTTTTTTTTTCAGTGTCTAATCAATGCATAAAATGCTTAAATACATTCATTCCCTTCTATATGGAACACTCTGTGCTCCCCGTTGCTTTATGACCCTGTTATATCATAACAGTTGAGACAGGAAATTTCTAACATCAGTTTCGCTAAAGTGTTGCGTAATAAGATTATAACACCCTATAAACGTGGATATTTTTCTTAAAAGAAAAAAAATCTTCTTTATCAGGAACATGTACCTAAATCCAGTTGTACAAACATTCCATTTACTTGTTATTATGTCGAAAGTAATATCTCATCTCAAATGGTAATGACACAACAGGGCCATACAAGCCCTGTATAACAGATGCTAAATGCAGCAGAACATTCGCACTTAAGAGCCCTTGCGATAAGCGGATATTTTATCAGGAAACCCAGTTCAGACAAAATGAACGGAACATGTCTAGCAGTCCAGCGTATAATTTTCCAAATTGAATAATGATGGTGAGGTCGGCCAGAAGTTATCAATATATCTGCTTATTGGGTCGTGATAATTAGCTATCTTATCTGATAAAGGAAACCAATATTTATGTCTCCTTTATGCAGGAGCAAGCAACATGTGAATGTAACGAAGCTAAACTTAAACCATGATAGGATGTACATGCTTTTGTGCCTTTACCTGCAGCTTAACTAGAAAGCGAGCGAATTGACGCGGACTTTTCTCACACTTTCTCACACATATCTTTTGGAAGTGCGAGCTTCTGTGTATAGAACTGACCTAAGCCCTACTTGAATTGTGGAAATTTAGTTTCGGGGAATTAAAATAAACAATGAAAAAAAAAATAGATGGTTTATGGGTTTTTTTGTACTTTATACAAAACTGAGTGTGTTTGTTATTGAATTTTACTGTTCCGTTTCCTCTTTTTTCTTCTGTTGGTGACTCGAACGAGTTTTGTTTTGTGAGTGCCAATCCCTCCCTTTATATACTGAAAGGATTTAAAAACTTCCACCAATTAATTTTGAATATCTCAAAAATGAATGAAGCAACGTCCACCAAAATTTTAGAACATATTACATATTCTCTTATACCTGATTATATCTATACCGAATCTGAAATCGTTCAACCGAATCGGTCAGGTAAAAGCATGTGCTCCTCGTGTTCTTAGTACCGTTTACATAAGGATGAATAGCTTTATGTATACAGTTTTCTCATGAAACATTTCTCTTACAATATCAAATTGAATTTTAAAAGTTTGAACTCGGTCTGTGGCTTTATTTAGCATACCGGGCCTAAATATCGCAAACAGGCGCAGAGTTTAGGGCCAGATAAATGCTGGAATTTCAAAAAGTGACGTCGCGTGACAATTTTATGCGTTGATTACGGCAATTTAAAATCTCAGACGACGTGCACGGTTTACAGGAAGCTCAAAACAGCGTCAGAATAGTACCTAACCGAGATTAAAATCCGGAGGTCATGACGTTAACTAACGTTGACGCCGTCTCCGTAAAAGGCTTTGTGCGACAGCATCATCCGCAATGATACTTGCAAATCAACGTGGATGACGTCACAATATTACGGCAGTAGGAAATGGTCGAAGAGACTGTTGCACAAGATAACGCCGGCATCGCCTTTTGCATTTAAGTGACGTAACGCTCTTTTACTGACGTTATTTCAGTAAATGATACGAATAAACTGCGTAATCTTTGAATTGTATAAGTTTCAATCATTTTGTCGTCAAATATTCAACATTGTCAGGAGTGAACAGATCAGCAGCCAGCAATAAAAAGTGGAAGTCTTTAAATCCTTTCAGTATATCTTCATAAACAACAAAAAAGATGGCACGTGCACCTATCGAAGACTTATATAAACCTGGGCATCCACTCAGTCTGATACGAATCGTTGCTGTCGACATGGAGTTAGCTTAGACCCATAGCTGCTCTATAAGCACGCAGGAAACAGTCTGTCTGATCAGGCTACTTTGAGTCTCGCTGGGCGCACATGCTGGTTTTGTCATGTCGTGGCTCAAAATTTCATAAAGTTTTACATAAATGACGAAAATGTGCTTAATAAAATACGTTGGCTAACCACATTAAATCTAAGCATATAAAGATATTATTACATGTTCAGAACAAGGATTTCTTGGTTCGTATGTCTTTAGACTAATAAGGCATGCGCGGAACAAGGAGGTTTGATTAAAGTCAGCTCTCGATACCTCGAAGTCAAATTTCAGCCCAAACTACTGATATCTCAAAGTAAATTTTCTGGTACCAGAAAATTTACTTTGAAATATCAATAAATTTAGATAACAAGATTTGAAATGTAAAATAAAAATAGGAAATACATTCTTTGATTTAAGAATATATTTTAAGATATCTATGTCCGAGATATCGGGAGTTGACTGTAAAATGTATTAGGAATTATGAAGATGTTCAGAAAGTGACATACGTAAGGCAAACAAACACAGATGTAAAGAAGTACTATGTAGACGAAGTTTTACATATGAGCCGCGATACGAGAAAACCAACAAAGTAGCTTGTGCGCCCAGCACAGTCTCAGATGAGCCTGGACTGATCAGATTCTCTGCGCTTAAAGGGTAGATAAGGGTCTAAGCTAGCTCTATGCGGACAACGATGATTCTGATCAGACTGGTCGGATGCCCAGGCTGACCTGAATCCTCGCTTGCCGCAAATGTCACTTAGTTGGTTTTTGTCGTGTCATGGCTCATACAATTTTATACGCATGGTGCCATAATTTTCATAAAAGAATAATTTGTTTCAGTCTATATCTTTGGAGTGTTCCTCTTTGTTTTTTACACAAAGTTTTGCCCGACGAATTAGATTTCAAATGATTTTTATAGTCAGGTTTCGGAATCACCAACACACACTGATGCACGGGAGATCCAACAGCCTGTCGAAAACTATGAACATTTGAGCCGCGACACGAGAAAACCCACAATGTGGTTGTGCGCCCTGCACAGACTCAGATCAGCTTGCGCATCCGCCGTGTCTGCGCAGAGTCTTCCCTAAGCGCTTAAAGAGTAACTAAGAGTCTAAGCTACCTTCATGCGGACAGCGAAGACTCTGATCAGACTGGGCGGATGCCCAGGCTGATTTGAGTCTGCGCTGGGCGCACAACCACTTTGTTGGTTTTCTCACGTCGCGGCTCATTTCTGGTAGGTTCTTTTTATGTGAAAAAAAAAAAATTTAACAGGGTACAAAGTCTGTGTTAATGAATAATTATTAAAAAAAAAAATTGATGTTTCCTGCTTCAAAATGGCGAATCTCTACCTGCTTCTTTAGTAAATGTGTACACCTATAGAGTTTTCATTTTTCGTCTCTTCCTAATGGGTGTCAAACCATAAAAAGGAGCCATCTCGTTCCTTAAAGTGTAACCTCATATTGGAAGTAGTAAGGTATCGAACAGTAAGTGACATAAGTTGTCTTCTCTTGCAAATATGGCTGAAATGCATGGCGATGTACCTTTATACCTTAAAGTCGGCAAAACCAGCCGATTGTAAGACGACACGTTATTGTGTAGCAAAGACATCCACAGAATATATACCCATACTTTGTGTCACATCTGCCTAAATGTTAAATGAGAATACCCATAAAAGGCGTCATTTGTTATTTTAAAGCTCCAAAGAATTCATTTAGAGGCAGGGAAAAGAAGACTGATAAATTTTGATTTAATTTCAAATGAAGTCATTTTAAATACAGGAGCGACGGCTCAAATACTCACTAAAATGAGAACAATTTTAATTCAGAATACAAACGCATGCTTTGCTTTAAGTGCTTTCAATTTTGTTTTCAAACATGCATGTCCCCAAAAACGAAACACAGCTTTTCAATTAATTCCGGTTTACTTTAATCAGCTTTCTCTGCATCAGCTCATCTTTCTTGTACTGGAACACACAGATGAGCGGCAGCAAGCGAAAATGTGACAACCGCATGAATGCGAACAACTAATGCTCGGCACAGACTGCGATTATGCGCAGTTTAATCTGTTTATCAGAGCATTATAATTCTAGTATTTGTATCATCAGTTTAATTCAAATATTATTATCTATCGTCCGCACAGAGTATGAATCCTCTGGATTGCTTGTGTTTGGACACTACCACCACTTCGGAGACGTTACCAGAGTCTACTGAAATGCCCTAAAATGCTTGTATGCTAAGCTTTTATGCGCAGACCCACTAGAAGTGGGCTGTGCCGAGATATTTTTGAACGACTCTCTTTGGTCTTCGAAGACTATTTCTAGCTCATCAAACATCATCACAGAAAGAATTTAAATACAATAAAACATTGATGCTTTCATCAATACGCCGGGAAACTCAGTCATAGTTTTATCTTACCATCTGTTGGTTGGTTGGTTGTTTTGGGTTTAACGGCCATTTGAGACAGTATTTCAGTCTATATCGGGCCGTCTCCGAAAGAGACGGAGAAAGATGATAGACGAGAGAAAAAATGTCCAAAGAACCCCCAACCGCACCTTCTGCAAGCACAGTAGGCCCTTGCCCTACTAATTTATTATCCAAATTAGTAGGACGCCCCGGCACTGGAAGTTATACCCAGCACCATGCATCTCACCACCCAACCACTCCTTCTCCCATCTGAAACTATGGACATACTATGAGGACTATGAGGACCGTTTACACTGGCGAAGTAAATTTCAGTCTCTACTAAGTTAAATTGTTTCCCCACTTGAGTTTACATTGAAATAATCTAGAGATGATTCAGTGTGTATCATTTTAATGTGCTCTTGAGAGATTAAACAATTTTGAATACAGGCTACTGTACTCTCCGAAACATTAGCAGAGACATAAAGGTGTGTGATAGATGGCTGACTTGCGATTTTAAGTCCTTTTTAACAATATTTTAGTCATATCAGGACGATGGGTGGCTGATAATGAAAGGCTGTGAGCAATGGAACCCCGTTTACGATTAAAAAGATTCCCGATTTCAGCGGGACTCGAACCGGGACAGCTAGATTAGCAGGCCAGCGCTTAACCCACTGAGCAACCGGGGTCCCAAAAGTGTGTGTTAAGAATCCATAACAACACTCAGGAAAATATTAGCTGGTTTGAACAGCATTTGCTTACATCGACAATATAGCATAGCATCTACTAAAGCAATCTTTTGTCAAACAATTCAACCGTGCAAAAGTTTCACCTTATCAAAAAGCTTTATTTTACTTCAAGGGGTTGTGTACCAGACGATATATTCCTAATATTTGTTTATTATTGCCCTACTGCCATATTTCACTTAGCTTTTGAATAGCAGTTTCAACAGTTTAGAACGTGGACGGGTCGGGAACTGTTTGAATATACCACGTTTCTGTTGAACAGTGTCAGAATCTAGGGCGAAGGCTGCTGCAGAAAAACATACAGAAGCTCCCGGTTAATTTATTACTGACCATCTAATGGCATGTTTTATTTGGTTCCTGTTTGTTTTTCTTTCTCTCTCTCTCTTAGTCATTTATAGGTATGTTGGGGCTACTTTGGTGGCCACATATAATTGGAAAACCTAAGGAAACAAGTACGGGTTCGCCTAGCTCATAGAAGTAAATTATGGCAATTATGTGCTGTTTCTAATCTTTTCTCATTTACAGTTGTGGACGAAATGTGGAAGACCTAAGGGACCGACCATTTGATATTCTGGGGGGGGGGGGGGGGGGGGGGGGCTGGTATTCTTGATGGAGACACGACATTTTATTTCACTGGCCTCTGGAAACAACTTCTTTTTTTTCACCTTGTGGGAGCTAATTTAATTTTTTTACAGACTAACTCAAACAGGTTTTTTTTTTTAATCTTACAGCTGAACTATCAGATCCTTGTTTACTTGACCTTAATATCATTTTATTCTACCCACATCAGTAATTTTTACACCTTTTTTCTCACAAAAAGAACATGGTGCTGTCTGTAACCAGGCTAAGGGCATGGCTTACCTTGCTTTTGCAAACCAGTGCCTGGAGCATGTTACTCTTTTCATCTAAGTTACAGATACAAAACATCCCTGTATGAGTTTGGCAAAAAATTAGGGCTTATATTAGGGATATTTTGGCCAAAATTTAGGGCTATTTTGGCAAAGTTTTAGGGCTAACATTAGGAATATAAGTTTTTTTTCTATCCCAATATATGGCCAAACATGCTTTATTCCTACTTTAGAAAGTTTCATAAATACTTACTACATGATAGAGTCACATCATACAGGAATGGCAATTAATAAAATGGCTGAAAGTTATGTGCTAAGAAGTTAACAAAGGGGGTCTGGGGGGCAACGCCCCCCAGAAGCTAAAGCAATTTCCCAATTTCAATGGCAATTTTAAGACTGAAAAAAATAGAGAAAAACTAGGAATGATGATAAAAATAAGGGTTTTTATATTAGGACTTTTGCCTTTTAGAGTGTTTATTTTGCCATAATGGATTTGTCTCCCATAAGCTTACTTAGTAATGTGGCAGATCAATAATACATTATGTGAATGTTGTATAGGATGTTTTTGTAAATGTATGCACATGCGGGCCGCTGGTGTAAACCAATTGTAGGTAATATTAAAATAGTACTATAAATATGGGGGTCTGGGTCTGGGCCCCCAGAAGCCAGAGACATTATAAAAACTTATTTCCAATGGAATTACCTGCAAACTATATTTTTTTTTTTTTTGAAATTTGGGTGGAGACAGGTTTTTTTTTCCTCTTACTTTTGAGGCCAGATTATTTTTTTGAACCCCCTTATGAGCCAGGTTATTTTTTTCTTGCATATCCAAAGACAATTTTTTTATGATAAATATACCAGCCCCCCCCCCCCCCCCCCCCCCCCCTAAAATACAGAATATCAAATGGCCGGTCCCTAAGAATACACAATTCTACGTATGTCCCGAAGGTTTTGCGTTAAACTAATCCATTGTTACGAACATATTGAAGTTTCAAAACTTCAATGAGACACGTTATCATAGATTCATACTATTTTTTACATTATATTTGCAATATACGTACACGAGTTTTTGGTTTAAACAATATTTATTTCACGTAAATTACATGCATAACATTTACAGAGTACAAAATGGTGAACAGGATTTGATAACAAGCATCAAAGCTTATAAACCATCTCTACACGATTTTTTGGACCAGATATAATGACAGTAGGGCATTTAGACGCCCAAATTAGGCAAAGTCAGTAACGTGAGTTGCCTACAGTCGTGTAAATGCAAATTAATGTGCTCGTTTTCTTATCTCATTTCAGCCTTTACTGATTTCCTGATTAAATAACATAATATTCAAGAGACCTCGTCCAGCAATATCCATTAATCTAAGCGATGAATTCTTACAGAACTGTCGGCTATATTTGCGTAAACTAATACAAACGGAAAACTATTGGTTACCAACGTTTTGTCGCTCGTCATAAACAGAAAGCACAGACCTTCCATCAGTCAACGTCAGACGTTTAAAACATATCTTTGGAGCTTTTGATCCGTAGCAGGAAATTATAGTTTGTTCTTCTCTTTATATTGATATGCCAAATTCATAAATAGATGAAAGTCAGTTGCTGGTAGACTACCAATCGATTATTGTCTTTATGTTCTACGAGTATAATAAAAGCATCGCAAACACTATGAGATACCCCGCCATTGCACATTAATTACTCTTGTTCATTTTTATTTATTGTCATGTATGTGGCCATGGGACAGGGGCAGACGACCCCGACGGGGACAAATTTTGATCATCTCAAGAGGTTTTCAATACTTCTATCAAAAGTAGCAAATTTAAGAAAAATCTATTTATATGGATTTTTTCATCATTGTGTGCATCGTATATTGCCCGGGGCAGCATGGAATAAAGTTTGAGCATCACAAAAGTTTTTTTTATTACTCTAATCATTTGCTGTAAATTTGAGAAAGAACTCTTTGAACCCTGATTTTATATACTCGGCTTTTTCGTGATTTATACATGTATAGCTCCAGGGTAGGGGCAGATAAACCCTGATGACAAAATTTCTATAGTGACACTATAGTTGTTTTAGCTTCAGTCATTTTTGTAAAGTGTCACCATGATATATATTCCAAATAGTGAAGGACCCGAACTACAGGCAAACAAACATTTTTTGTACATTGACAGGTGCCAAAACTCTGTCAGAAATTATTGAAATCAATTTGAATTAAAATACGTACATGAATACTGAAGGTATCAAACAGAAACAAAGTGTGGACGAACAGACATACGTACATACAAAGGACAGACGGACTGAGGGACAGGAACACGGACTGCCAACGTGAAGACATAATACCTGCCACTAACGTGTAGCGGGGTATAAAAAGATGAGCCGCGACACGAGAAAACCAACAAAGTGGATGTGCGCCCAGCGCAGACTCAGATCAGCCTGGGCATCCACCCAGTCTGATCAGAGTCTTCGCTGTCCGCATGGAGGTAGCTTAGACCTTTAGCTACCTTTGAGCACTTAACGAAGAGTCTGATCAAACTAGGTGGCTGCCCAGGCTGATCTGAGTCTTCGCTGGGCGCATTACCACATTGTTGGTTTTGTCGTGTCGCGGCTCAGATGTATATCAGAAGAAACTACCAAACTGCTGACGGGACGTGCTTTGTTCTAGAGTATAGCCCATATGACTTTTCTGGAGTAAACTGAAACTGTCGGAGGACCCGACTATACCTACGCTGAAAAAGCTAAGTAATATTGTGTTATTTTTATGTTAAAGTTAGCATGGTGGGAGAAAAAATGAAATTATTGACAATATGTATAGCTAATATCAACGTTGTACATGGACCTTGGTCAGTTTCTATGAAATATGTTATGAAATTTTATGCATATACTAAAGTGAAAACCTATGGAACACATGGAAGAAATATTTTATGTATTCTGTGTATTATGATTTTATTAGACGAAGTCTAATAAAATCATCGTTGCCGCCAAAACTTGACTTGATCTCTGTATGGAAGAGAGCATATGTCATGGAATTGTTATTTACCTGTCAGAAGATTTAGTTACATTAAAAATGTTATTACAAATGTATTTGCACTTTGCATTTAGTTTTAAATATGTTTTTCATTTTAACGCTGTAATGATTGATAGAGTTAAGCAGAACGCGAGAAACGCAAATGCCGATGGCTTGAGAAAAAAATGATTCTATGGTGCGAAAAGTCTTTCGTAGTAAAAAAGTAGTTCTTTTCCTTCCAAAGGCTGTACTCGGTGCGTAAATTTACCGGAACGGACCTACTTACCGGGTCGGACCGGAACGGACCCTTATTATTCATATTTCCAGCCGATTTTTGAGATATTTTGATACAATCTACACGCGCAGATTAATACAAGGCCCTACCTATGACTTACATGTATTATCTTAACTTGCAACCCCTGATTTCATCCACCGACTTGATACATACATAGCTCTACATATTTTCTATGGCTGAAATGTTGGGCATGATACTTGTGTTTTTTATTCGCTCCAAGTCTTGGAAGAAAGATAACCAGATTTTTGTATACCTTGATCCAAAAGAAATGTCAGGGCGGTAACAAATATGTGCTGGCAATTACTGTCAAATTCGATCAGTCCACTAGAAGATTCGGTAGAATAAATTTTGCACGCTTGTTCAAGTTAACTTAGCATAACGCATTGTTATTGTACCCCTTGTCACCACATTTACTGTCGTGTATGAAAGACGTACAGATCTATGTTAATATAAAAAAGGAAGGTGCATTTTATTAAGATAATGATATTCTGCCCGCAAGGAAGCGCCGTTTACGGTCTGACGAATTCCGCCGCTGCGGGATTCGAACTATGTAAGCCAGGTCTTAGCGGACTGCGCTTCCGACGTTTATATACTTGTAACATCATCACTGTATGCAAAACCTAAAAATAAAAGTCAGCATAGTGCCTAAGTCGGGCACACCCTACATTTAAATACTCGCGACAATTTATTTACGCTTATATTCGCGAATATCTCTTGACTCGTAAAATGAAACAGTTCACGAATATTGGAACGCTTATATTTTAGTACACAAACTGCCAAGTGCAACGTTAAAAAACGTCGTATCAACGGTGATGCATTCTATATCTAAAAGCAACATCGTGTCTACGTTCTTTCAGCGGGTTTGTACCCATTGGATGTTGTGCCGCAACTGCAATACTTGAGATATGCTAAAATAATGCTATTTATACAAGGTATAGATTATCGGTGTAAACGCGAAGCATCAAATCAGCCTGTGCATCCTCCCTGTATAATAATCAGCTTCTTTCCTATTTTGTTCTTGATGGATTCAGGCATAACACATTGTTGGGCCCTTTTTATCTCTTGAAATGGGCAGAAAAACACAAGCCTGTACATTCTGTACGTACGAAAAGAAAATATTTGGATCATGCGGATATGCTGTCGTCTCCGTTCACATAGAAGATATTTGGATCATACGGAATATACAAAGTGAATTTGGTCACACAGGCTGTAAACTTTGCAAGCAAAGGCTGCTAAGTCCACTTTGCTTCTTATTTTGTTTATTACGTAAGGAACAAAGTGGACTTAGTACACTTGGCTTGCGAAGATGACAGGCCTTATGATCATACATGAAGATCAGGAGTTGGGCCGTACATGTACCAAGATAGCATGTGCAAAAAGCGAAGACTCGAATAAGCCTGTGCATTCATTTCATCCCTATCTATGTATATGGCAAACCACAACGCAATGTTCTTTATTTCGTTACCGAAAAAGCCAAACTTGTTGAAATTGTGAGCAGGACTCAGGTCAGTCTGTGCATCCTCGCAGTTGATCTGGTAAATTTAAATAGTAAATGATTGGCGTTGCCTGAAAGATACCCCATTGGATGTGCGAAAAAGAAATAATAAGATCAGCCTGTGTGTCTCATCAGTCTTGGGTGAAGCGCTGGCCTGCTGATCTAGCGGTCCCGAGCTCGATTCTCGGAGGCGTTCTCAATCGTAAACCGGGTTCCATTGCACAAAGCCTTTCATTATCACCCTTCCATCGTCCTGATATGACTGAAATATTACTGAAAAGGACGTAAAATCGCAAGACATCAATCCGTCCCTTTTTGATCGACGTTGTACAAGGACAGGTAATATGGCTAGCCATGTGCGTCTATTGTTGTCCAGTTGTTGCATAACTTAACATTGTATTTGCAAGTTTTGTTACAGCTAAATAATTTTTGTTACCGGTGAGTGAGCAGCGTGTATGTCCTGCGCCCCTTTTTGTACAATAGAAAAGTCGAGGGGAAGGTACAAAGATAACTCCGCCCTGACATTTCTTTTGAAACAGGGTATATAAGATTATATGATTTTAAGATGAAATGCATATGCGTGGGGTATTAAGAGGCCTACCCATGGCGCAAAATACTCAGAGTATTTTGACTAATATCTCTGGTTTGCGCTAGATGGCATACAGAATATGTATTAATATTAAATAAGAGTTATTTAATAAAAAATATTACAAATATCTACTGAAGATAGGGGAAAACTGGTCCGTTCCGCTGTCCGTTCCGGTAATTCAGTCCATTCCGGTCCGTTCCGGTAAATTTACGCACCCGGCTGTACTGAACCGGGTAAAATACAGTACCGTATCATTGGAAGCATATCGGAATGTACCGAAGAATGTCAATAATTTACGGACCAGTTAGGCTTCTCGCCATACTAAGTGGATAACCCCAACATAAGGAAACTGCTATTCAATAATAATATCAGACATGTGATACAGCTGAGAAGACAAATAGGGAGATTTTCCTCACCTTTTTTTCCAAATAGGGAGAATGATTAAACAAAGAAGGGAATTCTTGTATTTTGGTAGGGAGATCTGAAAATTACAAATAGGGAGATGTACAAGACATATATGGGGAAATTCTGAAATTCCAAATAGGAAATGGGCAATTTCAACGGAAATAAAAAAATATATATTATTTGTTTCAAATATGTCTTCTTTCACTTCGTCTTATATCTTTTTTTAAAGATATTTCTTGTTTGAAGTGACACCATGATATTTATATGAAACTGATATCACAGCCGTGTCTTGCATTATACCATGTCAGATTGTGTTCTAGGGATCAAGCTTTGCTCTCATTGCGATTGACCTGCATAGATGTAGCTCGTATAAGAATCAAATAGGCTGGCCTTTCGTTTGTTTTCCTTTGCCCCAGTCCATGCTGCTTCATATCTGCCAAAATCAAGAAGTATTCAATTTTTGATGAAAAAAAAAGACTAGTTACATGTATGTTGTCGGATATTATTCTCAAGTTTACAAATGAAATTGACTATATTGAACGTGAATTGGCAGGGGCAATGACCGGCAAAGACGGCGTGAGCTACATAGCAGGTTGTTGAATATAGTGCGGTTGAAATTTAGAAACTTTCGACAACCCTGTTGCGCCATTTTCCTTGTACCTAAACAGCAGTTCCTTCATAATTGGCATGGGGATTTAACTGTATGCCAGTGAGTCATGGACCTTGACAGCAGAGTTGGAGAAAAATACGCAGGCCTTTGAGATGAGATGCTACCGAAGGTTACTCAACATCTCGTACAAGAACCATGTCACTAATGAGAATATTCGCAGAAAGATCCAAGTACCCATTGGGGAATATGACGAACTCCTGACCTTGGTCAAGAAACGGAAACTGAGGTGTTTTGGCCACGTCTCAAGGTCTTCTGGTTTAGCAAAGACAATTCTGGAGGGCACAGTGAAAGGAAAAGGAAAGAGGGGTAGACAGAAGAAGAGGTGGGAAGACAATATCAAGCAGTGGACAGGAATGGATTTTGTCCTTTTGCCGGCTAGCTCAACTAGGGCACCTGAAGACAGAACTAGATGGAAGAGGATTGTTGTAAAGTCATCCGTGGTGCCCGTACGACCTTACAAGTTTATGGGATAGACTACACTAGACTGTTGTTGACAACACAGTCCGCAGTTCATACTGCCGAAAATTGGGACAGTTTCCCGGAGCAAGTTTAGCCCAGCATCTCTTTGAATCGATCATTGGAGACCTTCCAACATCAAATGTAAGTACAGTCAACTCTCGATATCTAAAACACTGATATCTCAAAGTACCGATTTATATCAAAGAATATAGCTTGGACACATTTCCTATCTTTATTCACATTTCAACTCCTTTAATCTCAAACTACTGATATCTCAAAGTAAATTTTCTGGGACCAGAAAATTTACTTTGAGATATCAGTAGTTTGGGATGAACTTCGACTTTGAGATATCGAGAGTCGACTGTACATTATACTTATACATGTACATGTTTTGCTGTGATGATTTATTAGACGAAGTCTAATAAAATCATCGTTGGCGCCAAAACTTGACTTGATCTCTGTATGGAAGAGAGCATATGTCATGGAATTGTTATTCACCTGTCAGAAGATTTAGTTACACTAAAAATGTTATTATTTGCACTTTGCATTTAGTTTTAAATATGTTTTTCACTTTAACGCTGTAATGATTGATAGAGTTAAGCAGAACCCGAGAAACGCAAATGCCGATGGCTCGAGAAAAAAATGATTCTATGGTACGAAAAGTCTTTCGTAGTAAAAAAGTTGCGTAAATTTACCGGAACGGACCTAATTACCGGGTCGGACCGGAACGGACCCTTATTATTCATATTTCCAGCCGATTTTTGAGATATTTTGATACAATCTACACGCGCAGATTAATTCAAGGCTCTACCTATGACTAAAATGTATTATCTTAACTTGCAACCCCTGATTTCATCCACCGACTTGATACATATAGCTCTACATATTTTCTATGGCTGAAATGTTGGTCATGATACTATGGAACAAAAATTCGGGATTTTTTGTGTTTTTCATTCGCTGCAAGTCTTGGAAGAAAGATAACCAGATTTTTGTTTAAGATTATATGATAAGATGAAACGCATATGCGAAGGGTATTAAGAGGCCTACCCATGGCGCAAAATACTCAAAGAGTATTTTGACTAATATCTCTAATTGATTTGCGCTAGATGGCAAACAGAATATGTATTAATATTAAATAAGAGTTATTTGATAAAAAATATTACAAATATCTACTGAAGAAATGGGAAAACTGGTCCGTTCCGGTGTCCGTTCTGGTAATTCAGTCCATTCCGGTCCGTTCCGGTAAATTTACGCACCCGGCTGTACTGAACCGGGTAAAATACAGTACCGTATCATCGGAAGCATATCGGAATGTACCGAAGAATGTCAATAATTTACGGACCAGTTTGGTTTCTCGCCATAGTGGATAACCCCAACATAAGGATACTGCTATTCAATAATAATATCAGACATGTAATACAGCTGAGAAGACAAATAGGGAGATTTTCCTCTACTTTTTTCTAAATAGGGAGAATGATTAAACGAAGAAGGGAATTCTTGTATTTTGGTAGGGAGATCTGAAAATTACAATTAGGGAGATGTACAAGACAAAAATGGGGAAATTTTGAAATTCCAAATAGGAAATGGGCAATTTCAACAGAAATAAAAAAAAATATTGTTTGTTTCAAATATGTCTTCTTTCACTTCGTCTTACATGTATATCTTTTTTTTTTTAAGATATTTCTTGTTTTGTATAATCTGAACAACATCGGGACCTACTATTGGGACAAGGGCTTAAACGTTAGTTTAAACCCCAGTGACTTTAAGGCGATGGCTCTGATGTTCATTCTGTGTTAGGCTTGTGGCTTCTCGTCATTGTCATCTTTATCGATATTTTTGTAGCCTCGTTGTGTTTGACACTCCTTTCTACCTCATTTGGAAACATAGAGCGGCATTCTTTGTCTTTCGTTATTTAGTCACCTATGCGCATAGTACGTCATTTTTTGCATGTTTACTGTTCGAGTTTCTGTGATCTATGATTGAAGCAGAACCTGGGCATATTTGAGCCACGTAATAATTGAGCCGCGACGTGAGAAAACCAACAAAGTGGTTGTGCGCCCAGCGCAGACTCAGATCAGCCTGGGCATCCGCCCAGTCTGATCAGAGTCTTCGCTGTCCGCATGGAGGTAGCTTAGACCCTTAGCTACCCTTTAAGCGCTTAGCAAAGATTCTGATCAGACTTGTCAGATGCCCATGCTGATCTGAGTCTGCGCTGGGCGAACAACCACTTTGTTGGTTTTCTCGTGTCGCGGCTCATATGATTTCCAACAATTAGGCACTGGTGGCAAGCAAAGCCTATGTGCAGTTTGATCAGAGCCTTCGCTATTGTTGGAAGTCACATGACCTGGCTCATTTCATCATTACTCCCTGTATGAGGCTGCATGGGTATTACTTATGTAGATCCCTAGAAAAATAAAAATCTGCACCACTTGGTACAGATCTGCTTAAATATATTTTCAATGAAAGAGACTTTATGCTTTCACTCTCACATATAAGTCAGGTCAATGTTATTGAAAGATTCAACTAAGTTTGCCTTTACTTAGACGAACTGTCAAATACTGAGAATCTATGTTTTGAAAAAAAAACGGAAAACTAAATTAATTTGATAAAACTTCAATTTCATAAGGCAAATTCCGTCCGACACGGATGTTTCATTTTCGCATAAACATGTCTTTATCTCCGAGACAGTGTCCTCTTCCTTGGAAAAAATGTTGCGACATTTTGCAGTGTATCTCCTTATTCTAACAATACCGTATTATTCCTACTAAACATCGCGGGTTGTTGCATTCAAAAGAAAACAAAAACGGGGAGGGGGAGGAGGGGAGGGGGGTATTTAGAAACTCAAGTGTAGTAAATGCCCAAATACCGCTAATAAACAATGTAAAAACATTAATGTAACTGGATATACTGTCCGAAGAAGCACTCCATTTTTTTGCCTTTCTTTTCAAAAGAGGTCAATTCATAAAGGAAATAAGTTGGCTCCTCTAGGAGCAAATTCTTACCTTTAAAAGTAGGCCCCATTTCAAAGTGTCACCTCATCCAGAGTAATTAACAGGAATTCATGCAAATTAATACATGTATAACATTATCTTCCGTAAATAGACAAGGGACATTATGTCGGACAGGGACGTTTATTTGGATAGTTATGGTAATCTTATCGAAAGAAAAGTATTTTATTTCACTAATACACATACGAACTATTATGATATAAATTGTTTTCATAGAATAGTCTACACATCGCTATTATTACATAAATGTGGTGGATGGCACGGAACGGTCATACAGTCACGATTCTCTTCATCAAGGGACAGTCGGTGTTTGTAATCCTTACAGAAAATTATTGTTGACTCAGTCGAAAAACAAATGTCCTCAACATAAAAAGGGCCGTTATCTCAGTAAATGAAATGTAATTTCGAATGTTCCCAAAGGATTCATGGAAAACACTATTTCACAATCGTTCATGCTTAGAAATATAATCTCTATAGCTCAGCTATCGCACAGATAAGCTCCGATCAGTTGGAAAATATAGTCGACCCTTTAATCATAGATAATGGCCGTTCTATCTCACACGTGATGTTGATGGTTCACGCAAGTGTCTGTGTCCTCACACCGAAAACTTGTCCAGTATTCCGTCTCTTTCTTCAGGACCTTCTGTTTTATGTCGATCAACTGATAGGATTTTTTACAGAGACTTGTCTGCAACCAAAAAAAAAAAAAAAAAAAAAAAAAAACTCACACCTATTTAATACACTACAAAGTTAAACGCAAACTTGAACCTGCTCTCTTCTACGGTACAATAAAATTCGTGTGTGCCTGTCAGTTTTTAATCTGCCAGCGCATCTCACAGGGCCTCGGTATGAATTGGTAGTACCTGCTCATCTCATGATATTAAATTAACTCAGCCGGCCTGAAGAGATTTTACATTCCATGTGCTTCAATAGATGCTTTATTTCTTTAACATTTATGAAACTCTTTTGAAAAGCAATGCTACATGATACGATAAGGACATAGACTAATGAACTGGGTTCTTTTTAGGTGCTTACATACGAGCTCATGATACTTCAGCACTTACGGCATACAAAAATATAAAAAGAGTTTTAATTAAGTATGATTCTTTTTAAATTTGTCAATGAATGGGGATCAACTACTAAAGGAATGCTTTGGTCCTGAAGGAATATGTTCTATATTTCTTTCTTTTAAGAGTAAACTTCTTATTGGAAGGACAACGTTGTCCATGTGAACAAACTAAAATTCACAAGAAGTAGTTTCTTTAGTGTTAATTGGGGAAAGCATTATAGTGTTTCCATTCACCTTAAGATAGGGAATAACATTAGGGAATTTAAATCGTTTTATGCTCGAATCGGTCGTTCGAAAACATTAGTTCAGATTAATATTCGTATAGCTTACCATTATCTTTCAGCTAACACTTGCCTTCAGCTCTCGTAAGGGAGATTAAACTACCGACTTACTGCTTTTATTACATTCATTTGAAATGAAGTTAGCGTTACGAATAAACATCACTGGTATAATTACAGATCCTTTAAAGTGCATTGGAAAATGTGCTGGGCCAAATTAGAATTTCCATACCACACTCGCGCAGTCTCATCAGAATTTTGAATCAAATTGCTCATAGTCGACGTATTACATGCATTTATAACAGTACAGAAACAGACCTGAATAAATCGGAAGACGGAGCTGACCAGAATCAGAAAGGCGTGCCATTTCCGCCATTAATCTGACGCATTACAGTGTAATTGAAATTTTAGTTCACCTGTGCCACAGACTTCTGGGGAGGGAGCATAGGATATGCAGGCTTCGTCGTCGTCCATCGGATTCGGTCATCATTTTCACACGACTTCTCTAAACCCACTGGGCCTATTGTAACAAAATTTCATTTAGAGCCTCCAGGGGTTCAGGGAACGAGGGTTTGTTTAAATGGTCTGGGTCACATGACTACCATGGCTACCATGCCCATATATAGCAAAAGTGTTTAAAAATCTTCTTATCCAGCCCAAACAGACCTATGGCCTTGAAACATAGTATGTAGCATTGGGTACTCAAGTACTACAAAGATTTTTCAAATGATGACATTGAGTTGTCTGACTTTTTTACTGCGGGGTCAAATTTGCTTTCTCATGCCTTCTTATGCGAAAATGCTATAACACCTGAATTCATGGAAATGATGGGAAATGTTGGTATAAAATTTAGTATATACAGTCGACTAAATAAGTATAAGAAGATTTAGAGTAGTAGAAGTCATAGTCATTATTTGCCCTTTGACCCAGCTCTCCCATATTTCAGAAATTTCAAACATCTGCTCAAAGCAACAGAAATTTTAAACAGCTGCTCAAAAGCAGCTTGGCCATTTGGAATAAAATTCCATTAGGATCATCCAGGAGTGAAGGGAAATGAACATTTATCAAAAGGTTCTGATCACATGACCAATAAGGCTGCAATGCCCATATATGTTTAAAACTTTAAAGAAAGTCATTTCCCCCGGATTCAATAGACCGATAACCTTAAAACTTTGTATATAGCATTTGGTAATCGAGTTCTACCAAGATTGTTCAATAATCTTTGGGTTAACTTTACCGTAGGTCAAATTTGCTCTCTGGTGAGTGCTTGTAGATTTTGGTGCAAAAGTAGATATATGCAGTCAACTTAATGAGTACATGAAGACTTTTTAGTAATAGAAGACTAGCTCATTCTTTGACTTTCCACCAAGTTCTCTAATATTTCTACATCTCCTCAAAAGCATAAGGGCCAAATGGAATTAATTTTTCTTATGAGCATTCGAAGGTCGGGGGGAACAAAAACTATGTCGAAACTGTTTTAGCGACCTAACCAACATAGCAATTTTGTGCATTAATGGTAAAACCCTTTTGAAATCTTCTTCTCACGAACCAATAGGCCGATGGTTGTGAAACGTGGTACATGTATGTAGAATTGGATACTCAAGTACTACGAAGTTTATTCAAATAATTACGATGGGTTGACCTCAAACTTTGTTATGGCGAGGTTAAATGTGCTTTCAAGTACATACATGTACATAGGAAAATACGCTACCAAAATATCTCATAGAAATTATGGTAGATTTTGGTATAAAATATGAGTGAAAATTTGTATACACAGTCAACTAACTGAGTGCAGTCATAAAGCTTTTTTTTTGAGTACCTGAAAATGAGAAGTGGCATCGTGTGATTGCTGTAATCTGTTAACGCACGGACTGAAAATCGCGTCAGCGGAAACAAAAGCGAAATGCAATGCGCCTGATCCGTCGGTTCTGATGCGCAGGCTGATGTGTGCTGTTTGGTTCAATCATACTACAAATATGTAACATTTTTTCTACTGGCACGGCTAAAGAAAGTAGGTAGAAAAATTCTCAAGAACTGACACAATTCAATCCAAGGCCCCACCAAAGATATCATGTGGGAATTCAACACCAAATTCGAAAGAACTGACACAATTCAATCGCACCCGACATTGTGCGAAAAATGGACACTACCAAAGACATTTAGGTAAACAGCCATTTCCCTTCTACATGTGGAAAGCCTGAAGTCGTGGTTTTTATTCGTTTGTTTGTTCTTTTTTTCAACCATAGACGGATGATTTTACCTAATATCACCGAGTGATACAGAAAAAATTTAAAACAGAAGCTGCTTATGAGTTCGTCACACCTTTGTCACATGGTCACATGTCGATAAGTCTGTAATACAATGCACATGTTTCCTCAACTGAAATATAAATGCTGGAACGATAAATTGTATCAAGGCTTTCTACTATAAAGCAGACATTTTCCCTTTTCTTGGGTGACTCATTAAAACGATCGCTAATAAACTCTTAGTTATTTCCATATAAAAACCGTTTGAGACAATTAATCATACAATTACATGTACCCATCGTTACTATATTTCAAATGAAAATCTCGTGGTACTTTCTTCGTCATAGAAAAATAAAAGCATCGCAAACGACTGTGTGATACCCCGCCACTGCAAACCTTTTTGACTCGCCGATGTTTCTAAATTTATTTTTTCTCTGTATTACCCGAGGGCAGGGGCAGTCAGACCCCTTGAAATATTAGAAAAGTCTTTGTCATGACAGGACACTTCATTACTTCATGTCTGAAGTTTCAACATGATACTCGAAGTAGTAAAGGAACTAGAGTCCAAAAACCATTTTAGATTCCAAAAACAGTTTTTTGTACATTGACAATTGCCATAACTCTGTCAGAAATTATCGAAATTTGCCCATTTACAATTCCAAGCGAGATATTCTTAGTACAAATGCTTTTGCATAGTTTCAATGAAATCCGTTAATAAATACTCAAGTTATGGAACAGAAACAAAGTGCGGACGGACGGACAGACGTTTTTGATTGATTGATTGATTTGATGCTTAACGTCCACGGCAAACAACTATGGTCATTTGGGGACGGTCAGTTAACCTAACCACACTATTCCTGGGCACGCTTAGACCTCCTAAGCGGTTAACCAGTACTAAGTACACATACTTTCGCCAGTAACTGACAACTGCCCTTCTTGAATCAGCGGAAGGAGAAACGAAAGTATATGGCCAGACCGTGTTTCGAACCCAGGACCACGGACAGACGTACATACTACGGACGGACGGACGGACACACGGACGGCCAACGTGAAAACATAATACCCCGCCATTAACATGTGGCGGGGTATAAAAAGATAAGCCAATGTGGCACTAACACGTGAAACAAGAGGGCCATGAGGCCCTTAGCCGCTCACCTGAGTAAAAGGTCAAAGGTAAAATGAGGATCATCAACTGAACAAACCTGATAGTTTGAAACTGTCAAATATGTCCACAACATGCATGCAAAGTTAGAAAAAGATCCATTGAAAACTGTAGAAGTTGATTACACAAACTCTATACCACAAAGTGTGACAAAAGGATGGACAGATGGTCAGACGGCAGACAGACTATCGTCACGGGAGCTAAAAAAATCTGTCCATAAATGAAGGCACTTGAGCGATGACAAAGTTTTCTAAAAATAGCCGCTGTGACCTTGAACTTGACCCCAGAATGCTGAAACGCAAACTCTGCTCTTGAAGGAACTTTTTTAGATTTTAATTGTACCTCACCGCAGCTGGTGTTGTGCCGTGTGGCGGCCGTAAAACGTCTCCCCGTACATCATCCATAGTGCAGATTATATTTTATTTACATCCTTTGAGATCAGAGGATAGATTCTGAGAAATCTAAAATTTGAGATCGATTTAGACTATTATTCTAGATCATCGTCTTTTATATTATTTGGATCCTTTTGAAATTAATCAGTCTTCGAATCGACTGCCCAATTAAAATTAAGAAATTACAGTATGCTTTTTCTGGTTTTGTCACCAGATATTGTCAGGGTCACTGACGAGGCTTTATTAGCCGAAACTACGTATTCTGGCCCATATTCCTACTTCTATATGTATTCTCTGCTCTTGAAGGAACTTTTTTAGATTTTAATTGTCCAAGATATTGCTATACTTATCACTTGTGTGAGGTTAAATCGAAAATGGTCCATAAATAAAAGCACTAGAGCGATGAAAAAGTTTTTCTATTAATAGCCACTGTGACCTTGACATTGATCTTAGGACGCTCAAATGCGAGCTAGTTCTAGATACTGTCATACTAAACATATGTTTGAAGTTTTAATCCAAATCGGTCAATAAATGAAAGAGCTAGAGGGATGACAGAGTTTTTCTAAAAACAGCCACTGCGACCTTGACCTTGACCTCAGAATGCTGAAACGCGCACTTGTCCAAGATATTGTAATACCAATCACTTGTGGTCCTTAAATGAAGATGCTACAGCGATGACAAAGTTTTTCTAAAAATAGCCACTGTGTCCTTCACCTTGACCCCAGAACGCTAAAACGCGTTCTTGTCCAAGATATTATCAGACTTATCACTTTTGTGAAGTACAATCGAAATCATTCCATAAATGAAGGCACTAAAATGATGACAGAGGTTTTCTAAAAATAGCCACAGTGACTGTGACCTTAGGATGCTGAACTTATTCAAGATATTGTCATACTAAACATTGTTGTGAAGTTTTAATCAAAATCGGCCCATAAATGAAGGCGCTAGAGCGATGACAAAGTTTTCTTAAAATAGCCACTGTGACCTTGACCTTGACCTCAGAACGCTGAAATGCAAACTTGTCCAAGATATTGTAATACCAATCACTTGTATGAAATTAAATCGAATTTGGTCCATAAATCAAGGCGCTAATGCAATGACAATTTTTTTTTCTGAAAATAGCCACTGTGACCTTGACCTTGACCCCAGAACGCTGAAATGCAAACTTGTCTAAGATATTGCCATACTTATCACTTGTATGAAGTTAAATCGAAATCGGTCCACAAATGAAGGCGCTAGAGTGATAAAGTTTTTCTAAAAATAGCCACTGTGACCTTGACCTTGACTCCATCATGCTGAAATGCAAACTCGTTCGAGGTAATGTCATACCCAATATTTGTGTGAACTTATATCAAAATTATATAATAAATGAGGTAGCTAGAGCGATGACAAAAGGTGAACATACGTGCATACATACAAACGTACATACGGGACAGACCCTATATCCCCTCAACAACTTCGTTGTGCGAGGGGATAATAATCAAACCTGGCCCACATTCGAAAAGGTACGAGATGTTTTGGCCATCCTGAATACCGGCAAAGTTCAAGGAGCTGCGATCAAAAATGAAGGAGCTATGGCCCAGACAATATTTTCCCCATTATAAGTCGAAGGGAAAATATTTTATCTTTCAAGGGCAAGTAACTCTAAAAAGAATGATCCAACCTAGCCCAAATTCGAACTGGTCCGAGATGTTTTGACTGTCTTGGATACCTGCAAGTTTAAAGAAGTTGCAATCAAAAATGAAGAAGCTAGGACCCGGACAACATTTTCTCCATGGTAAGTCTATGGGAAAATATTTTATCGCTCAAGGGCAAGTAACTCTAAAACAAATAATCCAACCTAGCCCAAATTCAAACTGGTCCGAGATGCTTTGACTGTCCTAGATACCTGCAAGTTTGAAGAAGTTGCGATTAAAAATGAAGAAGCTATGGCCCGGACAACATTTTCTCCATTGTAAGTCTATGGGAAAATATTTTATCGCTCAAGGGCAAGTAACTCTGAAAAAAAATGATTCAACCTGGACCAAATTCGAACTGGTCCGAGATGTTTGACTGTCCTAGATACCTGCAAGTTTAAAGAAGTTGCGATCAAAAAATGAAGAAGCTAGGGCCCGGACAACATTTTCCCCATTGTAAAAGTAAAAAGTATGCAAAGACCAGGAACTGAAACAATCAAAATCCAAATCCAGCCCTCAAACCATAGTTGGAAACAACTAAGATTACAAATAATCAAGATACAGAGAACATATGGCCAACCGAGTGAGCAGCTTGTTCCCAAAAGGTGGCCACTCAGCAACCCAAACCGAACCAAAATAATAAGAACATACATAAGGTAAAACATCACAGAAACTCTGACACCAAAAACAGGCAACAGAGAAAAACAGGCAACATTTTCTCCATTGTAAGTCTATGGGAAAATATTTTATCGCTCAAGGGCAAGTAACTCTGAAAAAAATGCTCCAACCTGGCCCAAATTCGAACTGGTCCGAGATGTTTTGACTGTCCTGGATACCTGCAAGTAAAAAGAAGTTGCGATCAAAATTGAAGACGCTACGGCCCTGACAACATTTTCTCCATTATAAGTCTATGGGACATTTCTGTTGCCATGGTAACCAGAGTTTCAAACCAATCTGTCCAAAATCTATATGCAATCAATCCCCTAACCCAACCATGCTACACATAAAATTTGATCAAGATTGGCCAGCTACTTAAGCAGATATTAATGTTTAAAAGTGTGGACGTACGACGGACGACGGACCAAGCCTATACTATAAGCCCACCTTGTCAGACTTCAGCTCAGGTGAGCTAAAAATATTAATCGCTCAAGGGCAAGTAATTCTGAAATGAATGATCCAACCTGGCCCAAATTCGAACTGGTCCGAGATGTTTTGACTGTCCTTGATACCTGCAAGTTTGAAGAAGTTGCAATCAAAAATGAAGAAGCTAAGGCCCGGACAACATTTTCTCCATGGTAAGTCTATGGGAAAGTATTTAATCGCTCAAAGGCAAGTAACACTACAATGAATGATCCAACCTGGCCCAAATTCAAACTGGTCCGAGATGTTTCGACTGTCCTGGATACCTGCAAGTTTGAAGAAGTTGCGATCAAAAATGAAGAAGCTAGGGCCCGGACAACATTTTCTCCATTGTAAGTCTATGGGAAAATATTTTATCGCTCAAGGGCAAGTAACTCTATAAAAAAACGATCCAACCTGGCCCAAATTCGAACTGGTCCGAGATGTTTTGACTGTCCTAGATACCTGCAAGTTTAAAGTAGTTGCGATCAAAAACGAAGAATTGGGCCCGGACAACATTTTTTCCATTGTAAGTCTATGGGAAAATATTTTATCGCTGAAGGGCAAGTAACTCTGAAAAAACTGATCCAACCTGGCCCAAATTCGAACTGGTCCGAGATGGTTTGACTGTCCTAGATACCTGCAAGTTTGAAGAACTTGCTATCAAAAATAAGGACGCTAGGGCCCGGACAACATTTTCCCCATTATAAGTCTTTGGGACCTTTCTGTTGCCATGGTAACCACAGTTTTAAACCAATCAGTCTCAAAACTATCCAATCAATCCCCCACCCCAACCATGCTACACATAAAATTTGATCAAGATTGGCTAGCTACTTTGGCAGATATTAATGTTTAAAAGTGTGGACGTACGACGCAGGGACGGACGACGGACGACGGACCAAGCCTATACTATAAGCTCACCTTGTGAGCCTTCGGCTCAGGTGAGCTAAAATGCTTCTGTCGCACCTAACTTTAAGTTGGTACATTTATGTAATTTAAGAATTAATGATTCATTTTGATCAATTGTTGTCACTTGTTTCGATGTATGAATATTTGCTGCAAAATATATTGTAAATCATGTACATGTAAATCTTACATCTTGAGACGCGTGTCTGTACTTAAACATAAAGCACAGCCGTGAGACGTCTTAATTTTAAAACTGCATGTGACGAAAGATTAAAGACAACATTTCGCTTACTCTTGATTTACTTTAATGAACATCTTTTGTATTAGCCCATCTTCCAACTATCTGAAACCTAGGTGAGCCGCGGCACAAAAATCCATACAAAATGGCATGTGCTTCCAGTGAAGACTCAGATCATCCTGGGCAATTGCCCAGTTTGATCAGATGCATCGATGTCCGCATGGTGCTAGCTTAGACCCTTAGCTACATGTAAGCGAAAAGCAAATACTCTGGTCAGACTGGGTAGAGACTGAGGCTGATCTGAGTCTTCGCTGGGCGCACATGTCATTTTGTTGCTTTTTACGGGTAAGGTATTATATAAAATCGAATTTAACGCCAGTTTCTGGCACGCTATCTGCACGTTAAATTTAGTCTTAAAGCTAACATGTTAAAAGACATATGAATATTATCATGTACAGTTCTCGTTACAGCACGATGTTAGAAGAATATCTCCAATATGCGTGCACATCGGCCCAGTTTATTTAGAGCATTTCCTTCTCATACGGAGTCAATAAAATTGAAGGAACAAAGCTACATGTAATAACCAAAAGGTTGTTTAAACCGTACGGATGTGCGAGCCGTGGCCATGTTTTTAGCAGATGCCGTAAGTTATATTAGATGTTTGCTGGTTAATGTGATCGAACATTTAAAGGCCCCATTGCTCTATCAGCATGATAAATGTTACATGTATCAAGAGGTGTCGCTGCAAGCTTCTCACTATAGTTTCGTCAGTGTAAATGACCGTGAATAGCCGGCTTTAAACAGATAAAACATCATTGAGGTTCACATGCACAGGGTTCGAAAACTTGTTTGGGTTATTTTAGTTGGCAACTAAAATGACCCACTTTCGATTTCCTTAATCTGGATAAAATGGTAAAATAAAAGCATCGCAAACGACTGCGTGATACTCCGCAACTGCAAACCTTCTATGCCACTTCAAACCTTTTACACGCGCTGATGTTTGCAGATTTATTTTTTCTTTGTATTACCCTAGGGCAGGGTCAGCCAGAGCGCATGAAATATGGGAACAAGAGGACCATTTGGTCCCAATCGCTACCCTGAGCCCTGAGACTTAATGTGATATGAATTTTTAGGACATTTGTTTTCGCTATGAATTTACTGATCTTTTGTAGACATAAAGTAACATTGCCAAAATGGTGGTTAGCAAAACAACAAGGCCTAACAGTTTCCTCTCTGAGAGAAAGTACTTTAAATATTCAACCAAAGTGACCACTGGCCAAGGTCACTTAATGACCTTGACCTTTTGAATTCAAAGGGATTAAGTTCAATTGAATTTCCACATCATAGAGTCTAATAGCAAGAGAAAAATGCAGTTTTACAGCTTTTCCCATTCAAAAGCCTAAGGGGGTAAGATAAATTAGACCTTGCCATATAAATGGTTAAGGTCAAATCAGGATCATCAGTTATATAAACTTTGTAGTACTAGAGTCTCAGATGCTACATGCCAAGTTGCAAGGTGATCAGCATGTGTGGGCATAGCGGCCATCTTGGTTATGTGATGTGAACCAAATACATAAACTCTCTTCCCCCCCCCCCCCCTTGTCTGAGGGCTGCATATGAAATTTAATTGAAATTGGCCCAGACATGTCAGAGGAGGTCTTTTGAAAACGATGACAGATGACAGATATGTGATCTTTGGCCAAGGTCACTAGATGACCTTGACCTCTAGAATTAATATAGACTGATGCATAGATTAATGCATTTCCATATCACAGAGCACGAAGAAACAGAAAAAATCCAATTGTTCAGTTTTCCCATTCAAACGCCTGAGGGACCAAATTTGATCTTGCCATAAAATAGATCAAGATCAACCCAGGTTCGTCAGTTTAGGTTTTTACCATATATGGGCATGGCAGCCATCTTGGTCATGCGACCCAGACCAAATATATAAACTTTCTTTCCCCCATTGCCTAAAGGCTGCATATGAAGTTTAATTGAAAATTGGCCCAGTAGTTGCCAATTAGAAGTCCATTTAAAATCAGGATCATCAGTTATATAAACTTTGTAGTACTAGAGTCCCAGATGATACGTGCCAAGTTGCAAGGTGATCAGCATGTGTGGGCATAGCGGCCATCTTGGTCATGTGATGTAAACCAAATACATAAACTCTCTTTCCCCCTTTGTCTGAGGGCTGCATATGAAATTTAAATTGAAATTGGCCCAGACATGTCAGAGGAGGTCTTTTGAAAACGATGACAGATGACAGATATGTGATCTTTGGCCAAGGTCACTAGATGACCTTGACCTCTAGAACTAATATAGATTGATGCATAGATTAATGCATTTCCATATCACAGAGCACAACAGAAACAGAAAAAATCCACTTGTTCAGTTTTCCCATTCAAAAGCCAGAGGGACCAAATTTGATGGCGGCCATCTTGGTCATGTGACCCATACCAAATATATAAACTTTCTTTCCCCCTTTGCCTAAAGGCTGCATATGAAGTTTAATTGAAAATTGGCCCAGTAGTTGCCAATTAGAAGTCCATTGAAAATGTTTAGAGACAACGGACAAGTGACCTTTGGCCAAGGTCACTAGATGACCTTGACCTCTAGAACTACATTGAGGTTAAATTTGAATGCATTTCCACATTACACAGCACAATAGCAACATAAAAATGTCCTTTTTCAGTTTTTACCATACAAATCCTAAGGAACCAAATTTTACCTTGCCATAAAATAGGTCAAGGTCAATTCAAACTCTTTATTTATATAAACTTTGTAGTCCTAGAGTTCAAGATGCTACATACCAAGTTTCAAGGCAATCGGCCGAGTCGATCTGGAGAAGAAAGGATTTATTTTAGTTTTTTACCATATATGGGCATGGCGGCCATCTTGGTCATGTGACCTAGACCAAATATATAAACTTTATTTCTTCCTTTGCCGGGAGGCTGCATATGAAGTTTAATTGAAATTGGCCCAGTAGTTTCAGAGAAGAAGTCCTGACGCCGGAGGCTACCATCCTATAGGCTCCCCGGAGCCTTCGCCGATGGCTTCGGCTCAGACGAGCTAAAAAGTCTTTGTCATGACAGGACACTTCATTACAGTGAGCTTTTACTATCAGCTTCCGCTCAATCAGTTACCATTCAGATAAAATTCAATATAATAAAAGTGATTTTAAACATGTGGCCACTGGGGCAGGGGCAGATAACCCCTTAAGGTCCAATATTTTAACACTTCAAGAAGCTTTTGTTACTTCTATCGTCAGGTGTAAATTTCTGAAAAATCTGAATCTGAGATTTTAATTTATATAGATTTTATCATCATTTTATACATGTATATAGCCCTCTGGCAGGGGTAGATAACACTGATAGGGTAAATTTGAGCATCACTGGAGGCTTTCACCATTCTGATTATATGCTGTACGTTTGAGAAAAATTGTTTCAAAATATGATTTTATATAGATTTTTTCATGATTTTATACATGTTTACAGCCCCAGGGCAGGGGTAGATAATCCCCTATAATAAAATTGCTGTGCTCATACAAAGCTTTTAGTACTTCGATCATGTTTGTGAAGTTTCATCATGATACTCCAAGTAGTAAAGGAACCAGAGGCCAAAAACAGGTTGTTGTTTTTTTTCATTGACAATTGTCATAGCTCTGTCAGAAAGTATCGAAATTTGCCCATTAACAAACCCAAGCAAGACATTCTTGGTACAAATGCATACGAAACATTTGAATGAAATCCGTTAATAAATACTTGGGTTATCGAAAGGAAACGAAGTGCGGACGGACGGACGGACGTACAAACTACGGACGGACGGACGGCCAACGTGAAAACATAATACCCCGCCACTAACGCGGGGTATAGATACAATGTACAGGCGTGGAGCCCGAATCACTATCCCGCGGGTGTTTATATAGCATAGCTAGACGGGAAACCAGAACAGGAAATTTTTATATTGTTCAGCGATTTGTTATTTTTCAAGAACTTGTTTTCTACACTTTTTGCCAATTATTATTATTATATGACTCATTACAGGCACCTCAACCCTCATTTTATTACCAAACGTGAAGGCTGAACCGGGTTTTACAGTGATTTGAGTTTAGACGTTTTTACCGCTGATAGGAATATTGGAATAATAGATGGCAGCCTCCTGAGTATTCTGATCCATATCAAGTTACGTATATCTGAAACGTTGTACATTTTACAATGATGTGTCATGTTAGGTAGCTATACCTGTTTCATGATATATCTTACACATGCTTATCAGCGTTTTGGAGGCAGTTCCCATATTAGCATTGGTGGCGTCAAGTGCAATGGCAAGTAAACGATGACATATTAGTGGAAATCATAACATCTAAGGTACCATTATAGAGTGACATCTTTTCATACATGGTTTAATCAAGACGAATTTTGGATGAAAGTCCCTGAACGTCGATCGCAGAATAAAACTTCTTGGTGTTTATGTTTACTTAAACACTGCATAATGCAGATCTTAATAAACAACATTCTTTTGTTTTGTTTTCTCACCATGGGCAAATGTTATCACTTCCTGATCACTGGTTATCTTTTCATTGATGTTTAACCCTTACAGCGAACACCCTCCACCACCAGAAAAAAAAAAAAAAAAAAAAAAAACCACTGATTAACGTCTGCAAAATCAACCAACTCGGCCATGACATTATTATCGCAACATTAGGGAGACTATAGACGCTTCCATAGAAGCTACAAATTCCGGTATCTGAAAGCCTGACGACGTGGAAGACGACAATATGTCTCCCATAGAACCTTTAAAGTAATACAAAAGGACATACAGGCAAAAACTTTTGGCGGAGAGTTATATACTGTGGTTTATTAGACAATATATATAGCTATTTTAGACGTAAACCATTTATGCAATATATGCACAAGTATTTCACCACTTATTGCAGTAGAAGCCCCGGTACTCAGTGTGTTAAGCGCTGGCCTATTGATCTAGCGGACCGGGTTCGAATCCCGCTTGAGACGAGAATCTTTCCTACCGTAAACGGGGTTCCATTGCACACAGCCTTTTATTTTCATCCTCTCATCGTCCTGATATAACTGAAATACTGTTGAAAAGGACGTAAAATCACAAGACATCCATCCATAGTTATTGCAGTTTCCGTTGGTCGCTTAAATCGTATAAAATGAGAACAGTTGCATTTGTAAACCACATGCACATTAACTTCTGGCTCATGCAGCTTTCATTTCCCCCACTTCCTGAGGTATACAGGCAGGATGAAAAATCAGTTCTAAACATTGTGATCCGAAACCTTTGATATTACATGGGGATTGGAGATGCATAATCGTATAGCAACATAACAAATATAATTTTAGATACAATCACTGCTTCATGCCGTGCAATGGGACTCCAATGGTCGGGGATGGACACAAAGGGTCACTCAGGGGTACATGTATTTGTCTATTTACTGACTTCATTCCAGGGTGTCTTGAATTGATCTCAGTCTTGACATAGTTTGTTTAAAATCATTACACACTCTTCCATTATTGTCAATGTGAGCTCAACTGGCTAAGTCTCACCTGTCTGTCCTCACATATTGCGTTTGTTTTGTCCAACCAGTCCGAAAGCAGCTTAAGACTCCAACTTTGATCTGACGAGTATTTCATCTCAGTCACACAAAGACATGGGCCTACTGCATCAGTGACTTCTGAAGAGTTGGGATTTATGATTGTTTTGAACTGACTTACTCTACTTCTTCTTTTCATAAATATAGAAAAGACATTGCAAGTCTCGAAATGCTTAACTCAATCTTGATGCTAAACCCGGAATTGGCGTTAGTATAAAACTATATGATCTCGGATAACCCGATGACCTAGCTATGCACGATAGATGAATTACTTTGCTGAAACAAGAAATGTTACAGTGTAACAAATGCCCCCGAAGGCCCCTTAAACTGACCTTTGAGTCCTGGTTGTGACCTTGACCTTCAGCGTGGAGCCTGAGTCTTGCACATGACATACATTCTTATTTGTGACTGTGACCCTGGCCTTGGGCAACAAAACCATAATTTGTGAATCATCTCATTATTTTTCCCTTTTCATGAAAATTAATGAAGTTTGATTCAGTGGCTTTTAAGTAATTGAAGATAAATGAGTTGATCTTTGACCTCTGGCTATGACCTTGACCTTGGATGTGGAAACAGATGTCTTTTGAATGGAAAATCTCAGTAGGCTTTATCTTTCTGCAATATTTGCTTTGGTACTTTTCTGAGTAATTGCAGAGACCTCATTTGACTTCTGACCCCAGATTGTGACCTTGACCTTGGATTTGGGATCATAAATATTGTGTATAACACACCTTCTCATTATAGTTTACCTTTCTGTAAAGTTTGATGAAAGTCCCTTCAGCACGTTTCAAGTAATGGCAGAGGCAAGATTTGACCTTTGACCCCTGATTGTGACCTTGACCTTGTATGTGGTAACCTAAATCTTATGTGTGACACACCTTCTCATTAATATGCTTCTTCTTTCTGTGAAGTTTTATTCAATTTGCTTCAGTAGTTTATAAGTTATTGCCGAGACACAATTCTGAGACACAATTTGACCTCTAACCCAACTGTGGCCTTGACCTCGGGCGTAGGGAACTAAGTCTTGTGCGCGACACACCTTCACATTATGCTTTATCTATCTGTGAAGTTTCATTAAATTTGCTTCAGTAGTTTTAAAGTTATCTCTGAGACACGATTTTTAGACACAATTTGACCTCTGACCCAATTGTGGCCTTGACCTTGGGCGTAGGGATCTAAGTCTTGTGCGCGACACACCGACACATTATGCTTTATCTATCTGTGAAGTTTCATCAAATTTGCTTCAGTAGTTTTAAAGTTATAGCTGAGACACGATTTGTAACGGACGGACGGATGGACGGACGGAAAGACGAACAGACGGACTGACGGACGGACGGTGCGATTTTAATATGGCACCCGAAGTTCCTTCGGGGGCATAAAAATATGCATGTTATGAATATATCCTATTTCTATACATATCGCTTTAGGTAAATCTACCTGCGTACTGCCATCTGATTACGAGATGATAAATAGAAATAAACGACACCAGGCTATCTTCTTTATAACTTTATTATACTGTTTGCAGCTGCACGTAAAGCAAATATATATGAGCCGCGACGCGAGAAAACCAACAAAGTGGTTGTGCGCCCTGCGCAGACTCAGATCAGCTTTGGCATCCGCCAAGTCTGATCAGAGTTTTCACTATGCGCTTAAAAGGTAGTTAAGGGTCTTAGCTACCTCTATGCGGACAGCGAAGACTCTGATCAGACTGGGCGGATGCCCAGGCTGATCTGAGTCTGCGCTGGGCGCACAACCACATTGTTGGTTTTCTCGCGTCGCGGCTCATATACAACACAGTATATTTGGTAGTTAAATAAGCCTTTAACGAATGTCTGTTAAAGTATACTGCCACCTGTGGTTCGATTTTATTGCCCATTTCTCATACGTTCACATAAATTGCTTCTAAATTTGAAAATCAGATTAATGAAAATGCAGAAATTCTAATAACTACATGTTATTTGCTTTGGAAACATGATCATATTAGTTTCAATTGTTTGAATATGGCTTGAAGATATCAGGTAAATACGTTAAAATGTCCTACACCATAAATGAATAATCTAAGAGGTTTTTTTATTGCAGAATTTATTCCGTTACTATAGGAATGCTTAAATACATCAGATGGTTGTCTTAATTTTTCTGCAAATAAAATCAAAAGAAGAAGAAAGAGGAGAGGAAAAAAAAATAAAACACTCTTTAAATATATAAACACATGATATCTCGAACGTACTTTGACATTTAAATTCATAAACTTAGACAAGTCTATGACCCTTCATAACTTTGGATTACAGTCTACACTCAGTCATCTTCCCCAAAGTATTTATAACTTTTCGATTAGGTTCTAGATAGTCGTCAAAACAAAACGACCGCTTTGCTTCGAAATACCTGTGGATGACGCAATAATGGTCAGACCAGACAGTCATGTTCGTAAATGAGAAGCACTTTATTGAAAACGTGATGATCGGATCTTTGATATTTGTGAAAGAAAAAATGGGATTGTCTGTCTCTTTTTATTTATGGTATAAATGAAGAACAGGTGGGATACGTATTTGTGTTAATGAAAGCCTTGACATGACTATAAAATACCAGCTGCTTTCAGTTTAATATCTTTTAGCTGAGTCTGACAGTTTCCTTTTTAAATACAATTCACAACCTGATTATGATGATGATGATAATAATAATAATGATCATCTCTTTATCATCTCTTTATTTTGAGAGGATAACATATTAAGCATACACATATGAGCCAGTCGCTGTGAAAACCGGGCTTAATGACATAAAAATAAAAAAATAACTAACTGCATCACTGAAAAGTATTAGCTGTTCTGAACATTTCCTAAAAATTTGAGATGGTTACCATAATTTATTACTGAGATATAGACTTTAGAAGCACACAGGTAGTACAGTTCTTTAAATGACGTTATTAACGTCATGCACGTTTGTTTTGACGTCACCATCGTTTGTTTCAATGCACTTTCTGTGCTTGTTACACTAAATAACTCGGACAAAAAGTGTGTTTGCTCATTTTTAATGTGTATTTCATAGTACACATATGAAAATTTGCATGATATAACATTCTTTCTCAAATGATATGTCTTTGTGATGGTACACCATCTGTTTTCAAGGCTTTGGGGTTACCGTGGAATAAGCGTTGTCATGGCAACATATGTCATATTTCTGACTGGATTTTGTCTGATTTTAATGGCTTTCTGTTATATCTCAACGCTTAAGGTATTTTCATGGAAATAAATCGAGGTCCGAAAAATCATCAATTTTGGTGTTTTTCATCCGTTCAATACGTAATTATTACGTAACGTCATTAAGCCCGGTTTTCACAGAGAACGGCTCATATACTTATATGGTCCTCTTTAGAGTAAAGTAATTCAGAATATATAAACATAGTATTTACATTATAAACACAGTTACCGTTGCAAAATTAAACATTACATACATGTACAGAGTAACAAAACTGAGTCTAAAACATAAAATGACTTTAGATAATAAAATTTGTGCTACGAAGCTGTTCTAAGATTATAACTTAGAATTTGACCTTTTGCTCTTAGTATACATCTGTTTTATATTCTTTCTTTTTGTAAATCACAAAACGAAGCATGAAGCAAACTGGATAGCTATACAGAGGACCATATTGCTAGACATACAACAAACAACACCCGAGTTAGAAGTTTCTCCCATGGAACTTACATGGAGCTCAAATAACTGGTGGCTTAAAAGTCCCCATAGTCCTGTAATGGTAAAAATGTCAAGACACAAATTATTATGCAAAGCGGTTCAACCTTCACGTTTGATGATAAAATACGGGTTCATGTGCATAAACTGAGTCGTATAACTGGCAAAGAATAAGGCGAACATGTTAAAAGATAAATGACAAATTGCCCCACAAAATATAGATTCAATTTCTGGCTCCTCGTCGATGGATACAATATCAACAAAGGCGGAACACTGAACTGGGTCCCATGTCTTTACAACTTATAAGATCCAACTCAATTTTAAAACCCGTTTCATGTGAAGGACGTTTTATTTGTTTAAAATTGTCTAATCACGGTCATTTGCAATGACAAAACTGTAATGAGAGGCTTGCAGAGATACATGTATCTCACGATGAAACATTTCATGATTTTTTATCACGATAGAACAATTGGACTTGCGCGCAACCTCGCACTCCTATGTGATACAGCTCAACAAACAAGTATTTTGTCGATCTGCATAGAAAATTCCCAACTTATCAATGAAACACTGTAGTAAAACACACGAATCATGAGAACACTATGCTGAAGATTGTTAAGGACAATGCATTCCGACTCCAGAGCCATCGGAAACAACAGCTCGACCACGATGATGACTGGTTTTAGTTTTGTAAAAAGTGTTTGTAAACCACAAAGTGTCGCTGACCATTATGAATGTACTTGCAGGTATAGTCGAGTCAAAACATGTGCCATGAATTCAAACATGGCGAAGGGATAATACTACTAGGAACTGACAAATGTAAGGAACAGGTGCTAGCCTATCTTTCTAAATGTCGACTGAAAGCCTTTAACAATGTGATCACAAATCATGCACAAAGGTTCGGTCAAATATAGTTAGCGATAAAACCCCAGCAGCCATATCATCAATCAGTATAATGTGTATATATGGTCCAAGGTAAGGACACAGGGCAACAATCGTCAAAGACAAGCAAGAGCAGCTTTAATTACCGTTACATAATATTGATATCGGCATCATACAGTGTACATACATGTAATTCTAACATGATGGTTATGTTTTCCCCATTGAGACTATAGGAAGCGGCGCCGCGTGAAACTTGTAATAAATTACGTTGTTAACGGTCGGCGTGCACATTTTGCGCCTTGATGACGTCAAACGTAAACATGTAACTTCTGGCGAAGTACGCATGAAAAGAGTCCATTAGAAAACGTCGCAATATTCATGTAATTCAATCGTACATAATGTTAGAATCGAAATAGTTTTTTCCTAAGGTAAATTATCTCAGATAAACAAATGTGTTGTCGGGCAGATACGAATATGTTAATCTGGGGTAATTCACAGGTAAGGAAAAATTATTTCCTAATAACTGTCACAATGTTTAGAAGGTACCAGGAAAATTCCCTACAATGTCAAATATAGGTCAAAAATTGAAATCAACGACATAACTATAACAAATCAGATCTCATTTATCGAAAAACAGTTGTTTAAAACGAAAACCAAAAAAAAAAAAAAAAAAAAAAAAAAAACTAGACCATGAAAATTAGTCTGTCGTTACCTGAGGCCGTATTTATAAAACGACTTAAGTGGCTGCTAAGTTGTTGCTAAGGCTGAATTTCTATGAAGGAGATTCCCTAAACTAAGAAATTTGCTCTGGAGGAACAGTCTTTTTCAGACTGTTTCTCCAGAGCAATTTCATAGTTGTAGGGAATCTCCTTCATAAAAATTCAGCCTTAGCAACAGCATAGCAACGACTGAATAAGTTGTTTTATAAATACGGCCCCAACACTTTACTCGGAGTCAACTGAAATAGTATGAGCCATTTCTGTAGAGCTCAAAATACCTACACTGCTGTTGCAACAGCAGCCATTTATTTTCCATTTTCTAAGAAATATTTCAATGAGAGAGCTGCATCCTTCTTACTCGCATGCCAATTTTCATCTTTCTCATTAAAAGCAAACTGTAAATTTTATTTCCATAGTCCCGGAGGTACTGGCGTACCAAAAAAAAGTATTTTTGTAGTGGCCATCTTACGGCGCGGATATGGATTTAGTCTTTATCCCTTTTCAACATTTCTGTTCTTATGGCATCACAGCCAATTAAGCAGTTGGCACGAAAACTTCATGTTGAATGTTGAGTAGAAGATTATCTTAGAAGCAGTTTTGAAGACAATTAGTTCTTGAGACACGGTTTGCAACAAACAGTCAGACTCTCAGACATTTGGATGGACAAAGCGCTTTTAATAGACAGGTAGAGATACCCAGGAACGATAACAATCACAAAGCACAGTGCATAAAACAAAACGGACACACTCAGTCTAGCAAATGAGGACTAAAACGTTGACACAGCCTTGGAACGGTCGGTACAGTAAGTAAACGTAACTGGAATTTAAAGGTGTAGGAATATTCCTCCATGTTTTTCTGCCTTTCTTACCAATCGAAACAACTTTTCTGGCCCTATTGAAATTTTTATCATTCCCTAGACAAATAATCCCTTCCGAAGGAGGTCCTTTACTTAAGGGAAATAATTTGCCTTGAGTAGCAAGTTCAATTCTAACAGAGTTGACCCACGTTGACAAAGGGAGTTCAATTCTAATAAAAAGTTGACCCACGTTGACAGAGGAAGCAGAAAAGGCAATTGTAGAGTGCGTAATTTTCCCTGAAAGTGGTACCATTCACCATTAATCAATTAATGGGCCGCGACACGAGAAAATCAACAATGTGGTTTTGCACCCAGAACAAACTCAGATCAGCCTGGGTATCCGCTCAGTCTAATCAGACTCTTTCCTACGCTTTAAGGGTAACTAAGGCTCTAAGCTTCCTCCATGCGAACAGCGAAGACTCTGATGAGACTTGGCGAATGCCCAGGCTGATCTGAGTTTGCGCTGGGCGCATAACCACTTTGTTGGTTTTCTCGTGTCGCGGCTCAATTTTAAGCATAATATCAGGCAATAGCACTTTTTTCTGATGCAGCTCAAGTGTATCAAGTTTATTTATGTTTTCGCGCGCAAAATTAAAATTAGAGTTCAGTCTGTGTGACAGTTTCCTTATTCATCAGTCAAACAGCACGTTAGAAGACATAAACTCATAATAAAACATGCAGTCTAAGTGATTTACGTGCCACTCTATCAGTTCTTAAATTCAAAAGTATAAAACCGGAGCCATTTACATAACTAACATGAAATTCAAACAGCCGATAATCTACTCCAGGACCAGTATTTGCTTGAACAATATAAAACAGTGATTGCATTATCATTGAAATCCAAAATTCTGAAGCTATTCAATTATTGAGAACTTCGCCAAATGAACTGCTTGGTTATCCGCGCATCTTACGATAATAGAATCTTAAAAATTAATTGGAATTTGACTTGGAGCTAAAAGCTCCTGAGAGAAGCTGCACAAAGATTGTCTAAAAAAAACTGAATGGAAAACAGCAGAATTAAACTGTAGTAGACAGGAACTGATCAAAATTTATGGTCGACAATGAATCATTTGAGCCACGACAAAACCAACAATGTGGTTGTGCGCCCAGTGCCGACTCAACCCGCTCAGTCCGATAAGACTTCGCTAAGCGCTTAAAGGATAGCTAAGTGTCTAAGCTACCTCCATGCGGACAGCGAAGCCTCTGAACAGACTGGGCGGATGCCCAGGCTGATAGGAGTCTGCGCTTGGCGCACAACCACATTGTTGGTTTTCTTGTGTCGCGGCTCATTTGTGGACCAAACCAAATACGCTTATAGCAATAACTCGGAGGCATTTCATCATTCACATGCTGGGAAGCAGCATTGTTCAAAAAATATTTTTATTCTTTAAGTTCAGAGTAAAGCATAATTAAAACCAATATTAATACAGCACCGTATCTAGTAACATATTGCATATACTTCTACTAAAGTTAAAGCTATAGATGCACATGTCTGAGTAAACTTCCTCAGTATCGCTAAACCTCAAATAGTTGGAACAATAAGCGGTTTAAGAGAGGATCTTTAAAATGGTAGACGACGGACAGACGACGGACGGACGGACGACGACGGGCGATGGCTATATTAGAAACTCACATGAGATCAGGTAAGCTAAGTGACTGTTGTAGAAGATTGTTCATTTCAGCGATTACCATAATTGATGACAGAAACCTTATATTTTGGTCCTAGTGTATACCCCTCTCCTTTCCACAGCGAACATGAGATCGATAAGCCCAAATTGACTCTAAATTAGTCTTAAAGGGCAATGCTCAGAAACAGACACAGTCGAATTCTACTTCCCACCCACAGCACCAAACGGTAAACAGTAATATGAAGTTACAACAAACATAGTTAGACAATACGAACGGATAGGGAAATTAACAGCTCAAGAAAATGAACAGCTCTTTCCCAGGTTAGAAGGTGGTCATGCCTTCAGCTTAGGCATACAGAGCTTTAGTTGTACCTATTTCCTATCAGTTTTGGCCTGCTAGGAGCTCTCTAAGCATTAGATTTTTCATTCCTTATAACCATGCGTGCCTTTCTCGGCCCATGTGGGTCGGGGTAGCTTACTAGGAAACACCGGCTTTCGACCCGGTTAACTGCTTATTCAAGGAGCTTATGGATCGAAAAAGAGCTGTTACACCACGAAGAAGTCATAGTTACCAAACGACCTGGTCATCAGGTCGTTTGGTTACTATGACTCGTTTTCGTTTCGTAACAGACTTTTTCGCTTCGTAACAGCCATTGTATATCCATAGCTAACCAGGCCCCGAGGTTATAAAACTTTTTTTCGTGCTCAACTCAGCTGAGCATGAAATTTTTTCTGCTGATAAATATGAAAATGCCAACTAATGTTGGCATTTTCATATTGATAAGCAGAGAAAATTGCATACTCAGCTAAACTGAGCAAGAAAACAAATGTACTTATCAGTAATTTGCTATTTATTAGCTGCTAAAATTTCATGCTCAGCTGAGTTGAGCATGAAAAAAGTTTTATAACCTCGGGGCCAGGGATGTCAAGAGCGCCTCTTGTCTGGTGTATGCGGCTGCCTTGTCTCTAGGTTGTGTTCCGGAAAACAGGGGTGTCTGTTACCTCCAGAGGCTTTTCCATGTCTTATTTGTGCGAACGTTCAGGTAACGCTTGAGGATAAATTAAAACAGAGAAATGCGCATCTGTTGCACTAAATATGGGATAGGTACATTTATATTTACTTTAAAAGTACATATATCAATATTTACTTTAAAAGTAAATATATCACCTGAAAGAAACAGAACAAGCGGAAGAAAAACTTATATTATCAAAAGACTACTTATAAGCCAACACTACAAAAATAATATCGATAAAACACAACGTATGCACCATCGGAGAACAACCAGAAATAAACTTCGGGAGCAAATGTGTAAGTGGTGCTTACTAGGGGTGGAATGGTTAATAGAATTTACAGAACCCAACCTTCGCCCTAGCTTTCAGAGTGAATTATACTGCTCACAAAAAGTAGGGGATATTTGACATAGAAGCGTGTAAAAAAAATTGATAATAATGGCTGGGTTAGTTTATTGTTGTATATTGAGAGAACATTATTCAAGTAACAATATTCAACTAAACCAGAAACAGTCAATGCAGGTCATGTGACCTAGAGCAGCACATGAAGGACTATGGGGTCTACACCTCAATTTCACATCGGCGAAAAAAATTCTTTTGGACCCTGAGATTCTGTAAATAATAAAATTCTCCACAATTTTCCGAACTGAAAACAACTACTTTGGCAGGCTTTATTGCGATATTTAAGGTGTAGGGCTGTTACAAATGTCACCATATGTGAGACAATTCACCACACAATGGTATCTTTTACTGCTACCATTATGTCCTGTGATAAAACCGCATGAAAAGTATCTGTATCTTGTCAGCTGAAGCATTAGGCGTCTGTCTTAATAAAGTTTGCATAAACATTTTTAGTCATTGCTGCACTGGATTCGTGTGAAATTTGGGTGTCGACCCCTTGTCTACTTCAAATTTACTCTAGGTCACGTGACAAGCTTAATCGTTTCAATATTCAAATTGAGGGTCTTTATGAATATTTGTTTTATGAATTATAACAGTTTAATATTCATTCACTTATCTTCCTTACTTCTGCTGCCATAAATGTCTTAATATCCCTTACTTATTTTGAGCAGTATATTTGACATCTGGTTTGGTTCTATTTGCTGTTCGTCACAAAAGCTTACGAACGTGTCCAGTTACCACCAGCCACCGAGGTTACTCCGTCATTTAGGTTTCAGATTGAAGAATAAAACGAATTATATTCATAAATGGGAACATAATTCTGCAATAAATATTGAATGGCATCTTTGTTTTCACGAAAGCGTTCAAATATTATGTCGTCTGATTCTAATAATAATTTTATCTAATCGAAAAACTGTTCTCTTGATTAGCGCAATAATGTCTGGCCTAACCTAATTTCGGGTTATGGTAATTTTGTTGATTAGACTGAATGATCGCATCACCAGAGAGGACAGAACAAACATACTCTTGTAGTTAGCAAACATTGAAGTACGAGAAAAAAGCTTTTGCCGACAGTTACCAAAAGACTATGCAAAAAGCAGAACCAACAACCCACTAAACAAAAACAAACAAGCAAATTCGGTGAATTTATATCCCCCGCCGATGTGGCCCTGATTTGTTGATGGGTTATTTTAAGTTGTATAAAATTTTGTTCACTTCTTACTTAGTTAAGGCTGAACTTGTGGATTGTACATAAAATTAAGGGCAATAACTCTGGGATAAGTAAGGGATAAGCTGAAGCTGATCTTCTTAAACACTTGCCTCAGCATCACTTCACTATGATGATACATTTTTAATTCAGTTACAAGAAATTTTGTTCATCGGTACCTTACTAATGGCTTATTTGTGGATTTTAAACCAATTCAAGGGCATTAAATCATGCACTACTGAAGCGATTATGACAAAACATAATGTGCACTGCTATGTCATGACAATACATAATTATTATACGTTTCATGAAATTCCATTCATTAGTTACTTAGTTATGACTCAATGTGTAATTTTAAACGACATCAAGGGCAGTAACACATTGCTTTTACTGATTAGAAGTAATTCTGACAAAAAGTAAGATGGACCAATGTGATGGATGGATGGATAACTTGTGATTTTACGTCCTTTTCAACAGTATTTCAGTTATATCAGGACGATGGAAGGATGATAATGAAAGACTGTGTGCAATGTGTTATGGTGATACATATTCAATATAAGTTTCATAGAATTCAGTTCTAGTGATGCCACTCTGATAACACTTTATGCGCATATCCATGTTATGGTGATACATATTCAGTTTAAATTTCATGAAGTTTTGGTAATTGGTTACTTAGTTGTGGCTATTTCATTGATTTTAAGTCAATTAAAGGGCGATCACTCATGCACTACTGAAGCCAGTCTGACGAAACTTCATTTGCACCAGCACATTATAGTGATATATACTCGTTTTAAGCTTCATGTAATTCCGTCCAGTGGTTACTTAGTTATGGCTCGTTTCATTGATTTTAAGTCAATTAAAGGGAGATTACCCATGCATTACTGAAGGCAGTCTGACGAAACTTCATGTGCATCAGCGTGTTATAGTGATATATAATTATTTTAAGTTTCATGATATTCCGTCCTGTGGTTACTTAGTTATGGCGCATTTCACTGATTTTAAGTAAATTAAAGGGGGATAACTCATGCATTACTGAAGCCTGTCTGATGAAACTTCATGTGCCGCAGCGCGTTATAATAGTGATATATATTTATTTTAAGTTTCATGAAATTCCATCCAGTAGTTACTTAGTTATGGTTCCGGACGGATGGAAGGAAGGACGGACAGACAGACGGATGGACGGACATGGAGAAAACTATATCCGTCCGCCGTCGGCGGGGGATAAAAAGTGAAAAAAAAGAAACAAAGGGATGTGGAAAGGTTGTATACAGTCTTTCACCCCGGGTTCAGAGAATGTTCGATTTTTGGTTGGTTGGTTGTTTTGGATTTGACGGCCCTTTGAGACTATTTCAGTCTATATCAGGCCGTTTCCCATAGAGAGGGAGAAAGAAAAGAGAAATGACAAATGAGAGAAAAGAATACAAACTACCCCCGCTCGCACCGACTGCAGGCACAGTAGGCCCTTGCCCTACTTTTATCCAAATACGTAAGACGCCCCGGCACCATCGCCCGACCATCACCCACGACAATGTTCGAAAAACTATGAAATAAGTAACAAGACACAAATACACCAAACACAGAGACCACCTATTTTACTTCAGATATGTATAAACATCTAAAGCCAACACAGCACATATGCACCGAATAACACAGGAACTAGAACAGCTAAAGACAAACATTGGGAGGTAAAACATGTTGAATCATGCACAAATCTGCGTTCCGATGTTGTTTGTCGAAGGCATATATGATTACCTCTTCATATGAACAACTCTTGTTTTACGATTTGAAGTATAACTACTACAGTGACTGCAGCCACAATGAAAGTGCTAAGCTTCTGGTGCTGGGAAGACTTATCCAGTCTAAATAAATGCATAACCGAAGACCAAAGAGCAGGACTTATCCCAGCAAGCACATGACATTTATACAACTTTGCCCTAACGTTATTGTCACTGGCCAAACGATGAAGATTCTTATATACTTAGGATACCATGAGTCTTTTATCTTCGACAATTTATTTTTAAAAATATTTCCTTTTCTAGATTTAATGACTTTTAGGCGATGCTTTGATTCTGTCAGTGTTTCAACACAGTTTAAAACCACAGATAATTTAAAAAAGAAATGTATTAGCTACATCACAGCCAAATAACGTGAATTTATACAACAATCATGATACCTTTAAGCACTCTTGTTTTAGTAGTTAAGTTCGTACTTCGAGAATCCCGTAAATTGAAGCATCTTTTTTGAAAGTTAATTGTCTGCCTCGGAAATGTCAAATGTAAATTCATTCTAAGCATTTGGTTCTTTATTGTCAAGTAAAGCCTATCGTGTACACGAAAAATTCTCGCAGCTGCTATTTAATCACATTTGAAACAAATATCCCGTTCATCTTTCTAAAATATTCAAATATCAAAAATTAGTAAAGCACGATTTTAACCAAACTTTTATAAATACGTCTAGGATAATTATGTGCCTGCGTTGCAAGTATTTCTAAAACTAATATGTAGTAAATAGTTTGCACACTCGTCAAACTAATCGGAACTTAATGATACTCTGACTGAGTGTAGTTAATATTTCCTAGCAATCAACCATAGGATCATGAATAAGTGTCCAAAACATTTTCGAGTCAGTCAAAATTGTTGGTATGTGTACTCATTTAAACCAAAGACAGTCACTTAGGGGATAACTGTATTCAAAATTGTCATTTGGGGAGGTAAATCGTCGGTTTTATGATTTACCTCCCCAAATGACAATTTTCAATATAGTTATCCCCATTCTAATGCACTTTTTAACATTTTCACCTTTCAGAGTGTACTTCTTGGAACCCATTGCAAGCGCTTCCAGCAGCGTAAAACCAAACGTCAGCCAATGAGAAGCGACGTTCTTAATGACGTCGGGGTTGCGACAGTATATCGCAGAATATACTGTCGCATATTTTTGACGTTATCCAATCAGACGTTGCGTTATATTTGTAAATGCATTAGAATATTGATTTCATTACCTGTTCTATTTTTCCCGGCTAACAACTGCTTTGAATTCTACATCAATATTACTCTGTTGCCGTTTGAATAAGATCTCTGTAACTGCGGTCTTGATGAGATAGCTTCTGCTCTTAAATTGCGGCACCTGAAGTTCCTGCAATGTACCTTTTTCACATTATTATCTCCCCTAACCTTGCGGCCCGTTACCTGGCGAGATTTCGTTTTATGCTTCAGTATGGTGATGCACATGTTTTGTGCTTCATTTAGTTTTTGCTTACATTGAAAACATATTCAACTAGCAAAATCTTGGCTTGAAGTGCATTTTATATGTTTTTGAGTCGTTCAAAAATTGTTAGCGGTCAGGGACAAGAAATGACAGAGTTTACTGTCCCCCGAGGATTCACGCCACTCTTTAGAGGCCCCATTGCTCTATCAGCGTGAAAATATCACTGCAAGCTTCTCAGAACAGTTTCGTCAATGTAAATGACCGTGTTTAGCCAGCTTTAAACAAATAAAACATTCTTGAGTTTCACATAAGAAGGGGCTGAAAACTTGACCTACTTTCGATTTTATTAAGTTAAATAAAATGGTAAAAATACCATGCACAGGCGTGTTTTCAAACACTTGTTGTCTCTTCTTTTTGCCAGTTGTATGACTCAATATATGCACATCAACCCGCATTTTATTGCCAAACGTGAAGGGTGAACCGCATTTTACAATGATTTGAATCAGGCGTTTTCACCACTGATAGGACTATGGAGCTTTAATAATCGATAATCAATATTTGCAGATCGAACAGGTAATGCAACGCACTACGAGATATGGGGAATTCATATTTTTCTTCTAGTTTTTATTTTAGTTTTTTTTCAAATTTACTTCCAGTTTCTGGAAATAAGATGCGGTTAAATGAGTTGTTCGCATTTGTATAATATGTATTATAATATAATAGTAATCCGATTAAGAACAAATATAATACAATACAAATATAAATATAATACACTATGTCATGAGATTAAAATCGGCTGTCCTCATGTGTATTTATGTATCTCAGTTTTTCTTCAATAATTGTAAAAAAGGTCAGCCTGATACATGCTGCATTAATTGTATTAAAGCCAATCCTTCAGATAATCTTATAAATATATTTACATTGTGGTAAAGGCATTATCTCAACAGAAATATTATCAATCGGTGGTTTGCCGATGACATAGACGCTCTTAGGAAGTACAAGAACTAGAAACCCTGGTTACAAGTCTCGACAAAAGTAAGGAGGAAAACTCTCAGGAGCTGGCGCAATTCAAACCCAGATCCAACCCAAGACACCATGTCGGAAAGATACAACACAAAATTAGTCACGACCAAAGACAACATCAGCGACAGCCATGTGAACAGCCCTTTCCCATGTAGGTGGTCAACGTGCTAGCCTGGACATCACAAACAATAAATCAATAACAGACATAGAACTAACAACACATAAAGAGACCAAGGACAACTAATATAGAAATGCCGCCTTGGGACGGCCAGTAATGAAACGACTGTGGGGCCCTACCGGCCCTCGGCCGACCAACCTCCGCCCCCTGCCCCGCCTCGGTTCATCAGTTTCTCAGCTGCCCAACCTAACAAAATCAACCACCGCCCACACAGCAGTCTTACATAAAAGCACCAACCCCGACAATAAGAACAAATTACTCGCAAAATATTTATCATCTTTTTTACCAATTTTCAATTTTTTAATGTCTGGGCTAGCCGTAACATAACAAAGCACATATCAAAACAGTCAAAGCGACAAACAACACATAAAACAACCTAGAAACGCCGTAACAGAAGTGCCGCCCTTGGACCGCCAGCAATGAAGTTAGTGGGGGCTTAACCGGTTTGTGGTCGATATAGGTCACTCAATCCTATTCCGGCTGGCACTCTTAAATAGTTGTACCTGTTTCAATCCTTTAATACATATTCAATAACTGGTCGGTATACCTAGCATGATACAAAATTCGGCTTAGACACAATAAAGTATGAATTCAGTGTTTGGGTGTTGTTGTTATATGCGTAGAAAAAGCTGAAAACAAACCTATGGTTATTCAATTGCTGTATCTGCTTCTGAATAACCTTCATGTGAAGACATAGTTTGATCTGAGTGAGAATTTCGAGGAAAAAGTAAAAGGCATACTTTCTCACAATAAATTTCAAACAGTAATTGTGCCAGATATTTTGGTTTCGTTTGCAGAGTATACCTGTATATACGAGCTATATTTACGAATAACTGACACTTATTACTAGAAGAATCTGTTTTCGTTTTTTTTTAATATGTGTCACATAGCGATCAGTCAAACCGATACTAAAAGAACACAATAGACAATGCTGTTATATATATGGACTAAAGATAAATGAACAAATCTCCACATTTGCCCGGCATTTTCATAGAGGGAAACATGTTTGCTTGCATAGATGACGAAGATCTCTGAAAACGGGCCACTATTACAGGAGAAAAAAGTTTTTTTCCTCAAAAGAGCTAATAGAAACACACACACACACACACACACACACACACACACACAGAGAGGAAATTACTTACCTCAGCTTAAGAACTGAAGCTAATCTATATCAATAACCTTTTTGCATATTAAATAAGCCGCGACACGAAAAAAACAACAATGTGGCCGAGCGCCCAGCGCAGACTCAGATCAGCCTAGGCATTTGCCTGGTCCGCTAAGACTTTTTGCTAAGCGCTTATATGGTAGCTAAGGGTCTCGGCTACCTCCATGCGGACAGCGAAGACTCTGATCAGGCTGGGCGGATGCCCAGGCTGATCTGAGTCTGCGCTGGGCGCACAACCACATTGTTGGTTTTGTCGTGTCGCGGCTCAAATGTTCATCAAAGAAAAAAAAATACGTCTTTGACCTTAAGTGTAATAATTGCCAATTATGCTTTTTCCTTCAGTGTAAAACAATACTCCCATGGGAGTCTGTCAACTGTCTAAATAATCTAGTCGGCTGATCTACTTTGGTAATATATGTTTATTAAAGGAAAACATTTTGATAAACAGAATAGCAGAATAATTGCAAATAGTTACTTTGCTGATTTAGACTGTATAAAAATGGTCATTATCAGCGTATTTAAGGATTTCCTTCACAAACCGTCTCCTTGGGTAACCTTACTGTATGACAGTTCGTCACTCATAGTTAATATGAGCCGCGACACGAGAAAATAAAAAAAAAAGTGGTTGTGAGCCCATCGCAGACTCAGATCAGCAGGCAATTCGACAAGTCTGATTGGACTCTTCGCTTAGAGCTTAAGGGTAAGCTAACGGTCTAAGCTACCTTAATGCGGACAGTGAAGACTCTGATCGGACTGGGCGAATGCAAAGGTTGATCTGAGCAGGGCGCACATGCCACTTTGTTGGTTTTACTCGTATTGCGGCTCATATGAAACATAACCAGAAACTGACACAAAAATCGGAGCAAAATTAATGTGTTGTGGAGGGACGAACGGACGGACGGAAGGAAGGACAACGTATAAACGGTATACCCTCCTCAAACAAGGTTGCGTTGAGTATACTCTCTTTCACTTTCACATCGCTACCACAACAGTAAAAGGGGAAAAAAGTAGAAACAGTAGGCTTCAGCTCTGAATGTCAAACAAAAAGAATATGTAAATCGCAGTGAACAAACTTTGCCCATTTCCCTAAAAAAGGTGATCACCAAGGTACATGTAGCCTCCACATACCAAAAAGCATTCGAAGTTTAAATGAAATCTGACAAATGACAAATTTTATTCAGTACAAAAACATGTTTACAATAAATGGTTAAGGCTGTTAAATAACCCAATATCGATTAGTAAGACAAGTAAAAAATGATAATCCTCATCCTTTGTTCCGTTAGAGATACAAGCCTGACAGAATCTTTCAGGTCTTGATATGTCGTTCCGTCCTTTTTACCGTCCCGACATGACCTTAGTTGTTTACCGTGGACGTTAAGCATCAAATCAACCAACCAACCGTCCTACGCGATCGACAGTCATTTGTTATCGATACCTTTCTTTTGGTCGCGAGATTTTCGAAAGAGATTACATCATTAAGTCACGTTGACCTTTGATACAGTAGTCTGAAGCATTGCTTCTAATTCAGTGAAAAAAAATCAAATAAACATATTTAGAATCAAGGCAAGATCACTGTACTTATAAAACAGCATGCAGTTTGTCCATTTTCAATTATACCCATAAGTTGTTGCAATAAATTCATTGGATGTTCCAGTTTTGTACTTTCCGCAACGGTTACCATGGATGCTTCTCATCTGTTTATTTACTGTATAGCGCTATAAGTAGAACCAGTTGCAGCGCATGACTTAGTTGGATTTCATAAGTATGGAAGCGCAAACGTATCATAGGTATTTCTCAATTCAAGACAGAGAATTTGATAGTTTTATCGTATTGTAGCTAACACTTGTTATTCCTGCTGAAAAGCTTCTTAGATTTTAAAACAGCTTAAGCTCAATGTATATTACATTGTAGAGTGTCCCAGCTGTGAACTACATGTACCAGACGGTATGGGGAGTCTCATGTTGTAAAAATACAATGATTTCCAACATCATGCTCTCAACAAATTTCTAGCAGTACATATTTTAGTGACGTAAAATATCTTTATCACTGATTGTTAATGTTAGCTTTAAAAACAAAGAAGAAAGTAACAGACGAGTTTCGTCATATATATGAATGATTTGCAACAATTACACAGAGCGGGTCAGTTTTGATATGCAAAGGGAATCGATAACATATGACGGTCTATTTTATCGGTCAATTTCGAAGATCGTATATCTGGGTCAAGAAGCAAAACAGTTGGGTCGAGAAATGGCACCGAAAATAAAGAGGGAAAACGCGAAGTTTTACGCAAACAAGTTGATCATTTGTTGACGTTGCTGTGCTGCGTCTACACCGTAATACTGTATTAAGATGAACGATAGCACCGCCTTCGGGCGGTCAATAATAAACTTACCGATACAAAGTGTTGGAGGAGAGGTGGGATGGGGGTGACTATTTTGATGCATCAGCTCTCGCTCTAGTGCCTACAATGTTCTTAGCAATTGAGAAATACGTAAGGACCTATTAGGAAGCCCCAGCGCAATGATCAGTAATCGGGCTACTGCCGGCTACTATAACAACCACGCACTGTTTGGTCTTTATCTAATTTAAGCGACTATGTAATATAAATCTTCCTCATCTAGCCAAGTTGATCACATTCATTGTAGCGCTGCTTTTGAAAACTGTTGTCATTACTAAACTAATTTCCACAGATGAAATTGGTAAGTCTGGTGTAATGCAGACGCTTTCTGGATATCTAAAACTAGTCATTTTAGAAGCAATAACTACATAAGAGAAACGAAAATAGCATATCCCTTTAGGAATGTTTACAGTCAACTCTTGATATTTAGAGCACTGATATTTCAAAGTACCCTCTCATATCAAAGAATATTGTTTGGATACATTTCCTTTTTTCATTTTCATTTTAACTAATTTTATCTCTAACTACTGATATCTCAAAGTAAGTTTTCTGGGACAAGAAATTAACCTTGAGATATTATTGACTTGGGATGAACTCCGACTTAGACATATCGGAATTTGACGGTATGATAAACAATATGTCGTTAAACATTTAGCACTGGGTTAAGCAGAAATATGTTTTGAAACAAACTTTAAATTAGTTAAGAGGTCCCAAAGCAGAATAATATAAACTACTATTTTACAATTGATTATGGGGTGATTTTGATCGCTGTTAAACAGCACGTTACATTTGCTTAAGTAACGTAGAAAAACTAGAAGAAAATAATCCCTAGGAAGTGTGAAAGTAACTTCTGTTATACTGAGTCCGTATGTGAGCAATAAAATGCGCAACATAAATGACGATATAATTGTTCGGAAACGTGTTCTAAGTAATATTGTTTAATTGCACCATCAGCCCCACATATGAAGTAGTGGAAGACAAAATCTAACGCATTTCTGATTACTTTCAGTGAAAGGCAAACCTTGCAACCCTCATAACAAATTTGCTTTCAAATCAGTTATGTGTGTTTATGGAATATTTGATTTAAATAAAAGACATCAGAAACAAAATTAAATACAAATAAAACATCAGGACCAAGGAGGGTGAAAAAATATGAACATATCTTCATTCATTCATTTTAATCCTCCGTTTCAATGCTCTATTTCATTATTATTTATGCAAATAAAATATTTATTTTTTGTTTAACCCCGCTGGACTTCGTTACTGGTCTTTCCTAGGCAAAATAATATAAAGTTTGTACAGTTTTATAGTGACAGACCGCAGAGCCTTTCCTCGTGGCTCATGGTTTTGATAACTATGTCTACTGGTATATTTGCTTCTCCTGTTCTTCCCTGCGTAATATTATACAGCCTTGCTAAATTCATCTTAATGGGCTGTTTCAAAACCGACTTATTTCAGTAGGCTTGCTGATTGGATGAATGGATCGATGACGCGACTTTATGTCCTTTTCAACAGTATTTCAGCCATATCAGGACGATGGAAGGGTGATAATTAAAAGTTGTGTGCAATGGAAACCTGTTTACGGTAGGACTGATTCTCTCAAGCGGGACTCGAACCACTGTCCGCTAGATCAGAAACCAGCGCTTAACCCCTGAGCTACCGGGGCTCCTAGTACACTTGCTGAATCAGACACAAAACTGACATATGCCTGTTGTCAGGTACAGTCTGTAGTGTTAACAATGTCTTGGTGTCCACAAGTTAACTGCCAAAATTCACCCATATCCCTCCAACAGTTATCATTTTATGCTCGAAAATGTGGTTAGGTCAGAAGGGTATGCTTTTTGTGTGCCATTGTTAAAGCAACTGGTTTTTTTAGGGGAAAATAACAACGATTACCATTCAATAAACTAAAGTCAGTTAAGCCGCGACACCAGAAAACCAACAAAGATCAGCCTGGGCATCCGCCCAGACTGATCAGAGTCTTCGCTGGCTGTATGGCGGTAGCTTAGACCCATAGCTACCCTTTGAGTGCTAGCTGAGAGTCTGGTAGAAATGTGCAGATGCCCAGGCTGATCTTAGTCTGCGCTGGTTCACAACCACTTTGTTGGTTTTCTCGTGTCGTGGCTTATTTGAACTTTTAAGTTACTTTGACAACTTGGAATGACTTCACAGCAGGAGAGTTTTGTTTGTTCCACAAAACACAAAGGAGTAAAATAAGTTATCGGAAAAGGACAACCGACGGTCGCACAGTGTGATACACGTCATTAATAAGCCAATCACTTTTATAAAACATTAGAAACGCATCAGATCCGCGGCTTGCAAAAGGAGAGCTTATCACATCTCGAAATGAGTACAGCAACGGTCGGTTTGTATCTTAGTATTAATCTTAGTATTAATCGCTTCAGTGGTTTGTTTTTTTTTCATTTGTGAGAAGTATTCCATATATGATAATAGATACAATGTTCTGTTTATATGCTTGTTTTGCTTTAACATTAGGTACGGAACTTCATTTTAGGCAGGATAATTATTCTGATTGTTTACATTTCCTCTGTGTATTATCCTTTCAGCAGATTCTAGAAACGACATTCAAATTTTTAATAAACATCCTCATGTTAACTTGAATTGGCACACACCAAGGAGAAACAACTCAACGATGTCATTCATTGCCCTTCCAAATTGGGGTCGCTAACTCGCCCCTCTAAGAGACAATATTGCTTTCCTTTAAAAATATACCTATTTTGAAGGGGTCCGTCGCCCTGGGAAGCAAACAAGAAGGCACATAATTGAGCCGCGACGATACAACAATTGAAATGGCATGTGCGCCCAGTGCAGACTCAAATCAGGCTCGGCATCCGTTCAGTCTGATCAGATTCTTCGCTTTGCGCTTAAATGTAGCCAAGCTCGCTACATGTGGACAGTGAAGACCCTGGTCAGACTGAGCGGATGCCCAGGCTAACCTAAGTCTTTGCTGGGCGCACATGCTACTTTGCTGGGTTTTTTTCTCGTCGCGGCCAATATGTTGTTCTCCTTTGCAGAAATGGTAGAAAACCAGGAGGTGTACCCATACACCCTTAAATATTGGGAATTATCTCAGTTAATTTATGAAAAGCAACGCAGAGACATGAAACTTCATTTCTGCTCATTTCGAATATGTTGCTGCAGCTCTTGATTTGTCAGCAAACTTTTTACAGTTATATAGCACCTTTGTAAGGGCAGTTGCAGTGCCCTCCTGATATCAACTTTTTATATCCCGCCACACGGTATAGGTGGGGTATTATGTTTTCACGAAAAAATCTATATAAAATCAGAGTTTGGAGCAACTTTTCTGAAACTTACAGCAAATGATCAGCGATAAAGCCTCCAGTGATGTTCAAATTTACCCCCATGGGAGTTACCTCCCCCTGCCCCTAGCTATATACATGCATAAAATGATGATAAAATCTATATAAATTCATGTGAAACAGATTATTCAGAAACTTACACCTGATTATAGAAGTAATGAAAGCTTCTTGTGGTGATTAAAATTCAACCCCTAGGGGGTTATCTGCCCCTGCCCTGTGGCCACCTTCATGTTTAAAATCACTAAAACTGTATTTGGTTAGAGTTGTAAGTGATTTATCGGAAGCTTATAGTAAGTGATCAGAGTAATGAAGTGTCCTGTCATGAATTAGACTTTTTTCCATGTACATTGGGGTCTAGCTGCCCCTGCCGTGGCCTAATACAGAGAAAAAATTAGTTTGGAAAAATTGGCGAGTGAAAAAGATTTGCAGTGGCGGGGTATCACGCAGTCGTTTGCGATGCTTTTATTTATCTTTGAAGTTTTCTCCTTTTACCGCACTATTGAACAAGTGCGTATTCTTATCGAATCAAAAGTGATTGTGTCGACTGAAATTTTGATACGTGTTTAAGCTCTGAAACTATTGTCGGCAGCAATTATTCAAACATCAGGAACAAGCCAGGCTGGATATGCTAAAGTGCAAATTGAAGCTGTGTACAAGAAGAGATACAGTGTATAAAACACGATTTTTTTCTGGAAAAGATGAGCAACGCTTCATAATTTAGTGAATCTTCGTAACGTAAAATTGAATACAATATACTAAGAGCTATAGATCTTCTACGAATTTTGAAGACTGATTACACTTTCTAGTTCAGTGGTGGTAAGGTTTATTCACTGAATAAGTGATGTCACACCTGTCTGATTTAGCATACTATGCATGTGCAATCAATGCACTGTTCAAAATCTCTTACCTGGCTAATTGTGCGTAAATACATGCTTAGAAGCCATGCATCCTATGACTCCTTAAAAGGGCCAAACTCTGAACTTCATGATTCGAATGCTAATACTCTACTGTTGAAATATTTGAATTGGTTTCTTAACTAAAACTAGATATTTGTGGAAACTGGACCGAAAACAGCTATTCAGAAGACCTTAAATAAAGTTCATATGCAATACTGAAGGGCTTGAGAAACAGCTTTCAAACTATTTAAAAGAACTTGTTGACTGGCTTTCGCCATGGCAATTTAGGCTTGGCAGAATTGATGTTTATCAATATTTCTCTTTGCATAGACATCACTGGATTCTGATATCTTTCCGTCTTTATCTTATTCATTTTACTGTTTACCATGTACATGTATATACTTGGATTTTTACTCAAAGTGATATAAAAACACAGGTGTGAATGTGGTCTTACAAGCAAATAAAATTCCAAAATGATCTGTAAAACTTGCACCACCTCACTAAATTTTGGGACAAAAATATCTGGGCAAACACTGTAGACCAAGACCAGACTGTTCAGGGACTGCAGTAGTATTTCCCATTTTGCCAGCACCTTTGTGCCAAATTAATAAAAGTCAAATCAGTGAATGTAAAATCAACTTAATTTAGGTTTACAATGACATCTGCTGCAGATATGGCTTCTGACAATATTAAAGCTGCTATAAGGTATTATATCAGGCATAAGCAGTCAGCTGTAGCAGAATAGGTTTAAATTGTGCTAAAATGGGCAGTCAACCTTAGCAAAAAGTGGACTTGTCGGTTCCGCATCAGACCTGTTCTTAAAATTTGTATAATAGCTATAACATGGTCTTACCCGTAATGTAACCGACTAATCATATGCAACATTATTTTCACTGTTAAGGTCAAGAATACGTAAATGGCTGGCGCAATTTATTACGTGCGTCGCGAAGGACGCTACGTCACGAAATACTTCCTAGTCAGTGTTATTTTCAATATGGCGGCCCCCATCGGACATTCAATGATAACGTCAAACATGGGGAAAACGGAAAACAATTTTCTTGTATATATTATGAGAAAGCAACATTATTCCTGTCAAGGTTTATGAAACACATCACTTGACATTGTGTCTGAGAGCGAGGTACACAACATGTATCGAAAACAGTTACAATAACGGCAAAATTCGCAATCTTTAATCTTACCCCGTTTGTCACTTGTAAATCTCTGCCCTAATCCATGTATATATATATATATATATCAAGCATGCTTTGCATGGAGATCGATGTGTCAGCTGGCAATGTGTACAACGTTTATTCAAGCCATTTGCTGATATTGCAATATTCTTTTTTTCCTGTATGTTTGAAGTTATTTCATCAACATTAGTTTACTCATACAAAATTAATGAGAGAGAGAGAGAGAGAGAGAGAGAGAGAGAGAGAGAGAAAAGACAGATTGACAGACAGACAGAGTTTCATGTGTGTAACAATTTAAGGCTGGCCGGAATACATGTTCCCTCCCTGTTTACAGGGCTCACAGGACTTTTCAGATACACAAATGAAAGGCGGAGCCCATATTTCTCCTTTCGCTGCGTTATCCTTCCCTGATTTGAAAAAGCTACCCATTTACTGCTGGCTTGACAAAGAGACTTTTCCAGTCGCTAGCTGGCCGAATTTGGATTCGAACCCGCAACCGTCTGCCTCATAACCGAACGTCCGCGGCGCCGATGGGATTGCGCATCCGAAATAATTAATAAACCAAGTAAATGTGTGCCGGCTTTATGGGATCGGTATTTAATATTTATTATAATGCCGATTTTTTGCGATTTTAATACACATATTCTTTCAGGACATCGAAAATTTTATTTTTGATTACAAAATAAGAATGATACAATATTTCTTCCACTTGTTGTAGGCCGTTGCCAAAGATATAGCGGGCCTCTTACTCACACTGCCCCTACGGCCACTACGCTACAAGAAGTCTTTATCTTTACATATCCCGTCGACGGTGGATTTGGAAGTTGACCTTGTAACTTACCATCATCTCGATATGACTGAAATACTGTTCAAAAGTCAATTTTATTTGACTACCATGAGCCACACGGACAGCACACGAGTCGTCAGTAATATGATACATGCACACAGATCAGCCTGCGCATATGCACAGACTAATAAATCTCTTCGCTGTTCCTCACGGAATCATTGTTCCAGAGGACAATGGTAAGGTTGGGCGGATGCCACTGATCTGAGCTTCCGCTGGTCGTATATATGTCCCAAAGAACCCATTTTATCATGGCACGGCGCATTTTGTGATTTAGGACAGCGCAGTTTTTTTTTGTGCGGCTCAGTCGTGTCGGCTGCAGTTACCGTATTACTGTTAGAAGTGTGCTTGCAAGTTTTACTAATTTTTGTTTACGAGTCTGAAAAATAAATTCTTTCACTTAAGCCTCGTTCACGCCACTAAAGTTTCTTTGTCACAGAATCTTTAACAAAGAAATTTTGCAAAACATTTTGCGTTAACACGGAGCAAATTATTTGTTAAAGAAAATATGGCATGGATTCTTTGTCAAATAAACTTTGGCAAGGAAATACTTGCTGCTGTGTTAACACGATCGAACATTATTCGTCAGGGTTACCTGGACAAATAAACTTTGCCCGTGTGAATGGCCAACCATGCCACATTTTCTTTGTTAGATATACTTTGTCAAAATCAAACCGATTTGATTATGAGTAAAGTTTTCTGTGCTTATCTCCATCTATTAGCTAGTTTCTTTGTTACATATTCTATGGCAAATTTTCTGTTCACTCGGACGAATTTTGTTTGTCATAAAAACTTTACCATATAAATTTGGCAATGAAAATGTGATATATATTTTTTCATGCACACGAGCAAATTTTTCTTTTCCAAACCTACTTTGTCACAGAAACTTTGCTCGCGTGAACGAAGCTTAAAGACACATTTTTTTCTTTAACAAATTGGGGTGGCACACTTTGATAGCTCCCAATAAACAGTGCTTAGGGCCACAGCTTACATCAAAGGATTGTCTTATCTAGGTGATTATGAGGGGGTTATGCCAGTGACAAATTCCAAAAGTGGGGCCTAATATGGGGAAACTGATATTATCCTGTAGATGCATCTACTTTAAACAATTTAACAACAAGAACAAAAAACTAATGAGTTAAAAAAAAGTAATTCATAATAAAGAAAAAAAAATATTATAATTTTCATTTGATCTATTTTTGATTTTATTGTTTTATTTTATTTTTTTATTTTTTTGTCTGATCCGAGATAATGGTTGTACAACTGTTTTCCTTTTTTTTCTTTGATTTGTTTATGATTATTTTATGTTAAAGTAAATGCAAAAAAAAAAGAGAAGGTTTCACTGTCTGCTAAAAGCTAAACATATGAAAGTTTCTGGCATTATAAAAAATATAAAAATGACTTTTTGCTAGACATATGTAAAACAGTCATATAAAATTTGCAAACCAAACAAAGAGATAATTATTTTAATTTTATTTTCTAGATCTGATTTTATGTGATATTTTGTGAAAAATTATATAAACATAGACACATATATATGCCCAAAACTTGAAAAGGCGAAAATAAAGACAGAATGTGCATGCTGATTTCGAATACTCATTGATAACGTAACTTTCGTGTGAACAATATGTCACATCTATGTAGACCGTAATCATGTTTTTTTTGGTTTTTGTTTGCTTTTTAGCTGTGCAGGCTGATTTGGCATAACTTGAATATTAACAGTAAATATTCAAATCAGCTGTCACATTGTGTAGATTGGTCATAGTCTTCAATTTTGCTTTTTAGGAATCGTAGACTGTTTATGCAAACATGATTGACTGATTAGACTGCACATGCTGATCTAAGTCTTCTGTATGCGCCAACGTTGTAATTTATGAGTACCTATATTTGCATGGCATATTTTAGTAGCCCTTGGCATAAAACAGGTTTTGAGCAGATTATGGCAGCACTGTTCAACACATCTCTATGCGGGTCTTCAAAAACAGTCTGATCAAATTATCATCTGTTTATAACTATATTCTGTCTTTTCCCTTGACAATTGATTTCCCTTTATCTGGCCCCCTACCTGTACTTCAGTGAAAAGTCTTCTGGGATATTTTATCTCTGAGCAGCATGTTTCAATAAACGGTCATTAGGGTATTATGCAATCAAAAATGTGTCTTTAAGGCATTCATCATGAGAATCCTATCAGTCCTCATCTTTCCGTATTCTCATAACGGTCTTAGCATATCTTATAACGTCGCCAGTTAACGACTGCAACGTCGCTTATAAATGACGTCGCGGAATGGCGTAAATTTATACATACCTATGCTTCCTTATCAAGCACTACTTGAAAAACGAACTCGGTAGTCAAGGACTTTTCTTAACTCATTTTAATCGACAAATCCTGTGACATAAAATATCAGTTTTTGAAAAAAATCTATGTAGTGGTAAACAAGCTGTGTATGTTTAAATTTTAAAATCTGAGATTTTTCATCGCATTCCCATTGCCATCAATGGAAACGGCCTCAAAATTTCATGTATTTCAATCTGATCTAGCGACTAAACGAACTCGGTGACCTATCTTTTTTATTGCACCATTCGATGTAACACATGAAAATGCACCCCTGCGCAAAATTTAAAAAAATTCTATGAATGTGCCATTTACGTATTCATGACCTTAGCTATCCCAAAGCTTTGCAGTGTCGCAGGGGCACTATAAATGACTGCAACAATCTTTTCCGGCCTGATATAGATTAAGGTTCCCATGTTGTTCTGGAAAAGTCCATCACCATGCATTAATCTCTTCCTTTGTCCTATTTTTTACCCTACCTTGTAGAAACTCTTTATTTTTCATAAACAGAAAATACTCAAGCGGTGACTAAATCGCCTTTGTTTCAATTTCTTGAAGTGCTCAGCCGTACGTCGTATTCTGCATTGGCTGCTTTGATCTTTCCGCGAACCTTCTCATTAGTTATACCAGATGTAAATAATGTTCAGTTACATAATATCTCAAAGACCTGGATTATGTAGTGTCCGGGTCTGCATTTAAAAGGCATACAGACAAAGGGATCTGGCGCAGGGCAGATCAGTTTCCCCTCCGATCAAGTAGATATGCTGACATCTCTCCAAACTGGCTTATGCTTTATTAGGACTGATGTGCCCTGAGAGAATCTTAGATTAGGGCCGTCATTTGAGACAACCGCCCCTAGATACTTGGAACATATATTTGTGCCTAACTTCTGTATTTTATCGTGATTTCCCTTCGGATGCCGAAGGCGCATTTTGTCATCAGTTTCATCTTCTCGCATTATATCCATTTTATATCATGCGCAAATGTTATCTACATTCTTAACTTGACTACTGGGGCCGTATTTATTAAAAGACTCAAATGGTTGCTATGCTGACTTAGGCGAAATTTCTATGAAGGAGATTCTTTACAACTATGAAATTTGCTCTGGAGGAACAGTATAAAAAGGACTATCTCCCCAGACCAAATTTCATAGTTGTAGTATAGTACAGGTGCTCGATGACACCAATTCAGCATTTGTAGCCTTGTCAATGACACAAAATAGATGGTTTTGATATTTTAATTCCGCAAAGTGGGCCATAAGGCCGCATGCCTAACTTATCAGAGGTTTTATTTTTGTTGCTGGTTGATGATCCCTAGTTTTGGCGGAACTGGAGATTGCCTTGTCAGGGGAGTGACTCATTGGAATGGGCAGCTATTCTTCTGGAGTAAAAACAAATTTTATTGTTTATATGTCACTGCAAAAAGGGTCCAGCTACAAGTTCTTACAATATTATTTATAACCTATCCTCTGGAACAATAGTACACATTTCAGATATAAGTTTCAACCCTTCTTCTTCTCAACATCATGTTATTGGTCTTTGTTTAAACAGCAATCATAATCTCTTCCCATCTGCCTGAACAACTTTCACTAGTATTATATCAGCCTTTGCGGTATTCCCCTATTCCAGTGCTGCTCCTGCCGTTAAATGTTCTGTTGGGTGCTGAGTGCAGTCCAGAGCCACATTATCCCCGCAACTCCCATGGTTGTATAGTTATAGTTGCCTTGTCTGTTGTTTGGTCTATCGGGGTTCTTATGATTTTTTTTCTCTTTTGCTTCTGTATTTCAGTGTTGTTGTTTGATACCCAAGGGATCTCCAGGTGTCGTAACACGTTATTTCTGTCGAGTACTCATCTTTGATTCATCATAGTTTTTATCCGACATTTTTCTATTTCCCATTATAATTCATTGGTGAGTCAGAAAAAGCCTTTCATGAGGACCGAACACCTTACATATATACCTATGTTGTGGTTCCTCATTGTTGGTTTGCAGTATGTCCGCTTGTATGTTGACGTCTAGCAATGTGGTAACCTGTATAGCTAGCTCTCCACTTTGCTTTCTCTTTTGTTTTGTAATTTAAAATAGAAAAAGAGATGTTTCACGTGTTTCATATAATCGGTTCTTGATAAATTGATGCTTTTAGTAATTTGTCGTGTCGTTCCAAGGCAGTACTAGACTAGGTTAAAGTCAGGTAAATTCGGACAGCGGGTAAAATCGAACAGTGACATTGTTTCCTTTATACGTCAGTTGTTGGGAATTAAAACAAAAATAACTTGGCAAACAGTGAAAATCCTGATGAGACGGCTTATTATGAACCGTCTTATCTGGATTTTCACTGTTTGCAACGGCATGTCCGAATTTTTCCTGCTGTCTAATTTTACCTGACTTGACCTAGTGTAGCTCCTTACTGTTACTTGTTCGGGTTGCCCAATTCAATGCTTCGTTCACCTGTTGTATGAGTGATTTTTGTTGTTGTTTTTTAGTTGGGATAGGTAAATGCCAACTGTCTGGGGCCAAGCATAATTATTTTTGTTTGCACTTGCCGATCTAGAATTTTTTGGAGGGCAGTAAGGTCGGGTTTTTCTCTTTTTATTCAATTCCTGCAAACTATGAAAACAACAACACCAAATACTGGTACTACATACTATTGGACATTAAAACTTTGACCATACGCTGAGTTTATATATTCGTGGCTGACAAACTACTTGGGGGTCATCTCAAATTTAAAAGAATCCTAGTCACAATTGATGCATACTATAGCGGAAAGACAGATCAGCCTGCGCCTTCGTGCAAGCCTGTAATGAATGCCACGCCGGTATATAGGGATGTCCAAGGTGGTCCTTAAATCACAACGTGAGAAGAAATGAACGGATGGCTATGAAATTTGCCGATACTAATTGCCATCATGTGTTGCAGTTTTACGTCCTTTAGAACAGTATTTTCATATCAGGACGATGGGACATTGATAGTGAAAGTCTGGGTGCAATGTAGCCCCATTTACAGTCGGAAAGATTTCGCTTCTCGCGCATCTCTAACCCGGGTCCGTTAGATCGGCAGGCAAGCGCTGAGCCTACTGATGTGGATCATCATACAGAGATATAATGATACATATGTCATTTGGGCGTATTGTTTGTGGGCTGTTAGATTTCCATTCTATCGTCATAGCATATATTATGATCCAGTCATGTCGTTTCGCTGCCTGTTATTATTGATTCAAGAGTATCAGGTACGTACTACGACTGAGGGAGTTTGTCAGTAAGTTAGAAACCTGTCGTCTTCAAACGCAAGCCAAGCGCTCTGGACAAACGATCCTTGTTATCTCATAAGTTTGTACTAGCATGGACTGGATGGTGAGGGTGGTTGGCGTTTGGGTTTTACGACTCTTTTAGATAGTATTCCAGTCTCTTCGAGCTGCTTCCAGAGAGAGAGCAAGAAAGAAAAGGTATAGATAGGATAGATGAGACTAGAAAAATCCAAACAAAGCCCATCCCGCACCTGCTGCAGGCCGACCGGCCCTTGCCCTACTATTAGCCAAATTAGAAGAACGCCACGGCATTGAATGTTCAGCAGCACCATCGCCCAAACCGACCACCCCTAACATGGAATGGAAAAATCACGCAACATAAATCAGGGGCGACTAACTTAATTTGTCATGGTTGAAATATAGGCTGACAGCCGATAATACCAACCAACAGTGGACCTATCCGGTACTGTGCAAAGTAACTGTACTAAGTCGACCGTTAATTCGGTCGAAAGCTATACCAGTCACGGTAAATGATACTATTGTAAATGGGCGTCGACCGGGCTGGTATTGGTGTCGATTGTCCCAGTCGACAACCACTTTTGCATGTGCGGTAACTGATTGGCTAGGTCGAAAACCAGGTTGGGAAACTGGTATTACCCTCGAGATTAATTGATTTTCCTCATTTTTGTTTTCTTTTCTCTCGACCACATTCCTCTCTCTCTCTCTCTCTCTCTCTCTCTCTCTCTACCTATTCAACCATAACCCAACCTACCATCCAACCATCCATTTATCCATCATTTTATCTGTCGTTCCATTCCTCCTCCATGTTACCTACCTCCCTAATCTTGCCCAGCGGATACGTATCGTCAAAATGACGTCGTGATGACTTCGGTGTGACGTCATTTCGTAGAACCGACGTCAACAAGACGTCATGTGCCTGCTTGTGTTTATCTGTCTATCAAGGAGCTCCGGTAGCTTAGTAGCTTAAGCAGTGGCCCGCTGATCTAGCAATCCCGAGTTCGAGCCCCGCTGTTGGCGGGAATCTTTTCAATCGTAAACGGAGTTCCATGGACATAGCCTTTCATTATCATCCACCCATTGTCCTGATATGACTAAAATACTGTTAGAAAGGACGTAAAATCGCAATTCATCCATCCATCCAGCCACCCATCCATCCATCTACATGTATTTATTTATATATCTACCTATTGATCGATCGATCGATCGGCCTAGCCATCAATCCATCTGTGCAGAAGTGCAGGCTTATTATCGTCTTCGCTGTTCGCACGAGCTTTAAAACGTTTTCTCATAGCATGTGCCAAGTATCAAGCTGTAGGCAAACCCGTCTTATGAATTGGTTCACTCCCAACGGGCACATGACGTCAGAATTACGTCATATTGACGTCGATGCGACGTCACCATGTCGCATCGACGTCAGTACGACGTCATTTCAACGTCATGTGCCTGCTGGGCTGTACTGCTTTTTGTGACGTCCTGTTTTATTCTCGGCAAAACGTTGCCCTTTCAAACTGAAACAATGCTTTGAGGAAAAAATTCGAACCTCCAGAGGTAGCTTTTTCCCCTTATGGTTTGATTGATTGATTGATTTATTGCTTAACGTCCACGGTAAACATCTATGGTCATGTCGGGACGGCCAGTTAACCTAACCACACTATTCCTGGGCAGGCTGAGACCTCCTAAGCGGTTAACCAGTACTAAGTGCACATACTTTCGCCAGTAACTGACAACTGCTCTTCTTAAACCAGCGGAAGGAGAAACGAAAGTATGTGGCCAGACCGGGTTTCGAACCCAGGACCTCTGACTTATGAGTCAGGTGCCCTACCGATTGCGCTAGGCCCGGCTCCCTTATGGCTTGACTCTTAAGTAAAAAGCGAGGCCAAAGATACAAATGGCAGACTTGCTTCCCCTGAAAGTGTACCCGTGCATGCAGGCAGTCAGGTCAGAGTCTTTGCTGTTCGCACATTATGCTCGGATCTTCAGGAATCTTACAAGCACAAGTTGAAGTGTTTTTTTTTTGTTTTTTTTTTGTTGTTGGTGATGTTGTTGTTTTTTTACCATTAGGCCGATCTGGGTCTTCTGTCTTTATTTAATCAGACTATTCGTACTGTATAAAAATGGAGCCTCAGTATGTTAAGCGCTGGCCTGCTGATCTAGCGGTCTGGGGTTCTAGCCCCACCGGAGGCGGAGATCATTTTAATCATAGACTGGCTACATCGCTTTCATTATCACCCACCCAGCGGCCGGCCCGGGTAGCGCAATCGGTAGGGCACCTGACTCGTAAGTCAGAGGTCCTGGGTTCGAATCCCGGTCTGGCCACATACTTTCGTTTCTCCTTCCGCTGATTCAAGAAGGACAGTTGTCAGTTACTGGCGAAAGTATGTGCACTTAGTACTGGTTAACCGCTTTGGAGGTCTAAGCCTGCCCAGGAATAGTGTGGTTAGGTTAACTGACCGTCCCGACATGATCTTAGTTGTTTACCGTGGACGTTAAGCATCAAATCAACCAACCAACCAACCCACCCAGCGTCCTGATATGGACGTTAATTCGCAAGTCGTCCATCCATCCATTCTGTCTGAACATATTGGTGTCTTATAAATAATGCATAAGGCTACAGACAGACAGACGGTCTGTCAGACAGAGACAGGCAGACGGCCTCTCAGGGTAGGTAGGGTAGGATAGGGTAGGGTAGGTAGGTAAGTAGGTAGGTAAACGGAGAGACAGACATACAGACATTCAGAGGGTAGGGACGTAGGCAGGTAAGAATGCTAGGTAGGTAGGTGACTAGATGGATGGATGGATGGATGGATGGATCTTTTAGATGAACTGAGCGCTGATTCAAATTAGATGACTTAATTTTGTACTAATATATGGCTGAACAATGAAATACAAAACAACAGGTTTATCTGTATTGCGAGAAGGACGTGTTTACTTTCGATTTCGATCGTGTGTCTATAACGTGTACGATGAGCAGACACTGGATTCTAATGTCGGCAAAAGCGTAGCTACCTGTATGCAAATACGCAGGTGCGTATTAAATTTTTTGTCACACTGACAAAATTCCAACACGCTCAGTGTGATTTCCGCTAGTGCGCCCTTGCTCGGTACAAAAACATGTATTTATGTATTTTGCCCATGTTAAGACATGCACATAAGTGCAGTCTGATCACGATACTCGCTGTTCCTTATATATTGAACAGAGCTGTATGCATTTAGGATTTTTGGCTGGATAATCTACATGGCTGGTTTGAGATGTAAGTGTTGGAAGCCTTTTCTGAAGGAACCAAGCGGGCAAGTGTTGAATCAACGTCGATGCAATGTCGACATAACTACGACGTTTGAACCGTTGTATAAACTCTGCCAACAAGGTTAAGGTACATGTAAAATGTTAGGAAACTGAAACTCACGCAGAAACCAAACAACGTCGCATAAACGTCGAGACAGATTTAGCGACTTCATTTCAAAACGAGTGCAGACTGTCTGGTATGCATTGCTACAAAGGAAGTCGTCGAATCAATGTCCACGCAACGTCCATTCGCCATTTCAGTGTTTTGTCACTCTCAAGAATATACTAAGTATACGTTAAACAAAGGGTGCGTTTGGGGCTCTGCCAATGCCAGCATAGATATGTCAATGCCGTTCAGAGTTTCAACATTGGCATCACTGATTCTACCGTCGGTACCAAAGGTACCAATATTGCCGACCATTGGCTGCCAGTACTGCTGACAACAAAGGGCGTGGGTAACATTACAAACGCCGGAAAATTGCGTCATTCAATATAGCGATTTAGTGAATCCATCATAAACGCTCGAGTTGTGACAGGAGAATAATTGTTCCCGACAGTGATGAAAGCAAATTAGAAAGACTAAAATTTTCTAATTACAGAGAAAAATGGCTCTGCAATAGTGTCAATGGCGCCATTGGCTCTACCAATAGTTGGCTGCCAAAGGTCACCTGTTCAGGGTTTACGGTTACCAATGGCACCATTGGCAAATCGCCAATGACACCACTGGCAGAACCCTGAATTCACTTAGCTTAACCAAGGATCAGGCAACTTTAAAACAGCGTGTCGCTGGCGTATCAACTTTGATAAGCTTCAAACGTTTTGTATAGCAAATTATTTGCAGCGTGCACAGAACCTATCAAATGCTATATTGCCACGGCGTTTTCAGCTGTTGGGAACGAGCCGTAATGCCGAATCAATTATGTGGACTAAATGCACATGCCCTGGCCAGACTGCACATGTATACATGTACACTGGGAAAGGCTGGGGTAGTACATTTGCTTTTGTTAGCCAATTAAATTGTGGGTAATCTAAGCCCGCCGCAGCTCCCGCCCCCCCCCCGCTCCCAAGTCTCCCCAATCCCCAATCCCCTTTTTCTTTGAAAGTCTGTTACATGGATTTGGATGACTGCATTTCTGTGTTTTAGGGGTTTCTGGTGCATGTTTCCACTTTTATTGTATTTTGTATAAATATTCCGTTCATCCTGACCAGAATTGGGTCTACACTGTTCGCATATGTCGCCAAAACGGGTTACCAGTCTAAAAAGAGTTAATTACTCTACATATTATGACAACTTGTAATCATCCAAAATAATTTACTGGCAGGCCTTGATCGGATCATAGATGTTCGTCTGTAAAATCAGCGTGCCACTGCGTCGACGTTTAACAGGATCTGCTGTACATATGCGACCAATGACGACTCAGACCTATCTGTGCGTCTGTGCAGTCAGCCTGATACGACTTCGTTTTTGTTTCCAACAGATATCACTGACACATATACATACGTTGCATGTATACACATAAGCATGCTGCATGCAAATTTATGCTGTTTCAGTTTTGGCATAATGTTCACACAATGGGCAAGAATCCCGTTTGTAGTTTAAGCTTTCCTCCTCCAGCAAGATTCGAACACGGACTGCTAGCTTATCAGGACAGCCCTTATGGGGCTCCCAACAGACTGGTACTGAAACCCTGTATATTCATTCAGTAGTACAAAATAGCCGACTCAAATTGTGTGCCATACACTGGTAAAGCAACCCTTAACGTCAGATAAGTTTTGATTGATTGATTTGATGCTTAACGTCCACGGTAAACAGCTATGGTCATGTCGGGACGGTCAGTTAACCTAACCACACTATTCCTAGGCAGGCTTAGACCTCCTAAGCGGTTAACCAGTACTAAGTGCACATACTTTCGCCAGTAACTGACAACTGCCCTTCTTGAATCAGCGGAAGGAGAAACGAAAGTATGTGGCCAGACCGGGTTTCGAACCCAGGACCTCTGACTTATGAGTCAGGTGCCCTACCGATTGCGCTACGCGGCCCGGCTACGTCAGATAAGAGCGCACTTCCAATGACAAATGCTGACATCACGTGTAATTTTCCATCATGACGGAGACGTTTACACGGCTAGATCCCGCTTTGCGCTATTCTGCCCTACATTATGGGCTGACGATTTAGTTTGAGTGGCGCTATCACAAGCTGTCTTCAACCGATCAAAATGGAAGAAAAAAATTTCCCTGGCGGGGTATTAGCGTTGAACAAATAGCTAATTCAGTATCAGCAAAACGAAAATATAAATAACACCACGTTTATTTATGCTTTCCAGACGAGAAAGAACGACATACATCGTCTTTTTGCCTAGATGTCCTAATGTAGCTAAAAAGTTGTCAGCGTCAAATCGACGCTGATGCAACGTCATGATGTAAATATGATGTTGCAACGATGCAGATACGGTTTTAATTCAATCCTGCAAATGGCTTCGTGTAAAATTTTACCTTACGGTGCGTGCCTTTAAGAAAGACTCGGAGCAGCTTGCGCACCGGCACAGACTGATCAGTCTTCCTGGTTTGATGCATATGTAAAGACTAAATTGGACTGAGTCTTTGCTCGTCGCTAATGTCCTAAACTCCCTGTTCGTGCGACGCAATTCGGCACCACAATCGATGCGATGTATACGTTTGAAATGCCCCCTTACCTAGAACGTCCGATCTCAAATGTAGAATGTCAGCCTAGGTAAACTTTTAATGTCCATTAGTACTAAAATGTCACCCATTGTTTAACTAATTTAAATTACCCATAATACTAAAATAACAGCATCCTTCATTTTTTAAACATATCTATTTCACCCAAAAATGGTGTACCTAAAATGTGCAGGTATTAAGGCAAAAAGTGCTGACCCAGATCAGACTGCTTCTAAGAGCAGTCTGATCTAGGGCTACACTGTTTGGTCAGGCCAGTTTGTCTTATGAATCAGGTTGATCACAGTACATTTGCCGTTGTGAGAGAAAAAAAAATGCTGTCCCAATTGGCCAAAAAATATTTGGGGTAGGTATCGGTCTTTGTCCGTCGTTGTTAGGAGCGGCTGCAGTGTAGTGGATAATACTCAGGACTACCAGCCTAGAGGTCGCAAGATCGATCCCCCGCTTCTCCGGTCTTTCGGGTGACACTTTATACCGAGGTCCAGTCTCCATATGACCTCGTTGTTGGTGGGACGTTAAACACGAGTTCACTCACTCACTTGTCCGTCGTCCGTCGTCAACTTTTGCTTTAAACGACTTCTCCTCCAAAACTGCTAAAGATTTTGAAATAATTTCACAGAAATGTTCCTTGGGGGACCCTCTACCAAAATTGCTCAAACGGTTTCACTACACTGAACAATATGGCCGCCAGAGCTAAAAATAGAAAAAAACTTTTAAACGACTTCGCCTCCAAAACTGCTCGGCAGATTTTGAAATAATTTCACAGAACTGTTCCTTAGGAGACCCGCTTCCGAAAATGCTCAAACGGTTCCGCTCCACTGAACAATATGGCCGCCAGAGCTAAAAAAAAAAAAAGAAAAACCTTTGAACAACTTCTCCTCCAAAACTGCTGGGCAGTTTTTGAAATAATTTCACAGAAATGTTTCTTAGTAGACTCTCTACCAAAATTGCTCAAACGGTTCAGCTCCGCTGAAAAATATGGCCACCAGAGCTAAAAATAGCCATGGGCCTTGGTAAAAAGGGTGCACTTCAAAACACATATTAGTAATATACTGTCATTCTTTTATGCTTCTGATTGACATTAACTGTTAACAGATGCATGATTATCTAACACTCAGACTAAAACAGTATGTTTGACTGCTAAAAAGAGGTAATATCTCAAACAGCCACCATATACACAAATGTATAGCATACGATACATTCAACTTTCAAAATGTGTGAATAACTTCTAAAGTACAAGCCCTACCAACCTAATTTTGAGCTCTCTAGTAAGTGAATTTGGACAAAGAATCCAAATCTGGATTTTTTTACTATTTTTTTTTTGGGGGGCGGGGGGGGGGGGGGTTGATGCAGGTGGGGGCACGGAAATGTGGAGGGGTCAGAGAGAGTTAGGAACACTGATAAGATATCACAGCATGATCATCAATATTCTAAAAGGTACACGGTTATTCAAATTCTGGAGCTGGCCAGGGTTATACACAGACACTTGGGTCAGTAGGTGCATTTGGTCGAAAATTGATCTCCTGCAGCTATTTTCTCACTTGTTTTTACAATTTAGTATACCTGAACACCTCCTTAACGGAGATAAATGGTTTGGTCATGTATAGAAAACGTTTGCAATTATCGATATTTGCTCCCTTGGCTTAAAAAACCCACAAGATATTGACCTCTGTGCTCATCAATCTTGACCCTCTCTCGGTAAACAGTGCTGCGCCTTCCGAATTCAACGGAATCATCTAAGATACTTACGTCCCTCAGTTCGCCAGACATTGGCCTTTACGTGGACACCGGCATCATTTCAAACTTCTCTCAAATTCTTGCTATTTCTCGCCGAATTTGTAGAATAATAAGGGCAAAAATCTTGATTAGCAGCGCCGGGGACAATGGTTCCATGCCCTATTATCTAGTCACAAATATTGATAGGACAACTTGGGACCAGTTTATGAACCGCAGTTGCGCATGACAGGAGACTGGTTCTCTTTCGAATTACTATACGAGAACTACTGAATGCCTACGGAATTTGAAATTCAGTCTACCTGTCGCGCGCATGTGTAAACATTGTCACCGGCGCTGCTAATCAAGATTTTTGTCCTTATTTTTCTACAAATTCGGCGAGAAATAGCAAGAATTTGAGAGAAGTTTGAAATGATGCCGGTGTCCACGTAAAGGCCAATGTCTGGCGAACTGAGGGACGTAAGTATCTTAGATGATTCCGTTGAATTCGGAAGGCGCAGCACTGTTTACCGAGAGAGGGGTCAAGATTGATGAGCACAGAGTTCAATATCTTGTGTTTTTTAAGCCAAGGGAGCAAATATCGATAATTGCAAACGTTTTCTATACATGACCAAACCATTTATCTCAGTTAAGGAGGTATTCAGGTATACTAAATTGTAAAAATAAGTGAGAAAAAAGCTGCAGGAGATCAATTTTTGACCAAATGCACCTACTGACCCCAAGTGTCTGTGGGGTTATACAGATATGGAGCAGAGACTCAAACAGAAGCTCAAATTACCAAAGGGAAATAACTCATAAAGTATAAAAGCAAGAGTATCATTTATGCATGAGACAAATTGTCATGACCTGTTCTGCATATCTGTGAAGTATCATGAAAGTATTTCAAAAGGTATTCAAGCTATGGAGCGGACACCTAAAATCATCAAAGGGAAATAACTCCAAAAGTAAGAAAGCAAGAGTTGTTATTCTTGTTTGCGACACATCATCATGACCTGTTCTACATATCTGTGAAGTATCATGAAAATATTCCAAAAGGTATTCAAGTTATAGAGCGGACACGAAACCATCAAGGGGAAATAACTCAAAAAGTAAGAAAGCAGGAGTTGTCATTCTTGTTCGCGACACATTGTCATGACCTGTTCTACATATCTGAGACGTATCATGAAAATATTCCAAAAGGTATTCAAGTTATAGAGCGGACACGAAATCACACCTAAAACCATCAAGGGGAAATAACTCAAAAAGTAAGAAAGCAGGAGTTGTCATTCTTGTTCGCGACACATTGTCATGACCTGTTCTACATATCTGAGACGTATCATGAAAATATTCCAAAAGGTATTCAAGTTATAGAGCGGACACGAAATCATATCTAAAACTAGAAATGTTTTTCAGAGAAAAACTGATGCCCCCCCCCCCCCCACCAGCCCATTTCCAATCCCCCCTTATGAATAAAAAACCTGTGCAATTAAAATACTAGGCCAGTTTGGAGAAAATCCATTCACTGGTTCTAAAGATATCCTACATAGATGACTTTGTCCTTGCAAATGAGGTCAAGGTCACCAAAATCTAATCAGTTCTTAAAGTTGACCAAATGATGTATCCATACAAGTTTGGTGAAATTCCATCCACTGGTTCAGGAGATATAGTGAGTACAAGAAATTGTCATCTAAGCCATCCAGTGACCTTGCAAATGAGGTCAAGGTCACCAAAATCTAATAGGCTCTTAAACATGTCCCAATGATGTATCCATGCAAGTTTGGTGAAATTACATCCATCGGTTCAGGAGATATAGTGCTTACAAGAAATTGTCATGTAAGTCCTTCAGTGACCTTGAAAATGAGGTCAAGGTCACCAAAATATTCTCAGCTCTTAAACCTGTCCCAATGATGTATCCATGCAAGTTTGGTGAAATTCTATCCATTGGTTCAAGAGATATCGTGGGTACAAGAAATTGTCAGCTAAGTCCTTCAGTGACCTTGAAAATGAGGTCAAGGTCACCAAAATCTAATCAGCTCTTAAACTTGTCCCAATGATATATCCATGCAAGTTTAGTGAAATTCCACCCATTGGTTCAGGAGATATTGTGCATACCAGAAATTTTCACGCCATTTAAGTCCTCCAGTGACCTTGAAAATGAGGTCAAGGTCATCAAAATCTAATCGGCTCTTAAGCTTGTCCCAATAATATATCCGTGCAAGTTTGGTGAAATTCGATCCATTGGTTCAGGAGATATTGTGCATACAATAAATTTTCACGCCATTAAGTTCTCCTGTGACCTTGAAAATGAGGTCAAGGTCACCAAAATCTAATCAGCTCTTAATCTTGTCCCAATGATATATCCATGCAAGTTTGGTAAAATTCCATCAATTGGTTCAAGAGATATCGCGCATACAAGAGTGGGACGCCGACGCTGACGCCGACGCCGACGCACAGGGAACCGCACTGAAAACAATATGTCCCCCCCCCCTCACCTTTGGTGGGGGGACATAATGATCAAAGGAAAATAACCCAAAAAGTAAGAAAGCAAGAGTTGTCTTTTTTGTTCGCGACACACCGTCATGACCTGTTCTACATATCTGTGAAGTATCATGAAAATATTCCAAAGGGTATTTAAGTTATAAAGCGGACACAAATCTGCCAAAAAATCACACCTAAAACTATCAAGGGGAAATAACTCTAAAAGTAAGAAAGCAAGAGTTGTCATTCTTGTTCGCGACACATTGTCATGACCTGTTCTACATTTCTGTAAAGTATCGTGAAAATATTCCAAAGGGTATTCAAGTTACAGAGCGGACACGAATCTGCCAAAAACATCACCAAAGGGGAGATAATTAAAAATAAATTCAATAGCAAGAGTTACCATTCTTGCACATGTTCATGACCTGTTCTACATAACTGTGAAGTATCATGAAAATATTCCAAAGGTAATTCAAGATATAGAGCGGACAAGAAAATGTTTACGGACGGACGGACGGACGGACGCCAGGCTCATCGCTGTATCGCCCGAACCTTCGGTCGGGGGATAAAAATAGAAGAAAAAAAAATTATAAACAACATCGTCTCTGAAGCCAATGGCTCGATTTCAAAAAAAAAATCACAGAAATGTTTTACTCATGGCCCTGAACAAAAATTGCTAAAACGGTTTTACTCCGCTGAACAAAATGGCCGCCAGAGCTAAAAATAGAAATAAATCTTGGAATAACACAGAGGGCACAGTTATAATCCAATCATCATGAAACTTTGTCAGAATGTTTATCTAAATAAAATCTATACCATCTTTGAAACTTGGACATATGGTTTCAAAAACTAGGTCACAGGGTCAAATCTTAGACAAAACCTTGTGCACACTTTAGAGGGCACAGTTATGATCCAATTTTCATGACACTTTGTCAGAATATTTATCTATATAGGCCAAGTTTGAATCTGAGTCTTGTGGGGTCACAAACTAGGTCACTAGTTCAAATCTTAGAAAAACCTGGTGGACATTCTAAGGCCACATTTATGATCCAATCTACTTGAAACATTGTCAAAATGTTTAGTTTTATGCAATCTATACGAGATTTGAAACTGCGCCATGTCAGGTCAAAAACTAGGTCACTTCGTCAGTTCTTCCAAAAACAGTGTGAACGCTTAAGAGGACACTGTTTTGTTCTAATCTTCATGAGACTTTGTCAGAATGTTTGTCTCCAACAAATCTGCACCAAGGGTGCAACTTGGTCATGTTGGGTCAAAAAGTAGGTCACTAGGTCAAACCTTAGACAAACATTGTGTACACTCTAGAGGGCAGAGTTTTGATAACTTTGTCAGAATGTTCATATCCAAGAAATCTAGACCAGGTTTGAATCTGGGTCATGTGGGGTCAAAAACTAGGTAATTAGGTTAAATCTTTTAAAAACATTAGGTACACAATAGAGGGTTCATTTTCCATTTAATCTTTGTGAAACACTGTCGGTTGGTCGTATGGATGTCTTTGAGGTTAATTTCACAGAATACTCAGGTGATCGATCCAGGGCCATCATGGCCCTCTTGTTTGTCTCTCGTCTTTTCTTCTTTTTTTTTACATTATAAACTATTTGTGTCCTTTGCTATCTAATATGTTGCCTGCTCTCAACAAATATAAATCCAATTATCAAGACTTTCTAATTTCAAACGCCGATCAAAATATTATGAAACCTTGGAGCAAAAGGCTACGTTTTCAAATGCCGAAACAGTGCTGTTGCAGAGACATAAACTCGGAACGGTTAAATTAGTATATCCCCTGGTCATACCCGAGGTCTGTTCTTAAAATCAGATGTTTTCTTTTAGTTTGCTCGGCTTTGATAATACCGGAAGGATATATTTCGTTAAGAAATGGGACTGGGAACTAATGTCGCAAATTTTGTGTAACCTTCGACACAGTGGTTAAAGCATTTCCAAAGTAATAACTGACATGACACAGCTTCGTAAAATGTAAAAGACTATACGAAAAGGCTGAACATTTGATATCATCATTGTAAATTTAACTGACACTGTATCTTTAATTTGACTTTAAAGAACCGTACTCAAATTTTTTTGTAAGAATGTAACCTTACATCACGCACTTATCTTCAAACTGAAACAAGCAATTGATCTGAAACTCGGGTCCAAAATGCCGAGTGACCCCTGCAAAATTTTATTTTAAAAAATTGTACGATGCTGAGCTGCGTCATTTTCGTTAGCACATTCTGTCATTCCAAAATTACACAGAATTTACTTCTTAATGTCTAGTGGACTATTTTATCCCACAGTTCATATAGGTTCATTTCCAATGTAAGGAGTGTCTTATTTGAGTTTCTGTATTATCATTGTTGTTTTTGTGTATTTTTGTGTGTGTGAACGTGTGTGTATGTGTGTGTGTGGCGGGGAATAGGGGGGGGGGGAGGTGGAGGAGTGGAATTCCCCTTATTAATTTAAATGAGATATTATGCGGCGATTACTGGTTCTCACTGTTGTAAAAGGCTTTATTATGGTACGCTAGGTATCAATGGGTTTATAAGAATGTTGAAGGATTAAGGTATTTAGATACACAATAACTCTGAATCGACTTATTAAAACACATAACAGAGTTATTGTTCATGGTGAATCAATCAACTATGGAATATATACACACTTACAATGCCTACCATAACGATCCTAAGTTTTCGGGCAGATACATCTGTATAAACAGTGGAAACCGTGATCAGACTGTTCCTTAGGAACCAGAATGATCAAGGTCTTTACAATTTCAATTCCATCTGCGCATTTTTGAGGCATTACTCTATGGTAGACCCGGATCAACAGGAAAATAAATAACAGGGCAAGGACCGGCTGTGTTTGCAGCAGGTGCAGTACTTGGACAGTCTTTTTGGGGGATATTTTAGAACTTAAACATGGTTTTTCTAGGAAACAAAACGGTGAAATGCTTGTTTTTTTGTTTTATTCTGTATCATGCAATGTAAGTTTTACTAAAACAATATGCATAAGCATGCCCCATCGACTGAATATATTTTTCATGACCATTTTCATGAAATTCAATTTTCTTGCATTTTTTAAAAGAATGTAAAATAATACTTACAATCAAGATAATTGCAATTTTTCTTACCAGTCTGTTTCAAATACCCTATATTAAAGATTATATGATTTGTAGAAATGAAAGTGCATCCTTGTGCTAGAGACATGAATTTGAATGCAAAATGTGTAAAAAAGTATGTATAAATACAAAAGTTTGTTTTTTAGAAAAACAAAACGGTGAAAAATTTTCTTTTCTTATCCAAATGTTTTATAACCCTTTGGGTTATTCAGCTGGTATAATGAAATGAATGTCCCACCAATATCTTTATTCACCATTCGTCTACCTTAAGACGAGGTTTGGAATGTAATTAATTATTTGCCTCCGGGCAATTTGCTGTAAAAATCTGTAAGAGCGTTGAAGTTATGAAGATAAACTATGTCTGTATTAGCAAAATCAGCGGGTTGCTTCGTTTTCGATGTCATTGAGAATTCAATAAATTGTCAGTTTTAAATAAAATGGATTCTGTCACTGTATAACCTAGTTTCCCTAAATAGATGAAGTTGCCTAGGGAATACTACCAATCACAACGCGTAACACTTTCTCGACGATGAAAGGTGAAGTAAAAAAAGCACGACACGACGAAAACAAAACAACACATATAGTATTACGGTACCAACCGCATTTACTCTATCACCTAGGAATGCAACTAGAGGGTAGAGTTGGGTAACTTCGGACAGTGGGTAAATTCGGACATACCATTGCAAACAGTGAAAAATCCAGTATTTTTGTTTTAAATTTCAATTTACCTGCTGTCAGAAGTTACCAGACACTACCCTACAGAACCGCCTAGAAAAAGGTCAGTAATTATTTCAAAGGGGAGGGGGGGGGGTGAGGGGGGGGTGAGGAATAACAATAGTAACAAGGAGCAACAAGAACAATCTTAAGAAAAAGATAATCGGCGCAGATTAAATGGAAGTGTGTTTTGTTATATGTCTTTAGTTGAAGATTTAACAATAACTTTCATGAATAAGTAAGCTATGTCTGTAGGCACCCACAACCGTAATTTTGACACTTAGTAGTGACAACGACCTATCTCAAAATTTGGAATTCCAAATTGGACAGCGGTCAATCTTGAAATTGTTATCAACATGTTGCACTGTTTGTTTGTTTGTGTGTATGAAACCGAACATTGAAATCGGAAGTAGATCTACGAAGAAAAACAGAAAGTTTTGAATATCTGCGTCTGTTTTCGATAACATTCCTTTTGCAAAATATAAAACAGAGTGCTAGTATTCACAGTGCAGTACGACGAGAAAAAACGAAGATTAAATATTCATTGACCTTTGATATTATTGGCTAAATTTTGACATACGCGTTATTTGACTAATGGAATTGGACAATATCGAAATTATACGAGGCTGCGCCTCGAAAAAGTGGGTGGGTACACATCCAGGTGAAACAGCTGTGCTATTTTCACTTCTGCCTCAAATTGCAGTTGAGGTCAGCTATTAAATTGAAGAAGTTGCTGCTTTAGAAGCAATGTATTTCCTTAAAGACAAATATTCTCTACTATATAGAACACATATACTGGTGTTACTAATTACCGGTGTACTAACTGTTCAAGTCAACAGATAAAACAATCTATTCTACCGAATCTGATTAAAAATCTCTTGTTTAATCATTTATTTATTCCTTCAGTGAATGCAAATGACATATTCTTCGAAATAAACTCCAACTTGCTAAAAACTTCATTTACATTGGCCTACCCTAGCCACCATTTCGACTGTCCGATAATACTAATTACCGGTGTATATGTAAGCAAATGCTCTAGAAACTTATCTGGGTATAACAGCCTACATGTGAAGGGTTTCTCTAATGAAACAGTTATTTTCAAAATGATAGCAATAAAGGACCTGTTTAAAAGCTACTTTTGTTTTTCTCTGCCTATTTTTAAGAGGTATACCTTTTTTTAACAACATGGAAATTGTAGCATAGACTTATATTTTTTCTTTTATTCAACAGCCTATTAACGTGTTGCTTAAAACCATAAATGTACCTCCCCAAATGACAATTTTGAGTACAGTAATCCCTTAAGTCTGCCTTGGGGTATATCCTACCATAGGGTGTCCAGAAAGGGAGGAAAGCAATAAGACAAAAGAAGTGGATTTTTTTCATATATTCACCATTGCTCATTCGGGCATAATGTGACTTGTGTGCTAATACAAAGGTTTGACGTCATTTTCGCAGTCTGTAAGCCCGGGGCCAGGCTGTCGGAAACTTGGACAACGACCAGGCACACTTTTCCAACAGCAATTTCTTAATAAAAAGACTATTTCTTTTGTGACATAACACTGAATCTACATCATAATTTATTATCACACATACAAGTAGTAAGCCAGTTACCCTGAGAAACAGTATTTCTGTTATTTTTCTTAGGCTACAAAGAGAAAAAGGTCTTGTAAACAATGTAGGGCGGAAAATTATGAATGATAAAAACGCACATGACAGGCATTTGGATGAAACGGAATACATCGGTAATTAGTATACACCGGTAATTAGTGTACAAGGGATACCTTGTCTTTATAGGTTTCATGGCCCTGTTATGTCATTACCTATGTGAGAAATGATGAAATAGCAGTGTCACTGGACTGTTGCATAATAGGATAATGACACCCAATACACAAGAATATTTGTCTTTAAAACCACACCCCGCTTTGAAAGGGGTTCGTCTTCCAAGGAGGAAATGCAAAATTTGTGTCTTATAAATTTGCAGAAAAGCAGCACCGTATATCCACACCTTTACACCGATTCAGGGCTGCTTTATACCCAGTCCTGATGCAGGTCTAATTAAAAAGTGCTTATTCATTTTGCCTAGGGCTTCATTACTCATCATGAGCTAGTGCAGTGAAACCCATAAATCAGGCCCCAAGGTTATAAAACTCTTTTCATGCTCAATTCAGCTGAGCATGAAATTTTCTCTGCTGATAAATTTGAAAATGCCAACTAGTTGGCATTTTCATATTCATAAGCAGAAAAAAAGTTCATACTCAGCTAATCTGAGCAAGAAAACAACAGTTTTTACTGTACTCATCAATAATTTGCTATTTATCAGCAGATAAAATTTCATGCTCAGCTAAGTTGAGCATGAAAAAAGTTTTATAACCTTGGGGCCAGATCCGGTAAACACGAGATTTCATTTCCACCTGGAAATTACCAGTTTAATCCTCTGCAAAAGATTTAGTGCCATCCTACTAATTTGGATAATAGTAGGGCAAGGGCCTACTGTGCTTGAAGTACGTGGGGGGTTAGGGTTGTTTGGACATTTTTCTACCGTTTATCATTTCTTTATTCTTTCTGCCTCTTTCTGGAAAACAGCTCGATATAGACTGAAATACTGTATCAAAGGGTCGTTAGACTCAAATTAACCAACCGATCCTCTGCTAAATAATAGCCAAATTTGTAATATATTAGCATTGCTTCGAGACCCGTATGGATGCTGAATATTTTTTACAAAGCTCTTACAATTAATGGAATTATCATAAACTCCTTAAAAGCGGCAAAACCGAAATTTCGGTTTGCCAATTTTTAAAGGTTTGTGAGAACTCCACCACTTCCTGTTTTGAAAGCTTTATGGCACGAAACCACAATTAGTTTTACAATACAGTTTAATTATCCATCCTTCCATGAAACGTTTTTCACAACACTTCAGGCACTTTTAACTCTCTTTTTCTCAAGTCTCTAAGGCATGACTAACAATTTTCAAGCAGTTTAAACAGGAAACAACCAGCTTGTCTTTCCGCTGTTTTTACGGTTAACATTGACCCGTCAACTTATGAGACAAACTGCCGCTGTAGGGGCACCTATGAAGGGTGTGATTCGGTTCCTCTAGTTACCTCAAGTGCTGGAGATTCTGAACTAATTATACATTTTCAAGAAGCATATCCAAGGCTCTTTTCAGTTTGCTATAGCAAGCACGATACTCAGTCAAACTGGCCTTCTTAGAAACCAATGAACCAGGGAACTATTTGTGCCAAAGTATATCCTGAGAGTGTTCAACCAATCAAGGGAAATAATTGTGGACTGATTCCTATCAGACCCTCATTTGGCATTAACATTCAAAACTTTGCCTTTTAATCAATTGCTACACCTTTCTAGAACTTGTTCTGGTAGTACGAGGTCAGTTACTTAAACTGTAGAAATCTGACAGACATTTAAACAGATATACTAGAAGTCCGATTTCCGCACCTTGTCGAACACCACATTTGACTAAACGTTTGGTAGTTTTTTGCTTTAACTTCCTTATTTGTTGATATTTTTTCATGAATTAAACTTTTTTTAAAGTCATTAGGAACGTTTCTATCTATCTGTACCAAAATCAATGAGAGAAAGTAATTCTTGCATGTCTATAGTAAAACTTAGTCAAATTTTAAAGACTTTAAAAAACAATTAAATTCTATAATTAAAATTTGAAAATGAAAATGAATCCTAAAACTACTGAAATTTAGCCCTCATAGCTTCCATACCAATGCTAAAGAAGATGAGAGGCACTTCAAGTCCTGTGTTTATCAGCATTGAGATTCAGAAGCAAAAAACGGTCACTAGTGCCAGTAAAGTGTCACTGAAGTGTCAACAGAATACACGAACGCACCTGCATATAGGTATACACAAGAATGTCATCTGTGGCAGGATAAAAAGCCATGACTACTTATATTTTGTCAGATGTAGAATTACATATCTCTAAGAAGTTGACAGCACTCAAGAAAGGTATAAATAATTCAGAAGTCAAATTTTTCCTCATTCAAAAGTGTTATCAGGCCAATTTTAGTGACGGAATGTTTCCCGGACGAACACGCGAACCGAGAAAAGAGGCTCAGAAAGTTCTGAGTCAGGATGTAAAAGCAAGATGCAGCTTTATTCTTAAGGAACTCATGAAAGATCATGCCGGTAACATGGCTGCCTTTAAGCGGATCTTACATAAAGTTCTTGAATCGACACTGTCATGTATTGATGGGGACTGTTCCAGATGTGCGAACAATTCTGTTGAATGTATCATATGCAGTACATTGTCTACATGGTTGCTGTTTGAGATTTTGCTTCTTTTTTGCAATCTGGCATACTGTTTTGGTCTGAGTGTTAGATAATCATGCATCTGTAAAGCAGATAATGTCAATAAGGAGCATAAAAGAATGACAGTATACTGTTTATATGCGTTTTGTTTACCAAGGCGCAGGGGGCCTTCGGTCGGGGGATCTGCCATCTCCTCTGATGGCTTTTTATTGGTTGTCATGGAAGCCATAGAGCAAAAAGGGGGGAAAAAGCTTCAAAAAATTCTCTTCTGAAGCCACTAGGCCGATTGGGTCAGATTTTTCTTTAGTATCCTTTGGCTAGGGAATTGAAAATTTGTGTTTCTTTATGAAAATCGGGCTCTATCGTTTGGTTGCAATGGCATATTAGAGTCACATTGACTTATGATGGGGAAAATTAAAAAATGGCATTTACTGCAATCAAAATATGGAAAATAGTTACATATTTTTTTATCAACACAACAGACTGTCAGACTGAGACTTAGTAGTTGTATATTTTGTATTAGCCTATACAAATTTGATAGCAATTTTGAGCTAAAGATCTGGTGAGCTTTGTAGCCCGTGGGCCTCTTGTTCATAAAAGCCCTCCATACTGACTTCTCAGAATGAGGCTACCAACACAGACAAGTGTAGGAATACCTTATGGCCTCTAAATCCAGACTGCATTCAAGTTCCATTAGGAACCCATGTCAGTATTGGCCAAATTTAACGGTTCTCACTTAAAAGTCCAATTTATTCAAAAAATTAAAATAAAATACACACTGCCTGTAAAACGCCTTTAAATGTAGGAGAAATTCTGTCTCTTTGCCAAATCTTAGGACTGTATCAGCGAAAATGACCTCGCAAACTGAAAGTATAAACAATTACCCCACCCTATATCAGGCACGAAATCACAATTAGTTTTACTATACAGTTTAATTATCCATCCTTCCATGACACTTTTTTCAAAACACTTCAGGCACTTTTAACTCTCTTTTCCTCAAGTCTCTGAGGCATGACAAACAATTTTCAAACAGTTTAAACTGAAAAAAAAACAGCTTGTCTTTCCGCTGTTTTTACGGTAAACATTGACCCGTCAACTTATGAGACAAACTGCCGCTGTAGGGGCACCTATGAAGGGTGTGATTCGGTTCCTCTAGTTACCTCAAGTGCTGGAGATTCTGAACTAATTATACATTTTCAAGAAGCATATCCAAGGCTCTTTTCAGTTTGCTATAGCAAGCACGATATTCAGTCAAACTGGCCTTCTTAGAAACAAATGAACCAGGGAACTATTTGTGCGAAAGTATATCCTGAGAGTGTTCAATTGTAGACTGATTCCTTATTTAAAGGCCCCATTGCTCTACCAGAATGAAAAAAATTATCAGGAGGTATCACTGCAAGTTTCTCACTATTGTTTCTTTATTGTATATGATCATAATTAGCCGGCTTTGAAAAATTAAAACGTCCGTGAGTTTCTCATAAAAAACGATTTGAAAAATATCTAGGTCATTTTTTCGGTTTCACAAGTTTCATTACATGGTAAAAATACAAGGTACAAAAGGTAAAAATACAAGGTACAGGAGAAAAAGATACAATGTACATGTGTTTAATAGTTGATAAAAATATAATGTAAGGCAGGGATCTCCATTCTTTGTCTCGCTGTTGTGTGAGTTAATTGCTCAAGGGGGAACCAGAAACGAAAACCGTATTTTTACGGAGGGACTTGACATTTTTTTTCAAAATACCTTATATCTGCTTTTTTAGCTAGTTATATGACACACAAAGCACAGTAACCGACATATTATCATCAATTCTGAAGGCTGTATCAATTTTATTTGGATTTATGCTGCGACGATTTTTACCTCTGATAGGACTAGGGAGACTTTAATTAAATACCACTGTAATAACTTTGCTATCCATAATTGCAAATGCTTGATTTTTTTATTATTTTCAAGGTAGAAATTGAATCGGGCGTTTACCAGGCTTGTTACTGGCTTTCTAACTCATCCTGAGATATCAAAGTAAAACACATATATTAGCCTAAACACATACGCATTAGAATGATCGAACAAAGTGGAGAAGTTTGTAACAACTCCAAGCCAGCGTAAAAAAAATAACACTATGCTGACCAGGAAGAGCCCGACTAAAGGCGTTGATGGACCTGTGGCAAGCTATAGAAATTCGAATGGAGCCACCGTAGCCTCGACATACTATTTTGCAATTAAAGAGAGAAGCATAAACAGATCATTGTATTAATATTCAAACGTTGCCCACTAGACACTTACCCGTGAATTCACGTTGCATCAATGTTGATTCAAAGTTGTTTCAGCGTTGTGTGCCTGCTGGACTGACTTTGGGCAATGTGGCTCTCATTAAGATAAATTAGCATAGTTTTTATTTCAACTCTAGCACATTAAAGTAAATTTAATGATAATATGACTTTCAAATACTTTGATTTTAAAAAAGAGAATCTGTGGAGTTGTCATAAGAAAGGACCAGTATAAGTGTGCTACGTAAAAGAGCAGTTAGCGGCTGTTGAATATAATGTTGAGAAAAGATTGCAGCCATATAATATTATCAACTCACCAATTTATACACGCATAAGCTGGTGTAAAAGTAAGCAATTATCATTTTTAAGGTGATGGATACACCTTCTTGGGAAGCAAACATGCCATTTTTATCCCTACCAAAGGCGGAGGGATAAAGTTTTTTCTCAATGTTCGTCCATCCGTCTGTCTATCCGTCCTTCCATCCGTCCGTCCATCCGGAGCCATAACTTAGTAACCACTGGAGGAGGGAACTTTATGACCTTAAAATAAGTATATATCACTATAACGCGCTGATGCATGTAAAGTTTCATCAGACTTGTTTCAGTAATGCAGGAGTTATAGCTCTTTAATTGACTTAAAATCAATTAAATGAGCCATAACTAAGTAACTAATTAAACAAAACTTCATTAAACTTAAACAAAATATGTATCACCCTAACGCGGATATGCACATAAAGTTTCATCAGAATGGCATCAGTAGTGCGTGAGTTATTGCCCTTGAATCAATTTTAGATTGCCAAATTCAGCCATACATGTAACTGAGTTACAAATAAATAGAATTCATGATTTAATGCTCTTGAAATGATTTAAAATCCACAAATTAGCCATAATTAACTTAGTACCGGTGAACAAAATCTCTTGTAACTGAATTAAAAATGTATCATCATAGTGTAGTGATGATGGAGCAAGTGTTTAAGAAGAACAGCTTCAGCTCATGCCTCACTTATCCCAGAGTTATTGCCCTTGATTGTATTTACAATCCACCACTTCGGCCTTAACTAACAAACCAGTGAATTTTTTTTTATCAAACTTAAAATAAACCATAAACGAATCATGACCACGTCGGAGGGGGTATAAATTCACCGAAATTGCTAGGCATTTTTGCTGCCCTTCTCATTGGGAGTTGTTTCTTACGGAAAAGAATTTACACCTGGCGGACCAACAGTAAGGAGTGACTTCTTTCCTTTTGGAGTAAACTTTGGTTGGGTCTCGTGTGCCAGGAAAACAAATAGCGACTCAGTATTTTGTCCTATTGGGTAAGAATACCCATACATCTTCCCAGCAGGCACACAAGGTTGAATCAACATTGAATCAACCTGATTCAACGCCGTTGATTCAACCTTGTGTGCCCAGTGGATTAATTTTTGTGCAACGGCAATGTCTTACGTTGCAGCCACGATGCCACGACATTGCTATTGTCATACATGTTGACTGGGAACTTATCTAGGAATACTTGAACACATGATGTTAGAATTACTAAAATAACTGGTTTCGTTTTTTTTCGACTTGGATATAGAACAGCTTCAATACTTCAGCATACGTTCGGTCACAACGGGATTAAACTAGAATTAGCTTCAGACATGACATATTCTGTCTAACATTCAAGACATCCAGGACATAATTGCCAGATGATGCTGTTTGTATAAAATAATGACAGTAACCAAGTGAGAAGGCGGTAAGGTCAGTGTGACGCTTACCAGGCACGTAAGAGAGATACAAATAAAATAACCGAATAAGGCTGAACAAGAAAAATCTTTAAAAAAGAAGATAATCCGCGCAGATTAAATGGAAGTCTGTGTTTTGTTATATGTCTCTAGGTGAAGAGACAATAACTTTTGCCGAGAAAAATACATGACTACAAAGTACTTGCAGCATAATAAAACTTTGACATGGTTTAAGGTTGATCCGAAGCTTTAACAAAAGATGGGTTTATAATAGTCAGCTCAAATATCGTTAATCGCACAGCAAACGCAAACTCTAAAAGTTTTGCTGTTCTTGAGAATAGCGGCCACGCAGAATGTCGTAAATAAGAGGCGCCGCGGTCGAGTGGTTAGAGACGCTAGTTTATGGTGCAGGAAGTCGCCGGAAGGTTTTGGGCTCGCGCCCGGGTTTTGCCATCCGACGACTGGAAACTCTGTTCGTCAACCCAGCAGTAAATGGGTTCCAAATTAGGGAAGGTTAAGGCAGCGAAAGGAAAGGGATGGGCTCCGCCTTTCATATGCTGTGCCCAAAACAAAGTGGAGCTCTAACCCCCCACTGTCCATTCGGCTATTTGGCTTTGGGAAACCTACCTATTTAGCCAGCTGAAAGCTTCTAGGACGCACCATATATATAACCATGGGGTATTGATTCATTGTTTCTAATTATGGTACTATAATACATGTAATATTATACAATTCTAATTCCTTCTAATCAGTGTTTTATTTTCTAAATTATCATAAATAGTGTACATCAAATTATTTGTACCTGAAATTGGGTTATTGCATTGTTTTAGAAATAGATCAGCTCTAGCAGTGAATTGTTGAGTAATAATTCACTGTTTGGAGGTCAGTTGTAAAGTTGATCATATCACGAGCGCGAAGCGCTTCGCGCGAGTGATATATCTACTTACAACTGACCGACAAACAGTGAATTACTCAACAATTCAATGCTAGAGCTGTACTATTTCGATTCTAACGCTCAAAAACGCTGGAAAAGTATTATTTTCATTCAAACTCTCCCAACCGTCCTGCAAGCGCGATCATGCTCCCGCAAATATTTTTAACTGTATCTAAGGTAACTGTACATTTTAAAGGCGATTTTAGAAGGAAAAACAGATGTTACACCGTCTAATGTCTCAAAACGTCACAAAATTACGTCAGTAATGCAAGTGACGTCAGCAATTAGACTCACGCGCTCCGAGACAGTGAATTGTTGCAGAATAAAACACGGAAACTTTCCATTGCTTCTATAGGCGCACTGTGTTAGAATTGATTTTATTGTATATCGTTTAACATGCACCTTTGATTATTTAATTGTTTGATGCGATTCTTTTGTAATTCATTCTATTGTAGTTTCGAAGTTATAGAACACATACATGTAAGTGTGCAACCTTAAGTTATTGGTGAATAATTTCCAAGATGTTTGATTATTATATTCTTTGATTCCATCATTTTGTAATTTATTTTATTGTTGTATCGAAGGTTTTTATAAAATACTTGTTTATGCATCATGTGTGATTGGTAAATATTTTCCAAAAAACGTTTAGATCAACGTATTGGCTCTGGTATGAATGGTTTAATTTTTATGCTTATTTGAACATTTCTTTCTCCAGGCATTATACGCCCATTCTGTTTTTTTAGCAATTTAAGTTGCAAACACTAATGTTTCAGAGCATAAAACATATGTCATTTTCTCATGTGACCGGGATTGTTTTTAGTTAATGAATGTCTCCTTATAAAGGGTATTAAGAAGACTCTATCACAGAACAAAAGAATGTTGATATCAGGCTGCGCACATATTCGGTACGGCCAGAACATAGTTATTCGCTCGAACCACAATTGGATTTGTTTGAAACTAAGATCCCCCTAAAGTCAGTTGCTCATGCTGGTTTTAGTAGGCATCATTATCATTTGCCCGAAGACAGGTGATCTAACGACGTGGTGCAGATGACACACAGAGTGCAAATGCGGTATTTGTAAACAGCACATCTATCAAACAAATTAGACCATAACAAAACATGATCTTGTGTTCAATATAGAAACAAAATGCCTCCAGCACAATAAGCGTACTTAAAATGAGGTATTTATATTTTCTAGACCACATATTGTATGAATCCCAGATACGCTTCATGACGAAAATTCATCATTATTTTGTTTTCAGTGTTATTGCAAAGATATCAGTTCAAAATATGAACATAACATGTAACCAGAATTCTTCAATTTAAAGCATTTCGTAGGCTCAGCATCTGTCATTGATCAATCAATTTCTCAGAGTTTGTTGTTCTGTTTGTCATTTTGTACATTGTATCCGTAAATTCTAATTTTTACCTCACCCGAAGCGTTGGTTAAAACAATATCAATGTTACGCTTTCACACATTAAATATTTATTATTTGTACATAAACCGTGCACATTTCCAAAATACCTGCTTATCTGTATCGAGTAAAAAAGCTATTGATTAAATATCCAGTTGCAATACTGAGCATTCGCAAACGTGAATTTTTAGTTGAACTGAGATTAATTCTGATTCAGCATCCATGATGTAATTCAACCCCGATCCAATTGTTTTCAACGTTAATCTGATTTGAATCTAGATTCTCTATTATACAGCAGAACAGATAAATGGATGACTTGCGTTTCATAGCCCCTTCAGCACGTTCAGTAGTTTATGTCCCCTACCAAATGTGAACGGGAAAGGAGTGCCTTTTGGTTTATGTGAAAATCCCATCGGCGTATGTATCGGCGTTGGTGTGACAGTTCTTGTACGCACAAAATGTTTTGAACTAATAAGTGAATTTTTACCAGACACGCAGAGATTTATCGCTGGTGGAAATACTAGAGCTGACTAGATTTACATTACCTTGGCCTTATTTTAAACCTAATAGGAGGATTAAGATACGTAAATGTTATTTTTTTTTTACTAAAAGTGTGATATAGCTGAACATTTGGCTTGATTTCAAACAAACTTGCACAGATACATGTCTGGACAATCCAAATAGTGTCTTAGCTTTTTGTGACCTTCGCCCTCTTCCCCAGGTCAAATGATGGCATAATATTAAATTTTCTATAAAATACAATCGTATTTCTTTAACAAATTGTATCCACATCTGACTTGCATGGACATATAAGTCTGACAAGACAAAGGGATGAAGATGTTTTTTTCACATCAGACTTACATGGATATATAGGTGGGGCAAGCAGAGAGATGATCATATTTTTGTGACCTTCGCCCCATTTTCAAGTCACAGTCTGGTATTTAAAATATCTCGTTTACCAACGGTCGGATTTGTCACTCAACTTGTACTACCAAACAGTCAAAAGTGTATTCTCTCGTATTTCGTTCCATAATCACAAAATTATGAAACTGGTTAGTTGTATGCAACACAATTAAGACTTGTACAAAAAATCTTCAGCAAAAAAACATCTTTGTTACGGAGGCAGAAACGATATATCAGTGCAAGCCTTCTTGAATTTTCACGAACAATCTGTCGTCATAAATTGAATGACTCCCACGTGGCGATAAAGGCGTTTCTGCCAGCATGATTTGAAATTTATAATTGGTGGAGTAAATACCTTAACAATATCTTTAACATCAAATCCGTGCACGTGAGTTCTTTTCAGCCAATAACTGTGCGAAGTCGATTAAGGAAAGTGCTTAAAATTATTCATGATATAACTTTACCCTGATTAACTATGATTGCTGGGCGTATCCATTCTTCAACTTTGGCGGGAACACGGCCTGCCATTCCCGCCAATTTATTTATTTTCTTAAATTCTCCTACTTCCAGTGACCATCACTAATCATAAATCTGGCAGATAAAAGATCTAGGATATAATTTTTCGTTAGAAAGTTAAACAAGAGGGCCATGAGGCCCTGAATCGCTAACCTGAATATGGTGGTCATGTGACCTTGACCACTTGAATACATTTTCGTTCCCTCAGCCCCTGGAGGCTGTGCATGAAATTTGGTTACAATTTGCCCAGTGGCCTTTGAGGAGATGTCTTAAATTGTCAAAATATGAGAGACATGGGACAGAGGTCAAAAAATGACCTTGACCTCTTGTACCTGCAAATCTGCCATATACTAAGACGACTGTATATGAGTCATTCTACAAAAATGAAGGAATTTGGGCTTTTTTGTTTTGCAAAAAATAACACAGCTGATTTTGATTTGTTTTATTCTAATCTCAACTCTAAATATTTAACAACAATAAACCATTAATTTAGAAAAGAGAATTTGCTTAAAAATAAATGTTGGCTTATTTTTATTGCTGCCTTGGTTTTAAAATGTCATTCCTGTTACCACAACAAGAAACCGTATTTCCTAAATGAAATAATAATCGTAGTTATTTTCTTCTTGCGAATTAAAAAGTTCCCAATTTAGACCTCCAAGTTTACAAACTTGTTCAGAGAAAAAAATATTTGATACTAATAATATAATCAATAACTTATTATTTTACTGAAACAAAACGTTTTAAGACAAATGCCATCAAATCTGTTTTGAGAAATTGTAGTATGAGTATCTTCATTTTCTGCAAAAGGTAGCTGCAGGCATCGACTTTCAAATTGGTAAATAAATGCAACAGCAGAACATTGGATTAGTTAATATATTGAGCAAATGTTGACTGGTAACAGGAACGACATTCGGTTACAGGAATGACAACAATAATTTTCAGCAGTAACATAAATGACAATATGAATGATATTCCATATTACATGTAAGAATGGCAGCTAAACTGAAAGATGTTAAAATACCAAAAGTAACTTGTAATCTGACTAACAGTGAAGTAGAAATCTGCTGAATATGTTTTAGATAAAATAAGCTCTTAAAGGCTCACGGTGACCATTCAGTTCACCTTTAAGGTGGTGATAATCACTGCTTTGAGGCAAAGACAAAAATTCGCATAAAATGCTGAAATTTCAACAGATCTTCCCAAACATTAGCAGATGCCTTCTTTATGTGAAATGTGATTCAACCTGATAAAAGTGTACTATGAATATGTCATCCCTGTTACTTATTCTGTAGACATGTGTCATCCCTGTTACCGCGGCCAACAACAGGCTGTTACATGCCGCTTATAATGTTCTGTAAAGGACACGGCATATTCTAGCTGAAAGAACTATAAATGTCAAACACAAACATCTTTCATAATTTACATATTTAATTAAATTTAAAATGTCATCCCTGTTACTTTTGGTGGGTAACAGAGATGACAGTAACAGGAATGACAGTAACAGGAATGACAAAAAGTATGCAAACTCACGCTTATTTTGCTTTCTGGAGGCAAAAACTTGAAAATGTTTACACAACAATATTGATGTCTGTCATACTTTTTCAGTGCTTGTATTTTGCTTTATTTGCAGCTGTTCATTTTTATAGAAAGGTGGGTAACAGGGATGACAGATTGCCTGTCTTACTCACTACTTAATTTAAATTATTGTTTCATATTTACCTTTAAGCAAACTTTGCATAAAATAATTTAATGTTTTTTATAAAATTGGCGCTCCTTACCTCACAAAAGTGCAGTGCAAGGTCATTTTCATGGGTCGTAACTCTGTCTAAACTACAACTGCAACTGCATTAACAGAGTATGACACGAACTGCGGGACACACACCAAAACAAACTTGACATGGCTTCAAATCAAAACCAATGGGTACACGACGCTTCTGTCATTGGTAGGTTTCTGTCACAGACTTTCACCATGACTCTATTTGTTTTTTTATATTAGCACTTTTTGTCAAACTGAAGTTCAACTTTCACTATTTTGCGGTGGCACAAGCAATTTCTTTAGAAAGGAATATGAACAACTGCATTAACTAGCCCAGTCACTATCGTAAATGTTAGATATTCGGTCACTTTTATTAAAACATACTACCTAAGGCAAGAATCTTGAAATGGAAAAAGGTATACAAGTATTCAGGTGAGGGACAGGAATTCCCCATCTTTTGTAGAATGACTCGTATACAAATTTTTAGGCCAAAACCTTCTAAATTTGCCTTGAAATCTTATGTTCTAGCATTTTCCCATACTTGACCTTGCTTTAAGAAAGGTCAAGGTCAGCCCAAGGTCATCATTTGAACAATCTTCATAGTACCCTAGTACCTGATGCTATATACCCGGATTCAAGGCCATCAATCATTTGGTTCTTGAGAAGAAGATTTGTAAAGGTTTTTGGCATATATGGGCATGGGGGCCATGTTGGTCATGTGACCTAGACTGTTTGAACAAATTTTAATTCCCTCAGCTCCTAGAGGCTCTATATGAAAGTTGGTTACAATTGGCCCAGTGGCTTTTGAGACGATGTGTGAAACTGTGACAATATCAGAGACCAGGGTCGAGGAATGACCTTGACCTCTTGTACATATTAATTTTCAGATATTCATTAAGATGACTTTACATACCAATTTTCTGGTCAAAATCTTCCATAGTTTCCAAGAAAGCTTATGTTCCAGCATTTTCCCATATAAAAGCTACAGAAAGCAAATTTGACCATACTGTAAACAGGTCAAGGTCAACCCAAGGTCATCATTTGAACAAGCTTGGTAGTACTGGTGTACCAAATGCTACATACCAAGTTTAAAGGCCATCGATCATTTGGTTCTGGAGAAGAAGAGTTTTAAAGTTTTTTTTCATATATGGGCTTGGCAGCCATGTTGGTAATGTGACTAGGACCATTTGAACAAATTTTCTTTCCCCACCCCCTAGAGCCTCCACATGAAATTTGGTTACAATTGGCCCAGTGGCTTTTGAGGAGATGTGTGAAATTGTCGAAATATGAGAGACAAGGGTCAAACAATGACCTTGACCTCTTGTACCTCTCATTAAGATGACTGTATATACCAATTTTCAAGTAAAAATCGTCAATAATTTCCCAGAAATTTTATGTTCTAGCATTTTCCCATATAAAAGCACAAGAAAGCTAATCTGACCTAGTCGTACATAAGGTCAAAGCCAACCCAAGGTCATAATGTGAACAATCTTGGTAGCACTCGCATACTTGATGCTACATACCAAATTTAAGGTCAACGGACGGACTACGGACGTACGACGGACGCCGGTGCCTTACCATCCTATAAGCTCCCCCGGAGCCGCTGGCTCAGGTGAGCTAAAATTGTAGTAACATTGAGGGCGTATATCTTTAACTGATCGCACTGGAACATATTTATAGGCACAGGAAACAGTATTGTAAAACCATAATAATTAAATCTTAAAATAGGGCATGAATCGCTAAAGGCGTTTTGTTCATTCTAAGAAGGTGTCTAGCAAGTGGTAAATAATTCAAAGGGCAAATAATTAAAATACATATTCTGTGGTCATGCTAACTTCCTATCTGATATACAGATATAAGCAGCAATATATAAGTGCCATGATTGTAGACAACCATGTGTTTTTTGTTCTCCACTCCTCCCTCCCACCCCACGCCACCCACCCACAAAAAAGTATATTCCTAATTATTTCAGACATATTCTCATATAATGATGAGCATATTTTTTCGCCCCACTCCGCCCCCACCCCCTAACCCTCACCCTCCCGGGTCGCATAGCGCAATCGGTAGGGCACCTGACTGGTAAGTCATAGGTCCTGGGTTCGAAACCCTGTCTCGCCATCTTACTTTCGTTTCTCCTTCCGCTGATTCAAGAAGGGCAGTTGTCAGTTACTGGTGAAAGTATGTGCACTTAGTACTGGTTAATCGCATAGTCTAAGCCTGTCCAGGAACAGTGTGGTTAGGTTAAGTGACCGTCCCGACATGACCATAGCTGTTTACCGAGGACGTTAAGCATCAAATCAATCAATCAAAACCCTCACCCTCACCCTTTATTTTAGTAAAATGTGAAACTGTCAAACGCTGGCACAGGAATAGATCAACTGCAAAGTTACCAACCGCAATCTCTCTTTGCCGAAGTGCTTTCTCATGAGAACGCAAAGTATCACCTTTTTTATATATAACAAGGCATCGCAGGCGATACAAATCCCCTCACACAAGACTACTTGCTCGAGATATTGTCATACCCTACATTTGTGTGAAGTTATTTTAAAATCTGTTGAGAAATGTAGGCGCTAGAGCGATGACAAAGTTTTTCTAAAAATAGCCACAGTGACCTTGACCTTGGGCGCAGCACCCTTAAAGTCAAACTTGCTCGAGATAATGTCATGCCCTACATTTGTGTGAAGTTACTTCAAAATCCGTTGAGAAATGTAGGGGCTAGAGTGATGACGTTTTTCTAAAAATAGCCACAGTGACCTTGACCTTAAGGGCAGCACCCTGAAAGTCGAACTTGCTCTAGATATTGTCATGCCCTACAATTGTGTGAAGTTATTTCAAAATCCGTTGAGAAATGTAGGCGCTAGAGCGATGACAAAGTTTTTCTAAAAATAGCCACAGTGACCTTGACCTTGGGCGCAGCACCCTGAAAGCCGAACTTGCTCGAGATTTTGTCATGCCCTACATTTGTATGAAGTTATTTTAAAATCCATTGAGAAATGTAGGCGCTAGAGCGCTGACAAAGTTTTTCTAAAAATAGCCACAGTGACCTTGACCTTGGGCGCAGCACCCTGAAAGTCGAACTTGCTCGAGATATTGTCATGCCCTACACTTTTGTGAAGTTATTTTAAAATCCGTTGAGAAATGTAAGTGCTAGAGCGATGACAAAAGGTGAACATACGTACGTACGTACTTACGACGGGACAAAACCTATATCCCCTCACCACTTCGTGGTGTGAGGGGATAAATATACAGTAATTGTGGGATACAGATTATATAAGTCGTAAGACTTCATTATGAATCATTTTCAAGCTACTGTATTGAGGTATACTCATGTGAGGTTGTATTGTTTGTATTTGTTCAATATTTTGAATTAAATATTGTTTACACTAAAGTATTTGGCAATTTTCTGCCTGCGCCATAGTGTCTATAATATGACAAACTTTGTTCTTGTGTATAAAGCATTTCGCATGATAAGAAACACAGTCCCCGTCCGCATTCATGTGTCTTTTAAAGGTGCATTTCGACAGCATTCTGATTCAATCTTGATTAACGAAACACTTGTCTCTTAGTAGAATACCGGACATATGTGTTCAGACTTTACACTTTGTTTACAACACATTCACGGTTTCGTCCCTCTGTAATTGCACGCGGGTGGTACATCGGTCTTATAATGACTCCGAATTAGAGCTTATGTCTAATCGTTTCATGTCTGTAGTCAGGCCAAACAGGGTTCAACTAATGGATATGTTTAATGCCCTTGTTTCTACCGAGTTCTCACTTTCGTTTCTTCGTGGTGTTAAGCCCCAGTCACACACACACATTACGGACTGGGCGGATAGTTGTGGATAAAAATCCACAATAATCCGCAGAATTTGTGGGCGTGGCTTATTTTCTTGATTAATTTACGGATAAAATTACCTATAGATGCGTATGATTAAGGATAAATGCGGATGTCTGCGGTCAGATAGTTTCCCTTTGAATCAATACGATGAGAGATGCTACGAATGTATACGTACTACTCACCTTCCATTACCTTCTGTTACCTCTAGATGCGGAAAGATGTTGTTGATGCTACGGATGGCCCGTTCGTATATGTCCGGTTTTATTCGTAATGGTCCGTATGGTTTAAACATATTTTATTTCAAATTTCATAGTCCGTATCGCATCTGCGGATGGCCCATCCGTATCTGTCCGGTGTTATTCGTAAAGGTCCGTATCGCATCCGCAGAGTCTGTAACTGTCCGTATCGTATCCGTAGGGTCCGCAGGATCCGATGCCAAATTTTGAAAATTTTCAAAATTCAGGCGCGGACGAGCAAACCATATTGATCCGAAACAAAAGGTAACTGAAGGCATTCATTCGCATTTATCCATATATAATCCGTATCTAATCCGTATCTTATCCATTTCTAATCCGTATATAAACCTATCATTCCGCAGCCCAACCCCAAGTTTTGGACTGATACGGTTTCGCGCAGATCGTTACCTTCAGTTACGGTTAGTTACGGGTCTCTTTCGGATTTTTTTACGGACTTTTACCTTCAGATACGTTTCTATACGGATAACTTACACCTAAATACTGACAGATACGTATTGGTGAGGATAATTGCGAACAGCTAATCTGACTGGGGCATTAATCCGTAACAATACGCAGAACGAGACCCGTAACTAACCGTAACAATCCGCATGAAACGTATTTGCCAACAAATTTTGAGTCGACCGCGGAACGATGGATCGAGATACAGATTATACGGATTAGATACGGATAAATGCGGTTAAATGCCTTCAGTTATGGATCATTATGGTTAACTCGTCCGCGTCTGAATATTTAAACTTTTCAAAATTTGGTGGCATATCATGCGGACCTTGCGGATACCATACGGATACGATACGGATTCGATATGGAGAGAGACCACGCCCACAAATTGTGTGGATTTAAAGTCCGCAACTATCCGCCCAATCCGTAATGTGTGTGTGTGACTGGGGCATTATGCTTGATTTATGTTTTGTGTACTGATTCACTAGTAAGCTAAAAAGTTTCCACGCAGACCAAGCGTTAAAATATTTGATAAATCTGAGAAAAACATAGGGCGAGGGTTGACATGACAAAAACAGAGGTAAGCCCCCATCTCCCAAAACCACACACACAGAATAACTTTTATTGACCATCAGAAGGCGGTGCTTCGATTTTGGTTCATCTTAGTAGTTCTATTTGTTTAGCTTGGTGTCCACTTACTGGCAAGTTGTTGTTCAGTTAGATTTCCAATGTCTTTTCATTTGTTTTCTCATTTGGTGTTAGGGTTCAGGGTGAAACCGGGTTATTTCGGACAGCGGGTAAATTCGGACAGTGACATCGTTTCCATTATATGTCAGTTGTTTGGAATTAAAACAAAATTAACTGCGCATTCACTGGCAACATTGATAACACGGCTCATCATGAGCCGTATCATCTTGATTGTCACTGTTTGCAATGGTATGTCCTAATTTAACCGCTGTCCGGAGTTACCCGACTTGATCCTAGTATTTTATACTTACTTTTCTTTATTGTGTCTGTCCGACTGAACTAATTAGAAAAGTAAACAAGTTTTAATGTCAGATTACAGAGCGACTGACAGATTGCATAATCTATATAGCTGTCAAATGTCAGATTATACAGTGTCTGTGTAAAGCAAGCAGCTTGACCAATATGAACTGTTGATATTTGCTCGGATGACGCTCAAAATGATAGTGGTCAAAGTACCCAAATCATAAGTCCGAACTCGTAGGTCAGTTAAACATAGACAATTCCGGAATATTTTAGATACACAGACATGGACCCCAAAACAGAGTTGTGACCAGGTGCCCGCAGGGAGGTAAGCATCACCTGCCTATTATAATACACCCGCCATATCTATGTATTTGTGGAAAAGTTAGTGAAAATATAAGTCCGGTATTTGAAAGCTTAACTAAGTTTCGGCTGAGGCCATCAAATCGGAGATTAGTTTAGAAACGGCCACATTGTAGGGACCAAAAGTGTCTCCCATAAAACTTTTTAACAGTCGACACAAGCTTTGCTTTATGATAACCCTGCTTCAACGGTTTCTGAGTGAGTAGCTTCCCTCTTTCAACAAAGTCTTGATATTTGAAACAGGCCCTAGCATAGCGGACTAGTTGAGAAACATAAACTCCGTATGCAGGTGCCGAAGGGATATTACTACTCAGAAATAGAAAATTAACTATGGGAAAATTGAAGTCGTTCCTCTTGTCATAAAGCCTAGTAACAAGCTTTCCATTGTCAATATAGAGATAGCAAACAAATGATCAACTATAGAAACAAGAATGGTCAGAAGACAGTAAAGCGCGACTGATGGGAGCTTAGCTTTAACAAGCGCAAGTTTAATTTGGACAATACCGGCTATGTGAAATCAAATCAACTGCAGCATCAGAATAAACAATTCTCCTAGGAATAATTCGAACCTCTAAAATATTGCTTCAGATATGGTGATATCAATTAAAAGTGAAATATAGGTCACCGTGACCTAGAATGGACACGAGGTCAATCACTGTTTCTGAATGTTCAATTACATTAAGTATAATACAAGACAATGAAATAATGTCAGGGCTATTGGCTGAAATAACTGGACCGTGAAGTATAGGTCACACTGATCTACAGTTAGTATGAAGTTACTCATAGTGTCAGCCCAACTCATAAACCAAAATATTATGCAAATACATAACATAATATTAGAAATTGACTTAACTCACTGGACCATGGAATATAGGTCACACTTACCTAAAATAATTATGAGATTACTCACAGTGTCAGCCCAAACAATTAACCCGAGTATGATGCAAAACCAAGAAGTAGTGTAAAAATGAGGTAAAATCATTTGACCATGAAATATAGGTCATACTGACCTTCAACTAAGATGAGATCATTCATAGTGTACGCTCCAACCATTAACCCAAGTATGGTGCAAATCCATAAAATAGTGGTAGAAATACAAGGCAAGTCACTGGACCATAAAATATAGGTCACGCTGTCCTAAAATCAGTATGATGTCACTCATAGTGTTAGCCCAAATCATTAACCGAAGTATCAGTTAAATCAATGAATGAGGTAAAATCATTTAATCATTAAATTTAGTGAATCATGTTCATGCATCAAATAGTCTTTGAGATATACAGCAAAGTCACTGGACCATCAAATATAGATCATGGCCCAATATGCCTCACTGCCTTCAGTAGATCTTCCCCAGTTGTTCGAGTGTAGCAAGTTTGTAGACTATATCCCTTTCGGTTACTTAGAAACATAGATGAATAGAAAAGGTTGATATTTTGCCATGTTCAATCATTTGTGAAATATAGGCCATAGCCTAATATGCATCACTGCTTGCAGCAGATCTTTTCAAATATAAATATAAATTTGTGGAGCACGTTTAAAGACTGTATCCTTTATGGTTACTTAGAAACTGGGCTAAGCCAAACTGGTGAATATTTTTCCTTGTACAATCATTCATGAAATATAGGTAACCGTTATGGCCTACTATGCATCACTGCTGTTAGTAGATCTTTTCCAGATATATCTATGGAACATGTTTCATGACAGTATCGCTTGTGGTTACAAAGAAACGGAGCATAATCCAACAGGTAAATATTTTTTTCTATGTGACATCGACCTTAAAATACAGGTATGCATCGCTGCTCTCAGTAGATCGTCCCCAGCCACGTATTTATGGAGCAAGTTTAAAGACTCTAGCCCTTGTCATTTCTTAGAAACTGAGCTAATCGCAAAAGGTGAAATTTTTTCTTTGTTCAATCATCCATGAAACGTAGGTCATGGCCCAATATGCATTGCTGCTTTAAGTTGATCTTTCCCATATGTATCTCTGGAGCAAGCTTGAAGACTTTATCCCTTGTGGTTCCTAAAAAACTGTGCTAAACGCACCAGATGAATATTTTTTTTAAGTTCAATCAACCTTGAAATATAGGCCATGGGCCAATGCTCATCGCTGCATTGAGTAATTCTTCCCGAGCTGGAGCGTCCTATTCCTTTGGTTAAAAGTAGGACAAGGGCCTACTATGTTTGAAGAAGGTACTGTTGGGGTTGTTTGGATATTTTTCTCTCGTCTAATATATCTCTTCTTTCTCCCTTTCTCTGGGAGACGGCTCGATATAGGCTAAAGTACTGTCTCAAAGAGCTGTTACACACAAAACAACCGAACAATCAATGTAAACATGTTTTTTTCTGCATATTAAACAATCAAATTCACAAGGATACCAATTCTATCTATGGAGCAAATTTGAAGACTCTAGCACGGGTGGTTACTTAGAGTAAAAAGTATGCAAAGACCAGGAACTGAAACAATCAAAATCCAAATCCAGCCCTCAAACCATAGTTGGAAACAACTAAGAGTACAAATAATCAAGATACAGAGAAACCGAGCTAAACGCAAACGGCGAATATAAGGCGCACGCGGGAGCGGACGCACATGAAGAGTATAGCATCATTAAAATCTTAAAAAGTTCCTTCAAGAGCAGAGAATACATACAGAAGTAGGAACACGGGCCAGACTACGTAGTTTCGGCTAATAAAGCCTCGTCAGTGACCCTGACAATATCTGGTGACGAAACCAGAAAAAAGCATACAGTAAGACCGTCTTTGCCTTGCAAAATTGCGCTAAAATTTAATACACGATACCAGTGCTAGAGTAGTATGTCAATTCTATTCAGAAACAAGAATTCCGCGGAATGTGGTGTCTCGCCTGTCAGCGCTTTGTGAAACTGACCTAAACACAAAAATCCGATGAAAGTTTACGCCGCCGACGACGACACCGGAAAAGCAATACCTATGTCTCGCTTCTGCTTCGCAGGCGAGACAACAAACACTTATATTGCTTGTTGTTGTTTTTTCCAGAAATGTTTGTTTTCTAATAGGCTAGACATTTTCGAAGATCAAATAATATCACGCTGGTCTGGCATTCAACACAGCCAACGAAGGCAACGTACTATAAAATTCGATTGTTTTCGCATACTTCATTTTAATTTCAAACTATCATTCTTACGGACCCGGCAGTTTGTTAGACCTCTCAGTCAGACCAGATTTTCGAAGCAATTCCGTCTAGTATAAATGCAGTGCTTGAATAAGTTTTTTCACCAATTCGTTGTCTGGTCGTTGTAGTCCAAAAATTGTTTTCAGGTATTTCTTGAATATGCATATCAATTCAGTAAAACTTTTGATTCCTGTTTCAAGAGTCGGGGGTCGGATGGTCCGGAAGACTATACTTCTGAAACAAACTTATTCTGATGAGCAGAAAAAGCAGGTTCTGTTACGTTGTCTTCGTTGCCTGTGTTGAATGCCAGACCAGTGTGAATATGTCATTCTGTCAGACTTAACTACCTTAAAGTATTGTTTAGGTATTACTTTTTCAGCATTAAAACTAAACGATGTTGTTTCCGAATGTGCCGGTGTCTCTTTTAAAAAGTCATTTGCATTTAAATATTGCATTTAGAAGCAGGTCGTTGCAATTAGTTTTTGCTTTTAGTTTTGATTTGTTTTGATCGATTTCTACTTCCAAGATGGTCCAGTTAAGGTAGACGAGTAGTGAATAAAAATATTGACGGGGCATTCATTTCATTATACCAGCTGAATAATCCAAAGGGCTATAAAACATTTGGACAAGAAAAGAAAATTTTTCACCGTTTTGTTTTCCTAAAAAACAAACTTTTGTATTTATACATACCTTTTTTACACCTTTTCCATTAACATTCATGTCTCTAGCACATGGATGCACTTTCATTTCTGCAAATCATATAATCTTTAATATAGGGTATTTGAAACAAACTGGTAAGAAAAATTGCAATTATCTTGATAATAAGTATATTTTTGCATTTTTTAAAAAAATGCAAGAAAATTGAATTTCATGAAAAACGTCATGAAAATATATATTCAATCGATGGGGCATGCTTATGCATATTGTTTTAGTTAAAACTTACATTGTATGATACAGAATAAAACAAAAAAACAAACATTTCACCGTTTTGTTTTCTAGAAAAACAATGCTTAAGTTAAAAAATATCCCCAAAAAAGAATGCCCAAATACTGCACCTGCTGCAAGCACAGCCGGTCTTTGCCCTGTTATTTATTTTCCTGTTGTTCCGGGTCTACCATAGAGTAATGCCTCAAAAATGCACAGATGGAATTGAAATTGTAAAGACCTTGATCATTCTGGTTCCTAACCAGTCTGATCACGGTTTCCACTGTTTGTACAGACGTATCTGCCCGAAAACTTAGGATCTTTATGGTAGACATTGTAAGTGTGTATATATTTCATCTAATCATTTCACCATGAACAATAACTCTTTTCTTTCTTTCTTTCTTCCATTTACGCCTTAACCCCCGAAGGGGACACAGACGGTGTACTTTTGTACACTCCAGTGTTGCAGGATGAAAGCCTACATATAGCCATGTAGCTATAGTAGGGATCTTTAACCTGCACAGGGGATGACTCTCCCTGCACAGGGGGCCTCCAGTTAACGTCCCGATCCGAAGGACGGCACACTTGTTAGCATCATCCCTGCAAATGATGCTAGAAAAACGCGTTCGGACATAAGAAGATTTCGCCTCGGGCGGGATTCGAACCCACGACCTCTGGCTTCAGAGTCAAGTGCACAACCACTGAGCCACCGCGCTTCTCTTTTATGTGTTTTAACAAGTCAATACAGAGTTATTGTGAAATCTAAATACCTAAACGCAACGATATACAAATAGAACAAACAAACGACAAAAACGGAACTGAACATATGCAGAAAAGGTCATACACAGTTAAATAAACACAGACTGAAGCAAAAACAAAGCGTCTTGGAATGGTAAGTAATAATACTGTTGTGTCTTAAATTGCAAAACATTATGCAGAATCACTCTATTCTAATGCCGATCCAAATAACAATAATACATTGCTTGATATGCCAACTGACCTGCTAACTCATTGGTTAGTGAGTCATCACAGCAACATTCATGAAATCACATGAAAACAATGATGAAACATGGTTAATTTTGTGTACCTAATGCCAGTTTGGAGACAGGGTAAAAGACAAGCATCGTTTGGCACATAGTGGGCAACGTTAGCACATTGCAATTAATGAAGATAAAGCTTACTTAAACCTCATATGAGTTCATTACTCTTCATTAAGATAAACAGAAGCATACAAGGGTTGCCACTTGCTTACCTCTTTGTCGGAGTTGTGTGTCTATTTATTGCTCTCACAGTTTCCTGGATACAAGCAAATATCCATTGTGATAAAAAGCTTTTATGTTGGTAAATTTAACAGTTAATGAGATGTCTTGTAATTTCGTTTTCATTTAAGCGAAGAGACTGTCATTGAACTCTACGTCAAAACTAAATCCTGATATTTCTGTCCCAAAAATACTTAAGACGGAAAGGCATTAGGCCTAACTCTTTTTTTTTTCTAATTTAAAACACGAGTTGATTAAAATTGTAAACCATTCTTGATATATAGTGTTCAGCAGCAAGGATGGTCTTACATATACGATTTGATCTTTAGCAGATGTATTTAGCCTTTGTCTGGATAAATAGAATTAGACTAAACAAACTGATTATTCTTAAATATATAGATGAACATAGTCAGGAAAGATCTTAGTAAAGGATCACATCCCACACAACACGTTGACAAAAGAACTGGGTCCAGTTGTTCAAAGCATCGTTAGCTTGATAAAGTCGTTAGTCAAGGTTTTTGTTAGGTCTGCTAGTACATATAAAAGCAAGTGCGTTGGTATTTTCTGCTGAAAAAAATTAGGCGCTTTTGCACTGCAAAAGCTCCTTACATTTTTTCAGCCAAAATGGCAGAGGTTTCGCGTACCGTGCATTTGAAAATTAAACATCCTAGCTAATGACGTCGTTAGTTTTGAACAAGCGGGCCCTGCAAAACACAAATAACAGTTACATTACATTGTTTTAGAATGAATTATATGTTTGAGATAATCACTTTTTATCAAGTCAAGGTAGCATATCACTTATAACTCGAGGTGAGCATGACATACACTGTTTTATACGCTCCGATACCACTGACGGTATATATCTGTAAGCATAGCAACTATAGAAATACCAACTGTTGTACTTAGTACGTTGGCAGAATGACGTCTTGATTACGTCACTTTGAAATCAGTATGAACTCTCAGTTGCTATGATGCAGATATATGACGTCATTGGAATTGCAGCAGGACAAACAGTGTTTGCCAAGCTCCGGCAAATTTTCAATGATATTTCTTTCTTTCCTTTATTTAAAGGCCCCATTGCTCTATCAGCATGGAACATTTTATCATGAGGTATCGTATCAAGCTTCTCACTATAGATTTGTCTCTGTAAATGAACGTGATTGGCCTGCTTTAAGAAATAAAACATCCCTGAGATTCACATAAATAGGGTTTTTTAAAACTTATTTGGGTCATTTTAGTTGGTAACTAAAAAGACCTACTTTCGATTTCATTAAGTTGATTAAAATGATAAAAATACAATATACAGGCGTGGCGTCCCAATCACTATCCCGCCTATGTTTATATAGCATTGCAGGACGGGAAAACAGAATAGGAAATTGTATTTGTGGAGTGATTTGTTATTTTTCAAAATACTTGTTTTGTTTCCTTTTTGCCACTTACGGAACAAAATATATGCACACCAACCCACATTTTAATACCAAACGTGTAGGTTGAAACGCTTTTTACAATGATTTGAGTTTAGAAGTTTTTACCACTGATAGGACTATGGAGACGTAAAACAATGTTTTGTTTGAAGCTGAAGCATACACAGAGTGAATACAATAATAATATATATATGGAATTAGTTCAAACAGAATTCAGACAAACGTTTTTCGACTTATGTGAATTTGTAAAAGGGTACATATTCTGAAATCTTTCAACAGAAACTTCAGATTTTCTCAAACAAATATTTATTTTCAAGTCTTTTAATTCCGTGTTAAATGATAAGACTAAACAACTTCTTTGTAATAGCAGACATAATTTTCCAAACAAAGAGGAAGTGTACCAAAAGAACGGCCTTGGATTATTCACTTGCATGATTATTTTTAAAAGTGCCGCGACACGACAAAAGCAACAAAGTAGCATGTGCGACCATCGAAAATTTAGATCAGCCTGGGCATCCGGCACGTCTCATCAGAGTCTTAACTGTCGGCATGGAGGTCGCTTTGACCCTTAGCTACCCTTTAAGCCCACTTTGATTAGACATGGCGGATGCTGGGCGCACATGCCACTTGTTCGTTTTGTCATGTCGTGGCTCACTTTATGTTTTTCCTATCTTCCCACATTAAACATCGCTTAAAATGTACTGAGGGACTTTAAAAACGCAATATTGTATATCATGTTATTTTACCCAGAGTTTGCAATATTGGAAACGTTTAAATACTCGTGCGAGTAAGCATGGTTGAGTTCTTTAAGTCTGCAAACGCTTACAGAGAGTGTGCAACCACGCATAAAAAATTCGAGAAAATGGAAATTTGGTTATTTTTTCGCATAAAATTTTAACGAATTCACATTTTGTCGAATTTTAATGTTTTATGCATCTGAATGAATACCACACAATGTAAAAACAATTAAAAAATGGCAAAGATCCTTGAAAAAATGTTTTATCGATGTTCGAAAATTTGATTTTTTAAGAAGATAGGGTACAGTTCAAAATTTGGAGATGCCCGACTTAAAAGCCGACCAATTGATTGTGTACCTACTCAGGTCATGAGAGTATGTCTTAATGTACCAGTTCCAAACAAATTTGAATAATTATTCAAATGTCCGTTACCTTCACTTCCGGTTTTTGTGCAAAAAATTTGAATCTTTGCAAAATGACGTTGAAAAGAAAGGAATGTAACCGATAAAAAGAGAACACAAAGCATGAACTATGAATAGCCTCTGATTTTTATATCAATGAAATCTGATCAGCAATTACGAAATTGCAGCAAACTGAAAATCACACTTCAATCATCATTGGATTAATGCGAATTTATCTCCCTTTAGGAATATTCTAAAGCCAAATTTTGCATTCATTTTGAAAGCTTGTGTTCTAGGTTAAAATTGGATTAAACCAAAATTACAATTATAGTTGATGGCTGTTGGAAACAAAAATTCATTTTCTAGCATATCCAAAGCTACAATTTGGTGCGTTTCTAAAGTCTCTCAGTATATGATAAACCATTATTGATATGAAGGATGTTTTGACGGATAAACCATATTTGATATTTGTCTTCATTCTTTTATATATCAGAGTTATCAGATTGTATAGGGAAATATTTGGAAAAACAAAACAATCACTCATTACCGTTATTTCGTATTCAAGAGCAAAATCCTGTACTCCAGACTGTAAAGTCCGTGTCGGTACAGTTGTAGTGCGTCGCCTGAAAAGAGACTATTGGCCACGCATGTACAGCGAAAGTACAAAACACCCTCAGCAAACTGGTAAGAGTATTCCCTTTCACTTTTTAGATTACAGGATACATAAATCATTGATGCAATTGTATCCTACTAAAAAGAAGTATTGCATCACCACATAGTTTCTCATAAAACATGCACCGGTACTTTTAGGTCGCACCAGTATTTGTCAAACTCAGGACATCTTTCTAAGAGGGCTAGGAATTAAAATTATATATACTTTTGTAGTACTTGTTTAGTGCCTTTCAAAAAATTTGCTTTTTGTTTTCTAATCATAAGATAAACCCCCAAAAATCAAATCTGAAAAGTGCTTGCCCATGGGAAAAATTGAATTTCTCGTGGGAAAATCAAGTTTCCCTTGGAAAAGTTACGCGGACGCGGCCAGTCCGCACGGCCATGGCCCGAAATGTTGCCCATGGGAAAATAAAAGTAACAATTTCAATAGCTGTATTTTCACTAACCTAACTCATTAATACTCATTGCCCATGAAGGCTATATACAATTCTACTGAAAATAAACAATAGAAATTATTTTAACATTTTTCCCATGGGCAACCATTTTTCGGCCATGGCCACTTTTTTGGCCATTGCCCGTGGAAAAAATCCCATGGCCCAACTTTTTTCCCATGGCCATTAAAAATTTCAAAAATAGTGGCCATGGCCCAAATAATTGCCTTCATATATTAATTAAGAAAGCTGTCAATTAAAAAAAAAACAGAAAAAAAACATAATGAAGTAAACAAAACACATTTTAGTACTTCTTTGTAATCAATCTATTCCGAAAATAAACATCAAATCTGAATAAGAAATTGACATGTGCTTGTTATTTCTCAAGTTTATAATACCCAAAGTTGGTCATTTTAATTGTCATGGAATAAATAAAGTTGCTCATTTTAATTGCCAGCTTAAATGACCTAAACCTGTTTTCACAACATTTTTATGTGGAACTCTAAGTTGGCTAGTGACGGCCATTTTCAATGATGAAACTGTAGTAAGGATCTTGCAGCCATGTCCTGCAATTAAATCTTTAATGAATTCATACCATTGATAATGCAATAGGGCCTTTTAAGTATGTCTCTAACATCTTTACAATGTTTCAAATTGATTGCTACACTAGAGCAAGTGAGCAGGGGCTCACGTATACCACTGGCCAGCGCCACCGCCTACAGGAAATAAACTTTACACGCCCATGTAGTCACATATCAGTTGGTTCCATCAAGACAATACAAAATTAAAATTCACTTTTAACACAAATGGTATATAAATTTCAAAGTCTGTGACCTTGACCTACAGTCAGCGGCAGCAGCCAGATAATGTCAACAAAACTGTTTCAACCTTGCAGTAAACCTAGTCACACATCAACAGGTTCCATTCAAGTATATTGAAAATATAAGCAAACGGATACAACTTAATACAAAACTTTGACACTAATGTTATATAAATCTCCAAGTCTGTGACCTTGCCCTTAGGTATGAAGCGGCACCCAGATGATGCAAATTAATATGTACCCTTTCTGTAGTAACACTAAGCACATCTGAACAATTCCAATAGAAGCTTTCAAAAAAATAGAGCAAAAGCAAAATCTTAATTAACACAAAACTTAAACACAACTGTTGTACAAATTCCTAAGTCTGAGACATTGACCTTAGGCCTGCAGCAGCATCTAGGTGATGCAAACTGATCAGTATCCATCCTATACTAACACCTAGCACATATCAACAAAGTCCAGTAAAGGCTTTCAGAAAAACAGAGCAAAAGCAAAAACTTAACGCAATACCGTAACGCATCTGTGACCTTGACCTTTGGCCAGCAGCAGCATCAATGTAATGCACACTGATCAGTATCCATCCTGTGGTAACACTAAGCATTTATGAACAATATCTGGATAACAGAAGCAAAAGAAAAAACTTAATGCAAAACTTTAACGCAAATGTTAACTTACGTACGTACGGACGAACGGACAAACAGACGGACGAAAAGACAAAAACTATATATCCCTCGACATACTTTGTATGCCTTGGGTATATAAACTGGAGAAGGCGCTGATGATTATACAAAGTTGCCAAATTGTGTTATTGGTAACCCTAAAAATTTCAAAGTTTGAAATTTAAAAAAATAACTTTTCTGCTGTTCAAAGGGCATATGTGCGTGTCTTCTGTTTGTTTGAAACATCAAAGCAAATTTTCAGCACACTGTCAGGAAGAGTTGGATTTGAGGTGAAAATGTGGCTCAAATTTGGCCGTGTTGCACATATCTAAAAGAGTATCCAACTTTTGGATGTCCAGGAGTCAAATTATGGACACTGACTGGACATTTGTCACCTCATTTACATGGCGAATGGATGCAACTCCATGTTGTCAGCAATTTATGTGCTTCCTATATGCTTCCCTTAACTACAAACACCTTCCAAAATGTGGTCTACCCTATGAGAAAAGATATTGCTTCAAGGGGAGCACATTCATTTCTCAAAGAGTTGATCCCCATTTACAATGGAAGAAAAATTGAAAATTGTTTTTCTTCACATTCAGTGTTCAGTCAAAAAGTCTAAACTCTGGATGTCCAGGAATTTAATTGCAGAAAATAGAAATTTGCCACCTCAAAAAGACTTCAAAGTTCATGGTGTCGGCTAGATCTCCATGTTTATGGCCAATTTTTACAAGAATGAACAATTCTTGTAAGTTTTTGTTTGCTTCCCTGAACTACGTAAACTGTCCATAATGGAGTCTGTTGTGGAAGCTAAGATTTTGCTGCAAGGGGAGCAAATTCTTTTCTTAAAGAGTAAATATCATTGAAAATGGAAGACAAAATGAAAATCATTGCAGAGTTGCTTCCCCTGAAAGTGTATCTCCTCCTCTTGAGTCTCAGTCAAAACGTCAGCTGAACTTTTGATGTCCAGGAAAGTATCAATGTTGTGCTGTATTTCAGCCCTTTTTACAAATGGGAACACTTTTTGTCTCATTCCTGTTTGCTTCCCTGGACTTTAAAGCCCTTTCAAAATAGGAAAGACATCGCTCCTAGGGGAGCAAATTCTTTTCTTAAGGAGTTGATGCCTATTGAGAATAGACGAAAAATTGAAAATGGCAGAGTTGCTTCCCTTGAAAGTGTTTTTCTTCACCTTGAGTCTACAGTACAAAAGTCTAGCTGAATCCCCTGATGTCAGGGAGTTGACATATGGACAACCACTGGAAATCTGCCACCTTTAATTAAAATGTTTCATGGTGAAAAGATTCATCTCCATCTTTGTCAGCAATTTTACAAAGGGGATCAATTTATGCGATTTCTTGTTTACTTCCCTGAACTTTTACCAAACTTGGGGTCTACTCTTGAAGAGAATACTTTGCTCCAAGGGAAGAAAAGTCTTTCCGTGAAGAGTACATCCCATGGGAGTCTTTAGTCCAATGTCTACTTGTATTTTAGATGTTCAGGAGTCGACCTATGGACATCCAGTGGAAATTTGCCACCTCAGGTACAAAGTTTCACGATGAATGGATGCCCTTCCATATTTATCAGCCATTTTTACTAAAGGGAACAATTATTATGACCTCCTGTTTCTTCCGTGGATTACAAAGCCCTTCCAAAATGAGGGCTCTTGAAGTAAAGATTTTGCTCAAAGCGAAGTAAATTCTTTCCGACGGGTAGATGCGCTATGAAAATAAGGGCAAAAATGAAAATGGCAGAGTTGGATCCCCTGAAAGTGTTTCTCTTCATCCCCAGTCTTCAGTCCAAAAGTCCAGCATTATTTTGGCTACAAGAGACTCGACCTATGGATATCTATTGGAAATCTGCCCCCTGAAAGAAGTTTGGATGTTACATCACAGTTTCAAAGTGATCCACTGCATCTCCATGTTTATCAGCCATTGTTTATAGAAGGGAACAATTTTTGTGAGTTCCTATTTCCTTTTTGAAAACCTTCCAAATTGGAATCTACTCTTGAAGGAAAGATTTTGCTCCAAGGAGAGCAAATTCCTTTCTTACAGAGTTGATTCCATTGAAAATGGAGGAAAATTGAAATTGGCAGAGTTGCTTTCCCTTTTAGTGTTTGTCTTCACCTTAAGTCTTCTGTCCAAAAGTGTAGCTGAGATTGGAATGTCTGAGGATTGACATCCAAATAAGAAATTTCAAGTAATTACTGAGGTTGTGCCCAAGTCCAACCTTTATAAAAAATTATGTAATAGATAACTTAACTTTCCATCAACAGAGTTTTATGTATGTGGTATCATAAACAATCATGTGGTGTCTGGCTGATTCCATACAGGGTGTTGAATCGAGTACAGCAACCACCTCTTGTTCCTCGATATAACCAAGGTGGTCTCTGCTGATATATCAGCTCTCCAAACTAACAAACATGACTCTTGTTATCCACATTCTAGCTGAGATGTTCAAGTTAAAACCTTCTTGCAAAACAAGGTTTATTCAATGTTTTACATAGACATAGTGTTAAAATCAACTTATTTCCAAGAGGAAGAAAGGAGTGTCTCTGTTCTGTTTATGATTTCTGTTACTCACACTCTTATGTGATAAAAAGGAAGACAGAACTGACCCGCGTACGAGTGGAAACCTGGCTGACTAGTGGTATTCGCTCTGAACAAATCATATGGGATATCGTCCTAAATTAGGTTTTTACTCTTTAAAAGTCAATATCTTCCAAAACGGACGGAACCAAACACCCATTTTTCGCGTTTGTTATACAGTAATCATAAAAATAACCAAATGTTTCATTGCTCATATGAATTTTACACAGGTGAAAGTTAGCTCTATTGATAAAAGGAAGGCAATGCAAAGCTTCTTTTGAGTGGTGTAGAATAGTAATCAGACTGCGAGATCTGAATCTTTGTTGTAAGTGGATGCCAAAAGGGCATAGCTAATTGTAATATAGTTAAAGGCAATCTTCAGGAAAAATTTACATTCTCAGTGCATTCATTGAAAAGCCCTATGATAAGCCATTGGAACGTTATGTAGTTTATACTTCAATAACTACATCGGTTCACGCCACGTTACATGAGGTTAAGTGGCGTCAAAATAAACCATAGTTCTCTCCAATCTGATTGGACGTTGGCGACTTTATGACGACATTAACGCTGTTAGTCGAAAAACTGCGTATAAATGTTTTTCTGCTTTACCTGTAGCCCTAACGCAAATTTGTGGTCAATTAATAGACAGCAAACAATGTAAAAACAATAAAAGTATAAACTGCAGTAAGTTTACATGAATCCCTTTGGGGTTCACTTACTTTGCACGCGACCCAATGCAGTTTATATTTCGATAAACACCAGAATAATGAAATTCATTCCTTAAATTATCCATAAGGAAATACAAAACATAACAATTTATTCATATATTTTGTTCTTACTTTAGAAATATCAAGCTCATATGTCCCAGATTGAAGCTGGCACTCTCTGTTATCTCGGTACTTGAAATACAAGGCCAGGACGACCAACAATCCAACATAAAAGTGCATGCAGTTGAAATATAATTGAGCCGCGACACAACAAAAGCAACAAGGTGGCATGCGCACCCAGCATAGACTCAGATCAACCTAGAGTCTTTGCTGTCGGCGTGGCAGTAACTTAGACGCACATGCCACTTCGTTGGTTTTGTCATGTCAAGGCTCATATTGTATGTGAGCTTATCCTTACGGATTTTTTCAACTAATGTTTGCATATAGTACGACCCAACTGGTGTACATATAAGGCAGAAATACGAACTATATATTCTCAGGATGCAGGGATACGACGAGTGATCGGAAAATACCCGGGCTTTTCATTCTCCCATCTTTCAACGTGCAGTTACATGTACCTACACATATTATACATGAGCAAAAACTTTATTCCATTGCCTATTTATCTGTCAGTTCTTTTTCGATGAGAAATATGTGTACATAAAGGTTTGAGCTTTTGAACAAGGTAAGTGTTAGGGCTACCACGGACTCTAAAGTTGTGTGTTGTGTGCCAGGAAGCCCAGAAAAAAGTCCCTTTTACACGATAATAACTCCTCTCAAACTGCCTTATCTACAGCAGAACGTAACAACTCTTTCTAGTGGCAGTTATTGTCCCTACCTCAATACAGCCCTGGCGATTTTTATTGGTTTCCAGAACTGAAAAAAGCTTGCTAGAAACAAATATGAGACCATATGAAACATTCTGAGAAACATTGATTCAGCTGGAAATCGGGACCTCAGAAGTAGGCCTGCTTTATGGTTTGCAGAGGGAATACAAAAGCTCCCACGAAGATGAAAAGACGTTTTGAAAAATGTTAATCGTTTTTTAGAAAGAAAAAGAGGTCTGGATTTTTTTCCGACCATCCGTCGTATTTGCCTCAACGTTTATAAATTAAATGCTTGCAGAAATGTTTTCAAATTTAATATAACCACAACTCAATGCCATAAAATATAAAGCAAAGCAACTGGAAATGTATTTACTATTTATAGCAATAGTTATTATTCTAGGGTAATGCTTGTTCCAAGTTTTAGTGATTGATTTCTTCTGCAGCTTTCAGATCATACCAACGGTGGTATGTACATGTAACACCATAAACAAACGTATTAATACTGTCATAATTTCGTCTTGGCATCGATGCAATGCTGTACACAAGAATGACCTTGGACACTGATGACATAACGCAACAATGTTTATTACGAAATGATTGATATCATATTACAAGATCACGCAAGCGCACCATCAAATGAGAAAGCAACACTGGAACAGCAATGAACAACACTGACACACTGCAGATTCACACGTTCTTCGGTGCCGGGGTGTCCCACTTATATGAATAACTGTAGGGAAGCGCCTACTGCGCTTGCAGTTTGTGCGGATAGGGGTTATTTGTTTGTTTGTTGTTGTTGTTGTTGTTTTCTCTCGTCTATCATCTCTTCTTTCTCCCTCTCTGGGAGACGGCCTGTTAAAGACTAGAATACTGTCTGCAAGGATCTTTAAACCCAAAACCACCAACAACCAACTAACCAACCAACCAAAACAATATCAAGATAGACAAAACAATGATTAATTTCAGATATAACTTGATAATAACGCAGATGAAACATCCGGCCAAAAGTTACAATAAATGGAGTGTCTCTCTAATTTTGTGTCTGTAATTTATCTCACAGCAGACAAAGTTGTAGTTTACGAAGTCCAACAACCAAATTTGTTTGATTGCATCAGAAGAGAGTGCGACGTTGCGCGCATAAAACGAGTTGAAACTCAAAGTATCTAAACCCAAGTAGCTGTAGCTACTCTCTGTAACAAAGCGGAAAGTGCTGCCCGTTGGTTTTACTTCAGTCGCTACAATCACATTATAAAATCTGACCGTTTTGCATCATCTTTTTCTCCTTCTTTTCATTGTGTCAAAAATAGCTGAAACAGTTTTGTCTTCTACACTTTTATGAACAATTCGTGTGTGTTGGAGTAATTTACAGTCATTTTTAGCTCACCTGAGCCAACGGCTCGGGGGGAGCTTATAGGATGGTAAGGCTCCGTTGTCCGTCGTCCGTCCGTCGTCCGTCCGTCCGTCCACAATTTCAAAAGACTTCTCCTCTGAAACCGCCTGGCCAATTGTAACCAAATTTAATATGTAGCCTCTAGGGGACTTAGGAACGAAAAGTTGTTCAAACGGTCCTGGTCACATGACCAACATGGCCGCCACGCCCATATATGGTAAAAACCTATAAAAATCTTCTTCTCCAGAACCAATAGGCTGATGGCCCTGAAACTTGGTATATAGCATCGGGTACGCGAGTACTACCAAGATTGTTCAAATTATGACCTTGGGTTGACCTTGACCTTTTATACGGCCAGGTCAAATTTGCTTTCTGGTGCTTTTATATGGGAAAATGCTAGAACATAAGATTTTCTTGGAAACTGTTGAAGATTTTGACCTGAAAATTGATATATACAGTCAGCTTAATGAGTACACGAAAATTTATGCGTACAAGAGGTCAAGGTCATTCTTTGACCTTTGACCCTAGTCTCTCGTATTGCGACAATTTCACACATCTCCTCAAAAGCCACTGGGCCAATTGTGACCAAATTTCATGTAGAAGACTCTAGGAGGCACGGGAATGAAAATTTGTTCAAACGGTCCTAGTCACATGACCAACATGGCATGGCCGCCATGCCCATATATGGTAAAAAGCTATAAAAATCTTCTCCTCATGAACCAATAGGCTGATGGCCTTGAAACTTGGTATGTAGCATTGAATACACAAGTACTACTAAGATTGTTCAAATTATGACCTTGGGTTGACCTTGACCTTTTTTACGGCAAGGTCAAATTTGCTTTCTGGTGCTTTTATATGGAAAAAATGCTAGAACATAGATTTCTCGGAAACTGCCGAAGATTTTGACCTGAAAATTGGTTTATACAGTCATCTTGATGTGTACATGAAAATTTATACGTACAAGAGGTCAAGGTCATTCTTTGACCCTGGTCTCTCATATTGCGACAATTTCACATATCTCCTCAAAAGCCATAGGGCAAATTGTAAACAAATTTCATGTAGAGGCTCTAGCGGGCAAGGAAACGAAAATTTGTTCAAACAGTCCTAGTCACATGACCAACATGGCCACCATGCCCATATATGGTAATAACCTTTTAAAATCTTCTTCTCCAGAACCAATTGGCCAATGGCCTTGAAACATGGTATGTAGCATCGGGTACGCAAGTACTACCAAGATTGCTCAAATTATGACCTTGGGTTGACCTTGACCTTTTGTACGGCAAGGTCAGTTTGCTTTCTGGTGCTTTTTGTATGGGAAAATGCTAGAATATAATGATTTCATGGAAACTGTTGAAGATTTTGACCTGGAAAGTGGTATATACAGTCATCTTAATAAGTACGTGAATATGTACACATACAACAGGTCAAGGTCATTCTTTGACCTTTGACCCTGGTTTCTCTTATTACCTCTCCTCAAAAGCCACTTGGCAAGTTGTAACCAAATTTCATGTAGAGGCTCTAGGGGGCAAGGGAACGAAAATTTGTTCAAACGGCCCTAGGCAAACGAAAATTTATTCAAGCAGTCTATGTCAGATGACATACTTGGCCACCATACTCAGTTGAGCGATTCAGGGCCTCATGACCCTCTTGTTATGGCTCCTAAGTATATAGTACATTTGTACATGTAAATCGTGTATTAAAGAGACAAACATAAAAGTACTGCACATGTGCAGTGAATGTCTGGTGGTCTTTTCTACTGTTTCAGGTTATGTAAACTATAACTCTATACTCTGTACACGAAATTATCAATTGATGCTAGAGATAATGTTTTTTTTCTATTGCACGAATGTTGCGGGAGCTTATTCGATAAAAATAATTCAACAAATGAGGGCTTTTTGTTCTATTGCGCGAATGTTTCGGGAGTTTATTTGATTAAAATAACTCAAATTATTATCCTATAAATCCTAAGGTTCATGATAAAAAATTACTTCGCTATTGCGTTCGACGTATAGTATCCAATCTGTTGGCGTGATATAGGCGCTAATATCTACACCGTAATGGCACGTTAAGGCTCTATTATTTGGCATATTTGTCTCCCGAATGCATTTGATAGAAACCCAAAGAATATCCTGTTACACTCTATATCTCATTTAGTTCTTCTGTTTCGGCGAAGAGTATAAGCATGTCTGAGTCCTGCCAATTTATTAGAAGGGTTTAAAAGCAATTTAACCAATGAGACAGATTCAAAGTACTGAAACCTAATAGCGGAAAACAATCTGATCAAAGATAATATCTAAGGCTTTTAGTCTACAAAACTGAAAATGGATTCCCCGTACACCATCATAGAGCAGAATACAGTTCCGGTCCTTTGTGATCATTCAGGTTATTTAGAGTCATTTTGATAATAGAGGTCTGCTAAAACCGGTGCTAGCGGGCATGACCTGTTTTGCGCATTTCATTTTGCTTTAATTGGAAACAAGTTTAGAAACAGCCACACAGTAGGGATCAAGAAGATCATGGTGTCTTCCATGGAACTTATAAGTGTTGACACAAGCTTCAGTCTGTGATACCTCTGTGATCTCAAATTTACTGGTTAGCTGCTTCCCTCTATGAAAACAATCTTGATATTTGAAATTGGCTCTAGCATAGCATGCTTATCGAGAGACATGCCAAATCACACAAAATTATGCAAAAACACTTTTGATAACCAAATATACTTATTTCCTCGTGATTTCCGAAAAATCAGATAAACATTTTGAACCCAGCCAGAGTTTTGTAAAAGTTTGATATTATTTCTGAAAATACCAACACTATAAAGAGGCATAACCAATCATTGACAAGCAACTTATGTGTTTAGCATATATGATCCAGCCGTTAGGAATAGGTTTACTGTTATCTGCTGGGAAGAAGGTGAGATCTTAGGTTTGTTTGCCTTGTTTTTGTGTTTCAGCTGTTTTTATTCTTTTCCGTGCCAATTTGGTGTTCAGGGTAAAATTTTAAATCGATCGTATCGGTTCCTGATAATTTTACTCTGTAAGACACATTTTACAAGCAATTGGTAGGCTGTGCTCTATGATTTCTTGGGCATCTTCATCATTATTACTCTACATAAAATGTAGGGGAGTATAAGATCTCAATCGAGTTTATATTACCACTTGTGTTATCTGCCTCTTGTGGGCTGTGTTTTTGTATTAGGGTCAAGTCAGCTAAATTCGGACAGCAGGTAAATTCGGACAGTGACATTGTTTCCTTTATTTGTCAGCTGTTTGGAATCAAAACAAAAATAACTGGGCAAACAGTGAAAATTCTGATGAGACGGCTCATTATGAGCCGTCTCATCTGGATTTCCACTGTTTGCAATGGTATGTCCGAATTTACCTGCTGTCCGAATTTACCTGACTTGACCCTATCATTGTTTCATGCGTGTAACTTCGATAATGTTTGAATTAATTTTTCTTCGCTTTCGATACAAAATATTCCGAATGTAATTTGGTTTAAACAATAATTTATTCATAATTGGTAATTGGCATGCATATACAAGGACAAATCAGTTGAATATAGGAACTCACGGTTAGCACGGTGCTTAAATGTTAGTCATCTCCTGTTATTTATAAGTTGCAACCGGAATTCGCCCAAATTTCTTCGCCGCCAATAAAGATTCGTTTTGTTTATGTAACATACACAGTGTATTCCTTTAAAAAGTTTCAAAGAACTTCATATTATGCATTGCACTAAAATGAAATTATACTTATACAGTGTAAAAGGGTGGTTATCAGTTCAAATTCAATATCCCAACCACTACGCCAAAGGAAAAAAATGAACACGAGAAACAACAAAATATTTTATAAATATGTGCCTTGTCAATCTGATTTGTACCAAGAATTACATATTATGCATATTTAAATGACTGCATTGCTGTCATGCGATATTGGGTCAAATATAGACAGAGTTTTATCTGCATAATTCCCTACAGTCTGTATTTCTGCGTGCAGTCGTATCTTCTTTGATCACATATAGATCACAATGCAAATCTCATTCGAAATAAATGAACATGCAACAAAACTAAAAAGCAACGGTATAAAAAAATCTAACAAACACTATTGACACCAGACCAAATGTGGTACACAACAAAAACTACAATGATTTTGTTACAAATATTATACATAATACCAATGTATAAAGACAAACAACGTGCTCTTCAAACCATTATGTCATATTTTATTAACTGATTATCACATGAATTAAAACACTGGAAAAATGTAGCTTTGGGAAGCCAAGAAGGTGACTGTATAAAAGGACCGACCATATTCCATGAGCATGGCCTCTCCACAATATCGGACGTAGCTGTGGTGAATGTGAATACTACACATTTGAAAACTAGTGTTTCTATTCTTACGATATATTATGCTGTAGATGATTCATCCAAAATTTAAATACTTTGATACTAAGTGGATAAACTGACTAAAGAATATTTATATTGTGGTGTGTGACGGCCGTAATATGCCCGCCCAACATCATAGTGCAAGCTAAATATTTTTAGGTCATTTGGGATCATTTTGCTCATTCTGAGTCAGTTTAAGTATACAGTTCCGCTGACGACGGTGCTAAAGGTCATTGGCATTGTTGCAATATCACTGCATATGAATAGACTAGCTTAAACCTGGTCTACTATTTAAGGTTCTTTGAGTATTCCTTGCTTATAGAGGAAATTCCTTCAAAATATATTTCAATAGGTTTCAAAAGTCTCCCCGCACTCATCTATAGTGCAGATTATATTTTCCTTTTGGTCCTTTGAGATCATGGAATATATTCTGAGAAGTCAGAAATGATCATACGTTTAGATTCATTTTCTAAACAAATTTGAAATATTTTGGTATTTTTCGACTTATATCAGTCTTTGAGACGACTGCCATGTTAAACCTGCAAATTTACTGTTTTTTTCCTCTGGCTCCTTGTGCCAGATTTAAAGGGTCACTGATGAGGCTTGAATAGCCGAAACCGCGGTATGGCCCAACTTCTTACTTATGAATGTTTTCTTTGCTCTTAAAGGATCTAAACTTTTATCATTATTTCTTACCAAAATAAAAACACGAGAGTCACTATTATTTTCTACGGTGGTATGGAAAGGAACAAATGTATTTAAAATCAGACAGCATTTAATATAATGTGGATGACTGAAGTTAAAACTGATCTTTTTGTGATGGCTGCAGAGAATAGTTAGTCTTGCAGAGTGACTGCAGTCAGTATTTAACCAGATTACAGATTACAGTCATTTTTTATCTTTAGGATTCAGTAGTATTGAGTCTTTCGTACTCTTCCTGGAAGGGTGCGTTGGTTCGTCTCTCTTCTACGTTCCTTACGCTAACTGCAATAAAAAGCCCTACTGTATGGTATTCCCTGGTTTATTTGTAACCAATGTAGAAAACATGAAAATGCAGTCAACGTAACCTACGCTTACGCACTAAATGCTGAAAACACACTTCACAAGGATATGAATACAAGGTTGGTTGGGGTTGGTTGTTTTGGGTTAAACGGCCGTTTGAGACAGTAGTTCAGTCGTATATCGGGCCGTCTCCCAAAGAGAGAGAGAGAGAGAGAGAGAGAGAGAGAGAGAGAGAAATGATAGACGAGCGAAAAAAACACACGCCGACACCTACAGCTAGCACAGTAGGCTCTTCTCTTGCCAAAGTTTTATCCAAATAAGTAGGACGCCCCGGCTTTCCATGGTGTTTTGCTGTTAGTTTATTTTTCCCTTTAGGGTTGCGGGCGGGATAGGGAATCTGATTGTATTAGTTCGTGGTTATTGCCTATCTTTTTACTTTGTTTCGAGACGTTACATTATTTATCTAGGTACTTTCTCAACAAATATGTTTGTCAATTCCAATGATGTTCATTGACAGCGATGACTTTAGCGCAAATGTATGTCATCAAGATAGTTCTTATGTTCTAAATCATATCTGCATATATTCCGATTCATATTGTTTGTCTTTTCCCATTTGGTATAAATAATCGTTGTCTTAGAAATCTGATTTATAAAAATTGCTAAGGCGTCTCTGGGGGCAGTATATCATTTACTTCACGCTTAACTGGGTCAAATATGGATGTTCTTTTCCGTAATCCCATGTCTGCTCCTTCGGGCACGTATTTTTTCAATTTATTAGGTCAAATACCAGATGAATCAACAGACAACGGAATGTAACACATTGACGTTTGTAGAACTGACGGTTAAGATACCGACAAAAGAAAATTTGATTTCGAAAGAAAAATAAAAGAAAAAAGAGACAATTGTGTCTGTTAGCACAAATGATGCTTTCATGCAGTGCCGTCACAAGGCAGTGTACAACACACAACCATCTATTATCAATGAATTCTGTTTGAAACAAGTGTCTTGATGGTTTTACTTCATCGCTATAAAAGTTACATGCATATCTTGCCAACAATGGAACATAGTCTGATATCAATGTAAACAAAACTGAACTTTATTATACAAAAAGTGTATTAGCTGTATTCGGATGAAATAAGTTTTGAAAGCCGTAACTCAATTAAACGTATCACATTCAAAACATCTCATCTCATGCATGTTATAACAAAAGGTTGATGCAGTACCGTTTACGGATTTAACAGTAAAACTTCTGTCAGAACCTCTAAATGATTGCTCAAATGGCATTTCCTGTAGACAGAATGAAAGAAATAAATATCTTCTTCCACATAAAGTAGCAGTCGTTGACGATGATTTTACATAAATTACCAAACCAAGGCATGTTAACCATGCCCCAAGGTTATAAGACTTTTTTTATTCTCAACTCAGCTGAGCAGTGAATTTTGCCTCCTACATGTAAAAAATAGCAAATTACTGAAAAGTACAACTGTTGTTTTCTTGCTCAGTTTAGCTGAGTATGAACTTTTCTATGCTAATGAATATGAAAATGCCAACATGAGTTGGCAATTTCATTTTTAACAGTACAGAGAATTTCATGCTAAGCTGAGTTGAAATGCTTTAAAGCGGTTTTCCTTTATTTTAGCAGAGAAACAATCGCGTCATTATGGTTTTGGCTTTTGCTCATGATCAAAACTGTCGTTTGGATACAATGGTCTTTAAAACTGACGCCACGGTAGTACAAACGCTGCAATTGATCATTCTTGAATTTTTTACCTGGCAATCGATCTCGGGCGATCACCGCTTGTATCTTGATGCAATAAAGTGACTATAAAAACCTAAAACAGTGGATCTGGCACCTACAAAACATTATTGCTAACTTTATTTTGCATAGTATAAAAGCCTAAAATAGTGGATCTGGCACATACACAACATTATTGCTAACTTTATTTTGCATAGTATAAGTTCACCTATGAGACTAAACGCTCATATGAGCTAAAAAGAGAGGGATAGAATAAGACCAAACACTTCTTGTATCTTATTGATATTTCTTGTAATCAGTATATCAGTTAGCTTTTTTGCCTCAAGGCTTTTGTGTCCTAAACTTACTCCAACTCTCGACAGACTCTTCATGTCTGCTTTTGATAGAGGAAGAATCATTTCCAAAACCGTAGCTCATATTCATCGCACAACTAGCTGTGTTTTCCAAAACCGTGGCTCATATTCATTGTAAAACTAGCTGTGTCTTTGAAAAACTAGCTGTGTCTTCCAATTGTTGGTAGGTTTGTTGGTTTGGGTTTAACAGCTCTTTGAGACAGTATTTCAGTCTATATCGAGCCGTCTCCCAGAGGGACAAAAACAACAACAGATGATAGAAAAAATGACCAAACATACCCAACCGCGCCTACTGCATTCACAGGAGGCCCTTGCCCTACTTTAACCAATTAGGACGCCCCGGCATTAAAAGTTACCCAGCACTATTTTCCGACCACGACTTCCCCCTTTTGTAGTCTTGCGTATTATTTTTTTCTTCTTCTCCCGGTGTTTCAATGTTTTGCGTCTATGGGCTTTCCTAATCACCTGTATAGGCTGCTTAACACATGTGCGAATAGTAAAGGCTCAGCTGTCTGGTTGAAAAAATGTTGTTCCCTTTTGTCTCGGTTTCTCTGATGGAAAGTTCTATGTCAGTGGTTGTGCATTTTCATTCGTTTTTTTTTTTTGTTTTTTTTTTCATTGCTGATTATCACAGAAGTGACACACATGACACTATACAATACGATAATAATTTGATAAATTATGATAACCACAATAAGTGTATTAATTTATTTCTTAATAATAATATTTTTTTTTTTTGTTCGTTCATCGATTTCTCAAAAGCATTTGATTATGTGGTTTGTGATATTTTATGGTATAAATTGTTACAATATGGTATAAGAGGTAAAATTTTAGATGTAATTGTTTCGATGTATAAAAATGTCAAGTCCAAAGTCAATCTAAAATGAACTAGGTGATGACCGGCGTGCGTAAAGGCGAATGCCTATCAACTATCCTTTTTGCAATGTATGTTAATGATACTCAGCAAGAATTTATAACTAAAGGTGCTTATGCTGTTGATGCAGGATTTCTAAAATTATTTTTGCTGTTGTACGCCGATCACACAGTTTTAAGTGCTGAAGATTCCTTAAGTGCTGAAGATTTGCAAAACGGTCTGAATATACTGTATGATTATTGTCAGAAATGGAAATTAAAAGTAAATCTAAATATGTCTAAAATTATGATATTTAGAAAGGATGGCAGGTTAGCCCAGAATATAGTGTTTACTTATGGGGATAGTATTATCGATATCGTCAGTAAAATTACATATCTAGGTATTGTTTTTACGCCAGGTGGTTCTTTTTCCGAAGCACAGACCACATTATCTTGCTTTGCTGAAAAAGCCATATTTTCGTTAAATAAATATTTAAACAGATTCGTAAATTTGACACCCAGCCATATATTATTAGATTTATTCGATAAATTGATATCGCCTATCTTAGATTATGCTTCTAAAGTATGTTTTTTTTATTCATTTTTTTTCAAAAGCAAATAATATTGAGCGTGTTCATTTATAATTTTGTAAGAAATTATTATCTGTAAAACAATGTACTCAAAAAGATTTTATTTATGGTGAATTAGGCCGTTGTAACTTCCAAAATAAACTTTTCTATAACATTATTAAATACTAGATTAAGATTGTGCAGTGCAGTGAAACCAAATATGTAAAGATTGTTTATGATTTGCTATTTAACGACTGCATTATTAACCCTAATAAAGTATCTTGGGTTTAACTATTACGGGACTTGATATGTAGCTTGGGATTTATGCATGTATGGCAACAACAAAATGTAGGAAACGTTAATATGTTTTTGAATTGGTGAAGCAGTGACTTAGACATTTTCATCCAAAACTGGAATGGAAGATTTAATTTAGATGACTCTTCTAGAGAGTTATATTATTTGTTTTTTATACTTTTGGATATAAACCATATTTAGATATACTGTAGTTAATATTGGGAAATTTTGATATGCACTTTCTAGGTAACGAGTATAATCGCATCGGCTCGAGGTTGAAGTTGGGAGGTGGGCTAAACGAAATTGTATTTAGATATACTGTAATTTCGATATGCACTTTCTAGGTAACGAGTATAATCGCATCGGCTCGAGGTTGAAGTTGGGAGGTGGGCTAAACCAATTTGTATTCCTTTTGAAGAAAGATTAATGTACTACCTGTCAAAAATTAGAAGATGGATTTTATTTTGTTCTAGAATGTATTACATATAATTACTTAAGAAATTTGTATAATGCGCGTTACTATCGTTTCAGACCCAATATGTATAAGTTAGTGGAACTTTTTGTTCAGATAATAAAATGTTAAAGAAACTTGTCGATATGTGTATTTAAAGCTTTCAAACGACGTGAACAATTCGTTTTTGTGTGAAGTATTTAATAGACAAACAACTTCTGTACCATCTCCATGGGTATCAATTTGAAATTAACTATGAGGCTATTAAGAGTTTCGAGTGTAAGTAATATACGTCTGGTTAAAACTCATTATGTGTACCACAATGGGCACGGCATTGAACGGCACTGCATCCATGTTGATTCAGCGTCATAACGTTGAATTAGCGTCGATTCAGTGTTAGTTTTTGGCACTGTGTGCTTGCTGGTATGACTTAGTTAGTTGTGCGTGAATTTCAGTCAACCTTTTGTAGCAGTACTTCAAGTGATTATTGTTTATCAGTCCCCTATCACATACTGCTTGAGGTTTGTTGTGTATGTGCTGTAACAGATGGGCCAGTTGGCCTAGTGTTGAATAATGAATTTCTAAAAAAATCTTTTTGCGTATCTGATTTTGTTTACTACACAATTGTGTAAACTATTTACAGGTAGTATGTCTCATCAAATACAGCAAGAAGTGTGGTTTAAATCCGCTTTCATGTGTTTATGCTGTAAATGATCAAACCTTTTACGACTAGTTATTTTAAAGGTAATGCATCATCTATAGCTTATTTAGATGAAAGCAGATGCTTCATTTTGACGCACCAGTGTGTTGAAGTAACTGCCAAAATTCAAAAGGCGATTCTTTTCTTGAATAGTCGTTTCTCAATTTGTTTCAGCTCCTTGTTGATGTCTCAAACAAAACTTAGTTTTATAAACAATAAAGTAAACTGATATGTCTGCAAAATTGTAATGATTACATTTCTAATGCCTCTAATCTGGTTTATACATAGGAAATGTCTCGAGACTAGACAGACAAAATATATTGTGTCTCAGTTTAATGCCTATGTAATTAGTTGTGCTTCGATATTTTGTATCATCTAATCAATACAACATCTAGATAAACATTATGTAATGCTACCGTGAAGAATTACATGCTAAATGTCATAGTTCTAATTACATTTATATAATCTCATTGTTTTCAACAGTTATGAAAGTTCAGTTTGTTACATATATGTACGTCGACCAAGTTGATCGTAAAGAAAATACCATGAATAATTGGCAATGTCCAGTCCTATTTTCTATCACATACAAGGGGTGTTCCAAAAATAATGTGACTTGCGTTGTTTCTCCTTTAGTGCAACTGTTCTAATCATTTTGACTTGCTCTGCCCTTTAAAATAATCTCCATCTACCTGAATACACCTTTTAAGCCGGTCAATCCACTTATGTAAGCAGTTTTCATGCTGTTCAGTGGGGACACCCATAAGATACTGATAAACCACAGGTGCTTGGGCATTACTCGAATTGTACTTCTTTCTAGATAAATTTGAAACAGAAAATAGTCGCAGGAGGGCCCAGTCTGGCAAAAATGGAGGAAGTGGTAAGACTGTGCCAGTCTCTGACTCCAAAAATACCTTGTGAGCGGGAGCATAATCATACAAGAGTCTGATGTGCTTAAGTTCTGTTTTGGGGTGGCGGGTATAATGGTACTTCTTCATTTTTCTTAAAACAATTTTTATAGGACTATGCTGTGACTGTTCTGCCTTTTGGAACCGATCTTTACATGACTAGACCCCTATTATTGAAAACAAAAATAGAATCAAAACCTTCGTAATCGTTCATGTTCGTTTGGCAATACTTGGACGTCTCGCATTTTCGTTTTCCCAAATTCGATTGTAACACTTCCTCTTCAGTTCTAAATAGTAAACCAACGTTTCATCACCAGTGACTAAATTGTTGAAAGACTTTTTCTTTTGCTATATTTTGGGTATATTTTCAGATTTTTTTTCTTTTGTTGCATTTGCTACACGGGTCCTCTTTTGTTCATCTGTCAACAAATGCAGTATTCATCTTGCAGTCATTTTCCTAAGTTATAAACGCTTCTTCAAAATACCATGGACTCGTGCTAAAAACAAGTTTGTTAGCCGGGCTAACTGCCTCACTGTGTATAGGACATCTTCTTTGAAGATACTGAGATTTTTTTCGACGTTACTTTTAGTTGTTGTTGTTGCAGGGCGACCTGTATGAGCAGCATCTTTTAGTTGCTACTGCCCTCTCCTTACTTTAGCTACCCACCTGCATATCGTCCTTTGAAACATTTGTTCCTTCCCATATGATAGCTATCGCATACCTCAGGCATGTCAGGGTAAATGTCTACAGGTTTTATACCGGGATGCGACCTACCTGTTATATAGGCCCTAATTTCAAGCACATAAATAGCTCTTTTTCTAGTCATTTTGTGTATAGATGTACAAAGATCAGTGAGCTTGTGAACGAGGTTTGTTCCTATGTGCCTCCTTAGTGATTGCTCTGTCGACACGACATGGTTTTGAGCTCACATTGTACGAGTGACGCGAAGTAAGCTACACTGACATTTATTTTGGAAAGCACCTCGTATATACAGCTTCTTAAGGTTTATTCGTATACCTTCAGGTGAAGCAACTTCTTTTTTTCTTCATTCCCTATGTAGTCAAATCTTTAAGCAAATAATTATTTGATCCCCAAGGAGCACATTCTGACCCCAATTCGGAACTGCTTTGCGTCCAAGGAAGCAGGAAATCACAAAAGTTGTTCCCCTTAGTAAAGTGGCATGGAGGTGCGATACACATGAAGCGCATACAGTTATTTCCATTCACTCCGTCTCATAATTATTATTAAGTCCTTAACAAAGTTGAACCATGAGATGTCTATGACCAAATTTGTTAAGTACTTTGTTCGACGGATGAGTATGTCTAGTTAAGTCAATCCCATAACCTTGCAATGTTGTCGCGGCACCATAGAAGACTTTACAACAATTCAACGTAGTCCTGTCTGTAGCTACCCCAGTTGTGCTAGCAATGTCCATCTATGTACACTTCATAAAACTATTCCAACACTCCTTCTTCCTACCTCTTTTCCTGTCTAGTTTGCCCTGATGAATCGTTTTAAACTTTGCTTTTCAAGAAGACTTTGCGATGTGGCAAAACCACCTGAGTTTCTGTTTCTTGACCAAGGTCAGGAGCTCGTTATATTCTCCAATTGCTGTCTGGATCTTTCTGCAAACATCTCTATTAGAGACATGGTCATTGATATGAAAAGGATGTTCAGAAACCTTAGGTCGCGTCTCAATGAGAGAGAATACCCTGAAGAATATTTCTTACCATGGGTTGCACAGGGTCCTCAACTTTGCTTTATCATAAGTTTCTGCTGATTTAATGCATTTACTTTAATTTTGTTCCTCACTGATGAGTCGTGAGCTCTAGGCCATTGCCTATTTTTGATACTTTGCAGCAAACAAAGATGAATCCAAGATACTGGCAAACGTGGATGTCAAAATGACAAAGATGTGAAACGAACTTTGGGACTTTCATCAAGACTATTATAGGTCGTTTGCGAAAAAGTGGAGGGCAAAAACTCAATATAATTTCATTAGTACTTAATGAATTAACAAGATGAAAATGAAATTAAATCGATAGTGTGCCCTCCATGTTTTCGCAAACAACCTAATATCAAATGTACTCTCATTTCCATTGGTATACATGTAAGAAATTCATCGACCTTCAATGAAGTCTGAATGACCAAAACTAGTTAGCTGTACAGGTGCGTTGCATTAATTTTATACATATGCAATTTTCATAAGTCTAAGCATACCCCCACTTGCATTTTAGCTTCGGCTAGAAGTCTTAATTGTAAAAAAAAAGCTTACACTAAAAAGGACACCCCTAAGAATTACAGAAAAGTTCGCTGTATAGCATACTGCGGAGAAGGGATTTTGAGCATTATCATAGTTACCTTACCTATATTAGCAAGTGCTGAAACGCTTCCACGTAGTTTAAGTCTTTTTCGCGGAGTACAGGAATATGGTAATGGAAAACCGAGCTCAAAATTTCTATAACAAATATTCTAACATGTCATATTTAATAAAAACCCGAAAGAATTTCTTTCCTGGAAGAAAATATTCACCCTTAAAAAGAGCCGGGCATGTCCTTCTTTGAAGCCAACAGGTATAGGTCCTGTTTGTAAAACAGTTAAGCTTGCTTTAGACATTGAATAAAAATACTTGTTTTAACCTGTATTTGCGAGCTATTGAAAGAGTACTTTTACGGCATTTTGACACTGACAGCTGGAAACAGGACAGATGAGAGGAGTGAACACAGTATACCTATGCAAGTATATCATACGTCTTATTATTACATCCCTTTTTGTTGTATGACAGGCTTTGAAACTGAGGTGCTGGCTCTTATCCTTTCTTGAATTTACAAATTTTCTTCCTGTTACTAGCAAAGTACAATAATAAGCTCTTAGAAATGTACCAGCATAGCAAAGAAATGTATTAAGCGTCTAGTTTTTTCCTATTCTCTATCCAAGCCGAGTACCTACTATCAAGCCTTGTTCACATCTTTTCGCAGGAAAGATGGCTGAATGAAATCACATAATATTCAGTGTTGTTAAATACCTTAGACAGGAGATGAAAAAAGCAAACGGATCCAAATTTAAACTGTTGAAGCATAAGTAAATTACCCCACCCATTTCTTCCATCATGTTTAATTTCCAATTATCAGTGCCCAGCCGCACGCGAGATGGAATTAAAAATATTTTTGCAAAAACAGCTCGCAGATAGGATGGTAAAGGCATTCTATTTATAAACTGTATAGGGCAAGCCTAACTGTTTCTAGCACAGACCCTACGCTAATTTTCTCAAAAGTCGGTCCCGTCTTGCTCTCTTTAAGGATAAATCTTTACTTGCAGAAAAGAAATTCATCCGGGTTTTCATTAATAAAGCATGTTTGAATGTCCGTTATTAAAATGTCGAGCTCGGTTATTCATTACACCCCGAAACCACATAAACTACGTGGAAGCGTTTTAGCACTTGTCAATATAGTTTAGATAACTTTGATAGGTTGCAAAGTCGATTCTCCGCAATATTGTATACGGTCAACATTTCTGGAAGTCTTAGCATAGCGCCATGATATATTCCAATGAAAAACGTAAGATATTTTGACAACTAAGACTTCTAGCTGCAGCTAGAATGCAAGACAAATGAAAAATTTGCATATGTATAAAATAAATTCAACGCACCTGTATATATGTTTCTTGGTCATACAAGTTACATATTTAAGAGTAATATATGCATTTATTCAATACAATTGATATAAACGATAAAGACATAACTCCATAACTTGTATATAGTTTAGCTGTATTAAAAATTTATTTTTGGAGCTGCATTGTTGCTGAAGTGTCGATAAAATTACAAGTTGACAAGCTGTTTTTTCTTTTTCTTTTTTTTTTGTTTATTTTTCTTTTTTTTTTCTTTATTTTTCTTTTTTCTTATTTTTTTTTTCTTTATTTTTCTTTTTTTTTCTTTTTTTTCCCCTTTTTTGATTTTTTTCATTTTGCTCTTCATGTAATTTGTTTGCATAACAGTTTTTACATGACTGTCTGTAAAACACACGATGAATTTCTTGCAGTCCGTTACCTAACTGTAAACAATGAAGCTCCGACTGTTGAAGCTGTAAAGACAGGTCATATATCAAACCATGCAACCATCTATATCTTTTGCCAGTTTCAAAAGGAACAAGTTTCAGGACGTCCTGTTTACCTACTTGGAAGATGAAGCCCTTTGAAATGGGAGTCAAATCTTAAAGGAAAGAATTTGCTCCAAAAGGAGCAAATTCTTTTCCTTTAAGTGTTGACCACTGTTGGAAAGGGAAGCAAAAATGAACATGGTAGAATTGCTTCTCCTGAAAGTTTACTCATTCTCCCTAGGCGGAACAACATAATTTGCAATAATAGACACACACAGTCATATATTGTTTAGCTGTAACATAAGAACAGCCATTGGAACAATTGATAATAGTAAATGAATTTTATGCATTACGCAATCTAACTGACGCAGCATCACGTGATATACAAAGTGTGCATTACGTAACCTAACTTGTGATGCAGCTTCAAGTAATGTACGAAGTGTGCATTACGCAACCTAACTTTTGATGCAGATTGAAGAATGCACGAAGTGTTCATTCCGCACCCTAAATTTTGATGCAGCTTTAAGTAATGTACAACGAAGTGTGCATTCCGTACCATAAATTTTGATGCAGCTTCAAGTAATGTACAAGGTGTGCATTACGTCACCTACCTTTCGTCACAGCTTTAAGTAATGTACGAAGTGTGCATTACGCAACCGAACTTTTGATGCAGCTTCAAGTAATGTACAAGGTGTGCATTACGCAATCTAACTTTTAATGCAGCTTCAAGTAATGCAAGAAGAGTGCATTGCGGAACCTAAATTTTGATGCAGCTTCAAGTAACCTACAAAGTATGCGTTTCGCAATCTAACTTTTGATGCAGCTTCAAGTAATGTACGAAGCGCACATCACGCAACCTAACTTCAAGATGTTTCAATAAGAGCTCTATAAGCTATCAGCTTTCGTTCTGATCCTTTTTCATTGTGTAGCTGTGCATGTATGTTGTTTATATGTTGTAGTGTACATTATTGAAAATAGAATATGTTTAAACCAATAATATACGAAGGGTTCATGACGCAACCTAAATTTTGATGCAGCTTCAAGTAATGTACGAAATATGCATTACACAGCCAAATTTCTAGATGCTTCAATAATGTACGAAGTGTGCATTTCGGAACCCAAATTTTGATGCAGCATCAAGTACTAAGTACTACGCAGTGTTCCATTAGCAAACTGACCAAATCTTCCATTTAATTCCGCAAATCATGCTGAAACAACGTGTAGGAGTCAGTGCCAATTTGAAGTTTGTTGGTCACAATGAAACCGGTAGCAAGTGTTCGTCTAGTCTGGTGCCTTATTCGCCGTCATGCAATTAAAGAGGGACTACAAATTCATCTATCGTGAAATTCTTACTTTTGCGCATGCAGTTTCCTTGCATAACACAAACCTGCTTTACTGGTACTTTATAAATTAGTTAATATATACTCATTTAAGAATGTTCCGCAAACAAATCGGTTTGTCTAAATATTTTCTGTGATTTGTTAAAAAAATCTATATAAATTATGAGCTCTAGTTTGCCCTGAATAAAAGTGCTTAAATTTTTTATTGACTACTTCAAAACTTATCAAAATTCTCTTTCAGAGTGTGTGACAGTTATAGCCCTATTGTATAATGTAACAAATATCCCAATCCAAACACGGAAACTAAATTGTTTTATTTAAATCATTATTTTTTTTAAATCAGCGGTTGTTAAAAGATTTGTTGAAGTTAGGTCATAAATAAAAATAGGATGCCAGGGGCTAATTTACTTTATTACGTTAAAGTTCATTCGCGAAAACATATCTTTTTTTAAACAGATATGAAGAAGACTACTTTGGGTCTCTCCAATGTACTGTATTAATTTTTGTGAAAGAACTGCAAATTCATGCCTTATCAGTAGCCCTAAAACTTGATATTACATTTAAAGGCCGGACAAAGTAACTAGAAATGAGCCGCGAGCCGCGACACGAGAAAAGCAACAAAGTGGTGGTGCGCCCAGCGCAGACTCAGATCCGCCTAGGCATCCGTCCAGCCTGATCAGAGTCTTTCCTTAGCGCTTAAAGGGTAACTAAGCAACCTCCATGCGGACAGGGAAGACTCTGATCAGACTGGGCGGATGACCAGGCTGCTCTGAGTCTGCGCTGGGCGCACAACCACTTTGTTTGTTTTCTCGTGTCGCGGCTCATATGTAGAAACGTTAGTCTGCTAATGGAATTCTCAAGCAGGTACGTTTCTGATATAAGTAAATTCTGCTTCACGAAATGTCAATGCTTTTAAGATGCACAACAGACTTTTACTTTTATCTACAAACTGTAATGCCGTATAAACGGTGAATAGACTTTCCCTTTAGAAACTAATGCAGCTTTGCTTTCCGATAGTACATTTTGCACGAATATTGTAGTGACCCAGTTTTCTGAGCCTGTGTATGAATCATCAACCGCGTTGCTAAAATCAGCTGTTTTCGTTTTTACCGATCTATACCTGTTTGCTCCTTTCATTCTCATTTCACTCTACTGACAGTCATTGCATTTGTAATAAGTCAACCTACCTCACATTTTTGCACCTATGTAATTCCTGTAATCTTTGATAAGGGACGAGTCATTTATTATCAGGTGTGTATTCGGGAGGAAGGGGGGCGGGTGAATGGGGGTTTGGGGAGTCGGGGGCAAGCCTCCCAGTAGCTGGGACGTTTTTATAAAGGAAGACTGATGGAAGAATTCTGACCCCCAATATGCCTAATAAAATAGATTAACCCCCTCCCCCGTCCCCTGCTTCGAGGTCTATTGATTTCCATCCCCCCTCCCAAGTACAGCACCAAATTCCGACCTCCGCCCAAAAGATAAATAAAAAAGAAGGAAATAAATAAAATGTACTTGTCTATATTGTTTCGTCGTTTACGATCAATCTGGTTATGTAAAGTTAGTCTCTCTTCTTTTGTACTCGTCTCGGTCAGTCAAATAGATTTAAGAAAGTTGTAACAGTTTTTTCAAGTCCTTATTTTTCATTAAACTTTGGTTCGCATAACAACGTCACGGGCATTGCTTTCTCTCCCTTCTGTTGGCAGCCTAAGGTTGCTTCATTAAGGCATTTTTTATTTTCGTTTCTGAAGTTCACATTTTTTAGTTTACAAAGCCTTAATACTTGTGCCTTGTCACTAGGCAGTCTGACTACTCACTGAGGTTAGTGACGAATCGGACTACTAGTCTGTTCGGACACCAGAAGAAGGGGCTATATCACCGACGTAGCCTGAGCAACCAGCCCTTGTGCTTCAATACTTGGCAGCCAGAATCCTCATTGTGGGCCAGTGATAGTTCAGACTGCGAGTTTATACAATCCTTGAAGGTAGTTCTAAACTGCTGAACCTCGGCACGTAACATAAGTAGTGGCATGGCGGTGCGATCTGTTCAGTACTCTAAAAGACCAAGTGGTAAAGAGATGGAAAGTATAAGCCCTGCTTGCAGACATTACTGGATATTGTGGGACTCTCTTGGCATGGAAAAGGGTTTGCTTTTTAAAAACATTCATTAAAAGAGATGGAACCGGTGAGCATCTGCAATTCATAGAACCTAAAGCCATGAAACAAGAGGTTCTTTTCCAAACGCACAACTCAGTTCTGTCTGGTCATCTAGGGTGCAAGACGAAGAAGGAAAAGACCGTTTAGAGGTATTATTGGTGTGCCCTCAAAGAAGACATATATTTACATTTTAGAAAATGTGATGTTTGTGCTGTGGACAAATAACTTGTTGAACACCAAGAGCTCCGATGGTATCTCTTATAGCAGGCGCTCCAGGCGATTGCATGGGCACCGATAAGCTAGGCCCATTTCCGGTAACGGACAGGGAAAACAGATACATTCTCCTTTTGACAGACCATTTCTCTAAGTATGTGGAGATATTGGCTGTGCCGGACATGTCTGCAGAAGTGTGCGCTACAAAGATAGTTGATGAATTCATTGCACGTTGGGGATGTCTGCTAGCCATACACAGTGATACACCAGGTAGAACATTTGAGAGCAAGCTTTTCAGAGAAATGTGAAGGATGCTAGAGGTAAGAAAAACCCGGACTAGCCCAAGAAATCCGCGGTGTAACGGACAGTCAGAAAGGTTTAACAGGACTCTTTCATGCATGATTAAAGCATACTTATGCGGGGAGCAGCGGGCCACTTAGGCTGCCTTGCAGGGGCTGACAGAGCGACTCCCAACTGGTCTACAAGACTTACTCCGAATCTTTTAACTACGAGAAGAGAAGTTCGCCGTCCTGCTGAGCTTGTCTTTGGGAGTTCAACAGCTTTGGATAAAAGTAAGATAACCTCGTACAGTGATAATGTAGACCAGCTCAGATCAAGGATGCAGCACGCACATAAAGTTGATAAAGTTGGAAGGAAATATCTGTCATCAGCAGCACAGGAAAGTAAAGAAATGTACAATATTTAGAAGGCTGAGAACAAGTATGAGCATGGCGATCTTGTGTGGTGCTTAGATGAAACCAGAAAATCGGAGTCATGCCAACGGTAGAAAATGCATATGCTGGACCTAGATTTTTGTTGCAGCTGAACCAAGATGGTGAGGAAAACTAGTTCACCACAACAAGCTAAAGTTATATGAGGGCGATAGCCCGCCGTTCTGGCTGAAAAGGCAAGGAAGAAACTACTCCGGTGTTCAAACCAGAAATATCTGCAGCAGACAACCATAAAATCTTATTTCTTTCGGTGATCATGTTAAATATAAATGTGCCATGTAATATGCATGTATGTTTTTTATTAATAAAGGGTGTACAGTTCGAAATAAGCAGTTCCTTATCTTTAGCATGCATAAAAAAGAGATGGGGCGGACGTTTTGAAATCTTGATTAAATAGGGTCCATGGTTTTGCGAATATGGTGACGCGGTTGCGTGTGGGCTAAGTCAGAAGACTCCCGCCTGGAGCCATATAGTATTTATTGTGGGGTAAAGTAAACTAGGGGTTCGATGAAGTTCTTAGTTTAAAGCTATTCTGATGTTTGAGTTATTACCGCAGTATAGGTCGTGCGTTCGGAAAAGCGTTAAGCTGTGATGGAAGCCGTTCAGATATAGTACTGAGAAAGGCATAGAATTTGCATATGCGTTCGGTGTGTAGATGAATAATCAGAAACACAGCAAAGCGTGCTGATATTAACAGGTAAAAGAAATGGACAAACCAGCACTAGAGTAATGTGGTAAGAATTTACAAGGTCTTGGACCTTAGGTTTACATACGCGAACTAAACTCTTAAAAGACAAATCATGCAGGTGCTATCTGATTAAAATCTTCCTCGAAGCTCAGGGAGATGGCTATCAAGAGGAGGATGACAGAGCACTCACATTTTCATCGTAACCAGTTCCAACCCGCATCAGCTTACGGAAATGCACTACATTACGTTGTCAGCACAAGCAAGCCTTAGCTACTTCCTGCAGCATCAAGCAATCCAAGTAACCAGCCGAGTCAAGGCAGCTATTCAGCGCAAGGAGTCTGGAGAGCTCGTGGGTGACATTTCAAAATCAACCATGGAAGCTGGGTTCATAACCTGCACAGCATCATCAACAGTTTCAGCCCAACCAACAGCAACACATACATCTATCGAACATGCGGGACAACAGATCCAACTCAGTGAGTCGCCAACTTCACTGGCACAATCCCTACTTAGTCCACTGGCAGAAATCCCAGCCGAACAGACAGCTCCTGTGACAGTAACCAACAAGATAGACACAGCGTACCATGCAGCTGCTGACGTAGCGAAGAAGGGAAGCAGCTATTGACGGGTCCTGTCTACGTACCTACTCCAAAGGCACTCCTGCGCAAAATTTAGGGTAAAAAGAATTATTGAAGGATCCCCAAGGCCGGTGCAGCAGGTTCTGAACAGCCTCACGTAGCGGCAGTGCCAGAAGCTTCCCAGCAACCGCAGGACACAATTGCAACGTCAAACGAGGAAAACCAGCCTCTTGATCTGAGTGGAAAGCCAGCTGCTACTGTGACATTGCACGTTCCAAGCCACCAAGTAGACCAGGTTCCTGAACAGCCTCCCTCAGATTCAAAAAATTCACGGCAGCCACGGAACACTTGTGGAACGTCTGACGAGGAGGACCAGCCTCTTGACATAAGCCGGAAGCCAGTTACCTCAGACACGTTGGACCCGCCGGGGCACCAGGGTCAACGGGATAGCTTCACGGCAGGCGTTATTGTGCCTCAGAAAACCAACAGTATCGGACACGCGTTTGGTGGTGCTAATCTCTGATTCTGTGGTGGCTAACCCTCCCATGAAGGTCTCCGTTCTTAATGTCTGTTTACCAGAAGGGACAGAATCTACGCAGGATAACCAGATGACACTTGAGAGGCATCACATGGCCAAGGACCGCGAAGAGGAAGGGCCAGTGCCCAGCTGTGCATGTCAGCCAGATGAGCTCGAGACAACTACCGACATAATAGTAATGAGCAAGGAACAGGAGGGAAAATATTCAGATAATCTCTGAATCTATGGTGGCTAAACCTCCCATGAAGGTCTCCGGTCTTAATGCCTGTTTACCAGAAGGGACAGAATCTACACAGGATAACCAGATGACACCTGACAGGCATCACATGGCCAAGGACCGCGAAGAGGAAGAGCAATTGGCCAGCTGTGCATGTCAGCCAGATGAGCTCGAGACAACTACTGATATAACAGTCCTGAGCAAGGAACAGGAGGAAAATATTCAGATAATCTCTGATTCAATGGTGGCTAACCCTCCCATGAATGTCTTCGGTCTTAACGCCTGTTTACCAGAAGGAACAGAATCTACGCAGGATAACCAGACGACAACTGACAGGCATCACTAGGCCAAGGACCGCGAAGAGGAAGAGCCAGTGCCCAGCTGTGCATGTCAGCCAGATGAGCTCGAGACAACTACTGACATTACAGTCCCGAGCAAGGAGCAGGAGGAAAATATTCAGATCCTAGCACCAGAGCCCATGGAAGTATCATTGACTCACAAACGGCCCTGGACACTCCTTCCGTAAAGAGAAGAAAAAATGATGTAGAAGAACCTAATATTAACATCAGTCTGGTGGCAATCAACAGCTTAGTTACGGTCTTGCAAGACTTTAGAGAGAATGAAAGGCAGAAGATTAGATCAGAAGAAAAGATACCAAAGGCCTTGGTGAACAGTGCCACATCAATGCAGAAGTTAACTTGTGTAGAACTGAGGCCAGAGGAAACAATCAAGACCAGCGAAAAGGATGAAAGAAAGAAAGAAAGTAGAACGGCGGCAGGAAATTGAGCAGGCGAGAAAGATTGAAAGAAAACGTCAGAAGGAGGGAGAAAGGAAGTGGGAGGGGTGAGCGGAGAAGAACATAAGAGAAGCAGAAAGGAAAAGAAAGCAAACCATCAACGCAAACTATGCTTGTGAATAAAGAGAATAACGCAAGAAAGAGCAAGGACTGAACACCAACATCATCTGGGAAATGAGTTCAGCCAGATGAATTCAAGACAACTACTGACAAGACAGTCATGAACAAGGAAGAGGAGGATAATATACTTTCTCAGAACCTAGTACCAGAGCCCATGGAACTATCATCGACTAACAAACGGCCCTTACCTGATGTGGATACTCCTTCCGAAAAGAGAAGAAAACATCATGTAGAGGAATCTAATATTAACATCAGTCTGGTGGCAATCAACAGCTTAGTTACTGTCTTACAAGACCCTAGACAGAATAAAAGGCAGAGGGTTAGATCCGAAGAAACATAGCACAGGCCTTGACGAAGAGTGCCACAGCAATGTAGAAGTTAACTGGTGTAGTACTGAGGCTAGCGGAGATAATCAAGACCAGCGAAAAGGGTGAAAGAAATAGAGAGGAACGGCGGCAGGAAATAAAGCAGGCGAAACAGGTTGAAAGAAAAATTCAGAAGGAGGAGGAAAGGAAGTGGGAATTGAAGAGATGGGAGATGGACAGAATTGCTTGGGGCGAGCGGAGAAGAGCAGAAGAGAAGCAGAAAGTAAACCTTCAATGCAATCTGTGCATGGGAATAATGTGAATAACTCAAGAAAGAGCAAGAAGGACTAAACACCAACATCATCTGGGAAATAGATTTTGAAAATAGATACGGGAAAGAAAGAGTGAGTGAGATTGCGTGATAGTGTGAGATCATTGGAGAATAAAGAATTCTGGGCTGCATTAAGTTAAGAAAGATTCATCATAAAATATTTATGCGAGGTAATGTATCGATGATAATTTTTTCTTCCTTACTGATGTTATGAATCCCTTTATTGTAGGGTGATGGGTAAAGATTTCTTCGTGAATCGTCCTTTTATCGAGTAGAAATTTTACTTATAGTAATGATATTGGCATTGTATGAACACAGACTTGGTAGATAAATCATTATCTGAAGTTTAAGGCATTTGATCTTAAAAGGTAATGGCACATTCATGTTTCACTGTTCGATTGTATTATGCATTTGCTTGTTGTACCTTCATGTTCAGTGTTGCAACCAGGTTTATGGGGAGCATCAGGTTACCGGCAATAACCTAGAGCTCTGCAACTTAGCTGTTTTTCATGTTTAAAGCATTTTTCTTTTAAATGTATATGTTTATATCATCTAAGTGTTTGACCCACATACCTAAAATTGTGTTGCCTTTACCAGGATGCAATGACTACAGATATAGATATGCTTGCTGAGAAAACTGGTCGCTTTAAGCAATTATCCTTGGTTGCAGAATGGAACTTTAGCAGTCCTGGGGAGGGGGGGTAGGGAGAATGAATATTCCACTAATACCTTGGTCTAAATCTGCCTGTGTATTGATCATCCAACGCGTTTGCTAAAATCAGCTGTTTTCAATGTTACCAATCTACACCTGTTTGCTCATTACATTCTCATTTCACTCTATTGACAGTCATTGCATTTGTAAAAAACAAACCTACCTCACATTTTTGCACTTATGTAGTTCCTGTTATCGTCAATAAGACGTTGTATTGTTGTAAGATATGTATGCCAGAAGTGTTCGTACCTGGTGACCTCCATATTGTTGTGTATTGATTATGCGTGTGTTGAATGGTGAGAGTGTATAAGAACACAGTCAGCCGTAACATAGTTACTGTCAAAACAAACAACTGTCAAAGTTAGAATTCCTCGTGCACAGTAGTATTTCGCTTAGTACAGTTTTTCATAGCTTTTCCTGGTGTAAGAGTCAGTAAACTCAATGGGGAATATTATCATATAAGTTATATCATAAGTTTAATTTAAGAGTATAGAGATATAGAGATATTTACATTTCATGTGGGCGACTTTCGGATTTTCTATGATAAAATCAATATTTTTTTATTCGTTTCTGAAGTTCACATGTTTTGTTTATAAAGCCTTAATCCTTCTGCTTAGTCACTGAGCAGACTAACTACTCACTGAAGTCAGTGCAGAATCGGACGGCTTGTGTATTCGGACACCAGAAGAAGAGTCTATAACATAGACGATACCTGGGCTACCAGCCCTTATGCGTCGATACTTGGCAGCCAGAACCCTCATTGTGGGCCACTGATCATGAAATATCGCTGCAAGCTTCTCACTATAGGTTCGTCATTGTAAATGACCGTGATTAGCCAGCTTTAGAGGCTCCATTGCTCTATCAGCATGAAATATTTTATCGTAAGGTATCGCTGCAAACTTCTCACTACAGTTTTACATTTGATTATTATCGTGATTGGCCGGCTTTGAAAACTCAAAACGTGCTAGAGTTTACCATAAAATAGATTTGAAAAAATAAGTAGGTCATGACCTACTTTCGATTTCATAAGCTTTATTTCATGGTAAAAACACAAGGTACAGGAGGTAAAAATACAAGGTACAGACGTGTTATAGGTGATAAAAATACAACGTACAAAAATGTTAAGCAAGGGTCCCATTAATTGTGCCGCTGTTGGATTATTTCATTGCTTAACGAGGAACCAGAGACGAAAACTTTATTTTAGGGAGAGACTTACCATTTTTTTCAAAATACCTTGTTCCTGCTTTTTTGCCAGTTATACGATACAAAAAAGCACACCCACCCACATATTAATATCATCCATTCTGAAGGCTGTACAGGTTTCATAATGATTTGTATTTTGGCGATTTTTACCACTGGTAGGACTATGGAGACTTTAAACAATAAACATCATTGAGTTTCTAACAAAAAGGGTTTGAAAACTTATTTGGGTCATTTTACTTTCGATTTCAATAAGTTGAAGAAAATGGTAAAAATACAATGTACAGGCGTGGAGACCAGGAAATGGTATTTTTAGAAGCCAATTGTTATTTTTTCAAATACTTGTTTTCTCTCCTTATTGCCAGTGATATGACTCAATATATGCACGTAACCCACATTTTATTACCAAACGCAAAAGTTGAACCGCTTTTTATTATGATTTAAATTTAGACCTCTTTACCATAGATATGACCATGAGGACTTTAAGGTGGCGATTTGAGGTAAACACAACGTCTAAATAACACTGAAAAAACAACATGTGTCTCAGAAATTAAGCAGACATTTTTCCTTTTGTTGTACTCAGCACTGAGAAAACCTTGATATTTTACAAATGATGCCAAAATGGTATGTATATATAGGATAAATTGCGGGACAAAAATCTAAAAAATAGTAGTATCGAAAGTGCACAAAGGTAGCCAATGCATTGACCGTATTGCCATATCAATAATCTACAACTCTTGTACGAGTTTACGAGCTCATCTGTTTAAACAGTTGAAAAGGAAGTTTGATCTCACATGCACAAATCAAGATAATTGTACATGTATATCGTTGATAAAAATACCATTACTGTGATCATATATCATGGTCCGAAAGAACTGTCGGGGGCGGTGACAAATGGCCGCCGCCAGTTACTGTCAAATTCGATCAGTCCATTAGAAGATTCAGTAGAATAAGTTTTGCTCGCTTGTTCTGTAAGTTTACCCAGCGCAAATTTATTGTCGTGAAAGAAACATTTTCCGGAGTTTTTCTAATAGGGCTATCGGTATCATAAACTTCGAAAAGCGTTTTCAAGATTCTATCGCCAATACTATGAATTGATTTCTAAATTCAAAGTCGGATAAAAAAAAGTATTTTGCAACAGGACCAATCGGAACCAGAATTTTATGGTGACTTAGTTTATAAATTAGAAAAAATTGTAGGTAGCTCTAATTTTTCTGATCAGTTCAGAAAAAATATCGTTCATTACAAACGTACGTGATATAACATAGATGTAATGCTACAGTCTGCCTGTTTGTAATTAAACCAGGCATGGTTAATAACTTTGCTTCCTTCTTTAATTGCATGCCGGTTGGTCAGGAATCAGACTCAATGATGGGCCCGGTATACAGCTACTTAATTTAGTTGGTTGGACCGGAGTTTGCCATGTCTGTTGCTTGGTTATTCGGGGTCTAACTGTTGTTTTTTGTTGTTGTTTTTTTCTCCGGTATTTCAGTGGTGTTGGTTGACTTTCCATGGGTCTCCTGGTTTGTTTCCGATGGTGATTCATTGATGGGTTAGCAAACCTTCATGCGGACCAAACAGCTAACTAAATGTTTCGAACCAATGCAGAAGCAGACGGCGAGGTTTGGATCCAGTAAAACATGTTTAAGCCCAAGTAATCTTTTGCTGACCGATCCAAATTTTAAGAGTTACCAAGGCGGCACTTCTGTTGTGGTTCCTTGATGTTACATCGTGCTGTGTCCGCTTGTCTATGTTCTTTGGGGGTTTGGTCACCTGTTTTGCTACTCAATCTGGCTTTTGTTTCGTTTTGTTTTGTAGGTTAAAAATAAAACAAATGAAAATAGATGTTGATACTGTTTCTGATCAGGGTACATTGTAGCTGAATAATCACCTCTTTGGGAGGGAGCTTCTTATTCGGTTTACCGTGCGTGTCTTTCGTAAACATGTGTCATTTTTTCCGTGTGTGTGTGCTTCTTTCCCTATTGATTTTGAGAGCGGGATGTGGAATTTGATTGTATCAATTCCTGATCATTGCCTATCGTTTTTCTTTGTATGTATATTGAAAAGGAATATCGCAAATGATGATCTATTCAAAAGGACTATGCCATTTTCGGACTTATGAGCCAGGTAGATTCACATGACCCGCAGGATATGAAAGGAATCATGCTCGAGATTTAATACCTAAGCAGGGATCGAACCCATGATCACTGGGTCATGAGCGCATGGGGTCGACCCCTAAGCCACCACGCTGCAGCATTATATATGCATTGAATTCTTATCTCAAATCTTGATGGGACAATACTAGTCTAAGAAATTGAGACACGAATTAAAAAAAATAAACGAATAATAGCCAAATAAAATATTTAATCAAAACTAAACACCATTTATCTATCTCACTTTATTTTATTTTATTTTTCAATTCTCCACCTTAAAAATCCGACAGCATGGCCAACAGCGCTACGAGTAGGCTATTATACCCTTGGCCCTGAAAATGAAATTGCAGGCTTATTTATGGACTGCCCGGTGTGGATTTATCAGATAAGCCCAATAAGTGTTGCGACCCGTCTCTGCTAATGACATCCCATATGAAGATTTCGCGATTTTATTTGTACATGTTTTATGTTTCTGTTCGTTGGCAGCTCATTATGGTCTGTGTTAGTCAGGTCGTGTGGTTCAAGTACGACTTAAAAGCATGTTTGTTTTAGATGACTGTTGGATGAATTGAGTTTCATGTCTCTTTCAACAGTTTTAGTCATATCGAGACGATGATAGGATGATTATGAAACCCTTAGTGCAATGGAGCACTGTATTTATGTCGACGATGAGGCTGGCTATAGGGGCTGATGACTGAACCCCTATCAAACACTACCGGGGCTCTAACAATAACGATGAATGTCTGCAACAATCTAATGTTTATGTTATATGTACAAAGATAAATATTTCTACACAGCAAAGCATATTATAGAATGGATTAAGCTATATGAAAAACATACAGGGCTGAAGTGGAATACGATGCGGAATTGCTTAGTGAAAGTGGCATGATTTGAAGATTACATGGTCTCCAAGTTAAGTCATTTATTACAAAACGAGGTAAAATGAACTTTTGTGACTGAGATTTTGATATGCAATTGGCTTAAACTTTTCGAGGTCAGGTATAGTCGGAACCTCTCTATAGTTACCGTTTTGGTACTATTTTTCATTGTGAGAAATGTATGTGAAAAGCTATGACACTGTTAAAACTTTTTGAGGACCGTTTCAGTATATGGTTGCTTTCGGCATTGCTGTCGTCATTACAACTATCAGTATCATTATCACTTCCGCTGCTGCGGTTGTCAGTTAGATTAAATAACGACATTGTCTACCATTTGGTCTGTGACAAGTTTTCTTCGTCTATACTTAACCTCAACTGATGTGATTAAAAGCTTAATTAGCTTAATTAGTAAATTCTTAAAACACCAGTAACCTTCATAGTCGTATGAATTAATGCCACATCTCTATAGGATTCCGATCCGTGTGGTATGGGGTAAGCGAAGAATTCTATACCCTCTTTCTTTAGCAATGTTATCTATTTTATATTTAGGTAATGGTGTCAGGGTTTGTGTCCGAGTAAAAGGCTGTAGGCGGTGCATTGTGTTACCAAAAGGGAACAGTATGTTTCCTTAATCAGTCTTGTAAATCAGCTTTACGTGTGCTCCTTTACGACTCAAAGGAATGATAGGATGCATTTTCCATAGTCATAATGTTGTTTTTTTTCTTTCAGACACAGCGTTTCATTGAACTACTTACATTCATCTCACTGCGGTAATCACCCCTGGTTATGGTGGCTTTATGTATATCAACAATTCCTGACCTACCATCGGCATGAACCACGATAATTCTTTTTTTTTCTTCTTTTAATTGCCTCATTAACCCCAGCCTCGTTATCACTTTGCCAGTAATAGTTTGCTGTGTATGAAGTATTGATCCAAGTTTCATCTATGTAAACAATATCCACACCCTGTCTTCGAAAGTTTTCTGTTTTTCCAAGATATTCCATCCTTAGATCAACGATGTCATACCTTTCGATCAGAACTTTTCTACTGCTCTGAGTACGTTTCGTTTTGATACTTAACTGTGAGATTACCCCCGGGAGACGACTTCTACTTCCTACAAAAGTATCTTCTTTAAGAGCTGTGTGTCTATTCTTTAGAGTGGGGTAGCTGCCTTCTTACAATATAAAATTCATGAAGTTTGTTTCTAACGGCACAAATAATGGCACAAATAGCAAATTCAACTCCCTGCTATTCGTTACATACTTTGAATGTGTTTAGGTCTGCATTCTCCTGCATGTATCTGTTTTCGTATTCTGTAAATAGTTCGTTTATTACAAGTGTAGCCTCCAACGATTGCTGAATTGTGCTAAATGCGTTCATAAAAAAATCTGCAAGATCTGGCACGCGCAGTAAGTGAATAAAAAAAAATAAAACGATACACTATGATATTGAAATAAAATTTGCTTATCTAGCATATGATCAACAGAAACAATTAGAATTACAATTGAGCAAAACTCGAAACAGAGAAACAGAGAAAGTATTTGATCGATATTGTACATGTAATAAGGCTGGTCACGTGCGCCTATTGTTCGCTATTCTACGTGTTCAGGGGTTGTACAAGATACAAGATACATTGTATTTGTATGTATCCGTTCCACCACCATTGTATTTGTATGTATCCGTTCCACCACGATACCTTTTGATGCGAATTCCGCATGTTGTATTTCTATCATAATGTAGTCAAGTTGTCCATCTTGCTGCCTTTGATAGACAATACTTACAATCAGATGATTATGTATTTCGTATGGCTTTTGAGGTTTCTTCTAATCTGTATACTGTTCCTCTGTATTGGACTGGTGTGTCTGTAATCCTTAAGTCATGTAGTTTGGCGTGTCCTTTTCTATTTCGGTGTTGTTCGGTGGGGTTGTGCTTTGTGAAAATGCCTTTCCTTGGCATCATCAAGAATATTTTACTAGAGCAAGTGAGCAGGAGCTCACGCATACCCCCGGCCAGCGCCACCGCTTTACGACACTAAACTTCAAACACATTTTAACACAAATAAGATACAATTTAAAAGTCTATGATCTTGTCCTTTGGTCAGCAGAGCAAACAGAGAATGTCAACCAATCTGCTGCAACCTGGAAGTAAACCTAGTAATATAGCAAAAGGTTCCATTGAAGGATATCTGAAATATAAGAACATTTTAAAACATTATATTGATGCAACTGTCAACAGCAGCATCCTGATGATGTACTGGTAAACTGTTGCAACCTAGCTGTAAAGGGTGTCACATATCAAAAGGACGGGGAAAATAAGCAAAGAATATATACTTAACAAAACACTTGAACATGGAGAAGCATCATTTTGTGACACTGACATTAAGTCAAGGCATGTTTGGAAATGGTAAAGAGTAATCTTTTAGACTTAAAACCATAATCATAATACCAAATATAAACGAAACCCAACAAAGGATTTGGATGATATGAGATCTCAAAAGCTTTAACACAAAACATATATAAATATGTCTAAGTCTGTGACCTTTACCTCTAGGTCCCATGCATGAGTGAAGATGGTACAAAATAAAATTGAGACATATACAACAAACTAGGTCTCAGGCATGGGAGGGGATGGTACAAAAGAAAATTTTGAACTTATATCTATCATACTGCCAAACATAAACCCAACCCAACGAATGGTTTGAATTATACAGATATTTTAAAATCTTGAACGTAAAACTTTAACATAAAATGTCAAAGCCCGTGACCTTGACCTCTAGGTCACAGGCATGGGTGGGGTGGTGCAGCATAAATCTTTGGACCATTATCAATCACCATGCCAAATATAAATCCAATCCATCAAAGGTTTTGGATCATATAAGATCTCAAATACTTTCAAAACTTAAACGCAAATGTTAACTTACGGAAGGACGGACGTACGAACGGACATCGGACGAAAGCCATATACCCCTCGTCAAACTTCGTATGCCGGGAGGAATAATATATCACGGAAAGCAAAATTGAGCCGCGACACGTGAATATCAACAAAGTGGTTGTGCGCCCAGGTCAGACTCAGATCATGTCTTCGTTGTCCGCATGGAGGTAGCTTAGACCATGAGCTACCTTCTAAGCGCTTAGCAAAGATCCTGATCAGATTGGGCGGATGCCTAGGCTGATCTGTGTTTGCGCTGGGCGCACAATCTCTTTGTTGTTTTTCTCGAATCGCGGCTCAAATGTCCCAATATATGCACAAAAATTTTCCTGTCATGTGATATGCATGACCTAAAAGCTGACTGCAATCAAATACAATAAGAACACATATCAAGGCTTCCGTTAATAATCCCCTTATTCTGCGCGTCGTAAACGGATTGCTTCAGTGTTTGAGAGTCATTTATTTCGGTATTTTGAATATCAGTTATTTAGTTCACAGACGCCAGTGTCTTTTTTAAATTAGCAATAAACCCCTGCTTACTCTTGCTTGTTACAGAGATGTTTATATCAGAATATTTTGTTTACAAAATGTATCACGACAGCAGACGGTGGTGTAAGACAAAATATCCAATATTTCATGATATGCAAACACTGACGTACTTCTTGTATTTTGCCAAAGTAAATGAACAATTGCCGTTCCTATAAAAAACAGTCTGCGATTTTGTCCCAAGCCACTTTACAAAACGGCCATTTTAGACAGAGAATCTGCATTTTGTCGTGATGGCGCTCTACAGAGCTAACAGTCATCTAAAATGCATATGTTCAAACAGGCTCTTGAATCACGATGGAAGCTAGAGCGAGTTTTAAAGCTCTGTAAAACAATCGATTTAGACCGTCCTTACCCACCCACACTCACCACCCTCTCCCCGCCAAGTAATTTATTACGGACCGTTGCAAGACGGCGTTTCCGCTACAGTTGTTTATCGAAAAAGCTTATAGTTAATTGAGCTCTCCTGAAGAAGAAGGTGTATACACACCAAGTCCAGCAAAATGTACTGTTACAGTAATAATCAAAGCACTGAGAGTGCTGATTTGAGCGGTTGCCTTATACCTATTGGGTTCTAGTGTTTATTGCTATCTAAACTGAAATATACATATATAGGTTTCTTCAAATGCTAAACGAGCACAAATATGCTACGGCTCGAGCTACACATTTTACCCATCGTCGTAACTTTGGCGCGTTTTCTTTTTTCTTTTGTAATCTTCCACCGATAAATGATAATAGAAACTATAATAAAGATAAAGGTCTTGGTGGTTATATTTATTCATCCGCTATTATCAACCAGCATAATATATAGGCACTGCTGGTGGACAATTTGTCACCGAGGAAATCATCAACCCAATTAGTCAGTGTTGCAGTGTTGATTCTGGTTTTCTGGCATTGGGGTCACAACTTAAATACTGATTTAAAATATTTCTTATTCAAGTTGGTGTATATCTGGTAAAATTTCTAAATTATTCTAAAACTAACACCGACTTGTCATAGCGACATGAATCTTAGCAGAGTTTGGCTTCCATTAGTTTCGAGTTGTTTTGGCCTTTTGCGGGTTCGATCTGCATCGGACATCTCTTTCCTGATGCCCTTATCTGTCGCCTCTCTCGAGACGCAGGGGTTGAGATGGCTGGATGTGGGACGCGTGCGCTCGCGAGTTAATACGTAGACGTCTCTAACCTGATGTCTGCAGTTAATGTATCCCACGGAAGGTGTCAGGAAGTGTGGCTCGGAGAGGGCTTCTCGTTGCCTGCCGAGAGCTGCCCATGATCTCTGTTCTTTCAAACGTTTGGGGTTCAGCGACATTGAAGAAGTTAAATACAGAAACGCGCGTCTGTCACACTAAATTTGGTATGAATACGCTAATAATAGGACTGCAATGGCTGAACGCAAATTTGAGAATATGTTCGTCAGCTAGGAACTGTTTTAGGTAGTTTTCAGGTTTGCAGTAACAGAAAATCTCGTATGCTAAATCTGGTGGCGGTTTGGCAACCGCCCCCTAAAAGTGCGTGGAGATTCGCCACATAGTTACATTTAGACAGGTATGTGTTACAGCTAACCAACCGTGCTATATTTACCTGCCAGGTAAATTTCGCTGTCTGTGCCAAAATAAATTTCTTTACCTGTATATAATGACACACTCTGAAACTAAACAGTTTATAAAATCCAGGTGACGGGCTGTCCCATGACTCCTCCTTTGCGAGGGCGATGGTGCTGTTGATCTTCCAATGCCGGGGCGTATTTGATTTACTAATTGGATAATAGTAGGACAGGGCGGGATGGGGTTGTTTGTATATTTTTTGTCTCGTCCATCCTTTTCCACTTTTATCCATCTCTCTCTTGATATAGACTGAAATACAGTCTCGAAGAGCCGTTAAACGCAAAACAACCAATCAACCAACCTTACTTGCGGCAATTCTCAGTTTGTCTACGACCTTTTGTTTCTTTACATCACTGAGAATAGTTAAGAATATTTTGTCAACTTCTGCTTGATGACTGTACATGTATATGTCTGATCTGGTTGAAACATATTGTGATAATGGTATTTTTATTTGAATTCTGTAGACATTTGAGACACTCATGACAAGAACAGCATAAGAATGATGTAGTCACGAAATTGAAATGTTTACTTATTTCGAATATTCGGCGATAAGTCTCCCTAGGTTGTTGCGTTATGAGCATTAGGGTATAGAAAAGTCTTATTGCAAAAATCTGAACGCAAGTAAACCTCTTGATTAAAGTTTATCAAATCCTCGTCTGAGCATTAGGTTCTCACCCGACCTCTACGAAACGAATCCGCAGTTCTTTGCATGAGCCAGGGTTTATCGTGTAAGAGCTTCCTTAAGTCACAGTCTCACTGTCACGTATCGAAGGCTAGGTTTTACTACGTTTTTAAACTTGGCAAAACGGCAGAATACATGGTAAAACGTAGTGAATACGTATATAGATATAGCTAAATACGTGGCCTAATTACTTTTGATTAAGAATTTTTAACTTAAATATGGCATTCTAATATGCGTAGCGCATACGTAGTCAAACGCACCAACACAGGGTAAAACGTGATCAAAACGTACTAAAGCGTAGTTAAAACGCAGTAAATACGTATAAAAACGTAACAAGAATAACCTGGAGGTCCTCTAAGTCTCAGTCTCACTGTCACGAATTGAGGACTAGATATTTATACCCCGCCACACGGTAGTGGCGAGTATTATGTTTTCACGTTGGCCGTCCGTGTGTCTGTCCGTCCGTAGTACGTCCATCCGTCCGTTCGTCTGTCCGTCCGCACTTCGTTTCCGTTCGATAAATTAAGTATTTATCAAGGGATTTCCTTCAGATTTTGCATAATTATATATGCATTTGTACCAAGAATTTCTCGCTTGGGATTCTTAATTGGCAAATTTCGTTAATTTCTGACAGAGTTATGGCACTTGTCAATGTACAAAAAATGTTTTTTGGCCTCTAGTTCCTTTACTACTTGGAGTAACATGATGCAACTTCACAAGCCTGATTGAAGTAACAAAAGCTTTTTATGAGCACAGAAATTCTATCATCGGGGGTTATCTGCCCCTGCCCTGGGACTATATTCATGTATAAAATCATGAAAAAATTCATTTAAAATCAGAGTTTGAAGCAATTTTTCTGAAACTTTCAGCAAATGATCGGAGTGATGAAAGCCTCCAGTGATGCTCAAATTTACCCCATGGGAGTTATTTCCCCCTGCCCCCGAGCTATATACATGCATAAATCTGGAAAAATCGGTGTGTGAAAAAGGTTTGCAGTGGCGGGGTATCACGCAGTCGTTTGCGATGCTTTTATTCTACGTATTTAAAACGTACCAAAACGGGAATAAGCGTATTAAAACGTAGTGAATACCTATTAGATACGGATATAAACAGCTACATACGTGGCCTATCTACGTTTGATTTGAAAATTCGGCTTAAGCGTAGCTTTTCGAAATACTAACTGTATGCGTAGTAAAAGCGTATTGAAGCGTAGTCGAAACGTACTAAATGTAGATGAAACGTGTCAAATACGTAGCCATGCGTGAAGGTCTTCTACGTACTTATACGCATTAGATACGTTTTATCACGTCTTAGTAGGTTTTGTGACGTTTAATTCTGCGGTTTATTACGATTTCGTATGTTTTGCGATACCAACTGAAATGTCACTTTGACTAGGTAGTTATCCCGGTCACTACCTAGTAGTCCCTAGTAAAACGTACGGAATCGTAGTAGGTAAGTAAACTGTTTTCATTCCTTCTAAAAGCGTGGTACATAGTAATTTGATAACCGGGTAATACGAAGTAAATCGTAGTTAAACATATTAGTAACGCCTAGATACCTACAAAACGGGGTACGATTCTATACCAAACATAAGGTGGGAAACGTAGTGCAACTTAGCCTTCAAAACGTGACAGTGAGACTGGGCCCTAATTCTATAAAGGCAAAGTTAAAATGGAACACTTTTGCTTAATAATATTATATTTGCATCGTTGAAGACAGCTGGGAAATTACATACAAAAATAACATATCACATGGTTTGATATATAATAGTCACTCGGGTCTTCAGTTTGCGTCAACTACATGTACACCCTCTGAGTTAGGATAGAATGGTACAGATACACAAAGTTATCCAAAAAAATCATAAAGTGAGCAGCTCGTATTGCTACATGTACCGAACCAAATACTATTAAGTGCACTGCTCTTTCTATATTTCGTCGAAGAAAATGAGACCAAAACTGCTCTGAGGATTTGTTTGCAGGAAAAATTAAAGGTACAAAATAAATATCATACGTTTCAATCTAAGTGCAAATAGGGTCAGTTATAAGCGTCATAAATGCTCAGAAATTAGCGGCAACAGCAAAACAGAAATCTTGGACCGGTTTCCCAAACAAGTATCGTTAATTTAGAACTTGAAATGGCTGATAGTATGGATAAACTAAGAAACAAAAGCTGTATCAAGAATCAAGAGAGGGCATACTGGCTACAAATGAACTCGTCAGTGCAGAGTATATAAACCGTTTATTATCCATCATATACATCAATTCATTATTATATACCGGGGGCATATATATTCGTCTGTAGTTTGATCTACCAATATTACCAGTGCGTTGGCTACTTCATCGAAATTTTACTTATGGTAGTAAGATACTGAATAACTCTGTATTATTTGTTAAAACAAAACAGAGTTATTGTTCATGATGGAATCGGTCAAATGTGGAGTATATACAAATATAACATACACTAACAATGTCTACCGCTAAGATCCTAAGTTTTCGGGCCGATAATTCAGTGCAAGCAATGGAAACCGAGATCAAACTGCCCCTTAGGTACCAATTTAGACAACATTGCCATTCAATTTGCGCATTTTTGTAGGTGTTACTCTATGGTAGAAACGGAATAACAGGAAAATAAATAATGGGCCTGGGACCGGCTGTGCTTGCAGCAGGTGCATAATGAGGGTTCCGGTGTGGGATTCTTTTTAACTTCAACAATGTTTTGCTAGGAAACGAAAAGGTGAAATGTTCTTTTTGTCTTATTCTGTAACATACAATGTAAGGTTTACTTAGATAATATGCATAAGCATGTCCCATCAACTAAACGTACTTTTCATGATTTTTTTCCCATGAAATTCAATTTACTTTCATTATAAAATGTAAAAAAAATATATTATCAAGAGAACTGAAATTTCTGTATCCAGTTTGTTTCAAATACCCTATATTATAGAGATAATATGATTTGCAGAAAGGAAAGTGCATTTATGTGCTAGAGATATCAATCTAAATGGAAAATATGTTAAAACAAGTCGCCCAAGGGCAACGATCGCTCACCTGCCAGTATATGGTCAGGTCAACTGGCTGAAATGTAAGCTTTCAGCTAAGGTAGGCTAATAAACAGGTGCAATTCTATGGGATTGGATGGTTCCATTACAAAAGAATTAATGACCAAATTTGACCTTGTGGCAAAACAGGTCAATCCAAGGTTATCATTTATATAAACTTGGCAGTACCAGAGTCCCAGGTACATACCAAGTTTCAAGGAAATTGGCTCAGTGGTTCTGGAGAAGAAGATTTTTAAGGTTTTTGCCATATATGGACATGGTGGCCGTCTTGGTTATGTGACCTAGACCTAATATTTAAACTTTCTTTCCCGCTTTGCATGAAGGCTGCACATGAAATTTAATGGAAATTAACCTAGTAGTTTCAGAGTAGAAGTCCTTTAAAAAAGTTGACACACAACAGGCAAATAACCTTTGGCCAAGGTCACTAAATTGACTTGACCTCTAGTATTCATAACGGTTGACGATGACTGCGTTACCATATCACAGAGCACAAAAGCAACAGAAAAATGAACTTTTATATTTTTTTTCCATTCAAAAGCCTAAGGGACCAAATTTGACATTGCCATAAAATAGGTCAAGGTCAACCCAAGGTCATCATTTATATAAATTTTGTAGTACTAGAGTCCACAATGCAACATGCCAAGTTTCAAGGCAGTCAGCCCATTGGTTCTGGAGTTGAAGAGTTTTTAAGGTTTTTACCATATATGGGCATGGTGGCCATCTTGGTCACTAAATGACCTTGGCCTCTGGTATTCATAGGGGTTGATGATGACTTTTTACCACATCACGGAGTAATATAGCAACCAAAAATGTCATTTTCTAGCTTTTCCCATTCAAAAGCCTATTTCGCCAAATTTGACTTTGTTGCAAAACAGGTCAAGGTCAACCCAAGGTCATCATTTATATATATTTTGTAGTACTAGTGTCCACAATGCTTCATGCCAAGTTTTAGGGCAATTGGCCCAGTGGTTCTGAAGAAGATGATTTTTTAACATTTTTACCATATATGGACATGGCGGCCATTTTGGTCATGTGACCTGGGCCAAATATATACATTTTCTTTCTTGCCGTGCCTGAAGGCTGCATATGAAATTTTATTGAAATTGGCCAAGTAGTTTCAGAGGAGATGTCCTTTAATATTGTTGATTCACAACAGGCAAATGACCTTTGGCCTAGGTCACTATATAACCTTGACCTCTAGTATATATAGACGTTGATGATGACTGTATTTTCAAATCATTGAGCACAATAGCAACAGAAAAATGAACTTTTTTAGTTTTTCTCATTCAACAGCCTATTTGACCTTGCCATAAAATAGGTCAAGGTCAACCCAAGGTCATCATTTATATAATCTTTGTAGCATTAGTGTCCCCGATGCTACATACCAAGTTTCAAGGCAATCGGTCCAGTGGTTCTGGAGAAGAAGATTTTAAAAGTTTTTACCATATATATGGGCATGGCGGCCATCTTGGTCATGTGACCTGGGCCAAATATATATATCTTTCGTTCCCCCATCCTGTTAAAGCTCCATATGAAATTTGGCTTCAATCGGCCCAGTGGTTTCTGAGAAGAAGATGTTTAAAAGTGTGAACGCCGACGCCGACGACGGACGACGGACCAAGGCTGTACTATAAGCTCACCTTGACAGGTCAGCTAAAAATATATGTAGAAATTCAAAATTTTGCTTTTTAGAACACCAAAACGACGATTTTTTCTTGTCCAAATGTTTTATAGCTATTTGGGTTATTTAGCTGGTATAATGGATTGAATGCCCTGACAGTATTTTTGTTCATTTTTTTTCTGCATTATACTGCCTGCGTGTCATTCCTTTCATGAAAACATCTTAGTTTTTAAATCTCTCTCTCTCTCTCTCTCTCTCTCTCTCTAGTCAACACGTAAGCGGATACAGCAAGCAATATCACATACCAGGAAGGTTGTTTCAATGTTCAAATCCAGTGACTTTTTTCAATACCACACAGACACTCACGGATATCAGTATGTGTCTGTGTGGTATTGAAAGGTGCCAGCGACTTGTTACGGCCTGCCTGGTATGTGGTATTGTTAGATGTGTCCGCTTATGTGTTAGCAATGTGTACCTTGTACTTTGAGAGCCTGTATAACTGCCTGCATAGCTCTAAATTTTCGATTGGTGGTTTCGGGTGGAGGGTGCGTGCGAATGAATGTTTCATATGCTAGGATTTGCTTCTGGTGGAATGTTGTGCTGTTACAAGACTCTCGACGGGAGCTAGGGCGAGGATTTGAGCCCCAACATCCCCCTCCCCGCCTCCTCCACTGCCAAGGCGGTATTACAGTTATAGTCTGTCGATGTTATAGTTTTTGCTGTCTGCTTATCTGTTGTCTTAAAACGTGTCTGCGCAAATTTTATTGTTTTTATGTGTGTTCTCTTTTACTCTCACATAAGTTCTAATGTAGATATAACCTGCACAAGGTATAAGACGGAGATCAGTGCTGAGAAGACCAAACTAATCACAAACAGCGCCAATGGAATCCAGAGGGAGATCAAGGTGAAAGGGCGAAACTAAGGCACCGTAACAAGCTCCAAATAGCTTGGAGCAGTTGTCTCAGATGATGGTTCTAAAAAGGGGGTTCACTCAAGGAATGCACAAGCCACTGCAGCTCTTACAAAGCTGAAGCCCATTTGGAGAGATAGCAACATATATCTTGGCTCAGAGATGACACTTATGCGCTCCCTTGTAATTTCCATATTTCTGTATGTGTGTGATTCGTGGACCTTGACAGCAGAGTTAGAGAAAAGAAAGCAGGCTTTTGAGATGAGATGCTATCGAAGGTTACTGTACATTTCGTACAAGAATCATAAAACCAGTGAGGAGGTTCGCAGAAAGATCGAAGCAGCTATGGGAGAATGTAATGAAATCCTGCCCCTGGTCTAGAAACGGTAACGAAGGTGGTTTGGGCACGTCTAAAGGTCTTCTGGTTTTGCAAAAACGATTCTGCAGGGCACAGAGAAAGGAAAAAGAAGAAGAAGAGGTAGACCGAAGAAGACGTGGGAAAACAATGTTAAAGAGTGGACAGGAATGTGCTTTGCAAGCTCAACTAGGGCAGCTGAAAACAGGACAAGGTGGAAAAGGGTCGTTTCGAAGACATGTCTGGTGCCCCGACGACCTTGTAAGGTTACTGGATAGAACACAATAAAATAGAAGATGAAAATGCGTAGGACCAAATCAAATGTTTTGTATACCTAATATTATAATGTTATCAAACAAGTGTTTTTTGTAAGTCCGAGGTCTGGTGTATTAGCCCGAGACCGTTAGGCGAAATACTAATACAGCTGCCAAGGTTGGTTGGTTGTTTTAGGTTTAACGGCTCTTGAGTTAGTACTTTACATGTACATGTAGTCTATATTGTGCCGTCTCTTAGAGAGAGAGAGAGAGAGAGAGAGTGAGAAAGTCTCTCAGAGAGAGAGAGAGAGAAGAGATATGATAAAGGAGAGAAGAATTTCCAAACAACACCCACACGCACCTATTGCAAACATAGTGGGTCCTTGCCCTCTTATTATCGACACTGAAAGTTACACATCACCATCTCCCGACCACGACCACCCCCAGCCGACCACGGACTTAAAACTGAGTCAATATAAAAACACTTGATTCATTCCACTTTCATTAATTAATTCTGAAAGAGAACCATTTTTTTTTTCTTAATAAAATTATCATTCAATTGAGATGAATTGGTATGTTTTGAGTAATACTTAGCACACTTCTGATTTAAAATGGAATGGCAATCAAACTGATATGCGTCCATGTGATTCCTCATGTTCTAACTGAGAAATTGAGTACTCACAACATATGGCTGTCATGTTTAAGACCTGAAATACATGTATCCGCCTTCAAAAGAAGCTGACCGAAAAGTACAAGATTTTCTTCCAAAACTTCAAACTTTTCGTGTTTTTACTTAATGGTTAATATTTTTTAATCCATTTCAAAGAGTTTTCTTCAGCTCTAAGCTATATTATCCTGAATTGTAACGCTAAGGAATATTGCCGCGCAGCTGGAAACTAACAAAAGCTGTCATCGGCCAATCAAAATCCAGGTCATCCGCACTGAGCCTAGGTCACTCTGGATTAACATCAGAATCAGAATCTGAATTGTTTACTGGTGGTCCAAGGGCAATCATTCACCAGGACATGTGAATCAGGGAAGCTGGTTCCTAGCCCTTATAAAAGAAGTAAACTTAGAAACGGAATCCTCTGCACACTCAGTAACAGAAATAAGTGAATCTTCCAGGAAATATCAATCTCTAATAGACTGGGGGAAGAAGTTGGACTTTTAAATGTCAGACCCAGCCAATGGGGTTTGACATGCCAGGGAATGATGATTCCTGGTACACCTACTTGGGGAAACAAGGTCATTTATAGGTATACTGGCTGCACCCTTTAGACCTTTGTAAAGCATTATGAGTCTACTATCTTTCCTTCTCTTTTTCAGGGATTCCCACTTAAGTTTCTCCAGAATGCCAGTCATACACACAATTTCATATGTGTAATTTCCCATTACAAATCTAACTGCCCTTTTCTGCACCTTCTCAAGTTCATCTTGAGGAAGTATACTGCGAGGGTCCCAAACTGATCTACCATACTCCAGGACTGGACACACCAGTCCCTTGTATGCTGATTCTTTGACATCTTGTGGACATACTGCCAAGTTGCGTCTGAGGAAGCCAAGGGTCCTATTAGTCTTTGTGCAAATATTGCTGACATGTGTGTTCCATTTCAAGTCATTGGTAATTGTTATGCAGAGATACTTGATAGTTTCTATGTTATGGAGGACCGTTCCCTCTAAGGTATAGGAAGCATTGATCATCTTGATCCGTTTTCTTGTAATTTGCATTATATTGTATTTGATAGGTTGAAATCTCATGCCGCAACTCCTTGCCCAACAACTTTAACGATCTATATCCTCCTGAAATTTCACCGTGTCTTCAATATCTCTAATTTCACGATAGCAAACACACGCATCAGCAAAAAGTCTTAATTCCGAGTCAATATTTTGTTATATCGTTAATTTTCAACGAGAACAACAGTTTTCCAAGCACGATGCCCTGGGGGACACCTGACAAAACTGGCGCCCAATCTTATTTAACTCCATTTACTACTACACGCTGCTGCCTGTAACAGAGAAAAGAAAACATGAGATCACGCGTATTCAGTTGGATGTACTTACCTCGTTTTTCATCCGAAAGATTGAATATTCCATTTAAGACCTATACTACTGATAGTTTATTAATAAGTTCTTGTTTGGTTTAGACTAACTTTATGACTATCTATGCATGAAAGGACGTAGTGCGATCTGCTCGTGTTGCCTTATTACTCGTGCTGTATTACCCGCTCGGAACCGTGGGTTGGATGTGTGATTTGTTTGTACTAGTTCCTTATCATTGCCCTTTGACACTACTTGGGTATTAAAGTTAGTCTACGCAGTCAGCTAAATGAGTACATGAGGATATCATAGAACCTGAGGCTACGAGCATCCTTAGTGTTTAACTAAAGTCATTCGTATTTCCACCGTTTCAAACATCTTCTCGTTCAAAGTATTTTCTCCGACTGGAACCAAATTTAATACGGAGCATCGGGTACTCGACCACAGACGGGTTTCATCTCAGTAATAATCCTGATTTACATTGTGCTATTTTGATCCATTGGTTGGTAAAAAATTCTCTCGCACAGATCAGATAAACCAAAAACAATCCAGGGCAAGGACTGTGATCATGTAATATCGATAAAGTTCCTCACGCAAACCAATCCCACCCCAGTCTCCACCTTCATTTATTACCGAACGTTCTAACACGATGCTTCAGCTGTGGTTTACTACTTCTTGTTGTAATTCTAACAATGTACTCACCTGATTATCTGCCTGTTTTGCTTTCTGTCTTGTTATGTGGCTCTAAAAGTATATTAGGGTGGTCGGGTCGGGGATTTGCTTGGTACTTTTGGTGCCGGGGCGTCCTACTAATTGCAGTAATAGTACGGCTATTGTCATTGTACTTGCAGCAGGTGCGACCTTGGGATTGATTGGCCTTTTTTTCTCTCGTACATCCTATCTTACTTTTCTTTCTGCCTCTCTTTGGGAGACGGCTCAATATAGACAAAACAACCCATTTAAAAGTACACGAAATATCCAGCAGGCACACAAAGTTGAATCGGTATTGAATCAACCTTGATTCAACGCCATGACGTTGGATCAAGGTTAAACCTTGTATGCCCAGTGGGTAGGTGAAAGTAGATGTCATGTACTACTCTGTTTATAAGGAGGAATCTAAGTAATTTACTCACTATGAGGTGACAGAGAAGACAGATTCTTCATTTTTATTTTAACAGCGATGCAGTTATTGGATAATTGTAAGCCATTTAAAAATTCTGTGCTGATTGTTTTGTACTGAGCGTTCGCCCGTCTGCATTGTGCTTAGTGTCAAAGACATACTTATTGTGGGTTTACCTTCTTTGTGTTTATTTAAAGTTCTTTATCAATGTAGTCTAAAAGGGTTCTCTAGGAGACTATTTAATGACATAAGCCTGATAAATACTAAATCTAATTTCTGAACAAGTTTAATTTACAAGACATTTGAAGGGTAGGAAGTACATTCCTTACAAAATTTAGTTATAAGGAAACCTAATTCTTTAAAAAAAAGTAGTCTAGGTGTCATGTCATGCGTATGTCGGTATGAATTCACCAGCTTATTTATGTTGGTAATATTTCACTTAATAGTAGGCGCTACTTTATTCTTCTTAGATTTGTGCAGCATGCAATTATATTTGAAGAACCTTAGAATAATTATTGATGTTAATGCTTCAATGCAAATGAACTAAGTATTAAACGTCAGCGTAGTCGTTGAAATAGATGTGCTGGTACAAACCTCTGTTACAGTACTGGTTGTTTTGAAAGACGTATATTGTATTGGGATTTCAGAACATATTGCATAAATATTAATAGTTTTTATTAAAAAAAGGACAAATTAAAAGTATTATTCTGCACTAGTTGGTCTACTATGCAGTGTGCATGTAGCACTTTTTCGCATCATCTAACATTTTACCTGAAAAATAAATACGAGATGTAGATTGCATAGGGTATGGGTATTTAAAAGATTTTTTATTAGGAAAAAATGTTTAGACGGTCATCTCAGAACAACCTAATGAACTTTGGGGATGTTTTCATAGTAACAACGGCCTCGATATTTAGAATCCCCGTAAGACATAGAAAACAGAGAATAAGATTATCGGAGAATGAATCATAGGTTTGAGAAAATCTCACTTTTCAATTTTCTGAATTTCAGGTAGATCTCAATTATAATACCCTCATCAACCTCCACTCCCTCCACAGACATACATACATCTCTGCAACTCCCAGCACCATCAGTTATCCAAAGCCCCACCAGTGCGTGGTGGTCTGGATCCTGGCGTGCTCATAACAACAAATGGCGAGGAATACATATATAATTACGGCACACAAACCAAAGAAAGACAAGCGAAAAGCCCCTAGGTCAACAGAAGGTCACGAAGCTACTATGAATGAGCCGTAACACGACAAAACCAACAAAGCGGGTGTGAGCCCAGCGCAGACTCAGATCAGCCTGGGCATCCGCCCAGTCTGATCAGAGTCTTATCTGTCCGCATGGAGGTAGCTTAGACCCTTATCTGCCCTTGAAGGGCTTCGCAAAGAGTCTGATCAGACTAGCTATATGCCCAGGTTGACCTGAATCTGCTTTGGGTGCACAACCACTTTGTTGATTTTCTCGTGTAGCGGCTCAAATAATGTAAACAAAAGTCAAACTTAATAGAAAGCAGACAATGAAAATAATAGTAAAACATCTTTCATACAAGAGTTCCGCGAAATGCTATGTCGCACCTGCCATATGCTTTCTCAGTAGTAGATACCATGGTTACAGGAAAGTGTACACTAGGTCTGATGAATTTATGTAGAAAGGGGGGGTATCAATAAGGTGGGTTTTCTGCATCCTACCAAAGTTTTATTTTTTTAACTGATGTTATACTCTAGTGTGTCTAGTTTATTGAACCATATGTGACTTTGCGCGGAAAGCCCTAGTTACTGAGCTATGGGTCCAAAGAAGTGGGTGGGGTAATCCAACATGGTTTTAGCCTGTCTTGTAAAAACATTCTCATTTGGTAGAAGAGTACAGCAGACAGACAGGATTTGATAAAATGATTAACAGAACATCTAAACTATATTTTCATATCATTTTATTTGGTTTAATTTGAACATATATTGTCAAAAAAGACTTCCTTTGACATTAAGCATTTTTTGATATTTTTGTCCTCAATTTTCAATATTTCTTGGCCTTTTTTTTTAAATGAACAGACATGTTATCATCAAACTCATGTCAAGGAAGTACCTTGAGAAGAACATTCAGATGATGTGACCAGAATATCACAATAGCATAGTTTTCATGGTCGACTGAACACATAAACTTGCTTGGAAGATGGTTTTCTTTCTATTTTGACCTAGAATTACGAACCTTTGGTCAAATTACTATTTTCACTGCTATATTATGCCCCACGCCCCTGCCACTAAAGGTGAAGGAATACATATTGGCTTCAGTGCGGATCTCGTTGGCATCTGCAATTGTGTATGTGTCACATATTAAGTCCATCTGTGACCTTGTTTCCAAGGTCAAGGTCATCAGAATCTGACCTTGACCTTGTTTCCAAGGTCAAAGTATGTGACCCAGACACAGATGCAGACGCCAAGGAGATCCGATCTGAAGCCAATATGTATTCTTTCGCCTTTAGTGACGGGGGTGTAGGGCATAATATAGCAGTTAAAATAGTAATTTGGCCAAAGGTTCGTAATTCTAGGTCAAAATTAAATGAAAAAACATCTTCTGAGCAAGTTTATGTGTTCAGTCGACCATGAAAACTAGGTCATTGTGAAATTCTGGTCACATCATCCGAATGTCCTGGTCAGGGTGCTTCCTTGACATTAGTTTGATGACAACTGGTCTGTTTATTTAACCATAAGGCCAAGAAATATTGAAAATTGAGGACAAAAATATCAAAAAATGTTGAATGTCAAAGGAAGTCTTTTTTGACAACATATGTTCATATTAAACCAAATAAAATGATATGAAAATATAGTTTAGATGTTCTGTTAATCATTTTATCAAATCCTGTCTGTCTGCTGTACTCTTCTACCAAATGAGAATGTTTTTACAAGACAGGCTAAGTCACATATGGTTCAATAAACTAGACACACTGGAGTATACCATCAGTCAAAAAAATAAAAATTTGGTAGGATGCAGAAAACCCACCTTATTGATACCCCGCCCCCCTTTGAGCAAATTGGACTTACAGTCTAAAAAAGATGTAGTTCTATACATAAAGCTCTACATGCAGTCAACAGAGTTAAAAATATAGGTTAAAGGTATAAAGCAGTCAAATAATCGAGGAAACCAGCTTAAGAAAACATTTTATGCCATGTCTGATGATAATTGTAGGTGGTATAGTTGGTGAGAAACGGACTTGAATGCTCTTGTCCATATAATCATGGATGCCAGGTTGACATAAAATTTATAAGGTCAGTAGAGCATGATATAAAGGTCTAGGGTACAAACAGGACAATCTTCAAGCCAGGTTTGATGATTACACCAATTGTATTTAAAGAGAGATAGACTCAAACCCTAAGGTCGACACAATTTTGGATGTGAAATTTTACAAAATCAGTAGCACCTAAAATATATATCTAGGGCTGAAACAAATGCATTAATCCTCGAGTTCATTCTAAGATGAAACTTTAAACCAGGTTTGATAATTCTAGCTCTCATAGATTGTCAGAGAGAAATGGACTTCAATGATAGGGTCAATTTAATTTTGTAAGTAAAATTTTACGAAGTCAAAAGAGCATGAAATATGGGTCAAAATAAGTGCAACAATCCTCTAGATCAACCTAAATAGAAACTTTATATCAGGTTTGATGACTATAGGTATCATAAATTGAGACCAGTATGCTAGGGTTGACGTAATTTTTGACGTAAAATTTTACTAAGTCAGCAGAGCATGAAATATAGGTCAAAGGTCAAAATAAAAGCAACACTCCTTTAGATCATCCTAAGAAACATATTAATACCAGGTTTGAAGATTGCAGGTATCATAGATGGAGAGAAATGGACGTAAACACTAGGGTTGACGTAACTGTTGGCATAGAATTTTATGAAGTCATCAGAGCATGAAAAATAGGTCAAATGTCAAAATAAGTGAAAGGTTCCTCTAGACCATTCTAAGAAGAAACTTTATACCAGGTTTGATGAACGTAGGTATCATAGATTGAGAATAATGGACCCGAACGCTAGGGTCGACGTAATTGCGGATGGACGGACAGCACAGAATTTTACGAAGTCATTGGAGCATGAAAAATATGTCAAAGGTCAAAATAAGTTCAAGGTTCCTCGAGACCATTCTAAGAAGAAACTTTATACCAGGTTTGATGAACATTGAGAATAGTGGACCCGAACGCTAGGGTCGACGTAATTGTGGACGGACGAACGGACGGACTGACGGAAAAGTGAACTCCTATATCGCACCTTGCTAAAGCAGGTGCGACAAAAAAACTGGTTGTAAATGCACTCCCTAAAGATTGCAATACTGGAAACTTGGTTCCTGTATAACCCTTGCCAGAAACAACTCGAGAAATAACATACTAATAGTATTGAAAGACATTTGACAAAGAAAAACACCTCAAACTTTTTAATTCAATCGCAACTTAGATAAGAAAATCCCGCATTGGACTGCGTCGGGGAATAACTTTCACTAGCAAGATCGCGTTATGATCGTAAGGATTGGGAACAAGAAACTTTAATTTTAGTTGCAGAGTTTCTTGTATTAGTCACGAGATTTATTTTCTATGAAGGGCATGAACATGTATGTGTTGTTTTCATACTTTCATCAGTAAGTACAGTACATGTAACTGGGGGTATCAGCCTGTTGGCTTTGTATATCTCCGTATACGTTTTAGCAATTTAGTCAACGATTTAAATTAAATCCCTGTTTGAAATAGTTCGGACTGAGACAAAGAGTTGTCGATTGTCAGATATAAACTGTTGTTGTTAAGCGGCTTTGAGGAGACTAAATGAGCCGCGATACGACAAAACCAACATTGTGGTTGAGCGCCCAGCGCAGACTCAGATCAGCCTTGGAGTCCGCTTAGTTTGATCAGACTCTTTGTTAAGTGCTAAAAGGGTAGCTATGGGTCTAGGCTACCTCCATGTGGACAGCGAAGACTCTGATCAGACTGGGCGGACGCCCAGGCTGATTTGAGTCTGCGCTGGGCGCACAACCACTTTGTTGTTTTATTTTTCGTGTCGCGGCTCAAATGAAGTCGCCTCTGTCTCACAAAGTTTTGTATGGTATTTTTTATTATATTCAAGTAGGACCTGACCTCAGAGAAGTAGAGAATAACATGTTAGTGTTTTGTGATTTCAAGTTTATCAGGGGCGAGAACAGAAACTGTGTAGGAAAGACTAGGTTTACCGAGCCATTTCTACGTGCTTCTTGTCGATTCTGATAAACTTGATATCAAAGGGCACTAACATTGTGTCCTATTTATCATAATTCATCAGAAGATTTTACGACATTAATAGCGTCAAAGAAGTGAAAGGCAAGCGCTGTTTTGTCCGAACTCGCTGATGTCGCGCTATGCGCTATGACGTTATGAGGTGACGTCATTTGACCAATCGAACGTTTTAATAACGCCCAACGAAAGTCAATAGCCAATCGCCTTAAGAGGTCGCCTCTTAACCAATCGCCGTTAGAGATCGCTTCTAAAGCTACTGCCTGATATCATTCGCACACGCGCAGTTTTGTAGTGACATGATATCATATTATGTTATCATACCCCTGTTCGATGATCTGGTGGAGTTTGCAGCAGATACATACGCAAGCCTCGTGATGCCGAACAGTGACCCTCGTGACGGATTTTTCTATCCACACCTCACACCCATGACAGATCCTTATAGAATTACAAAGTACTGATTTTGAATTTTGTTGGTATTAACCAAACGAGTCGAAACCTGGTCCCGAGGTTATAAAACCTTTTTCATGCTCAACTCAGCTAAACGTGAAATCCTCTCTACTGATATATATGAGCAGAGAAAATTTCATACTCCGCTTGACTGTGAAAGAAAACAACTGTACTTTAGTCTTATCATTAATTTGCTGTTTATTAGCAGGCAAAATATTATGCTCAGCTGAGTTGAGCATGGAAAAAGTTTTATAACCTCGGGGCCAGATCTGGGTCTGACGTCAGAGCTGTTCGATTAAGAATCTTACAATGTATTTATATTAATTGGCCATATCGCGATTTTCACATACCAGTTACTGTCCATTCTGCTTTAAAAGCTTCGTTTAGTCATTCCCATGTGCTACATGTAGTAAGTCATTTCCATAGTTTATTAGGTCGCGGTATTGAGTTTATGACTCGTGGGACGAATTAAATTCAATGTTGCAAATGTCCTTTCCGAGCGCTTCTAATAAAATTTCGAACAAGGTTACAAGGTGAAATACATGTCTCAGATCTCAATAAATAAATCATGTGTTGAAGTAAAAAAAAAATGAAAATATAACATCCTGCTTAGAAAAAGTGTGTCAGTCTTGGTGTCAATTATTTCAAGTCAGTGTCTAGGGTACATAATAAGCGTGGTAGTGTTGTAAAAGCAGATAATTGTGCCTGGAAACGCCTTCAGCTTAAGTTTGAGTAAATGTCAAAACTTTTAAATAACACAAAAAGTGTCGATTCCTTGCCTATAGTGTATATTTAAATTCAGTTATGGTTCCAATAATATATTCAGTCAGGGAACAAGAAATGTTTCTAGTCCAAAAACAAGATCAAAAAGCTTTTAGATACTATGTCGTTCGGAGCCTGTAAGTAGGATTTGCTGGACGGGGGCAGGGGATGGGTTTATACATGACAAAAGATCCGCAACACGACAAAGCCAACAAAGGTTGATCTGAGGCTTCGCTGGGCGCACATGCTGTTTTGTTTGTTTTGTCGTGTCACGGCTCACATGAGTAAAACTTTGGGTCGGGTCAATTGTGGTCAAACAGGTGGTTGCCTATTACTTTGGCTTCGAGGTGCATTAAAACCTCATCTATTGTTCATGGAGTCCTCAGCTTTTGTTCATCATTGTGTATGTTTATCTATATTGTTTATACTGCTGAGTATAGTAGGCCGCTATCCACAGGTCGAACGCATAAATTGAATATCTCTCCCCGCACCACCCCACTCCCCCGCCGACAAACTTGGTGGTTTGTTGTGTAGCGGCCCTTTTATATTACTAATAAAGTTTGGTAAATCCGAAGTCATAAATAGTTTGTTCGTACAAAGTGGAGCATAGCGGAAATGACTGCTGGGTAAGATTTTAGTTGTGACGTGTTCTGGGTATCCGTCTATATCGTTGTACCTTAAAAATTAAAAAAAAAAAAATCGGGATACCGAAATTACTGTAACTTAATAAAAAGACCTCTGACAGTTGTAATGTTAATTTGCCTATAAAAGTGGTCAAAAATGAACTTTTCGTATACTTCAAAATTTCCACTGAAATGTATTCCTCGGAACTCCCTTTAACTGGCATAAAAATAATTTTTCGGCTATTAAGCACACAGACTGAGATTTTTGGTGTAAAAAGCTAGATTTTATAATTGAATGTATGGAAAATAGGAAAAGTTTTATAAAGATACTTCCCCCCCCCCCCTCCCCCGTGCCTCAGCTAGCCACTTTGCATGTATGTGTGTACTGTCAATATACACATTATATGTGAGTGGCAAGCTGAGGCACGGGGGGGGGGGGGGGAATGATTGTCTACAGCTGATAAACTGAAAAGTGGGTGGGGTAATTAGACCCTCTGCGTCTTAAAATAAGGCTGACATACTTTTTATTTACATATAATGGCATGCTTTATGCAGCTGTAGTGTTTACTTTATTTTAAGCATGTTTTACAAAATAAAATTCGGTAAATAACGAAAATCGAAAATTTTATATATTTTGGTTGGCTGAAAATTCCACCTACCCCCCCCCCCCCCCCCCCCCTTGAGATAGTCAGTGAGTCAGTCAGCAGACGTGATATTTTTTCAATATCAATATAAAAACTTCTTTATAATGCATAAATCTACATGTTAATGCTAAAATGATCAAAAATTGGCTTCCATGGAAGCTGTAGTAATTTGTCGAAAAATAGGCAAATTTGCATTGAAAATGTCAGGGGTCCTTCAACAATTTGGGTTTACAATACAGCAATGCGTCAAAAAGATGCAGATGGCATAACAAAAAGTGTAGACCCTTATCAGACTGCTCCTCCAGGAGCAGTCTGACCTGTGGTGACACTGTATGCTAAGACCAGTCTGTCAATGCTTAGAAATTTACCCAAATTTCTACGCCAATTAATCCGCTAGTGCTTTACATCCGTCGGAAAGCTTAAGATTTCTTCACTGCTTCATGCCTTGATTCCCGCACAGCTTAAAAATCTAAATTCAATGGCGTTTATAATTATAAAACTGCTTAATATAGAGCTTCTCTAATTTCTGTAGGGCATTCTATGTCTAAGTGAAGCGTGCAGAGAAATGCAGTGTCATAAAGTACGTTTCTTTTAGCATTTTGTGAAGATGTACGTACTGTTATTGAGACGCGACGAAACACACAAAGCGGCATATGCGCCCAGCGAAGACGCAGATCAGGCTGGGCATCCGCCCAGTCTGATCAGAAACTACGCTGCCCGCATGGAGCTAGCTTAGACCCATTGCTACCCTTAGAGCACTTAGCAAAGAGTCTGCTCAGACTGGGCGGATGCCCAGGCTGATCTGAGTCTGCGCTGGGCGCACAACCAGTTTGTTGGTTGTCTCGTGTCGCGGATCAATTTATTACTGACTGTTTTATGGCGGTACTTCTGTTGTGGTTCTTTATTAATACATGTACTTGTTCTTGTTGTCCACGTGGCCTTCCGGTCAACTGTTTTGCGAGTGGTGTTTAAGTTGGAGTACTGAATAAGGACCGGTCTGGGAAAGAGCTGATCATCTGAGAGGCGCCGTAGTCGAGTGGCTAGAGCGGCACGGCCACTGCGCAGAAAGTCGCCAGAAGGTCGTGAGTTCGTGGCTCACCGTCGCCATACGACGACTGGAAAACTCTCTCTCTGTCAGCCCAACAGTAAATGGGTACATTTTTCGAATCAGGGAAGGATAAGGCAGCGAAAGGAGAGAGATGGGCTCCGTCTTTCATCAGCTGTGCCCAAGATAAAGTGGGTCTCTAACCCCACTGCCCCTACGGCTATTAGGCTATGGGAAACCTGTACCTTTAGCTTTTCGTGAACGGCCGTCAGTTTATGAAATATAATCCTTTCCGTTTTTTTGTGTGTGTTTTTTTTTTTGTGTGTGTGTGTGGTGATGAGCTCACTCCCCCGCCGACAAACTTGATGATTTGTTGTGTCGCGGCCCTTTTATATTACTAATAAAGTTTGGTAAATCCGAAATCATACATGTAAATAATTTGTTCGTACAAAGTGGCAGCACTGTTATGAAGCATAGCGGAAATGACTGCTGGGTAAGATTTTCGTTGTGACGTGTTCTGGGTATCCGTCTATATTGTTGTACCTTAAAAATTGGGACAAAAAAAATAAAAAATCGGGACATCGAAAATAACTGAAATTTCATAAAATTCAACAGTTTGGCTAATGCGTCCAAAAGATACAGATGGCATAACAAATAGTGTAGACCCTGATCAGACTGCTCCTGAAGGAGCAGTCTGATCTGGGTCTGCACTGTTTGCTAAGACCAGTCTGTCCCAATACTTAGAAATTTACCCAAATTTCTACGCCAATTAATCCGCTAGTACTTTACATCCGTCGGAAAGCTTTAGATTTCTTCACTGTTTCATGCCTTGATTCCCGCACAGCTTAAAAATCTAAATTCAATGGCTTTTATAATTACAAAACTGCTTAATATAGAGCTTCTCTAAATTCTGTAGGGCATTCTATGTCTAAGTGAAGCGTGCAGAGAAATGCAGTGTCATAAAGTACGTTTCTATTTTGTGAAGAGTTGTAATTGAGACGCGACTAAACACACAAAGCGGCATATGCGCCCAGCGAAGACGCAGATCAGACTGGGCATGCGTCCAGTCTGATCAGACTGGGTGGATGCCCTGGCTGATCTGAGTCTACGCTGGGCTCACATGCCTCTTTGTTGTTGATTTGTGTGTGTGTGTGTGTGTGTGTGTGTGTGTCATTTTATGGATAAGAGTTTTTCGGGTAACATCGCTGCTAGAACTTGACGAAAAAATGAAAGCATTAAACTCTCTTCTGTACATTGAATGGGACATAAACAGACTCGCTGTCAGGAGGTGCATGTTGTAAGTCTTCTCATCTGTCATCTGCGGAACAACGTTATGAGAATTGGACAAAATAATTAATCCTCGGATTCGTGCCGAGAAAGTAGTTGGAAAGGCATCGATCAGGAAGCGACACAATCGAGTTCCACATCCTGCCCGAGACACCAAACTGGAAACTAAAAAATGAAGATGGCATACAAAGCAAAAAAAAAAAAAAAAACGAGCGAAAAGCATATACAGGGTGTTAAGAAAGTTCGAAGACATTACAATATTGCTTATAACTTCAGAAGTTACATTCATTTAATCTTAAAACTTAACAGGTTTCAAGAACTATTCAATATTAAAGGATCCACAATGTAACAACTTCTACAGCCGTACTTTACTGTTATAAAATTAGCAGTTCTTACCCAAGGTGTCAAAGTGGCCTGCTCTTTATTTTGGATTTTACGCATAAAGATGAGGCATATTAAACTGTTATTTATTCTCATCCCTCCGTGAATCATCATTTTTAAAATAACTGAAATGATAGAGTCTAAGCCAAACAGTATTTTATTAGTTACAGTTTGTAAGGAATCGTAGACAACATGCACGTTTTGACAGAAAAAAACAGATGAGGCATTAATATTTTGTAAAGGGGGTGGGGGTAATGAATTAACATCTGAAACGAAACTTGAAATCAAAAGTTGACATAAAATCATTTATATCATGGAGTGGATCATAGAGATATCGGAGACAAGAATAAAATTTCAAAATATTAGTGATGTATCTGAAAATTATTATATATTTGAAATTTTACCACCAAAAAGTTAAATTATGCATATGTGTTGGTAAAAAAGCATTTCTATGACAATAATGCATCTAAATGACAAGAAAATTTGTTAATTACAGGAGCTTTTATCCCAGTATAAAATATTGCAAGCGTTTCCTAAACTTTTTCATATTCTGCCTAAGATGTTTCAAAACAACAAGGTTTTAGTGCAAAATTCAATGAAAAATGAATTCGAAGTTAAATCTTAAGAGTGGTTTGTTAAGACTGATTTTGTGAAACAATATGAAAAGAAAAGTCAGATCAGATGTTTATGCTCAATATTAAAACAAGTCTAATAACAAGGGATTAAAAGAAATATGCAAAATGCCTCTGTGTTTACAAATACTGATAGAAATTCTATCCCTACTCCCTAAAATTTAAAGTTTCAATTGAGGATGGGGGTACCCTTTCGATTTAGTCAGAAATTCCGTAGTAAACCGTCGCAAAAAACATCAAAAACTAAATTTAAAAAAAAACACACAAAAATATTCCCTGCAATATCAATATTTTAAAATCTTATATATTTCTGTTAGTTTTGAAAAAAACAAGCACTAAAGATGCCGAACTCCGATGCAAATCAAAACTTTGCCTTCACAATTGTCAGCCCTGTAGAGGGTGTGTCCATGACAATTCAGATTTTCTTGTCATTTTGAAATTCAAAAAAGAATTTATATGTTGCGTATTTTTGGTAGTGCTTCCTATATCACACTTACACGGTTTTGCGAAAATCATAGCATTATTAAGCTTTCAGTGTAAGTTTTAATAATGTCTACGAACTTTCTTAACACCCTGTAGATGCCAGTTATTTGCCGGCAGATGGCTGCGAAGCTTACTAAGTAGTGTACAAAAAAAATCAAAGCTTATAAAAAGCCAACCTAAATGACAATATTAATAAACCACAACAGAATAGCCTTGGAGTGAAGTTCCTGTAGTGCAGTTACTCTTTAAATTGGAATAGTCAGTCATAACTGGCGTGGCGTAAACCGGTTTAACACGCGCGTGATCCTCGACCTGGATTATGTTCAGGTACATGAACACACTGGCTTTTTCTGTCCTTGTGAAGGACAGAATAGATAAAAAGCAAACAATCATATAATCAAGATTTGATACTGAGGAAACAAGGAGGTCTCAACAGCTAGATTAACACTGAAACGTTGGAGACAAAGTCCAACAACTTGTACTATTGCCCAGGGAAGGAAACAGTAAGTCATAGCAGGTTTCTCTGTGTATAAATGGCGGTAAGCATGGAATTGTACCCATACCTTAAATTAGAAAATAGAAACGTGCATGACAGAGATTCATATAGAATAAGTGCCAAATAGAGGATCTTACATGAGTGCTCATGTATTATTGAATTTATTAAACGAGTTGGGGAAAACGATAAGATGCGAGGCTATGCCGAGCATCTTATCGTTTTCCCCAACAAGTTTAATAAATTCAATGATACATGAGCACTCATGTAAGATCCTATTTATCATCTGACACTAAAATCGCATTTTATTAGCAAATTTAGCACTAAAACGTCATGATTTCCCCATTAGAAAAAGCGACGTTTTATGGACGTCAACGCGTAACGCTACGACGTAATTTGCATATCTAATCCACTAGTGGATTATCAATTTTAATGCATAGCTTTATTACACTCTCAGATGCGACGTCATATGATAAACTTAAAATACCGCACCCTTCGGCAGGTGGTTGTACATGTAGTTATTGTAGTAGTATCATATAGTTCCGGAATTATCGTGCACTTTAATATGAAACCTATTACAAGTTTTTATTATAATTAGTTCGCACGCAAATAATCCTGGGAATGGCTGTAGGGGTCTACTAATTGTTAATCTGATCCGACAGGTCTTAATCAGTAGAGTAAATTCGGACAGCGGGTGAATTCGGACAGTGACATTGTTGCCTGTATGTATGTCAGTTAATTGGAATTAAAACACAATTAACTGGGCAAACAGGGATAATCCTGATGAGACGACTGATCTGGATTTTTACTGTTTGCAATGGTATGTCCGTATTTACCCGCTGCCCTAAATTACCCGACCAATTAGGCGAAGAACTGGCGAAATAAAACACGTAAACCATGTCAAAACCAAAACAAGCAGGGCAATACGTTGAAATTAAAAGCGCATGCAACCTGTCTGCATTTTATACATAAAAATAACTAAATTTATTATTAACAAAAATATACATTTCATGATGTTGTTACTTACAAGGGAGTGGATGTGGTCGGCGATCGTGCTGGATAAGGGCCTACTGTGCTTGTAGTAGGAGCGGGTGGGGGAGGATTGTTTGGTCATTTTTCTCTTTGCCTGTCATGTGTCTTTTCTTATTCTCTCTCTCTGGGAGACGGCTCAATATAGACTGAAATACTGTCTCAAACGCCCGTTTAACTCAAAACAACCAACCTATCAGTCAAAAACCTTACTTACAAAATGTTAACTTGTTTGCAAGCGGCATGCATAGATAAAAAACGGGTGAAAATTAAAAAAAAATCGGGACTCATAAACTTCAAGAGTTTGGCTGGACGCATTGCAGAAGATGTAGATGGCATAGCAAACAGTATAGACTAGGATCAGACTGCTCCTGTCTGATATGGGTCTGCACTGTTTGGAAAGACAGTCTGTCCCAATACTTAGAAATTTACCCAAATTTCTACGCCAATTAATCCGCTAGTACTTTACATCCGTCGAAAAGCTTTAGATTTCTTCCAGCTGGAGCTTATGTCTTCAATGCGGGCTGAGTAGTGTAATCGGTTACCTGTTACCTGGAGAGAGTATTAATGTGAATGCAGTTATTTCCCTTAGACCCGGGGAGCGATAGGCATTAATCGATATTTGGAATGTCATATCGATGTCCATATCCCAGGACAGGTGTTGAACTTCTCTGAAGCCGGTTTTGTCATCACTGTGTTAATAATACGAATGCGCTGGATGGAAACATTTTTAATTTTTAACAATGTGGATTTTCATTTTCTTTTTCTCAGATCAAATCAATTTACTTTTTCAGTTGCTCCTTCTCGTTTTAATAAGTCTCGTTTTTCCCCTCTCTCTCTGATATTTAGGTCAAATTTCGTAAGAATTGGCGAGAAAATAAATCTGATAATTGGTCAGTTTTGACAGCGGTTTGTTTTAGTTTCTGACAACAAAAACATAAAATTACTTATAATGATGAAATTATGATATTTCTATCCCTTTGACGGTCTCATCTTTATGGAAAGATTAAGCCTGATACAGATACCCATCCACCCACATAGTTTTTTTTTTCCTTTTACTCCGCCCATCGGGGCTCGCGAAATAGACTGGCTGCCTGGTGCATCTGCGACAGAGCTGCTAGTCCTGGGTGTCATTTATCGCAGGCCGAGCAATACTTCCAGTCCCACAAATTCAGAGGCAACATCTCGACGACTAAATTTTTTTACTGGGACGTTAAAACACTACTCAACAGGAACGATAACGTTTTCTCCTGATTTTCTGTTTTGACAAAACTGTTTAAAAGTTTTATGTAAACTGTGTCTTTCGGCATGTAACTAAGCTGCGCTATTTAAAAACAATAAAGATAGAAATTTAAGATTAGTCTGACTTTCTCTGTTTTTCTGCGAACAAAAATAAATAAACTAATGAGCCATACCACGACAAAAACAAATTGGCATGTGCGCCCTGCGAACACTCAGAATAGCGTGTGCGTTCGCCCATCTGATCTGGGCCTTCGCTGTCCGCATAGAGGTAGCTTAGACCATTGCCTGTCCTGTAAGCGCACAGCAAAGATTCTGATTAGTCTGGGCGGCTGCCAAGGCTGATCTGAGTCTTGGCAGGGCGCTATGGCACTGCGTTGATTTTGTTGCGGCGCGACTGAAATTTGTTTCATACAAAAATAATCACAAGAATGACGTTCAGATTAAATATCCATTTCTGACCTTCATTGCCGTTAGCAGGTGTTAATATTGAGATTGCATTGTTTTGACAAGACGTGTGACCAACTGTATTTTCACACTTTCCAACCGACAATGACTACTCAGTTGATGTCTTTAGCAAACAAGAATTAAATGAGCCGTGACAAAGGTGCACGTACGCCCAGCGAAGTCTTCGATCAGCCTGGGCATGCGCCTGATCCGAGCAGAGGCTTCGCTATCGGCATGGAGGTAGCTTAGAGTCTTAGCTACCCTTTAAACGCATAGTTCAGACTCTGCTCAGACCGGGTGGCTGTCCAGGCTGATCTGCGTCTTCGCTGGGCGCACATTCCAATTTGTTCGTCTTATCGTATTGCGGCTCATATGAGAAAACTTTTGAACATTGAGCAGAAAAGAAAGTGACCTGTCCATGGGCGGAACGCTGACGAGTGCCTTGCAGCTTTCAACTGTTCTTTCCGTATTTCTTACTGCATTTAATTCTATATCAATTTAATTTCCACATGATAATTTTGAATGGTTTTCGCACAGTCACAGCCTGATTTGATAACACATGTTCAAAATATTTTGAACAGAAATTCGGATCAATTTGGTTTGTGCAGAAACACGGGTAAGGTTATGTACAAACTCAAATTCAACTAAAATTGACAAATTATTAATTGATCGTAAACTCAGACCAGGGTTTTGCAAGTGCATAAGTTGGTCTGAGTCAGTTTGCAAACATAATTAATTCCATAAATTGACTTTTGCAGCTTTATATTTGTTGCATTTATTTTTGTTCAAGTCATGATGACTTTAACAAACTTTAACGGTTTGACAATTACGAAAACAGTTTAGAGGTAATATCGGATTTTATGATCGATAATCGATTAATCCTCGTGTAATTATAAGTATGTTAATTGTACTGTATATTGTCAACGAATTCCGATCAGCTTGCGCAAACTGATCAGACATTGTTCAGTCTTATCAGTTTGCACATATCAGAGGCTGATAAGTGTCCGCAGTTGCACAGGTTTATTATCGTAAGTACTCATATTATAGCAAAAATACAAAAAAATCACAAAAATATCTTTCAATATTCCTTGCTAGCTTCACTAAAACAGTCATAAAATTAAAGTGACAAGCTTGCATTATGTTAATTTATAGCCTTGCAAGAAAAATGTTTCATAGCGATTTTTTCTCATAGCGATTAATCCTTACACTACCACGGTTACGAGAAAATCTTCACTATGATGTAGTTTCTTACATTATTTTTTTTCGACTGTAATATCTTAAGAGAGCAATACAGTGTATATATCTTCGTGTCTCCTGATTATAAATGAGCAAATCTGCCAGTCAAAAATATAATTCTATGGATTCTAAGATTCTACACTGGGATACACAAAACATATTTCGGTTTCTTTGATAAAAACGCCCCACCACACTCAAATAAATTTCAATCAAAAATATTAGAACAAACATTAGCAATTATGATAATAATTAATAGACTGATCGAACATTACCAAAAAATATGTAATTGGTTTGCAAAGTTCTTTTTAGCTTATAAAGGCTTATAAAGGGATTTTTAAAACTACAAGTAGTCGATTAACTGTCTGTTCATTTTTGATGGTCACGTGTAAGAGTTACGTGACTTCTTTCTCTTTTTTCCTTTCTTGTGTTCATTCGTTAATTCTTTCTTTCCTTCTTTCTTTCTTAATAAGACAATATGAATATTCTTCCTTTCTTAGTAAGATCATAAAAGCAAATTTATAAATACATAAACAAAACACGAATACCAAGAAATGAAGTGGTAAGCCTTTAAGCAGTATAGGAGGATTTGGACTTAAACTATTTGAAACTATTATGAGCGAGGTTGTTTCGAAACGCGATTTTCTGTATGTTTAGAGATCGATGGAAGAAACTTATAGTATACTTATTTTATAATGAAGTACATCAATGTAAACCTTATAAAAATCTCTAGGTGGTGATAACTTATAAAAGTTTTATAGAAAATCCGATCATTTTCAAATTTTAGGCTGAACATAGCTTCTTAGGCAGTTTCGACATTATTCTTATATAATTTTATGTGACTGAAGCTTCAAACTTCAAAAGCCGATGGAAGTATCAAAACATGAAGTTAATTTGTATATTTTTATACCATATTAACGGACAAAGACTGAAGTTTATGATCATAACTTATAAAAAATTGTCGTAATATCATAAATGCATTTAATGTCACATTTTATATTATATTTCTATGTAATTGCATATAACACTCGACATTATTTGAACAGGTAAGCTCTCGGATAAACCCGTAAGTCGCTATCGGTAGTTTCCGCCATATTGAAGCATTAAGTTCCCTATGCACCGTTCATGCCTTGATTCCCGCACAGCTTAAAAAATTAAATTCAATGGCTTTTATGATTATAAAACTGCTTAATATACAGCTTCTCTAATTTCTGTTGGAGAAAAAGAATTCCAACAACTTGTACTATTGCCCAGGGAAGGAAACAGTAAGTCACAGCAGGTTTCTCTGTGTATAAATGGCGGTAAGCATGGAATTGTACCTATACCTTAGATTAGAAATAAGAATCAGTATTGTAGTGACATGGTATCATATGTTATCATAACCTTGTTATCTGGTGGAATTTCTTAGCAGATGTATAACACCATCATAGCACTGATTTTAAATTCTGTGGTAACATTGGTCTGGGTCTGACGTCAGAGCTGTTCGATTAAGAATATTACCGTGTACTTACACTAATTGGCCATATCGCGATTGTCACAAACCAGTTACTGTCAATTCTGCTTCAAAAGCTTCATTTAGTCATTCCCATGTGCTAGTAAGCCATTTCCATACTTTATTAGGTCTTGGTCATGACTTAATACATGTAACAAGTGGGACGAATTGAATTCAATGTTGCAAATGTCCTTTCCGAGCTCTTCAAATAAAGATTTCGAAGAAGGTGAAATACATGTATCAGATCTCAGTAAACGACAATCATGTGTTGAAGTAAAAAAATACGGAAATATATCACCCTGCTTAGAAAAAAAGTGTGTAAGTCGTGGTGTCAATTATTTTAAGTCAGTGTCTAGGGTAAATTATTGGCGTGATAGTGTTGTAATAGCAAATAATTGTGCCGGGAAACGCCTTCAGCTTGAGTTTGAGTAAATGTCAAAACTTTTAAATAACACGAAAAAATGTCAATTCCTTGCCTATGGTATGTATTTAAATGCACTAACTGTTATGGGTCAAATGCTATATTAAGTCGGGGAACAAGAAACGTTTCTAGTCCAAAACGAGATCAAAACGCTTATAGATACTATGTCTTTTGGAGCCTGTCCGTCGGATTTGCTCCGTCGGATTTGCCGGACGGGGACAGGGGATGGATTTATACAAATCTGCGTCTTTGCTGGGCGCACATGCCATTTTGTTTGTTTTGTCGTGTCGCGGCTCACATGAGTAACACTTTGGGTCAGGCCAATTGTGTTCAAACAGGTGGTTGCCTATTTCTTTGGCTTCAAGTTGCACTGAAACCTTATCTACTGTGCATGGAATCCTCAGCCTTTGTTCATCATAGGCTAACGATCCCCATTTATTGAGCCGCGACACGAAAAAAACCAACAATTTGAAAGTGGTTGTGCGCCCAGCGCACACTCAGATCAGCCTGGGCATCTACCCAGTCTGATCAGAGTCTTCGCTGTCCGCATAGAGATAGCATAGACCCTTAGCTACCCTTAAAACACCTAGCGAAGAGTCTGATCGGACCGTGAGGATGCCCAGGCTGATCTGAGTCTGCGGTGGCCGCACAACCACTTTGTTGGTTTTGTCGTGTCGAGGCTCAATTTATTAATGACCGTTCAAGGCGGTACTTCTATAAGTGTGCTTCCTTTCTGTTACTTGTTGTTGTTGCCCATGTTGGCTTCCGGTCAACTGTTTAAGTTTTTAAAAAGCATAATATCAAATTTTCCTGATATGTTTAGAACGTCATCTGCCTTGAAGCAGTACCTATTCTTTCAATTTAACATTTTAATGTTTGTGTATTATTTTTTTTATTTCTTTTTTCTTTATTTCGCCTTACCATGTTTATATGTATGCTTGACAATTAACAGATTATACATGTAAGATGACTTGGTAGTTTCATGAGATTGATTGATTGATTGATTGATTGTTTTGGGTGTAACGGCCCTTTGAGACAGTATTTCAGTCTATATCGGGCCGTCTCCCAGCGAGGGAGAAAGAAGAGAAATGATAGACGAGAGAAAAAATGTCCAAACAGCCCCCGCCCGCACCTACTGCAAGCACAGTAGGTCCTTGCCCTACAATGATCCAAATCAGTAACACTGGAAGTTACACACAGCACCATCGCACCACCCGACCACCCCTTAGTTTCATGAGAAACAATCCTGTCATATTACTGTTTCCTCCCTTCATGAGAAACAACCCTGTCGTATTACTGTTTCCTCCTTTCATGAGAAACAACCCTGTCATATTACTGTTTCCTCCTTTCATGAGAAACAACCCTGTCATATTACTGTTTCCTCCCTTCATGAGAAACAACCCTGTCATATTACTGTTTCCTCCCTTCATGAGAAACAACCCTGTCATATTACTGTTTCCTCCTTTCATGAGAAACAACCCTGTCATATTACTGTTTCCTCCTTTCATGAGAAACAACCCTGTCATATCACTGTTTCCTCCTTTCATGAGAAACAACCCTGTCATATTACTGTTCCTCCCTTCATGAGAAACAACCCTGTCATATTACTGTTTCCTCCTTTCATGAGAAACAACCCTGTCATATTACTGTTTCCTCCCTTCTCTACGATGAAAATTCTTGGTCAATTTCTTCTAAAAGTACATGCCTTTTTGGAAGGGTTTCATTGTTTAGTGAAACAAACTGGAAGTCAGAAAAGATGTTCTTTTTTGTGAAACTCGCTGAAAACTTGGAGATGGTACGTACCTATGCACCTCAAGCAATAAAGACACAGGTTACACGGTATTAAATGACTGAGAATCATTATTTGAGAAAAATCTGAAGTTTCTATTTCAGTTTGTAATGTCACTGAAAAATTGATGGAGCATGGCAAAAACTGATTGCCATGTTCCGATACTAATGACGTAATAAATCTGTTACTATACCAACTAGGAATCCATGCGTCCATCATAGGGCGCCCTCGAGTGCATATAACCCACCCTTCCCTATCCCATCCACCACCTTCCTCTTTCAAACTAAATAGGGATATCGAGAAGGATAAGCTGGTATTGACTTCATTAACAATTATTACCGTAAAAAGGGTAATGGTTTCCCATAGCCTAAAAGCCGTAGGGGCAGTGGGGGTTAGAGACCCACTGTATCTTGGGCACAGCTGATGAAAGGCGGAGCCCATCCCTCTCCTTTCGCTGCCTTATCCTTCCCTGATTCGAAAAAGGTACCCATTTACTGCTGGGTTGAGAGAGAGAGTTTTCCAGTCATCGTATGGCGACAGTGAGCCGCGAACTCACGACCTTACGGTGACTTTCTGCACAATAGCCAAGCCACTCTAACCACTCGACTACGGCGCCTCTCACTCGACTACGGCACCTCTCAATTATTACCGTATGTGTGTCATAACAGCATATCTCACATCTGGGGAAGTAATCATAACAGTGCTAATTAATTTGATGAATTTACAAAATTAAAGAGACCGATGAGAAATTTAAGCTAGCGCATTAAACCGTAGAGATCAAGGAAAGTCCAGTTGAAACATTAATAAATTAAATTAAAATAAATAAAAAATAAGAAGACGAAAAAATTGTTTCCTTCACACCGGATTTACTCCTTAGTTGTCGGCGTGAAAGGCAAGCAACATAATCATTACACCAGGGGGACTAGATTGAAATCTGAAATACAACATACATACATGTATAGGCTGAGCCTATCTAACAATTCAGACTATGGAAACTCCTGGTCTTTGGAACATTTTTGTATACAAGGGGCGTGTATATCTGCAGACGTGCCATATCTGCCCATTAAAACACAATCTTTTCACGTGCTGACCGGCGCAGGATGCTGATCTTGTATACTCCCTCGTATTTCATTACGAAATAATCACAAAATTAGGAAACTGGTTAGTTGTATGCAACAAACAATCTTCATCCAAAGCATGTTTGTTATTTAGGCAGAGACGATATTTCAGTACATACTCTTGTTGAATATTCACGAATATTGTGTCGTCACAAGTTGACTGACTCCCACGTGGCAATAAAAAGGCGTTTCTGCAAGCACACTTTGAATTTCATTACTGGTGGAGTAAATAACTCAACAATAGCATTAACTTCTAATCCGTGTACATGAGTTCATTTCAGCCAATAACTGTCTAAAGGTGATTAAAGAAATGTCTTGAAAGTATTCATGATATAACATTACCCTGATTAACTATGATTGCTGGGCGTATCCAGTCTTCGTTTTTGGCGCAAATCGCGGACCGCTTTTCCCGCCAATTTATTTATTTTCTTAAATTCTCCTACTTTCAGGGCATATATCTTTAACGCTTACATACGTAACAAAAAAAATGACACGTCGAATTTTAAGTAGTTTCCCAGAATTTCTAAAACCTTTCCGAGCGGGGTCACAGCATTGTTGAAACAATTTCGTTTCAAAGATTAAACCTACTGGAAATATGTTAATTTTGAATAAGAAAACTGCCGCGTCCATAGTTTTGTTAAAGTAACATGCACAGTAAACGAAATGATCCAGGTCTATAGAAGCAAATGTTTGTAAATGTGTTCGCTGGTTCAGTATGCCCGAAACCACGTGGTCCAGTCAGTTTTTTAAATATGCAACAAAAGTATCGCCCCTGCCAATTCTGATAACAGAATTGGCAGGGGCGGTACTTTTGGGGCATAGTACATGTAGAAAAATGGCTGGGCTGGCCCCAGTGTCCCAACCAACATGCATCATTCACCACCCCAATAACACAGACAAAGGAGATAATATAAGCTTTTGGCGATATGGTAAAAAGTTTGCCTCGACGATGGGTCCATGTAGGTGTTGCAGGGGGCGGCAAACACCAAACCGTCCTTGTGGATAGCCCTGAGAAGTTTGAAGGCTTCGTGCTAACGCAACCTGAAATGAAAGGAATGCAAAGTAGTTAGCGAGAAGATATGACGGTCAAATATTATCTGTACGAGATAGATCGGCGGATGACTTGCGATATTCGTCCTTTTCAACTGTATTTCAGTCATATCAGGACAATGAGAGTGTGATCCTATGAAAGGATGTGTGCAATGGAACTCCGTTTACGGTTGAGCAGAGTACCACCTGCAGGGTCGCCGCAGGTTAATGAAAGAACTGACCCAAGTGAAAAATACCAGCAATTACCGAAGCAAACAGAAACAAAAAATATATATATGAACATTGTGTCTACAGGAGACACTTGGTAGGAAACTGGAAATTATTCGCGATTTTAATATTCGCGGTTTCTAAGCGACCGCGAAATACCGCGAAAAATGAAACACCGCAAAATTTCCTTGTATCCGGTATCTCAAAACCAGGATACAGGTTCACAATCATTCCTGTATTAAAAGCTACCTTAATATCAAGGACAAAAATTTCACGCTTACTTCTTTTCTTGAAAAGTTATTGCGATTCTGTTGATTGCAAGGTGCTACGGACAATATTCATCATGTCTGACAGAAACAGAAAGCTTTATATTAAAGATTGTCTCGTTTATTTCATGCTTTCAGAAAAAAAAATATTTTAACAAAATTTCGTTAGACAATATGTAATAGTCTCATAATTAACCGTAAAAAATTTGAGAAAAAGCATGTTTATTCGAGAAATGTGGAACGAAAAATAATCTTCAAATTAAAATGCAAATTACCTATTTCCTCACGGCCTGTAAGAATATCGATTTTGACCATGTGTGTAATGTGATCATGTGGAGGTATTTTTCTTATTCGTGCACGTGATGAAATTGAATAAATTATTTTTGTCCAATAATGCGATTTCAGCCGCGGTCCGCGATTGTATAAAAATTTATCTTATTTTTTATTTAAAGTCACTTTTATCAAATATTATTATCTAAACTCTAATTCAAATGTATAGTAGGACCATGTCGGAGGTATTGCATAAAATATTTCATCAAATCATTTTTGTCATTATTATAAAGGGAGTAAATCTTTAAGTCATCCTTTTATTACTTTTTACCTTAGACATAAGGTCGTTCTTAAATTAAACAATTCACAATCATTAAATGATTATGAACCTCGGCTCTGTGCCCATGTGGCGTCATCAAACTTACAGTGTACTTTGAAAGGAAGATTGGTTGTCTGTGTATGATCCAGCGAATATTTTCTCTACAAGGAGGCGTTGTCGTCGAGCCGGCATATGTGTAGATGTCGCTGCTTTCAGGAAGTAAATGTATTGGGGACGTGACGACTTCTTTTTCTGCACCTATTTGAAGAGAACAATGTTAAGCTATTGAGATGATTAGATATACATTCAGGGAAAGCGGCTGTGCCACTCCCATCTGAGCCGCGACACGAGAAAACAAATACAGTGGTTGTGCGCCTAGCGCAGACTCAGTTCAGCCTGGGCATCCGCCCAGTCTGGTCAGACTCTTCGCTAAGCGCTTAAAGGGCTGCTAAGGGTCTAAGCTACCTCCATGCGCACAGTGAAGACTCTGATCAGACTGGGCATCCGCCCAGGCTGATCTGAGTCTGCGCTGGGTGCACAACCACTTTGTTGGTTTTCTCGTGTCGCGGCTCATGTATGCCTCCCTTCTCAACAGGGATCTACTCTTAAAGAATAAACTTTTCCCCTCTGGAAGCAAACTCTTTCTTTTAAGAGTAGGCCACTTTCTGAAAGGGAAGCAGACATGAAATCACAAGAAAAAATCTTTGAAAAAAAAAACAAAAAACAAAAAAAACGGCACACATACTCATTAAACGTATTAATTATGCGCAGTGATCAGAGTCGTCCCTATGGATCTGAAGAATTAGTGACAACTTTCCCAGACTGTTGCTCTGTCGCTTCCCTCGAACGAAGGCGTCTATACCCGCGTCGTGGAAAGAGCTCATAAACGCCCTATAAGTTGGGATTTGATAAGTGAGAAATGGCCAGTTGATAGGTAAGCACTTCCCCGGTAATAAGGTAATTCCAGGCGCATGTAACTCTTGAGAGTTAATTGGTTTAAACATATTTTACTTCCAAAAAATACATACCATTCATAGATACAGCAATGATAAAATAGAAAACAATAGGATCAGAACGATAGCAAAAGCTTATTTAGTTCTTCTCCTTGAGAGTTAATTAATATTATATTTCAGTTAGTAACTTGCACATTCACTGCGCTCATGGTCGAATGAACTCTAAAAGACAATTATGATTCCAGTCTCAGAGGAGACTGAAGGAAACAACAGAAGATAAACAACTCGAACATTTCATTCAACATATCTGTAGCACTGAATATTTGCTGTCTCTGTTGTCTTGGATCATTAATCCTTTATTTGGAGGAAAACGTGTCATGCTCCGAATGCAGCTACTCTTCAGGACGATAGCCCTATACGTACGAAAAGAGCTACTGCAGGGCAGTAGCTCTTTTACGTATAGAGCTATCCGAAAGATAAGACAGGGAATCTAAAAACCTGTACCATGTCTTCATTGAGTTCAAAAAATCCTATGACAGGGTATGGCATGCAGCCTTATGGGCTACTATGCGGAAGTACCCTATCAGGCAAATCTAGTTTGCGTCATTGAGTAGCTATACGACAAGGCTACTAAAGCAGTCCTGGTGAATAGCATCACGGGAGAGTGTTTTAGAACAACAGTTGGAGAAAGGTAAGGATGCCTTTTGTCATCCACCTTCTTCAATATTTTTCTCGAACGGATCATGTCTGATGCTCTGGAAGAACATGACGGAAAAGTTAGTATAGGCGGCATAAATATTACCAATCTGCGGTTTGCCGATGACATAGACGCTCAAGCTGAGAACGAACAGGAACTAGAAGCCCTAGTTGAAAGTCTCGAAAAAATCTGCACAAGGTATAAGATGGAGATCAGTGACGAGAAAACAAAATGATGACTAACAGCGCAAATGACATCAAGAGGGAGATCAAGGTAAAAAGCAGAAGCTGGGTACCGTAACAAACTTCAAATCCCTTGGAGCAGTTGTCTCAGGTGATGGTTCTAAACAGGATGTTTTCGAGAGGATTGCACAAGCCACTTCAGCTCTAGCAAAGCTGAAGACAATTTGGAAAGATAACAACATATCCCTTGGATCAATATTTCTTTATGTCTGTGAATCGTGGACATTGACAGCAGAGTTAGAGAAAAGAACGCAGGCCTTTCAGATGAGATGCTACCGAAGGTTATTGACCATCTCGTCTATTCTATTCTATTCTATCCTGTAGCCTTACTAGGTCATTGGCTTCGAAACAATCCCTTTCCACATTATCCTGTCTTCAGCTTCCCTAGCTGAGCTGGCAAAATCCATCCCTGTCCACTCCTTAATATTGTCTTCCCACCTCTTCTTCTGTCTACCTCTTTTTCCTTTCACTTTGAACATCTCGTCTAAAGACAATATATATAACCAATGAGGAGGTTCGCAGAGAGATACATATACAAGCAACCATTAGAGAATATGATGAACTCCTGACCTTGGTCAAGAAACGGAAACTAAGATGGTTTGACCACGTCTCAAGAACTTCTGGTTTAGCAACACTAACCGCGGGGTGTAACTAAAAAACTAAGTATGAGAAGGCAACCATTTTGTACGCTACACGCAATCTTGACCTCATACACACTGCTGTTTCACCAAGGTATTCCAGGCTGTGTTCTCTTTGGTGCACATGAAAAAAAAAAGTTAACGGTAGCCGGACGGAAAGACGGCCGAAAAGATTGCCGGACAATACCACAACATAATACGAGGGTTGATCCAAAAGTAATGTCACTGTAGCTATAAAATCGTGTAGAATAAAGATACCTTTGAATTATTTTAAAAGTTTTATCAAATGTAAGTCTGGCCGATGGGACTGAATAGTTTTGCGGGTACTAAGATGCTTTATCATAACCGTTCTTTTATTTTTTTCATATAAACAGGCCTGTGTAAGAATAAACATGAGAGTAGAAGCTGGTACATGTATCAACAGATATTAAATATTGCTGTGGCCCTGAGAATGGGACCAGCATGCGGAAACAAATTGTATTTGATCAGTAGAATCTAATTTCCTCAATTTCAGCCTCTTTTCTATTTTTTATTTATTTACTTTTTTTGTTTCTCAATATATAAAGAATTTCTAGGCCCTAGGCGCGTAGGGGTTAGCTCTGGCACGTTTGTCAAAATATTAGGGTAAACGAATGCATCTCAAGGGGAGGCAACTCTACAATTTTCAGTTTGCCACTTTTCTCAATGGAGGTCAACTCTGTAAGGAAAGAATTTGCTCTTCTAGCAGCAAATTCTCTCCTTTAAGAGCAGATCCCATTGCAAAAGGATATGTCGTCCAGGTAAGCACAAGGTAAGCAAATAGAATACCACAAAAGGTGTCTCCCTTCGTAAAAAATGTGGTAAATCATGTAGGTGTATTCATACACCTTAAGAGCTTTAACCCTTAAAGCGCCAAAAATAAATGAAAAATTGTTGAATATGCAAAACAGTGTAGATCCAGATGAGGTGGCTCATCATCATGAGCCACCTCATCTGAATCTACACTGTTAGCCCTATAGTCTTGAATTCTCAATATGATATAGCTTGGACAAAACATTTTTTTTTTAAATTCTGCAGACGTAAATTTTGTCGGCTGCTTTTTGGGCATTAAGGGTTAAGGTAAAACCATACTCACCGTGAGCCCGTATACGTGGTAAGTATTCTTGTAGAAACCTATCCACCTGCGGCCGATTGCCTTTAAAACTACTCTGAAACGTATGTCGAAGATACTGATTACATTGCGCGTTCTCATCAATAGTTACGGAAATATAATAACATTTACACATTTATATGGATGACCAAATAGTCCGGTTGTATTGCCAGCAGGGGCGGAGAGAATGTGTGTGTGTGTGAGGGGGGGGGGGGCGACAGTGTGTGTATTTCAGTCGGTTGGTTAATTTGGGTTTAACGGCTCTTTGAGCCAGTATTTGAGTCTGAGCCATCTTCGAGAGAGAGAGAAAGAAAGGAAAGAGATATGATACAGGAGAGAAGAGATGCTGTTCAAACAGCCACCCCTCCCCCCCCCCCCGCACCTACTGCAAGCACAGAAGGCCCTTGTCCTACTATTATCACAATTAGTAGGACGCCCCGACACCGAAAGTTACCCAGCACCATCGTCCGATCACGGCCACCTCCGGCAGGGTGTAATGCCCTGGGCAAATATTTCTAAGGTCGATAGTTCGAGTCGTGCCTGAGCTGACAGCCTCTCTATCGTTCCCATCATCACGCAATTACGGTCATGACTAAAATACTGAACAAAGTTGCTATAAAGACACCAAAATACAACCATTACGGAGCCCTGCAGCACCATGTCTGTAAAGAGAAGGCTCTAGATCAGAAGGCTCTAGATCAGCTTTAGTGTCCGGGAAGTGCGATCATAGTTATTCATCTTTGAATATCACATACAGTTTATAAATCCTGTAGAATCAATAACAGCTCGGATGAAGATTCTGACACGTTTGCGCTGTCCCGCTTGCAGATATCGGTGTTTACATACATGTAGCTTAAGCTCCCTTTCCACAGGACCTCAATTATATTTACGCGAGTCCATGCGCAGGCTTTTCAGGGAATGAAATTTTTACAAGATTCATTTATGGTCTGCGCGAAATAATTAGATTTCTGTCCCCTGCTTCATGTATAAGCCTGCGCTTAAGCGAAGCATCCCTGCCGTTTGTATATTTGCATTCATACTCGCTTCGGGCCTTCATGTTAAGCAAATTGTTTCTTGTAATTATATTGACACCCATACAGGAGTGAGTGAAAAACTCGGGTTTAACGTCCCACCAACAACGAGGTCATACGGAGACGGGACCTCGGTTTAAAGTCTCATCCGAAAGACAAGAGAAGCGGGGGGTCGATCATGCGACCCCTGGATTGGTAGTCTGGAGTCCCATAGAGGAGGAAAGTGGAAAAATTAGTCTGATAGTGGCAGTTTGCAGCACCGGCTCATCTTTAATGAAAGTAGGGCCAGGGCCTACTGTGCTTGTAGTAGGTGCGGGCGTTTTTTTTTTGTTTGTTTGTTTGTTGTTTTTTTTCTCTCGTCTATCATTTCTCGTTGCTTTCTCTCCCTCTCTTTGAGAGAGCCCGATGCAGACTGAAATACTGTCTCAAAGGGCCGTTAACCACAAAACAACCTATCAACCTACAACGCAGTCAAAGGTTTGGGATAACAACATTCTGTTACATGTATTGGTTTAAAACAAAATAACTTTGGGTATTTTGATATGCGAGGTGTGATCATAAATAATGGTAAAACGCATATTTGCCTATGTGCTAGATGTGTTATAAATATTCTAGATATACAATTACCTAAGAGGCTAGACCTGACTTAAGTTCTCATGACAAGTAACGTGTAGGAATATCCTCGCCATGACAACGATGCTTTAACAAAATTTTATTTGACAATATAGGAATGGATTTTATTTTTGTGGATTTTATTTTTGTGGATTTTATCAATGTGTAAACACCGGCGAATCACTCACAAACTGAATAAAACCCAAAGGGCTTTATGTTAAATTTGTGGGTGATTCGCCGGCGTTTACACATCCATAAAATCCACAAAATAACTTGATGTTAAATTTGTGAGTGTTCGCCGGTGTTTACACATCCATAAAATCCACAAAAATCAAAGTCATTTCTTATAATGCCAACGCGGTTATTTTTGCCTTAAAAATGTCTGGTATATCGAACATTTTAAGAAACTGTCGCAAGAAATAGTCCATGTAGTTCCCGATTTCCGGTTCATCGGGTGTATCGAAGTATAAACGCCGTTTACTGTACGCTCTTGACCAATCAAATAGCGCTAAATTAGCAGTTGAAAATTGGAGTGGAATAATATACATATCAATATATTGTTGCATACATTGAGTTAATATACAAAACGGGATTCAGAAGGATGTCATACGACTTAAGCGATTCTATACTTTGATGGTCGAACCTACGTGGACTGTGTAAACTATTCATCTGAAAACAATTCCACCGAATGCTACATCTCGCCTGTCAGCGCAGGTTACAAACTGAGATAAACCAGAAAACTCCAAAAACTTTTACGCCGCCGACACCAGCGGGCACATGACGCCGTAGTGGTGTCAACCTAACGTCGATATGACGCATTGACGTCGCACAGACTTCATTGTAAAGTCATTTAGACGCCATGTGCCCGCTGGGATGCCGCTTGAAAGGCAAAAGCTATGTATCACATTCTGCGGTTCGCAGAAGACCTGGCGTACGTCGCATTACATGACTGGACTGGTGTTGGCGTATCCTCAATCGGAACACCGCTCGACCAATTCCGTGAATCACGGAATTGGCCGAGCGGTGTTCCGATTGGACTTATCCTGTGCACACAGGAAGCAAGCTGTCACCGTTTCCTACCTGAAAGAATACCGCAATTACAGCTCTGCCGTCGGGAAAATGCTGTGCAATGTCATAGGAGCCGTACTTTCTGTTGTAGTGGATCAGATGGAACTGTACACATGAAATAAAGGCAAAATACGCATTTGTATATATATATATATATATATATATATATATATATATATATATATATATATATATATATATATATATATATATATATATATATATATATATATATATATATATATATATATATCAGCTTCTACACTGGTCAATATAAATATATTACTCAAGATCAGAATAGTATGTGTGAGAACAAGGAAGACTCTGTATTTATATCTGTTCGAAAAGGTCGTAAAGAACTTTATCTTAGGGTGCAGCTTACTGATTTATCTTAGGTTCAAAGGTCCTGGGACAGCACTAGTAATTAAGTCTAAAACTATAAGTCTATAAAACTTGAGTACATTTTCAAACTCAAAATAAAGCACACTGATCTGAAGCAGCCAATCAGTGTGCTTTATTTTGAGTTTGAGATTATTCTCAAGTTTTATAACCTCGAACCCTGTATTGAGTCATCTGCCGAACAGAGGTAGCGAGGCATGAAAAATACCTCATTAATTCGGTTTTAAGACGGTACAATGTATGTAAAAAGAAAATCTTACACGAATGCTTATGTGTTATTGAATTTATTAAACGAGTTGGGGAAAAAAGATGCGAGGCTATGCCGAGCATCTTATCGGTTTCCACCAACGAGTTTAATGAATTCAATAATACAGGAGCACGAATGCAAGATTCTATTTATCATATGACACTAAAATCGACTTTTATTAGCAAACGGTTTGTACTAAACCGTCACGATTTTGACATTAGAAAATATGACGTTTTTATGTCAACGCATAACGTTGTTCGAAGTAATTCGCATATTTAATTTACTAGTTGATTATCGTTTTTCATGCATGGGTTTATTACACTCTCAAATGCGACGCCATAATTATGATAAATCAGTATTATTTGTAATTCTCTATATTATGTTTTTCTTCTTCTTCAACTTCTTCCGAAACAATCCAAAACAATCTTGTCAGACGGATATAGACCTTGAGATTTTTGTGGAAGGGAATATCTCGTCTGATAACAGCAGAAATACGATGGGAAACGAAAGGGGAAAAAAACGAAAACCTATCCCGCACCTGCTGCATTAACAGCAAGTCCTTGTCTTGCTTTTGGTTCAGGCCTTCTTTTGTCGATTGTTTCATAACTCACAGCATCTTCTATCCAACACAAACCATCTATGGCTTACTTTTGTTCGGCAATGTAAATTTTGAGCCGCGACACGACAAAACCAACAAAGTGGTTGTGCTCACAGCGCAGACTCAGATCAGCTTGGGCATCCGCCCCGTCTGATCAGACTCTTTGGTAAGAGCCTAAAGGTAGTAAGGGTCTAAGCTACCTTCATGCGGACAGCGAAGACTCTGGTCAGATTGGGCGGATGCCCAAGCTGATCTGAGTCCGCGCTGGGCGCACAACCACTTTGTTGGTTTTCTCGTGTCGCAACTCATACATATGTTATAGCTACATGTATAATTATCACTACGACTTCCATCCTGCAAACGTGATTAGGTAAAGTGAAGAAAAAGAAAGTTGAAAGTACTGTTCTTCTTTTACTGATCTGATTCCTGTAGTATAATTGGGTGGCTGATCTGGAATTTGCTTTTGCGTGTGCCCACACTGTTTGCTCACGTAAGAAAGGGTGGTAAATTATGAAATGATTCAACGGCAATGTCCGCCGTGTAACAGCCACATACATGAAACCACTTCAAAATCTTACCAGATATAGGACAGTCGATGAAACATGTGCTAGGCAAGCACCTTTTGAGGGCCAGGTTGCTTGAGATTGATATTTGCATAACACAAGCTCCTTTCTAGTGCAGAATAATGATATCGTATTCCAGATGACCTTCAGGACAGCTTGCCTAAGAACAGTTGTGTTACTGGGTACAAACCATTTGTTTAAAGCCAGCGTTTTTGACTCCAGTTGGATGGAGCCTTTGCCCACCTACCTCGCCAGAATAGTAATGTTCATCAACTGTGTGTTCGGACCCTTGTCTGTCACCCCGACCAAAATGAAAATGAAAGCTATGAAGCTCAAAAACATCATGTTCGAGGTATGGAACACCCATTAATTTGTACCCGGACTCAGTATTACAGGAAGGGTAGGTTCCTGAAACGAAACTTTAACTGAAAGCCTAGAAAGTACAACCGGTAAATGCAAAATTCCACTCCTGCTTGGAAAAAAAAGAAATCTAGCTTTTGCAAATGGATCGCCAAGATATAACAATGTTGTTCGATCCATTTTTATATTAAGCCTATTAGAACAAGATGCCTGCTTTGTAAAAGATAAATTGATGGACTTATCGCAAAACTCCTGAAAGTGGCCAAACCGTAATTTCGGTGATAAACCCATCAAAATGCACCAGTTCTTATACTACAGGCAATATAGTTTGAAAATGTGCTTTCAATTCAGTCGAATAACTTCTTATATTTTGTCCTTTTTTTTTTTTTTGCAGAGCTTGAATTATTCATTTCAAGGTGGATTTACCAGGAGTATGATATTATATGAGTTCCTTACTGCAATACTAAATAGTACACCCTATAGCAGAAAGAGAAACTATAAATGGGTGTCTCGGTACTAAGGTTGCTGAAACGTAACCGACGGAATTCTTCACATACGAACCGGAAACAAAGTCTCGAAAGGATATCCTACGAGCGTACAGATAGATTTTAAAAACGGATCCTTAATCGACTGTCTCGAAAGATCACTCTTTACATGTACGAACGTTCCAGAAATGGAACTTTAATGGAAAATCTCGAAAGAACGCGGTCAGCTGGCTCGGGGTCAAAGGTGAAAATTCAAACTAACTGTCATTTGTCAGCAAACTTTGAAAATTCTGAAAATAAACTGATTTAATATAGCATTTGTGCGGCAGATTTTTAAATCTGTTTATCTGGTTTTGTTCAGAACAAATAGATGCACTTCTGTATTTTTTGAAAAGAAAACAATTAGCTGTGGAAGTTAGAATTACTGAAATTAATATATTTTGAAGTGCAAAATGTCAAAATTATGATAATTGACATTTTGGTGGGCAGAGTCTGCCCTTTTAAACTGAGGCCTGGCCTTTAAGGGAAGAATTTGCCCCTTTTCTTTCCAGTAAGAGTTGACCCTTTCTCCAGGAGCCAGAGTGGCAAACAATTATGAGGTCTACGCCTGCCCACACTGTAAAAAATGTGTTTAGAATCAATGCAAAAATGCAGTCCGATTTTTTATGTGTTTCAATCGCAACATGTTCAATTTGCAACATGTTTAGGTTTATGTTAAGAAATTAAACATGTACAAACCTGGTTAAATTTACCTATTTTTTTGATAATTTCCTCTGTCAACATTTTCGTCTCTTTTTTCGTTCTTCAACGGGGAAAAGAGAGAATGGATTCATCCGAAACGCGTATCAAAATAAAACGTGTTTAGCAGACTTTGTCTGGGAAAATAATAGAAAAGGCGTACATGTTTAGCTATATGACAGATTCCTAAACATGTTTACACCTAAACATGTAGCCACTTGTGTTTTAAAGCTAAGCGCGATTTTTACAGTGCAGGGATGCTGTTTACCGTGGGTGTAAAGCAACAACAAAACAACAAGAACAACTTTCTCCTGGATGATAAATCACATTATGTTTGTTTTGATATGATGCACGAAAAGAGTGAGTGAAACTGATTCTGTCAAGGTTGCTAATTTGCTTTCTCATAATTTCTCTTTCAGTATTTTACGCTCACTGAGCTATAATTCGTTGCTTTCCATGCCACATTCATCTGATTCCAACGGCACTTTGGTGGAACTGCACAGATTCACATGTTCAGCAAGGACTCTAGCAAAAAAAAAAAAATTCAATCAGGAAATATTGAAACTAAAATACACAGTTCCGAGAATAGCCGCTAAGCTCCGCCTGCTTAGTTACTGTTACTACGTCTCACAAGCTTACACAAAGATGGCGGAACAAGAGGACCATTGGTCCTGTAGCTCACCTGAGTCCATTCAGCCTCAGTACTCTAGGGTAAGTTACTCTAATTCTAATTGAACACATAGGTGGTGGTATCATACTTTTGACCCTCAGGGTGGAAAATGAAAAAGACAAGAACCATCCAACCTTGCCCAAATTCGAACTGGTCCGATATTTTATGGCTGTCCTAGATACCTGCAAGTTTGAAGAAGTTTCTGTCAAAACTAAAGGTGCTATGGCCCGGACAACATTTTCCCCATTATTAGTCTATGGGACCTTTTTGTTGCCATGGTAACCACAGTTTGAAACCAATCTGTCCCAAAACTATTTAAGCAAATATTAATGCTTAAAAGTGTGGACGTACGACATACGACGGAAGACAGACCAAGCCTATACTTAAAGCTCACCTTGTGAGCCTTTGGCTCCTGTGAGCTCAAAATAGCAACTGTGACCTTGACCTTAGAATACTGAAATGCAAACTTGTTCAAGATATTGTCATACTAAACATTTATGTGAAGTTTTAAGAAAAATCAGTCCATAAATGAAGGCGCTAGAGCAATGACAAACATTTTCTAAAAAAAGCCACTGTGACCTTGACCTTAACCTCAGAACGCTGAAACGCTAACTTGTCCAAGATATTGTCATACCAATCACTTGTGTTAACTTAAATCGAAATTGGTTCATAAATGAAAGCGCTAGAGTAATAACAAAGCTTTTCTATAAACAGCCACTGTGACATTGACTTTGACCTTACGACGCTCAAACGCAAGCCTGTTCAAGATATTGACATGCAAAACATTTGTGTGAAGATAAATCACAGTCGGTCCATAAATGAAGGCCCTAGAGGGATGAAAAAGTTTTCTAAAACTAGTCGATGTGACCTTGATCTTGACCCAAGAATTCTGAAATGCGAACTTGTCCAAGATACTGTCATAATCACTTCTGTGATATCAAATTGAATTTGATTCACAAATTGAAGGCGCTAGAGCAATGACAAAGATTTTTCTAAAAATAGCCACTGTGTCCTTGATCTTGACCTCAGAATGCTGAAACATGTTCTTGTCCAAGATTTTGTCATATTTATCACTTGTGTGAAGTACAATCAAAATCATTCCATAAATGAAGGCACTATAATGATAATATAATTTTTTTAAAAACAGCCACTGTGACCTTGACATTGATCTTAGGATGCTGAAATGCAAACTTATTCAAGATATTGTCATACTAAACATTTGTGTGAAGTTTTAATCAAAATCAGTCCATAAATGAAGGCGCTAGAGCGATGACAAAATTTTTCTTAAAATAGCTACTGTGACCTTGAACTTGACCTCAGAACGCTGAAACGCAAACTTATCTAAGATATTGTCATACCAATCACTTGTGTGAAATAAAACTGAATTTGGTCCACAAATCAAGGCACTAGAGCCGTCACAAAGTTCTTCTAAAATTAGCCACTGTGACCTTGACCTTGATGCCAGGATGCTGAAACGCGAACTTGTCCAAGAAATTGCCATACCTATCACTTGTGTGGAGTTAAATCGAAATCAGTCCACATAGGAAGGCGCTTGAGTGATGACAAAGTTTTTCTAAAAATAGCCACTTTGACCTTGACCTTGACTCCATCATGCTGAATTGCAAACTCGTTCGAGGTCATCTCATACCCAATACTTGTGTGAACTTACATCAAAATCGGTTAATAAATTAGGTTGCTAGAACGATGACAAAAGGTGAAAATACGTACATACCTATATACCTACGTACGGGACAGACCCCATATCCCCTCCATAACTTCATTGTGCGAGGGGATAATCCAACCTGGCCAACATTCGAAAAGGTCCGAGATGTTCTGGCCATCCTGGATTCCTGCAAGCTGTACAGAGCTGTGATCAAAAATGAAGGAGCTATAGCTCGGACAACATTTTTTTCCATTTAAGTCTATAGGAAATATTTTATCGTTGATGGGCAAGTAACTCTGAGAAAAATTAAATTCAAACTGGTCCAAGCTGTTTTGACTGTCCTGGATACCTGCATGTTACAATAAGTTGCGATCAACAATGAAGAACCTAGGACCCGGACAACATTCCCCATTATAAGCCTATGAGAAAATATTTTATCGCTCAAGGGCAAGTAACTCTGAAAAGAATGATCCAACCTGGCCCAAATTTGAACTGGTCCGAGATGTTTTGGCTGTCCTTGATACCTGCAAGTTACAATAAGTTGCAATCAACAATGAAGAAGCTAGGGCCCGGACAACATTTCACCATTATAAGTCTATGGGAAAATATTTCATCGCTCAAGGGCAAGTAACTCTAAGAAGAATGATCCAACCTAGCTCAAATTCGAACTGGTCCGAGATGTTAAGGCTGTCCTGGATACCTGCAAGTTACAAGAAGTTGCCATCAAAAATGATGAAGCTAGGGCCCGGACAACATTTTTCCCATTATAAGTGTATGGGAAAATATTTCATCCCTCAAGGGCTAGTAACTCTGAAAAGAATGATCCAACCTGGCCCAAATTCGAACTGGTCCGAGATGTTCTGGCTGTCCTAGATACCTGCAAGTTACAAGAAGCTGCAATCAAAAATGAAGAAGCTAGGGCCCGGACAACATTTTCTCCATTATAAGTCTATGGGACCGCTTTGTTGCCATGGTAACCAGAGTTTTAAACCAATCTGTCCCAAAACTATATGCAATAAATCCCCTATCCTTACTATGCTACACATAAAAGTTGCATATTGACCACGTGCGGTTTGTTTGTGAGACTATGTCACGTGCTAAGTTGTCGTTGCATTGGCCAGGTATACGCTATCATGTGATTTTGAGTGACATTCTGGGTGTGGCTCGGAACTGTGTATTGCGGTGAAACTTGCACGGACGTCAACTGAAAATATTATTACAGTGTCCTTGACAAAAGTACAAATCATTGCCATTCCATCAAAGTGTCGCAGTAGACAAATGTGGACAGAAACGTGTTGCATAACTCAACGAGTTAAGAATAATTTGAACAAGGTATTAGCCATGGCATGATTCAAACACAGCATCACCGTTTCTTCGTGCAACGAATCAAATCAGAAAAGCACGTTATCAACCCGACTGAAGGCTTTGTCGTTCATGGAAGCAAACATAAGCACAAAAATTGTTGTAATTTATGATTTAAATTAAAATTGAGTCGCGACACGGCAAAACCAACAATGTGGTTGTGCGCCTAGCGCAGATTCAGATCAGTCTGGACATCCACCAAGTCTGATTATAACCTTCGCTAAGCGCTTAAATGGTAGCTAAGGGTCCAAGCTACCTCCACGCGGGCAGCGAAGACTCTGATCAGACTGGGCGGATGCCCAGGCTGTTCTGAGTCCGCGCTGGGCGCACAACCACATTGTTGGTTTTGTCGTGTCGCGGCTCAAATCATAAATAGAGGATCCTACACGAGTGGTCATTTCTTGTGAAATTTATGGAACGCGCCTTCGGCGAGTTTCATAAATTTCATATAGATGATCATGAGTGTAAAATTCTGTTTATCATAGGACTCTTTAAAACTGAACATTATTTCAATAAGAAATTGCATTGTTGACATGGACGTTTTCAATGACGTTACGTGTACTCGCCAAAGTGTTATTATGCGGTCATATGATTTTTAAGACACGACGGTATCCATTAAATAACAGCGACGTCATATGATACATGTAAAAAGTATTCAAAAAATTATGAAATCACGATCAAGTTCACAATAGTGGTTCATTGCACTGATCAAAGCCTAACTAGAAATGTTTTTCAGAGAAAAACTGATGTCCTCCCACCATCCCATTTCCCATCCCCTCGAATGAATAAAAAGCCTGAACAAGTAAAATATCTAGGCAAGTTTGGACAAATTCCATCCACTGGTTCTAAAGATACCCTACATAGATGACTATGACCTTGAAAATGAGTTCAAGGTCAACAAAATCAAATTATCTCTAAAACTTGTCAGAATGATGTATTCATGCAAGTTTGGTGAAATTCCATCCATTGGTTCAAGAAATATCACTGGTACAAGAATTGTCATCTAAGTCCTCCAGTGACCTTGAAAATAAGGTCAAGGTCACGAAAATCTAATCAGCTCTTAAACTTTTCCCAATGATGAATCCATGCAAGATTGGTGAAATTCTATCCATTCGTTCAGGAGATATCACTTGTACAAGATAGTGTCATCTAAGTCCTCCAGTGACCTTGAAAATAGAATCAAGGTCACCAAAATCTGACCAGCTCTCTTAAAGTTGATGCAACAATGTATCCACGCAAGTTTGGACAAATTCCATTCGTTGGTTCAGGAGATACAGTGGGTACAAGATATTGTCATGTAAGCTTCCAGTGACCTTGAAAATGAAGTCAAGGTCACCAAAATCCAATCAGCTTTTAAACTTGTCCCAATGATGTATCCATGCAAGTTTGGTGAAATTCCATCAATTCGTTCAGGAGATATAACGGTACAAGAAAATGTCATGTAAGTCCTCCAGTGACCTTGAAAATGTGGTCAAGGTCACGAAAACCTAATCAGCTCTTAAACTTGTCCCAATGATGTATCCCTGGAAGTTTGGTTAAATTCCATCCATTGGTTCAATATATATCACTAGTACAAGCAATAGTCATATAAGTCCTCCAGTGACCTTGAAGATAAGATCAAGGTCACCAAAACCTAATAGCCTCTTAAACTTGTTCTAATTATGTATCCATGCCAGTTTGGTGAAATTCAATCCATTGGTTCAGGAGATATAGTGAGTACAAGAAATTGTCATCTTAGTCCTCCAGTGACCTTGAAAATGAGGTCAAGGTCACCAAAATCTAATCAGCTCTTGAACTTGTCCCAATAATATATCCATGCAAGTTTGGTGAAATTCCAACTATTGGTTCAAGAGATATCGCGCACGCAAGAAATCTGTCACGCCGACGCCGACGCCCGGGATCCGCACTGAAAACAATTATGTCCCCCCTCACCTTTGGTGGGGGGGGGACATAAATATTAGACGAAAGTTCCACTGTTCGATAAGCCCGGACAATACAACGTTTGCGTCAATGTCCCTATTGACCTTGCTACATGTAGTATTCTGTACGTACCAGTATTCGACAAGGTTCCCGGCAGTCTCTTATTTTCGAGTATGTACCGTAGAGCAAACGTTCTGCCATATTTGACATGTTTGGTCTGGATGTTGATTGGAGATTGTCTTGAACCGCCGCATTGTCTGGAAATACGGTCCCATACATAAGGGCCCTCTGAAAGAAGCAGAAAATAATTTCTACTTGAATGAATTCAATTTAGAGGGTTTACCAGTGTTACAAATGCGCCGAATCACTCGTTAACTGAAAGGGCGTTATATTATTTGAGCGCTATCTAAGGTTTGTCAAGGATACAAAGACTGTATGTGCGCTTTGATTTTTTAACGAATTTGCGTGTCCATTTTTAACCTGTTTCTATGGGTGGAAAGTGGGGAAAACTCCAACATTTCAATTTCCAATACAAAAGTGGGTGTCCCAATTCTAAAGACACCGGCAACTAACGTTTGATATGACACTCTCGTAACGTCATAGTTACCGAAGTTACCGAAACGCGCTTGTTTTTCGTTATTATAGGGTGTATGAAAGTCTGACGTCATTTTTTCTACCACGACCTTTGCTGGAAAGGTCTCCCTTTGGAAAGTTTAAGGTCGGACCTTAATTTCGAGGGACAATGTAGCTATGCATCTAAGCCGCGACACGACAAAACCAACAAAGTGGTTGTGCGCTCAGCGCAGACTCGGAACAGCCTGGGCATCCGCCCTGTCATAGCGCTTAAAAGGTAGCTAAGGGTCTAGGCTACCTCCATGCGGACAGCGAAGACTCTGATCAGACCGGGCGGATGCCCAGGCTGATCTGAGTCTGCGCTGGGCGAGCAACCACTTTGTTGGGTTTGTCATGTCGCGGCTTATCTAATATTCTTTAAATAGGCAGTGAAATAAACTTTTGATCAGATTTTAGAAGATTTTAATTTAAGTGCACAAAATATAGTAATTTACGTGATATTTTGAACTCTGAAGTGATATCACACTTATCTCTTATTTATCAACTGAGACAGATCCGTAATAAGTTATAATATTCATATATTGTAGATTAATTAGGGTTGTTCTGACAATTATTACTATCTGTTTTTTCTTTCTTTTTTTTTCTTTTTTTTTTCTTTTTGCATCGTCAGAATACCGCAGGCCGGACATTAATTTAGTATTGCCTGGTGGTGTTTGCTACTTAATCGATTTGGATTGGTGTGACTAACGTACAGTGACAGTTATAATGTAGCCGCGATACGACACAACGAACACGTGGCATGTGCGCCCAGCGAATACTCACATCAGCCTAGGCCTGCACCCAGTCTGATCAGACTCTTCGCTGTCCGCATGGAGGTAGCTTAGACCCAAACTATCCTTCAACCGCAAAGCAAGGACACTGATCAGCCTATCTGAGTCTTTTTGTTGGTTTTGTCGTGTTACGACCCATTTACATACCTTCGAGAAATAAAAAGAAGAAACAGAAGCTTTTTATATGTTTTATACATGGAATGTACGCCGAGCGAAGACTCACATCAGCCTAGGCATCCGCCCAGTCTGACCAGAGTCTTCACTGTCTGCATGGAGCTAGCTTAGACTCTAGGCTACCCTCTAAATGCAAACAAAGACTCTGATCAGCCTGGGCAGCCAAACTTAGTCTTCGCTGGGCCCACATACAACTTGTTTTGGATTTTCGTGTTGCGGCCCATTTGCACACCTCCGAGCAATAAAAAGACCACTTAGAACTGTTTTTACAAGTTTTACGGTCCTTTCATATAATTATTATTATTAATAATGATGTTATAACCTTCAAAACGTCTAACGCCTTTAACCATCAAGCGAGAATCAATAAAGTGAGTATCAAAATTTCAAACAGTTATATGTGTCTGCCGCCTGGAGACACTGGCTGTCGGTAAACCCATTCCCCGTGGGGCAAATATTCAAGTATTTAGATATTTGAGCATACTTTGAGCAGTGCCAGTCGGAAAATGCGCTCCTGAAGGTATATAGGTACACCTACATTAGTCCAGCTCCACACCGTACATTCGACCTTCAACATTTTGGTAGAATCCGGTCGGGTACGGAAAATACAGATTTTTATCGAGACACGTGCCTCTTCGCGAGTGAGTTATTTTCTTTATTTTTTCTACTTTATGCATGTATTTTGAGGCAGATAGGTAGTTGTCGTTTTTGTATGTAATCATTTACATATTTCCATGCCATCGTTTTCGTTTTTATCTTCGTTACTGACGAGAAATTTCAAAGAATATGAAAAGGATAAATTTTGCCATCGAATTTTGTCTTTGTAATCTTAATTTCTCCTAGAAGTAAATAATTTATAAAAAAAAATGATGGTTTTTGGTAGCCAGATATCTAAAGCAAATATAAATGCATAAGTATGATCACGTTGATTGATAACACTTGAGCAAAAGCGGCGTCTTTCATACCATATGGAATTTTCACGTATACGGGTCATGGCAGTCGCTTTCTACGGAAGAAAACGGACGGATGAAATACATTTCGATACGGGATATATCAGTCATATTGAAGTAAAACGTTTTGCAGTGTTGCCCATGTTCCTACTTTTGTATGTATTCTCTGCTCTTGAAGGAACTTTTTTAGATTTTAATTGGTCCTAGGTGTTAGACAGTTCGCTCCTATATCTGTAGTGTACTTGTTTTCTTCAACATTTTGAATTGATAAGGCATTATTTTATGTCGTACATGTAGCACATCTTCGCAAGCCAAGGATGCCTTAATAAGCCTCGTTCACACGGGCAAAGTTCCTGTGACTACGTAGGTTTGTCATAGAAAAATATGCTCGCATGAAGGAAAAAAATATGCCAAATTAAACTTTCTTTGTTAAAGTTTCTGTGACAAAGAAACTTTGATCGTGTGAACAGGCTTTACGTACCCTTGGCCAACGGCATATTCGTAAATCGAATTTCCCGCTGCCCCATTTCTTGGATGCGAACAACATCTATCACAGCCAATCAAATTACGGTATCCGTAACAAAATATTTTCTGCATAATAGGCGCTTTGTCGATAGAAAATATCGTGACAGACGGACACACGGCGCCAGGTGTGTGCAACTATAGTTACGCACCGCTGAGCAATTTGGGGAACGTCGTTACGAGAATTGAAACAGAACAGAACAGAAAACATCGTGGATACCGTTAGTTACCAAACAGGACGGCTCGATATAGACTGAAATACTGTCTCAAGGAGCCGTTAAATCCAAAAAAAAAAAAAAAACCAACAACCAAACAGCAGTAGACGGTCAAGATTAACCAATTCATTAGACTGTTTTTGAACGATCATGCGAAGTTGTGCAAAAACTGTGTTTTGAAACAGATCTTATGATCTAAAAATAACACACCGGGGGAGCAATTCGCTGCAGCCAAAGGGCGGCGCTGTGGGAAATCTGATTTGCTAATAGGTCGCCGGCAAATGGTAAGAAACAAAGTGGGTTTAGTACCCTCGGCTAGCAAAGATGATCGTAGCAGAATTTTCCCTGTGTTTATCAAGAGAAGTTTGTTGTTGATGATGCGTTTGGTATCAGTTATGATCATTTTTATACCCCCTTGGCTAGCAAAGATGGGTCGTATTATGTCGTGGCGTTATCCGTCCGTGTAGCTGTAGTTCGTCCGTCTGTCAGTAAACTTTCATGTCCGCTCTACATCTCATTTGTCAGTGCTAGGATTTTTGTAAACTCAAGATACTAGTACATATTACGACGGGGATAATACCAATTTGGTTACCTGTGCTTTCGGCCGAGTCTGTACTGTGCAAAGTGGCTATCGACCGAGAATACGATCGTAAGCATTACCAATAACGCTAAATGGTACTATTGTGAATGACTTTCGACCAAGCTGATACTGCTGTCGATTGTCTCGGTCGACAGCCACTTTTACATGTATGGTAATTGACTGACTCGGTCGAAAGCACAGATAGGGAATTGGTAAGGTCTACTCTGGGTATCGTGCTATAAGTGAGATAGAGCATGATTCGTCCGCAAGTAGGGTCGATAATCCAGGAGCTTTAGCGAGACCCAGTGTAGACCTTGCACGTTGCGAGGTATTTCATCCTCCCAGTTTGATCAAAGTGTTCGCTGTCCGCATGGAGCTAGCCGAGGCCCTTAGCCACCCTTTCAGTGCAAAACGAAGACTCTGATCAGACTGGGAAGATGCAAAGGCTGATCTGAGTCTACGCTAGAGGCACATACCACTTTGTTGGTATTCCGTCTTTAGGAGCGTTGAACTAATCCCGCAGGCACATAACGTCGAAATGGCGTCGTATTGACATTATTGAGACATTATGACGTCGCGTCGACGTCAGTTCGACGTCATTTCGACATCCTGTGCCTGCTGGGAAGGCTTACGTATAGTCCAACAATCGCCTTTTATCTTGGATTTGGGCTGCAATGTTAATTAAAATCTTAAAAAGTTCCTTCAAGAGCAGAGAATATATACAGAAGTAGGAACATGGGCCAGACTACGTAGCTTCGGCTAATAAAGCCTCGTCAGTGACCCTGACAATATCTGGTGACGAAACCAGAAAAAAAACATATTGTAATTTCTTATTTCTTAACTTTCATCTGCCATCGTCTCAGTATGCATGTACTAAATTTGTGTAGTCTTATAATAGCATTTGAGAGAATTCCACCTTCTAGCACCTCAGACACACCTGGTTTACTTTGTTTTCAAGGATGTTGCGAAACGAAAAAGAGCTGAACATTACGAAACGACCTGGTCATCGGGTCGTTTGGTAACTATGACTTTTTCGTTTCGCAACTGATATTTTTCGTATCGTAACAACCCTTGTATATACAAAGTTAACCTACTCGACTCGATAGGTTACCTTTCAAATGCTACAAGGTGGATTCGGCGGTCTCTTGATCTTCCAACGGTTATTGTAAGACTTAGTGCGAGCGCACTGAGATGATGGCAGATGAAAATTAACTTTGCATATTTTATTTTTGTGTCGAGACCGAATATAGGCGTTTAGAACAAAAATAAAGCTAACACTCATAGTGCCAGGAATTTACGTCGAGCTTAGTCTTTTCTTCTATTTCCACGTGTCGAGCAGGCACATGACGCTTTACCGACGTCAAGCTGACGTCGATACGACGTAATAACGTCGCATCCACGTCTGTAGGCGCCTTTTCGACGTTTTGTTGTGCTGGGTGATATATAACAAAGTTCAAACATACTCCTACTATGTACTAATCAACTGACTGATTTATAGAATCATTTAAACTGATAAGTATGAGATGATTATGAATGAATGAATATTGTATTTTCCTCAAAATTACAAAAACCAAATCCAGCATCATTCACTCAAAATTAAATCATCGTTGAGTCAATGTCATTCTGTCGAATCAACGTTGATTCTATGTTGATTGAACGTTGTGTGCCCAGTGCATTGGTTAGTAATTGGTTGTAAATAACCTAAACTGGCTATGTGCAAAACACCGAAGACGTTCAATCTGATGAGTGGACTCTAATGCATTCTGACCACGAAGTGATCGGGAACTGTTCTGTGGGCCATTCTGAAGTCTTGAATGCTGAAGACCATAATGAGACGGTATAATTGAGCAGGCTGGTCTGGGCTAGAGGCATACTTCCTTTTTATACCCCGCCACACGTTAGTGGCGGGGTATTATGTTTTCACGTTGGCTGTCCGTGTGTCTGTCCGTCCGTCCGTAGTACGTACGTCCGTCTGTCCGTCCGTCCGCACTTCGTTTCCGTTCGATAATTTAAGTATTTATCAACGGATTTCCTTCCAATTTTGCATATGCATTTGTACCGAGAATGTCTCGCTTGGGATTGTTAATGGGCAAATTTCGTTAATTTTTGACAGAGTTATGGCACTTGTCAATGTACAAAAAATGGTTTCTGGCCTCTAGTTCCTTTACTTCTTGGAGTATCATGATGAAACTTCACAAAAATGATCGAAGTAACAAAAGCTTTTTATGAGCACAGAAATTTTATCATCGGGGGTTATCTGCCCCTGCCCTGGGACTATATACATATATAAAATCATGAAAAACTCCATATAAAATCTTAGTTTGAAGCAATTTTTCTGAAACTTTCAGCAAATGATCAAAGTGATGAAAGCCTCCAGTGATGCTCAAATTTACCCCATAGGAGATATCTCCCCCTGCCTGCGGCTATATACATGCATAAATCTGGAAAAATCGGTGTGTGAAAAAGGTTTGCAGTGGCGGGATATCACGCAGTCGTTTGCGATGCTTTTATTTTCTTTTGCGATAACAGTAATTCGAGATGGAAAAATTACCTGCCAATGCAGCTGGGCGTCCTTAGTGAAGTCTTTACTGCTCCCGCTGTGTCGAACGAACAGTGACTTCTAGACATGAGCGGTTGTGCAGACAGATCTAACTCCACACCCAAAAGTGAAGTTAGGTATACATGTATAGCTTCATGTTCCACAAGAATATAGTATTGTTCTGACATATACGAATAAATTTAAAAACCGTGTGTGTTTGAATACTGCAAACTGGTCTTGGCACTCGCAGCTTTTTTCTGACTTGATGTAAACACGGATGGATGGATGGATGGATTGCAATTTCAAAAAACCAAAAGGTTTCCTATTAAACGTAAACACTTATGTCAAGAAACAGAAACTGAGGTGGTTTGGTCGCAACTCAAGGTCCTCTGGCTTAGCAAATTCATTTTACAGGGCACAGTGAAAGGAAAAAGAAGAAGAAGGAGATGGGGAGACAATATTAAGAAATGGACGTTGCTAGCTAAGCTAGGGCAGCTGAAGACAGGACTAGGTGGAAAGGGGATTGTTGTAAAGTCATCTGTGGTGCACCAACGACCTTGCAAGGTTATGGGATAGATTAGACAAGACCAGCTCATGTTCATATCAGCTTAAGCGTCATCAGTATTTTAGTTTCATCAGGTTGTCATAGATGTGATTTCTTAACACATGAAAGGAACTCCGAGTTATGCATATCCAGATCATCATGTGGACATAATCAGACTGTTCAAGCTTTGCTCAGATCGGCTGTGTATGAATCACATGATCGCATCGTCCTTTTACCTGTTAGAAGACAATGCAAAGATATTAGAGGCTTGCCATTCAGTGTCAAAACCGAGCTGTCCACATGAAAAATCGGTAAAGTAGCATTCGCGTGAGTTGTTACGCATACTTGTAAGATTGAAAATGCATAGTAAACCCTATTGGTCATCACAAATAATGATACATTTTATTCTGACACACTACGCCAAAACAACGTTGTAGCGACGTGGATGCAAGGTCATGACGCTTTATCATTATCTATACAAGGTTGTTGCGACGTCATAACGTTGCATTGACGTCGTCACAAGCTTTTTAGACGCTGTACGCATACTGTGTTACATGTAAAAGAAGAAAAAGAAGATTTTTGTGCAATATTCGATTTTTCCATGCAGAACATATTATGCCGTTGTCAAGTAGCAGATGAGAATTACGCATTACTTAACAGCATGCACACATTCTCCATTCAGAACATAATAGTTCGGAAAGTGGGGCTTCAGGTGGATGGATAAACACTCCCAAGGGAAACGCCTCTGTCCTTTTCATTTGGAGTAAATCTTTTGGAAGGATTTCTTTCTCTAGGGAGCATAAGAATTCTCAAAAAAGTCAAAACCCCTGTAAAACGGCGGGAAACGTTGCTAATAAGCAGGTGAGCAGGTAGGTTTAAGCTATGGCGACAGCTCTAAGTCTTTCAAGTCGGTTACAGTCTTTAAGATTTAACCAGGGCCCACGGTTATAAAACTTTTTTGATGCTCAACTCAGCTGAGCATGAATTTTTACCTGCTAATATATGGCGATTTACTGATAAGTACAGTTGTTTCCTTGCTTAGTTTATATCAGTATGAAATTTTCTCTGTTCGTAAATATGAAAAATGCCAACATTAGTTTGTATTTTCATATTTATCAGCAGAGAAATTTCATGCTCAGCTGAGTTGAGCATGAAAAAAGTTTTATAACCTCGGGGCCTGGTTCTCATGGTGTCACAGACAATGATGAGCGAGGTTTATTACATGTAGTACTTTCTCGGAGCTTGATGGTTCAAGATGTCATTATGTTACTGACAGAACATTATGTTTACAATTCAATTATTTGGTTATCTAAAATCCAGTTACAGGGTACAATACAATTCTGTCCACGACAAATGTATGACCAATTTAGTACATGTAAATAACTCCGGGTCTTTAAGATATAAAATTAGAAATAATAAAATGGCATAACATAATTATGAATTTGCAATTAGAATGTAGTACTTAGTCCCGTCTGTGGTTGAGCCGTACCATAAAAGTGAATAAAAAGGATCGTGTCTTCCGTATTTGCCGTCTGTTATATTCCTTACCAAATCAAAAGATACCGACTGCCATTTCCCGTATATTTAGCGTCACCTGGCAACCGAATAAAAAGATAATGGCCCTGAACTATTTTCATCTATTTGCACCGTTTCAAAGAAAGACAAAATATGATCTCTCGCTATGAAAATTGAAGAAAAAGGCGAGCTAGCTCACCAGAAAATAAGAAAATGACTTACCCGCGGAAATGCACGTGAGTACATAACCAACTGCCTTTTCCCGTACCGCCTGTGTTTTTCCAAAATGTTAATAATCGAATGTACGGTGTGAGCTCTAGACCTAAATTATTTCAGAAACAAAGTTGAAACTTGTTTCTAGGTATATCCGGCCTAGAGCTTGGCTACACTTACATTTACATACCAACGAAGGTGGCGTACGTGTAGGCCTATATTTCAATACATGTATCAGAGGAATTGTAGGGGTTATGGAAATACGAAACTCCACACTTCAAAGGCCTGAACACGGTGGGTCCATAATCGGAGCCGGCTTGGGAGCCGGCTTCGATTATGAAGATTATCCACCGCCCCGAAGGTATCAGAATCTTTCATGGCCAATTCTGAAAACTAGGCTGAAATAAAAATCGACAGTTCATGCATAAACCGGCGAGTAACAAACTTACCTATAAAATCATTTAGATCATAGTTGAAGCGATCAGTAGCTGAAACAAGCACCACCAGCTGAAGCCCACAACACACAAAGCTGAAGAAATCCTTTATCCCAACCATTTCAGCAGGCTAAGCCAAGACTATGCCGCTTCCTGATGTCAAATAAAAACAACAAGCGAGCCATTAGAAGGAAAGCGCAAAGAAAAGCGTAGTTTCAGATCAACCTGCGCATTCGAAGGCCCATCGGGGGCTTTCCGTCTTCATTTTGCTATATAGTCTTGTTTAGGTTCAGAGTTACGGATGCCAACAGACAAGATTCTTATCAATCTGCGCATCTGAGTCTATGCGCTTTAAAGCGCAGAAACAGTTACATGTAGGTACAGTTTCTCACGTTAGCGTTCAAACGTTCATTCACTAATAAAAAGGCAAATGGTCTCAGGCGTATGGGTCAAAATCCATGTTTACCAACGTTTTTTATTTTGTTGTTTTTTGTTTGCACGGAAAACAACTTTTGTAACATTTCTGGCCAAAGAAGCCCTTCCAAAATGGGAATCTACTGGAAAAGGAAATTAGTTGCTCCTAAGGGAGCAAATTTCTTTCCTTTAAGAGTTGATCGGTATTTAAAAGAAATGCAAAAATGAAACTGCCAAAACTTCTTATCCTGAAAGTGCATACATTGATCTGAGTGTACGTATCAATCTCTAAAGGAGATCTGGAAGTCTATGTGGTAGTCTCTCTATATGAAAAGGCTACTCTGAAAGATAAGAAGAGTGCAGTCCCTCTTTTAACCCATTTGAAAAGAAGCAACCTACATGTACCAAGGAAGCATATGAGCCGCGACACGAGAAAACCAACAACGTGGTTGTGCGCCCAGCGCAGACTCAGATCAACCTGGGCATCTGCCCAATCTAGTCAGAGTCCTCGCTAAGCGCTTAAATGGTAGCGAAGGGTCTAAGCTACCTCCATACGGACAGCGAAGACTCTGATCAGACTGGGTGGATGCCCAGGCTCATCTGAGTCTGCGCTTGGCGCACAACCACATTGTTTGTTTTCTCGTGTCGCGGCTCAATTATATTTTTCTCGCACACTAGATAAGGATATCTGCGTGTTTCATCTGTACCTACAAATCTTATCTCACTCATGTTATCTCATCTTGGACAGGATACTTTCAAGTGTAGACAATGCATTGGTTGTCTAGAAGCTCACGTACCCGCGTTTTCAAGTGACGTTGGTTTTTAAGATGATGTCGTCAAGAAGACGGAAAATTAAAGCAGTTTATGTCACGTCGGGCATTGCCGTAATGAACCGAATGTCAATCGTTGATAGTGTCGGTTTCGTATATCATGGATGTGAATTGCGGACAGAAAAATCCGCCATTCAGGATCACTGTTCGGCATCACTCGGCTGCCGAGTGATGCCGAACTGTGATCCCGAATGACGGCAGCCGAGTGATGCCGAACAGTAATCCCGAATGACGGCAGCCGAGTGATGCCGAACAGTGATCCCGAATGACGGCAGCCTAGTGATGCCGAACAGTGATCCCGAATGACGGATTGTTCTGTCCGCACCTCACAACCATGAAAGACAGTTCTATCAAATGTATGCTCATGTTGTCTGTCTTGTAAATTTAGAAGCCAGATCATGGAGGTATTTCCTCACTCATAGACTAAATATGAAATATGCATTTCCGTCTTGGTTGTCATGTCGCGTAGCGCAGTCGGCAGTGCGTCTGACTCAAAAGCCAGAGGTTCCAGGTTTGATCATGTGACCCGGTCCAGCCACTTAATTTCGTTTCTCCTTCCGCTGATTTAAAAGGCAGTTGTCAGTTACTGGCGAAAGTATGTGCACTTAGTATCGGTTAACCGCTTAGAAGAATATAGTTCACAGCAATCACAGAAATTGGCAATCAAGGCATCTGCGCCACCAGGCAGTTTAAGCAGGACCTGCATACCATAAATTTATAGTATTCCTAAAAATTATTGAAAATTTTTACAAGGTGAAACTTAAAGATTGTCTCCCTCGTTTATTTCATGTTTTCAGAAACAAATATTTTAACAAAATTTCGTTAGACAATATGATATAGTCTCACAATTACCGTAAAAGTTTTGAGAAAAAGCATGTTTATTCGAGAAATGTGGAATGAAAAATAATCTTCAAATTAAAATGCAAATTACTTATTTCCTCACGGCCTGTAAGAATATCGATTTTGACCACGTGTGTCATGTGATCATGTAGAGGTATTTTTCTTATTCGTGCACGTGATTGTGACGTATGAATAAATCATTTTTGTCCAATAATGCGATTTCAACCGCGGTCCGCGATTGTATCAAAATTTATCTTGTTTTTTTGTTTAAAGTCACTTTTATCAAATATTATTATCTAAACTCTAATTCAAATGTATAGATAGACCATGTCGGAGGTATTGCATGAAATATTTCATCAAATCAATTTTGTTAATATTATAAAGCGTGTAAATATTTAAGCAACAGTAGTTGGCAGATCATGTACAGACTTTATGGCTTTGTTTACTTAAAAGTTAACAACATCCCTCTGTGAAAGTTCTAGCATACTAGTATCACTCATAAATAGGAGTCACGAATGTTATCTCCCCACTGAATTATGCCAACAAGGGATTTTTGTCCGACTAGAAAATTATGTACCTTACATGTACGAAATAAAATCGATAATTGTGGGGATACATGAAATAATGACAAAGCAAGTGATTTCTGAAAGCAAGTCTAACCTAATGATAAAATACTGGCGCTTTGAAAAAGAATTTTTATGTGAGCTTACCAGCTGTAGATGTTGCTGGCATTCAAAACTACGACTCCATTTCGGACAAGTGCTAGAATTGGCAAAAAACTGCTTTTTCGACAGAGGGTATGTTGCTCTGATTCATTCTTATTTTACACATCTCGACGGAAACTGCAAACAACGCATAGTTTTTGTACGGCCTAGTAAGCATGCTTTTAGGACCATGAGTTTTGACATGATTATATATACCTTGACAAAAATAGTTTGTTCAGATTATTACATGTAACATATCACATTTTTTTCTCTTTCTTATGCCTTCAACATTCTTCTTATGCCATACCTGTCAGTCCTTGTCTCAGTAATTGCAGATTATTAAAGGCACCATAAATAATATTAATAAGAGTATAAAACATTATTTTCCGTGTTTAAACGATTGCCAAGCCCGAGTGTATTAACGTGTTGCAGGCTGAACCGCGCAGCGGGAGGGTTGCAACACGTTAATACACGAGGACTTGGGCAAACTTTTATACACAGGAAAAGAATGTTTTATCGTCATTTTATATACCTTCTTTGACTAAGCAGACGACACGAAAGCGGGCTTTAATGGTGTTTAAACCCTGGCGCATCCGTGTTTTAACAGTGTTGAAACCCTGTGTCAGCGATTTGGTCGCATTGCGACAATTAAAAAATAGAAGGAAACCAACGTAAAATGCTGTCGATTACAACACGGCTGTTTTCTATATTAAAGTCTCATTAGGTATATAACAATGATGGTGAACATTGGAGAAAACAAAGTATTTCTAATGAGATAATGTATTTCCAGCAAAGGTATCATAGCAAAACACAATAAAAATCAAGGGCATAATTTTGCAGAGGTGCACCCTAGTCCATATTTACCAAACACAGATGCAAGAATGTGCATCATATTCTCATGTTTGTATATAAAATTTAAAATTGAGGTTCTTTTCTTGTGTTTTACTCATTTAAAATATTGTTGAACATGAAATTCTCAATAATTTTGAGGAATACTATATAACAGATTACATAATATCAAACAGGGATCGTCCGTCTTGAACAGGGTCGCATATGAAAAGGCTGCTCTAAAGCTTGCTGTTCGTGTGTATCAGTTTATGGATTTTCCCGCATGAGGAAAATATTTCTATTCTATTCTATCCCACAGCCTTACTAGGTCGTTGGGGCACCACAGATGACTTTGGTACATGTACAATCCCTTTCCACCTTGTCCTGTTTTCAGCTGCCCTAGTTGGGCTGGCAAAATCCATCCCTGTCCACTCTTTAATATTGTCTTCCCACCTTTTCTTCTGTCTACATCTTCTTCTTTTTCCTTTCACTGTGCCCTGTAGAATCGTCTTCGCTAAACCAGAAGACTTTGAGACGTGGCCAAACCTACTTAGTTTCCGTTTCTTGACAAGCGGCAGGAGTTCATCATATTCTCCAATGGCTGCTTGGAAATTTCTGCGAACCTCCTCATTGGTTAGATGGTCCTTGTACGTAATGTTCAGTAACCTTCGGTACATGTAGCATCTCATCTCAACGGCCTGCGTTCATTTCTCTAGTTCTGCTGTCAAGGGCCACGATTCACAGGCATACAGAAATATGGAAATGACAAGGGAGCGCATATGTTTCACCTTTGACCCAAGAGTTATGTTGTTATTTCTCCAAATTGGTTTCAGCTTAGTAAGAGCTGAAGTGGCTTGTGCAACCCTTGAAAGAACCTCCTGTTTTGAGCCATCATCTTAGACAACTGCTCCAAGGTATTTGAAGTTTGTTACGGTACCATGCGTCAGCCCTTTTACCTCGCTCTCCCTCTGGATGCCATCTGCGCTATTCGTCATCAGTTTGGTCTTCTCAGCACTGATCTCCATCTTATACCTTGTGCAGGTTTTGTCGAGACTTTCAAATAGGGCTTCTAGTTCATGCTCTACCTCAGCTAGAGCATCTATGTCATCGGCAAACCGCAGATTGGTTATGTTTCTGCCGCCTATGCTAACCTGTCCGTCATGTTCTTCCAGAGCATCAAGCATGATTCATTCGAGAAAAATGTTGAAGAGGGTCGGTGACAGAAGACATCCTTGTCTTACTACCATTATTGTTCTGAACCATTCTCCTGTGCTGCCATTCATCAGGACTGCACTTGTAGCCTTATCGTATAGCTGCACTGTGATGAGAACTAGATTGGCACTGATATTGTACTTCTGCATGGTGGTCCATAAGGCTGCATGCCATACCTTGTTTGGCTAAGGTTTTTTTTTTTTTAAATTAATGAAGACACGGTACAATTTATAGTGAAGACATGGTACAATTTATAATTTATAATTAACTGTTCAGTTAATTACACCAACTTATAATTTCGCTTATCTTCACATACTATAAAAGTTTATGTATTCATTTTTATCTAATTGTTTTTCTTATTTTTTATTTTTTTATTTATTAATTTATTTTATTTCCCTTTTTCATAATTATTTTCATAATTATTGTTACTTATTTATTTTTACACAGTTGCTTTTTCTCAAAGTTGACGCCAGTTAAGGAAAAATGGCAACATGTTGTTGCAGTAAATGTATGTAATTTATAGTTAATAGAATATCGTTTAAACTAACATGTCGTTGGATTTGATTGATGAGTAAAGAGAGGTATAATTTTCAAAAGTGCATGTATAGTATACAAAATAACTCTTTTTTTTTTCTTTTTTGCAGAAAAATGTGGGGAGCTTTCGCAGTGCAGAAGCTCCACATTTTTTTTCAGCCAAAAATATATCAAGCAAAATTGATCTTTTGTGTGCTAGAAGACATAGAGTAGAGTCGGGTAAATTCGGACAGCGGGTAAGTTCGGACAGTGAAATTGTTTCCTTTATATGTCAGTTGTTTGGAATTAAAAGAAAATTAACTTGGCAAACAGTGAAAATTCTGATGAGACGGCCCATTATGAGCCGTCTCATCTGGATTTTACTGTTTGCAATGGTATGTCCGAATTTACCCGTTGTCCGAAAGTTACCAGACTTGACCCTTAAGAAAAAGAATTTGCTCCTCTCTAGCAGGGAAGCAAGCAGAAAGTCACAAAAGTTGCCTTTCTTTGTAAAAATTGCGGAGAAGCATTTGAGTGTGCCATTTTACCATAAACCAAATGCAACCGTAATATACTTGAAAAGTTTTTTTTTCTAAAGTGGTCCTACCTTAAAATTATAATAAGTTCTAGTTATACCGAAACAATCTATCAGCACACAAACGTTTAAACTAAGATATCGACAGTACGAGGATCGGCCAAAAAGTTCTGTCACTGGACTCATAACTTTGCTCGCAGACGTAACAGCTTACCACGGTTTGCAACAATCAAAAGAACAATCTTTTGTCTTTATACTGATATCAGACACATGGTGAAAACATACCATCTGGTTGAGTTATAAGCTCAAATACAGACCTTGGATTTGACACTGGCCTATTTTCATCATTTTTGTTTTTCTGCTGGCTTGTGATTCATGCTGCATATCTCGTCAATTACATATTGCAGGATTCTGAAAAATTCAGGGTTGCTGTCTGTTGCATTCTGTGTGGTACTACATGCATATCAGCGACTTCTGTTGATTATCAATGCAAAAGATTGATATCTATGGTGTCACAGAAATATGGTGAAATACACAGTCACGTGATTTCCAAGGACCCACTGTGCCTTTATTTTAGGAAACTTTTTTGAAATTTTGATTGAGATCACATTGCTATGATCTACTGCAGTAAATATAAGCCTCAGAATTTGAAATATTTTACATTAATGAAGTTTTGTACTTAGAACATGATTTAGTCGATTTTCCTAGGGCGTTGTTTGCATAATGTTGAGATTACGAAATGCTGTAAATTCTTTAAAATGGACCGAATGACTTGGAGATTTTTTTTGCTGTGTTTGTTAACACCTGAGATATCGTAGGCACCAGGCAGCGATAACAGACATCCCTTCCTTTGACATTGCCGGAGTTGTATCTACTAATTTGCCAGTAGGATGAGGGTCCCCTTCTTTTAAAGCAGATTGTGAATGTTATGTCATTGATACAAGGATCAGTTTTTACAGCTATGTGATAAAAAAACAGGGCTTCTGAATGATTTTCATTTTAGATGAATATCATCTTTCGTTTTCGAGATATAAGCCAGTGACAGAACTTTTTGGATGACCCTCATATAGTACATGTAAATATATATTTTTATTATTGATATTATTGTCACCTTGTGTACTTTGCGGCGGTTGCATGTACCAGACAGATCAAAGCATAAATATGCATGTTTACCACAAGGTAAGACAAATATTTCTTAATATGCAATCAGATCTGACCGCGATCAGACTCTCATGCGGGACTACACCGTTTTCAATGCGGCTATAAACAATGTTTGTTTATTAAAAATCAAATAAAATGAAGTCAAATAAATATACAATTTTGAAATTATTGCAAAATTAAGAGTAACTCGCCAAAGTGTCCCAATATTTAGCCTGTTAAACTGCCACGTGTCACACTTCGGTCAGTATGCCCATCACTGATGCAGATATTTGTTATTTTTGACCTATTTGTTGTGAAAATGCCCGATTGACAGTTACTTTGTATGTCATTTCCATATATTGGACTGTATGTCGTTTCCATGACATTGTTTTGTGGGAAAGAACATGAGTGGAGGAGTGAAATGACCTAATTCGATCCTTCTTTGACCCTTCACTTTTCCTGCGTGAACGGTCAGAGTATTTCGCGGTCAAAAAAAAAAAAAAAACAAATTTGTCGAGACCGCGCGGTTGAGGCATTTGTATCACGGTTTAATAAAAATAATGATAAAAATATATTTTTTCTTTTCGGCTTTACGTTTTAACATAATGTTTAGCCGTGACATGAGAAAACCAACAAAGTGGTTGTGCGCCCAGCGCAGACTCAGATCAGCCTGGGCATCCGCCCAGTCTAATTAGACAGGATGCCCAGGCTAATCAGACTCTTTGCTAAGCGCTTTAAGGGTCAAAGCTACCTCCATGCGGACAGCAAAGACTCTTATCAGACTGGGCGATTCCCAGATTGATCTCGGTCAGCGCTGGGCGCACAACCATTTTGTTGGTTTTCTCGTTTCGAGGCTTATGTTTATTTACCTGACTGTATGGACCAAAATAAGTACACATGTATTTTAAACATTTTTGGATGTGTTTCATCAGTCATGTCAGTGTCGCAAAAATTTAAAATCTGTAAGGCAGTTAGGCAGAGGTTTCGCTTACCATTAGAAAAGCTCTTCAACTGAATGTTATTTCTTAACTGTTTTGTGTTGTCATGTAAAATTATTAGTCTTCTGTTGAAATAAGGTCAGTTTGGAGAAGACAAGACCATAATGACATGTAAACAGAGACTTAAATACAAGCACTCATGATTTGAGGTTTTTCAAAGTATACGCCGTCTGACGCTAAAATCGGCCTATAAAAATCAGAAGGCTTTTCTTAGTCAGAGAAGGTTCGGATTAGACTTGACCTTGCCGATAAATAGACGAAATTCATAAAATCGAAGCTCATTCAGTACTAGAAACCTAGCGAAGTCTAGGACGCTCTTTCTGACATACGAACATTAGTAAAATGAGTAAACCATGCACTTTGCTTTCGAACTGGACTAAAAACAGAAAAATACCTAAAGTCACTGTACTAGAAACCCGGGAAAATGATAAAGACTAGCCCTGAGCCCAAGCAACTTTCTGTACCACACTCGGAAATACTGTCAGATACATCAGAACATGCGTTAAAGTGTAATTGTGCGAAAACCAACAAAGTGATTGTGCGCCAAACGCAGACTAAGATCAGCCTGGGCATCCGCCCAGTCTGATCAGAGTCTTTCCTCTGCGTTTTAAAGGTAGCTAAGGGTCTAAGCTACCTTCATGTGGACAGCCAAGCCTCTGATCAGAATGGGCGGATCCCCAGGCTGATCTGAGTCTGCGCTGGGCGCACAAACACATTTTTTCATAATTTCTCGTGTCTCGGCTCAACTACATGTACATTACTTTCGGTCAGGACTTTGAACCGAAAATCGGCATGTTTTTACTGAATACATCTACAACATATACTGCTCACAAAAAGTAGGCGATATTATGACAGGAGCGAGTACAAAAATTAATAATAATGGCTGGGTTAGTTTACTGTTGTATATTGACAGAACATTATTCAAGTAACAACATTCAACTAAAACAGAAACGCTCACGACAGGTCATGTGATCTAGAGCAGCACATAAAGGACTATGGGGTCGACACCTCAAATTCACATCGGCGAAAAAAATTCTTTTGGACCCTCAGATTCTGTCAATTATAAACGTCTTCATAATTTTCCAAACTGAATACATCCACTTTGGTAGGCTTTATTGCGTTATTTAAGGTGTAGGACCGTTACAAACGTCACCATGTGTGAGACAATTCACCACAGAATGGTATCTTTTACGCCTTCCATTTTCTCCTGTGATAAAAACGCATGAAAAAAGTATCTGTTTCTTGTTAACTGAGGCATTAGGCGTCTGTCTTAATAAAGTTTGCATAAAAATCATCAGTCATTGGTGTGCTGGAGTCGTGTGAAATTTGGATGTCGACCCCTTGTCTACTTCCAATTTACTCTAGGTCACGTGACAAGCTGAATCGTATCAATATTCATATTGAGGGTCTCTATGAATATTTGTTTTATGAATTATAACAGTTTAATATTCATCTAATGATTTTCCACACTTCTGCTGTCTTAAACGTCTTAATATCCCTTACTTATATTGAGCAGTATAGTTTTAATAAAGTTACCAACATATACAGCATTCAGTTTTCTTTTTATGTGTGTTTCAATATTTTTGTGTCTGTTTTGGATACTAAAGGCACGTAAGCCATCCAGTATTTGTCTCTGTGCAAAAATTGGTGAGCTTTGTACATGTACTACTTATTTTCGGTTATTAGACTTGTCCGATATTTAGCAACTATATACGAGGGATGATTAAAAAGTTCTCGACCAAAGATCCCTCGTGTGAATCTGTGTATGCAGGCTTAACATGAGTGCAACTAGTACATGTAGCTATTCTTAGATTTTCTGTTGAAATTTCCAAAAATCCAGGAGAACGGTTTCCTTTATAAGATTCCTCAAACACAAGAGGGTTTGCCTAACTTTAAAATTCTACATTTAAATCCTTTTGTCTTGCATTACTGTGGAATATCGTAACTCACATCTTGTGCATGCCAATATGATGATTTGCCAATGGCTGGGGGTAACTGCGGTTGGGCGATGGTGCTGGGTAACTTTCAGTGCCGAGGTGTCCTACTGATTGAATAATAGTAGGGCTAGGGCTTCTGTGCTTGCAGTAGGTGCGGGTCGGGTGGTTGGGACATTTTCTTTAGCCTATAATTCTCTTCCTTTCTCCCTCCGTCTCTCTTTCTCTCTCTCTCTCTCTCTCTCTCTCTCTCTCTCTCTGGGAGATGGCTCGATATAGACTGAAATATTGTCTCAAAAAGCTGCTTAACCCAAAACAACCAACCAACAAAAGCCAATGGCTGGACTAAAATGCAAACTATTTTGACATCTGGCGGCTCTACCGTAAACCTTGAAACTTTCCAACTCTGAATTTTATATATCCATGTGTTGTTTTCGTGTTTGTCGGTAACGTATTGGACAAGCCAAACAAATCTTACACAGAAATAAGGGACCGACCATTTGATATTCTGGGGGGGGGGGGGGGGGGGGGGGGGAGGGGGCCTGGTATTCTTGATGGAGACAGGACATTTTATTTCACTGGCCTCTGGAAACAATTTCTTTTTTTTCACCTTGTGGGAGCTAATTTTTTTTTTTACAAACTAACTCAAACAGGTTATTTTTTCTTTAATTTTATAGCTGAACTATCAGATCCTTGTTTACTTGACCTTAATATCCTTTTATTTCAGCCACATCAGTATTTTTTACACCTTTTTTTCTCACAAAAAGAACATGGTTCTGTCTTTAACCAGGCCAAGGGCACGGCTTAGCTTGCTTTTGCAAACCAGTGCCTGGAGCATGTTACTCTTTTCATCTAAGGTACAGATACAAACATCCCTGTATGAGTTTGGCAAAAAATTAGGCCTTAAATTAGGGATATTTGGCAAAAATTTAGGGCTATTTTGGCAAAGTTTTAGGGCTAACATTAGGAATTTAAGTTTTTTTTTCTATCCCAATATATGCCCAAACATGCTTTATTCGTACTTTAGAAAGTTTGATAAAGACTTACATGATATAGTCACATTAATTACATGATAGAGCCACATTATACATGAATGGCAATTAATAAAATGGCTGAAAGTTATGTGCTAAGAAGTTAACAAAGGGGGTTTGGGGGGCAACGCCCCCCAGAAGCTAAAGCAATTTCAATGGCAATTTTAAGACTGGAAACAATAGAGAAAAACTTGGAATGATGATAAAAATAAGGGTTTTATATTAGGACTTTTGCCTTTTAGAGTGTTTATTTTGCCATAATGGTTTTGTCTCCCATAAGCTAGTGACTCTTTTGCAATTCAGTTTTAATGGAAACATTTACTTAGTACACTGGCGCTCACGTATTTGTACACCAAAAACGCGTTCGTACCGCGTTGCATGCGCGTGCTGCGTGCGTATCACCTAGAACCGCGCATCAGACGCGTCTAGACGCGCCCTGACGCGTCTCGACGCGGTAGACGCAAACGATGATAACATGAATATTCATGACTTGTTCAATACGCGTACAACCGCAGATTGTACGTTGGCCTAATTAAAATAGTTTTAAGATAGCTTAAAACAATATAAGTTACTAAGTTAATTAAATATTGTCTCGATTTCTCTCCGAATCGATGCGCAGAAGACGGGAACCATAAAGTAGTCCCACATTATCTGGGTCAATTTTTACATAACAACTCGTAACGTCTCGATTTCTGAATTCAATGGGACTCATTAACTACTATTTAGACTAACTCTATAATAGAACTTCTAGGCTTAGAAACTATACATAACTTCTATTTTTCTTAACTTCTAAGCCCAGAAAAAAAAAGTCACAACTTATCTGGGCCAGAACACACACGGTAACCCTCGCTAAGAATTAAACTGACCAGTGAAATTTGGACCCAGACTATTATATTGAGTTAAACAATACCACAGGGTATAATCGACTCCTCTAATTTTCGCTTCCTGCAGAGACTGTACATTATATTTGGCTTCCACCGAGACTGTCCGCGAGCTCTTGCTTCCTGCCGAGACTTCTGTACATGATAAATGGCTTCCTGCAGAGACTGTCCGCGTGATTCTGCTTCCTCTCGAGCCTCTCGGCAGGAAGCAGAGTCACGCGGACAGTCTCGGCAGGAAGCCAATTATCATGTACAGAAGTCTCTGCATGAAGCAAGAACTCGCGGACAGTCTCGGCGGACTTCACATCATATTTGGCTTCCACCGAGACTGTCCGTGAGCTCTTGCTTCCTGCAGAGACTTCTGTCCTCGAAAATTGGCTTCCTACCGAGACTGTCCACGTGACTCTGCGTCCTGCCGAGATCCTCGGCAGGAAGCAGAATCACTCGGCCAGTCTCTGCAGGAAGGTTGGTGGCATTCTTCAGGTACTCCAGTTTTCTCCACAACCAAGGCCACAAATAAGCAATTATCCTTGCCTTTGAGACAATGTAAAAACATTTGCATGCCTGAATTTTCTATACCTTCAATAATCCTGTTTAGACTAGAGTTTTAATCCAAATCGAATCAGAATTTGCTTTGAATATACTGTTTAGACTAGCAAATCTTATTCGAATTAAAAACTAATTCGGAGTAATTAAACTAATCCTACAGAGTACCTTGGACCAAATCCGAATTAACTTTTACTTCGGATTAAAAGTCCTGTCTAAACAGCAAACCGAGAGGCTCGAGAGGAAGCAGAATCACGCGGACAGTCTCGGCAGGAAGCCAATTATCATGTACAGAAGTCTCTGCATGAAGCAAGAACTCGCGGACAGTCTCGGCGGACTTCACATCATATTTGGCTTCCACCGAGACTGTCCGTGAGCTCTTGCTTCCTGCAGAGACTTCTGTCCTCGAAAATTGGCTTCCTACCGAGACTGTCCACGTGACTCTGCGTCCTGCCGAGATCCTCGGCAGGAAGCAGAATCACTCGGCCAGTCTCTGCAGGAAGGTTGGTGGTATTCTTCAGGTACTCCAGTTTTCTCCACAACCAAGGCCACAAATAAGCAATTATCCTTGCCTTTGAGACAATTTAAAAACATTTGCATGCCTGAATTTTCTATACCTTCAATAATCCTGTTTAGACTAGAGTTTTAATCCAAATCGAATCAGAATTTGCTTTGAATATGCTGTTTAGACTAGCAAATCTTATTCGAATTAAAAACTAATTCGGAGTAATTAAACTAATCCTACAGAGTACCTTGGACCAAATCCGAATTAACTTTTACTTCGGATTAAAAGTCCTGTCTAAACAGCAAACCGAAGCAAAGCCGCATTAAAATTTATTTTTGAACTGACCTCGGGCATGTTTAGGTCATGTTAACATTTGAGCAGGCTGCATTTACTTTACTGCAAAGTAACTTGCACCCAATCAAAAACATTATTTTACTACGAAGTAACTTGCATTAAATTGGAAATGGTATAGTCTGAACAGACAAGTGGGTTCTCTTCGGATTACCTTATTGCAGAGCAATCTGTGCCAAATCGAAACAGATATCCTCTACACAGAGTAAAAGTAAACAAAATAAAGTTTAAGAATATTTCAGGTCTAGGGGGAAATGGGGAGCAAATTCTTAGGTGGAGAGCAAATTCCCTTATTAACTAATGCAATGGGCAGTGGGGGATAAGGGATTGAGGGTGATCTGGAATGCAGTTGTCTCATGTTTTTGTGGCCCTCATGAGTGATTGAGACTGCCTGGGTTACATCATGAATTGCGACCGTTGGTCTCCGTAGCTTAATTCTGTTGGGAGGGAGGTAGGTGGGGTAAAAATTCCTTTTGGGACCTAGGACTGTAGCATTTGTTCTAAACCTTATCTTGGTTTAGTTGGTTCCAAAATATATTGCATATTTAAAGTTTTAGGGTCCTGTATTTTCATGGGAGTTTTTTTTGTGTTCTAATATTTTGGGAAATGGAGAATATTATTAGTCAACAACAGGACTGTAGCTAATTTCTTATTGTGGATTGTTGGGAGGAGAGAGCAGTTTCTTTTAGCTGTTTCTAGGGAGCAAATGTGATGAACCTTATTGGCTTGCCGCTTCGGCGGCGAGCCATATATTCAGACAGGTTAAGACTTCCTGTCATGCGCACTCCAGCGGAAGACGCTGATTTGTTCCCAGCTTCGAGAATGGTTCATAATTGCAAGTGGAGAACCAATATATGGAGAGCGTCTACGGGGCGCAACTTCGTTTGACTGTTTCTTTTACCTAAGCACCGAAACATAACGACACGCCACAATCTGGCTCACCAAATAATCGAACATGTCTAGCATCTTTTGCTTTACTGAAAACATGAGTTATTATTATTTTTTTATTTATTTATCCGGTGTGTTTAAATATTTCTTGATTGTCCACTGTCAAATAAGGTCAAATAACGACATGCGCAATTCGCGGGCATTATGTAAAATATGGACTGAACTTGGACTCTGGACTTTGGACTCTGGACTTCGGGCTGTGTAAAACCTGGATTTCAGGCTTTGTAAAACCTGGACTTTGGAATCTGGAGTTTGTAAACTTGGACCGAAATATTTCAACAATAGTTGTTATGCCTGTACAAACAGTGTAGAGTATATCCAAATTAGACTACTGGTTGGAACAGTCTGATCAGGGTCTGTGCCAACAGCGTTATTTAAAAGCATTTACTGGTTTTACAGACAAGGTGTTTGATCGTATTTACTGGATACTATTTCTTATTTTTTCATAAGCGTACATTGAAATTCAGATTCTTATTTTTTCATAAACGTACACTGTTATTCAGTTTAATGTAAGTGTCTTATTGAAAAAAATTCAATTCAGGAAACACAACATGTGTGGGAAAATATCAGTATCTTACAGTTGCCATCAAATAATCCTTTTCTAGGCCTATGCAATTTTAACAGTGTACCTTCCTTTTTGAATGAAAATTAATAAAATTTAGAGGGTCAAGGCAGCGTAGCGCAATCGGTAGCGCATTTTGACTCAAGAGCCAGAGTCCCGGGTTCGATACTCGGTCCGGCCACATACTTTCGTTTTTCCTTTCGCTGATTCTAGAAGGGCAGTTGTCAGTAACTGGTGAAAGTATGTGCACTTAGTACTGTTTAACCGCTTAGGAGGTCTAAGCCTGCCCAGGAATAGTGTGGTTAGGGTAACAGACCGTCCCGACATGATCATAGCTGTTTATCGTGGACAATAAAACAACAACAAAATAATAACTACTAAAATATAGAAGACCTCTTTTTTCTTTTGCATTAAATCCCTATATAATGACAAAATATGTGATGACCAAGGACAACACGCTAGATTCTGAAAACAAACATCCTGTGGAAGCAACAAAAATACATTGACTTGTAATCATTATCAATTACCAGTTATACTCTATACCGCAGACTTGCTGGGCCGCATAGTGCAGTCGGTGGTGCGTCTAACTAAAAACAGAGGTCCCGGGTTCGATATTCAGTCCGGCCACTTACCCTCGTTTCCGCTTCCGCTCAGTCAAGAAGGGCAGCTGTCAGTTACTGGCGAAAGTTAGTGCACTTAGTAATAGTTGAGCGCTTAGGGTGGCTAAGCCTTCCCAGGAATATTGTAATTAGATTAACTGACCGTCCTTGTAGCTGTTTACCGTGCACGTAAAACAATAACACAATAACAACATACCACAGGCTTAACCAGTACTTATAACTGAACTCAGTGATGACAATATACTAAAAAGAATAAGCTGAATATTTGCAGACGATCTATGGCAACTGTTTGGGAAGGAACTATCATTTTCATTATAACCTCCTCTCAGTGGTAGTCAGCTTTTCTTCAACAGAAACAATGAGACAAACAGTCATTAAAGTTGTTTCCCCTTTTAATAATAGCCATTGTTGCGGACTGTAAGATATTTTTCCTACCAATCTGTCACAAATGAGGCTAGTAGGACGAACTACTTCCACTATTTCCTTCTCATATCAGCAGTCATGAACCATATATCATCTTATGTGTAAGGGACTTGTAAAATAACTTTTCCAATGTAAGATGTATTTTTTCAATATCAAGACTTGACGATCTAATAATGAACATAACTTTGTCCTAACCGAACGGCTCAGGGAATATAGCAATCAAATTCCCGCCCATCTGTCTCTGTCCGTATGTTAGTACGCCCATTAACATTTTGTTGTCCACTCTGTAACTTGAATACCCTTTGGACTATTTTCATTACACTTCACCAGTTATGTGTAGTCCATTTGCTCCAAAGTACAAACACAGTTCTGCTTAGTTCACAAAAACAGGACGAAACTCCCAGTAAATCTTCTAATGTCCTAAAATTTCTTATATAACAAAACATAACAGAATACGAAAATCCTTATTTCTAAATGCTTTTATGAAATATTTTTCAATAGCAGTAATACAAAAATTGACCTTTTTACTGAAGGTTATCATATGATTGTCAGAACAACCAGAATGTAGCGTAACCTCATTGTTACCACAGTTGTGGACGTTTTTAAATGAAAAACGTGTCTCCAAGTAAGATACCATCTCCCAAGACCACAAACCATAAACCACAAAATAACACAAACATTGAACTACAAGAGCGCTAACTTGGCAAGCCTTTCCTTTTAAAAGGAAACTTTATAATGGTTCAGTTGGTTTCCAGGTAACTAAGCCTGGGTATGAGACAAAGGAGGTTGGATACACATTATTTTTTGGAGGGGAAATGGAGAATATTAGTAATAGACACGGGGACAGTAGCTTATTTATTATTGCGGGTTGTTCAAAAAGGACGGCGGTTTCTTTTGGCTGTTTCTAGGGAGCAAATGAGTTGAACCTTATAATGGTTTATTTAGTTTCCAGGTAACTAAGCCTGGGTATGAGATTAAGGAGGTTGGATACACATTATTTTTTGGAGGGGAAATGGAGAATATTATTAATAGACACGGGGACAGTAGCTTATTACTTATTGTGGGTTGTTCAAAAAGGATGGCGGTTTCTTGTGGCTGTTTCTAGGGAGCAAATGAGTTGAACCTTATAATGGTTTATTTAGTTTCCAGGTAACTAAGCCTGGGTATGAGATTAAGGAGGTTGGATACACATTATTTTTTGGAGGGTAAATGGAGAATATTATTAATAGACACGGGGACAGTAGCTTATTTCTTATTGCGGGTTGTTCAAAAAGGACGGTGGTTTCTTTTGGCTGTTTCTAGGGAGCAAATGAGTTGACCCTTATAATGGTTTATTTAGTTTCCAGGTAACTAAGCCTGGGTATGAGATTAAGATGGTTGGATACACATTATTTTTGGAGGGGAAATGGAGAATATTATTAATAGACACGGGGACAGTAGCTTATTTCTTATTGCGGGTTGTTCAAAAAGGACGGCGGTTTCTTTTGGCTGTTTCTAGGGAGCAACTGAGTTGAACCTTATAATGGTTTATTTAGTTTCCAGGTAACTAAGCCTGGGTGTGAGATTAAGGAGGTTGGATACACATTAATTTGGGGGTGGGGAAGAAATGGAGAGTATTATTAATGGACCAGAGGACTATAGCTTATTTCTTATTGCAGATTGACGGGAAAAGAGGGCAGTTTTTTTTGCTGTTTCTAGGGAGCAAATGTGCTGAACCTTATTATGGTTCATTTAGTTTCCAGGTAACTTAGCCTGGATGTGAGGTTAAGGAGGTTGGATACACATTAATTTTAGCCTTTACTGTCAATAGACAAAAGTTATTTATACGACCGTAGGGAAAGTCAGATTGTAGTCGTACAGATGGGTTCTGGGGCTTTTACTGGGTAATGGGAGTTTTTGTCATGAGCATTGCACTTAGTAAGGTATTAATGTGGATCCAGGGATTTTGGGAAATGGGTTTGGTAGGTGGTTAGCAACAGAGGCTCGAATTAGAGAAAATTAGGGGGATTTTTTTCCCTATTGTATTGGAATCTATCTATATCCTGGCAATAATATTGCTTTTGTCTAGGTATTCAAAGACTGCCTTCTGTATTGTATTTGCATGTTTCTTTGGGGGAGACAGGAGCAGTCTCAGGTCTATAGTGTGATAGCCTAACTTGAATATGGTGGATTCTATGGTCTTGCCTTTGATTGTTATGGGGCCACACAGTCAAAGAAGATATGGTTGAGATCTGGGGGCATAGGGCGGACTGGTTACTGTAGTGAAGGCAGCCCTGCCCGCAGTGTCCTAGCCTTAGTCCGGAATAGGCTATGTCGAAATGTCTATTGAGACTATATACGTCACATTGAAGTTTAACCTTTGGTTTGACGAAATGGAAGGTGTGGCCCTTGTTGCTATTGGTCCATTGGGATTGCCATTTTTCGGTTACTGCTTCATTTATTAGGGGATAAACGTCCAGTTTTGCGGGTTTGGTATGGTTGTAAGTGCCGGTGGTCAATAATTGACAACTGCCTTTCTTGAATCAGCGGAAGGAGAAACGAAGTATGTGGCCCAACCGGGGCCTCAAACCCAAGACCTCTGGCATGAGTCAGGTGCCCTATCGATTGCGCTACGCAGCCCGGCACCTTCAGCTGTAGGAGTTTAATTCCACATTCAACTTCTAAAGCATTAATAGGGGCGGAGTGGTATGCCCTCGTAGCAATACGGAGTGCTAAGTTGTTTTGGATGAGGTCTTGAGCTTTGAGAGTAGATGTTTGGGTGCCGAGTTATAAGCTTGGGCACCATAATCGACTTTTACTGAGGATTAGGGCCTTATATAATGTCAATAAGATTTTTTTATCTGCTTCATAGGGGGTGCCTGAAACCATCCTCATGAGGTTTAGGTCTTTATTACATTTTTCAATCAGATTTTTAATATGCTGACCCCATATTTTAGTTTGCTTTCTAGGATCATGCCCAGGAAGGTGATATGGTCACTAAATTCTATTTCTGTCCCAAAAAGGGAGAGTTTTTAAAGTGATTCAAAATTAAGTCTTTTTTTAAGGGAAAATTATAGCCTTTGTCTTAATAGTGGGTATTTTGAAGCCCCAGAGCGTGGACCATATCTCGATTGTCTGGAGGGCTGACTGGAGTTTTACGAGAGCATGTTTGGGAGAGGAGTGGTAGGTCCAGATATAGCACTGTCAGCTGCAAACTGAGAAAGAGAGAGGTTTGCCCCCTCCCCCCCCCCCAGGGCATCATCAAGGGTATTTATTATTACAATGAATAGGATAGGGCTGAGGACACTGCCCTGGAGACAGCCGTTTCCAAGTCATGTTGATCAGAGCAGTGACCTACCACTCCTCTCCCAAACATGCTCTCGTAAAACTCCAATCAGCCCTTCAGGTCACTGCTATTTATAGGTCACTGATCAGAGGTTTTTATCCCCCCACCCTGACTTGAATTCTTTAAGATTCAAAGTGACTGCCGCCTGGCACCTATTTTCCATAAAGGCCATATTAATTTCAGGTTCCACGATTTTAATTTCTGATACGAAAGGAATTTATGGCTGAAGAGTGCGATTTATTTCCACTCCAATGGCGAAGTGTCATGGGACTGTCCCAGTCGCATTTAGTTTTGAGTTGCCTGTCGAGTTTCTAGGCTTCTTTTTTTCTTTCTTTCCCGTTATGGTTCAAGTAAGACCAAATGAGCATTCGACATCAAGCTTGATGTAGACTAATGGCTCTTTCTTTCACATGATTTACTTAAAGTTGACCTCACTAAAATGCGCATTCAATACGCGATTTTGATTGGTCCCGTACGCGCGCGTTGAGACGCAAAGGACTACGTCACTACCCGTATCATGTGCGCAATTTTGATTGGGTCCATGAAATTTGCATAAAATGCGCGTTGCACGCGTCGCTTCGCGGTATACGCAAAACTGAGAACGAATTTTCATTGGCTACTAAAATATTCGCGTCCATAATTACCGCGTATCCCGCGCGCATCAACTGCGTCCCCGACGCGTTTTGAATGTGTACAAATACGTGAGCGCCAGTGTAATGTGGCAGATCAATAATACATGTATGTGAATGTTGTATAGGATGTTTTTGTAAATGTATGCACATGCGGGCCCACTGGTGTAAACCAATTGTAGATAATATTAAAATATTACTATAAATATGGGGGTCTGGAGGGCGCCCCAGAAGCCAGAGACATTATAAAAACTCAATTCCAATGGAATTATCTGCAGACTATATATATATATATATATATTTTTTTTTTTTTTGAAATTTTGGGTAGAGACAGGTTATTTTTTTCTCTTACTTTTGAGGCCAGATTATTATTTTGAACCCCCTTATGAGCCAGGTTATTTTTTTCTTGCATATCCAAAGACAGGGAATTTTTTGGATAAATATACCAGCCCCCCCCCCCCCACCCCCACCCCCCCCCCACCCCCCCCCCCCCCCACCCCAGAATATCAAATGGTCGGTCCCTAAATGTTGGGATCTTACATAATTTTCGTCTCAAAGAGTTACAACATATTCAATCTGGGCACTCACTGCATGCGACTCCGATTGTGCACCATCTGCGAAAACTCAAAATAGACTCTTCCTAACAATTAATTTTGCTTTTATTTCTGAAATGGAACGAATTTATATCGGCATACATCACCATTTACAGGGATGCTGTAGGACATATATTTCGAAAAAACAATTGCAAAATGTTTGACTCTGCAAAAGTTGTGGTCGGTCAAAGAGTTATACAGTGCACTCATGGGGGAAGTGTAAAACGTGAAGCGTCGTTCGATTGATATTTACAATAATTCCCGAAATTGGTGATTGTTGCTCTGTAGACAAGCTATTTAAATTCAATTACTCAAAGCTACGGTAAAAGTTTCAGAATATGGTCAGGCTCCTATTACTCCTTTAACTTATGTTCTGATGACGTCACATTTTTTTTCCTGCCCCGAGGGCACGGGGAAATGTCATATTTATGGTGAATGGATACACTTTCAGGGGGATTAACTCTCTCAATTTCAGCTTTGAGTCTGTTCTTGATGGGGTCCCACTCTAAATGAGGAGCCGCGGTAGTGTAGTAGATAACACACCGGAATACCAATGCAGGGGTCGCAAAATTGATTCCCCGCTTCTCCGGTCTTACGAATGAGACCTAAAACCAAGGTCCCGTATCCGTATGACCTAGTTGTTGATGGGACGTTAAACCCGAGTTCACCAACTCATTCAGCTCTCAACGAAAGAATTGGCTCCTCTGTACAGTCAAATTGTGGGTATTCCGATGAGTAGAAATTGTGTAAGCCTTGTTGCAGGTTTGTTCCGATTTGTCAAGAAAGAGATTCTAAGCTTTCTCCTTCATAAGAAAGTCAAACTGATGTTACTGAAGCAGTCAAATGGCGTCGAAATGACGTCGTTACGGCGTAACAATGTCGCATCGACGTCAGTTTGACATCACTTGCCTGCTGGGTAACTTCTCGATATTTCGATTTATAAGATCTGTTTTGAAATCTGGTTAATGGAATTATGTTATTACAGAACTTCAGCTCAATAAGGCAAATTCTTCTGACGCCGAAGTCCTTATTTGGATAATATTTATAACAGAGAATTAAATTATTTGAGAATGAATTATAGGTTCGTTGTATGAATTTCAGGTAGCATCGAGAGGAGCATGACATACACTGTATGCCCTGCTCCTCTCGAATTATAAGACAACCGGCGCCATAGATCTGTTACCATAGCAACTATGGAATTACCAGCTGTTGTGCTTAGTACCTTGGCTGAAGGACGTCTCGACGCCGCCACTCAGACATCAATATGAATTCTTAGTTGCTATGGTAACAAATATATGACGTCATTGGTACGAAGCATGGCAAACAGTGTATGCTGTGCTCCGCCAAATTTTCAATGACATTACAAACTAAAATTCTTTCAACAGAAACTTTAGATTTTATCAAACAAATAATTAATTTCAAGCCATTTAATTTCTTGTTTCATCCGCAATAGCTTCATTTTCTTTTAACATCTATAAGGGAAGACATTGATTTTGAAATTATTTTCAGATGGTGATGAATCAGATGATCCGCGTGCACATCCTACGATACAGAGACGTAACTAGGGGTAATTACATGATACGCACAATTATGTTTTATACCCATTTGGGGTCAGAATAAGAGGTAAGTCTCAAAGATATTCCGTGTAGTCTCATCTGTTTGCGGTTACTATTGAAATCTTGTCCTATTTACACAATTCCAGACTTATCAAATATGCAGGTGCATGTTGAAATTTTGTCAGCTTGACAAACATTTCATTACGTACCTACGTACATGTAGGGGAAACAATCGCAACTTATCTCATCATTTGCTTTAACACGTATCAACACAATCAATTGCTTTCTTCGTCTGAAGATCGATGTAATGAAACGTGGACCTAGAATACTTAGTTATGACTGTGGACAGACTTCCAATATCATTATTTTTTCTGATACTTACAACCCGTACAGACTGGCTACGTGGAAACGCGTGTAGCACGTGCAAGTGTACTCGTAAATCGTATAGCACGGAGAAACACGGCGTAGCACGGCGATTGTTCACGGGTGACTTTTCAGAAAATGTTTGATTTCACCGACAAATTAAGAGGTAAGTTTCATCTAACACTTTTTAATTTCAACCAATATATCTTTCATATACCAACAATGGTTTATTTGGCAAAACTTACACTATTTTTTTAGGTATGCTGCAACAAAGTCAAGCTCACCACTTTCCCTTCAAACAGCTCTTTTGAGGCAATATTTTTGACCCTTTTATTTTTTACATGTTAATCATGCATCAGCATCTTCAGCAAGTTAGAATCCCTACGCTGAACCGACCAGAATCAAACATAAATTGAGAATATACCTCAATGGGCGCTACGGGATAACACGGGTGTGGCAACGGAGTAACACGACTCAGTGTTTTCGAAAGACTACGGTATAAAACGGGCACCGTTTTTCTTTTGGAATCATTAAAAGGGAAGAAATGAATAATGTGAACTTGTTTGTTTCCGGAAATCTTTAATTTTTAATAGACGAAGTAGTTGTAAAGCCGAGAATCCATTTATACACGGTGCGAGGTCCCTTTACGTGTCCCCATCTTTAAATAGATGGGCAGGCAAAAACTGAATGGTTTCCAAAGTACGAACATGTTTCAGTGATTTTGACTGCCTCTCATATATACGGATGCGGGCAGGGATGCGGACCACTGATCATGTACTGGGTTCCTGGCTTGAGCATAGACTTTTACATCTTCATCAATAAACGTCTCAATTTAGCTTACTTGAGCCTCGACCTGTGCTAGGCGCTGTTATATGAGCCGCGACACGCAACATGGTGCTTATGGGAAATGCGAATAGCAAAGGTTCAGATCAGTCTGCATCTTTGCAGTCTAATCATAGTCTTTGCTGCTCGCGAAGACCATATGTAGGTCTTCAGAATTTTACAGACACAAAATGAAGGCTGTTCGTAGATGCATTGACTCACAGACTGGTTTGAGTCTTTGCTGTTCGCGGATAGTTACCTAAACTTATTGTGTGACGCGGTTCATATGTGTGAAGCTGACTGGAGTAGAGTACCTGAAGAGCATTAACTGTGTACGCTCGTTGTGTTTGAGCAACAGCTAAGCCCATCCTGCACACCCATGCAGTCTTACGTGGCTAAGCGTATTTCAATTAATATGTAGAACTTTCACACTGCTGTCATAGGGTTTGATTGGTTGCACATGTCTTTGCAGCCGCGGTGGTAATACCAATTTTGCCACCTACGCTGTCGACCGTAGAGGTACTATAAAAATGGCTGTCGACCGAGAATTCAATCGACAGCATTACCGTTGACGGTAAATGTTACTTTTGTTAATAGCTGTCGACCGAGCTGATACTGTCATAATTGCCTCGGTTCACAGCCATTTTTTCATGTAGGGTAAAATAACGGCTCGGTCGACAGCACAGATTGAGAAATTGGTATTACCGCCGTGTAAGATCTAGGTAGACTGTATTTTAAAATGCAGATTCCACAGAGTCCATACATATTGTATGCAAACAGCAAAGGGCCGGACATGACTGTGTGGATGCGCAGGCTGGTTTTAGTCTTTGCTGTTTGCCTATACATTGAGCATCCTTTCTCAATGTTGCAACTCGTATTATGATCAGTTTTTTATTGCTTGCATTAACAATTCGCTGAAGAAGAAAAATCTACGGCATCACTAAAGCAGACACATTTTAGTTGCGCATGCTAGTCTGAATCTTTCAACAAAGCCTGTCTATGCCATTCGAGAAAACCATAGACGCAAATCGGCCCGTGCGTTATCGCAGTTTTGTTCGCTGCTTACGTAGTGTGATACCCATCTCAATAGGTGTGGACGAAAAACACATTACTCTTGGCTAATTTGGTGGCCTTAAACGTTTCGCTACTCGGCCTACCTTGTGCAAATGCATGTGTTGATGTATATTTGAGCATATGAGGTTCATTTTTTTTCTTTTTCTATACCTTCATATTGTCGGGGGAGCCCCGGTAGCTCAGTAGGTTAAGCGCTGGCCTGCTGATGTAGCGGACCCGGGCTCAAGCCCCGCTGTAGACGGGCATCTTTTGTCGTATACGGGGTTCCATTGCACTCAGACTTTCATTATCACATGTCCATCGTCCTGATATGACTGAAATATTGTTAAAAAGGATGTTATAGTCGTAAGTCATCCATCCATCCGTATTTTCGGGCAGTATGAAACGGTCTTTACAGTGATACTGGAGGTAAAGACTATGCACCTGGCCTATATCAGCAGTGGTTGTCTTTCATTGTCTACTACTAATCTAAAACAGGATTCTATTCTGCTCCAGATGGGACAAAAAGACTGAAAAGGAAAAAAACTTGTTTTTGCGTTACCCGGGTTATACCGATGCCTGCTCCGGGTAAAGCCGTAACCGTCACAGAAAGGTATCCGTTATTCACCGTGACTTTGAAAATGGGTGGTGTCTTGCAATAATCCATTTCAAGGTGGCATCATAAAAACTCTTGATGAAACTTTCATTGACAAATGCCTAAAACATATCTGTATTGAATTATGTGTTTATTTCAAAATTTTATAGACCTATAGTGAGAATAAACATCGTAGATATACGAGGTAAATTTTAAACGTATTTATGACTTCCACAGCTCCAGAATACAGTATGAGCATAAATTCGGATTTCAAAGTTTGGTGTATATGAGTGAGTGAGTGATATGGGTTTTACGGCACATCAGCACCAAAAGGGCTATTTCGCGCCGAATTGGTGTATATACTCACCCAAGTTAAGTAAAATAGCATGTAAACCTATCTCTTTCCTTTTTGTCTTTGTCATCTAAATTGACCTACTCTCGGTAAACAATCGCCATGCTACGCCTTGTGGCTCCGTGCTATACGATTTACGAGTGCACTTGCCCGTGCTACACGCGTTTCCACGTAGCCAGTCTATACGGGTTGACTTAATGGAAAGCCCAAAGAGACGGATCAGATCTTCACATTGATACATACTACCCAGGCGTCGCATTGACGTCGACGCAACTAGATTACATCGTATCGACGTCATTCTGACGTCATGTGCCCGCTGGGATATACTTTACTGCCCAGCAGTTACAAGACCTCGAAATGACGTAGTATTGACGTCGATGCAGCATGGAGGCGTCGCATCGACCCCATTTCGACACCATTACGACGTCGTGTGCCTGTTAGGCGTCTTGTAATGCTGTTCAAACAGTTTGCATCGTTTTAATTTACCCTTTCTGTTGGGACACCTTAAAATTACTGAAATTATTCTAAAATTATACAAGCCGACAGTGTGTCAAACATACTGATGGATATGACGCATTGCACATTTGGATCACATTCTAAACTGATTTCTCAGATTCATTCATCTATCCCAAAATTTAGGATTACTGCGGCAATTGTTTTTTAATCTAGCAGCTCTTGGGTTACATCATTGATAATCAAGGGTCGGTCATATTTGCACGTGCATTTTATGCTCGTCTCTTGGTTGAACGTTATGAACCTTGTCCGGGCAAACTATGTTTGACGCTATACGCAAACAGTGGGTACCTAGATAAGTCTATGCAACTGCGTAGTCTGTCAGAGTAAGTGCAGTGCACCGTTTGATTCGCAGAACGCGTACTTATTGCGCCTACCCTGTTCTGATTGTGCTAGTACACAGACTAGTCTGAATTTAAGTGTTTTGCATATACTATAAGACTGATTTTATCACGACACGACAAAAATGGCCTGCGCAAGGAAAAATGTGTGTTCAGCCCACAATGTTTGCGGCGAAATATGTATGTATACGTAACCAGGAGGTACAAAGATATGTCTACCCTATGTGTAGTCTACCCTGTTCTGATTGAACATGCATCCAGTCTAGTCACGCGTATTTTACGCAAGTCATAGGACTGGTTTTATCACGACTCGAGGTATGCGCAAGGAAAAATGTAATTCACCCCATCTTGGTAAAAGCCAATGCAGTCCGATTAGTGGCAATTCCTTTCGCACACTTTACGGCGCTCCAGTGTATGATGCTCAAGATTGTTTATACATGTTGTGAACGTACAATTATTACCACAGACTCGGCTGATTCTTCTCGTCGCATGTGGCAGTTTTCCGAGGGTGCGGCTCTTGGGTTACATCATTGATAATCAAGATAATCAAAGGTCAGTCATACATGTATTTGCACGTGCATTTTATGCTCATCTCTTATGTTTAACGTTATGAGCCTTGTGCGGGCAAAATATGTTTGGCGCTGTACGCAAACAGTGGTTACCAAGGTAAGTCTATGCAACTGCGTATAGTTTGCCGGAGTAAGTGCAGTGCACTGTTTGATTCCCAGAAGGCATACTCAGTGCGCCTACCCTGTTCTGATTGTGCTAGTGCCCAGACTAGTCTGGACATAGGTGTTTTGCATATACGATAAGGCTGATTTTATCACGACATGACTTAATCAAATCTGATTGACTTAATCAAATCTGAATGACAGATTCTATCAGAATAAAGTCATGGTATGTCGGTTCAAAAGTTCAAACTGCAGCCCTAGTATGGTCTAACTTTGAATAAGCTATTCAGCCTAAATCACTTCATGAACCTGCCAGGATACCATCTCCTGTATAAGAGAAATTTCTTAATTCCGACAACGACAATTAAAATCTTAAAATTCCACTCAGAAGAAGGAACTACACTGCAAAAATAAACGGTAGATTTTACGGTAAAATAACTGGCAACCAGCTGTCAGTCCTTTTACCGTTATTTTTACGGGCGCCCGTAAAAATTGCAGGAATCATCAAGCAGAGTGGGACAGAAAAGAGCAGATGTCGTTTTGGTTAGATAGCCCCTCAACAATACAAAGTTATTTTTGAGTGCGCCAAGTTAACAAAAAACTTCCATTTCGTGATTTCCAACAATGTCTTACAGGCAAAAACCCGTAAAAATAACGGGAAAAGGACAGCCGGTTTCCAGTTATTCTACCGTAAAATCTACAGTTTTTTTACAGTGTAGTTTTCACTGACTTTTAAGCACTCAGTGTTCGCGGTATTTCGCATTACCGATGGCCCAAGAGGATGTCCTCTCCAATGTTTTCAAAATGGCACAGTGTGCGTATTGATCTACAAACATACAAATACCGTAAGATGTCCAGTAAAACACTCGCGAGAGACATGGCTATAAACTTGAAGCATTTCTTGTACAATAAATTCTCTGCAATGATTGACGCACTCCGAATACGGCACTGTAGAAAAATCCGTAGATTTTACGGTAAAATAACTGGCAACCAGCTGCCAGTCCTTTTACCATTATTTTTACGGGCGCCCGTAAAAATTGCAGGAATCATCAGGGACAGAATAAAGCAGATGTCGTTTTGGTCAGATAGCCCTTCAACATTACAAAGTTTTTTTTCGAGTGCGGCCAGTTAACATAAAACTTCCATTTCGTGATTTCCAAAAATGCCTTACAGGCAAACGCCCATAAAAATAACGGGGAAAGGACTGGCAGCTGGTTTCCAGTTATTCTACCGTAAAATCTACAGATTTTTACAGTGTGTTTTAGGTAAGTTTTACACTGTATAACAGTATTTTAAGCGGCAGCTAATTTATTTTACTAGAAAAAGTATAAGGAGTGCTTAAAGGGACGGATGCGCTTAAAAGGATGAATACGGTAATTGGCGGAATGATTTTAATATGCCTTTGTTCTTTTTCTGGCCGCTGAACCCATTCTTCGAATATGTATTTATCATTTTACAGAACTTCATAAATAATTTAACATACATGCACTAAAATGTGTTTTCTATAAGTTCTCATAAGCTTATTTGTAAATCCAGACGGTTTTTTAGCGAGATGAACTTCTGATCAATTCATTTCGGAGCGACAGAATACAGTTGTGAAAGTCACTTTCTAAAATACGCTTGTGACAGCCTTGAACGACTGATAGAATCAGTCATTAAAAACCATCCACCACGTTGGTAATACCAATTTGGCGACCTGTGCTTTCGACCGAGTCTGTAGTATTCAAACTGGCTTTCGACCGAGAATACGATCGTAAGCATTACCGATAATAGTAAATGGTACTTTTGTTAATGGCTGGAGACCGAGCTGATACTGCTGTCGACTGTCTCGGTCGACAGCCACGTTTGCATATATGGCAACTGACTGACTCGGCCGAAAGCACAGGTAGCCGAATTGGTATTACCCCCGTGTCCACTCCTAGGCTCCATTCCAAAGGTTGAACCCACTTCATGGTTGAGTATATGCCTCATGAACGACTGTCTTATCAGAGTCTCCCCTATTTTTATCTGCAGACTAAGCATCATGAAGACTATACCTCGCCAGTTTCTGCTACATACTTGTATCTTCTGCATTCAGAAACCTTGATTTTGGGTAGCCCATCATTTAGATCAGAATGGTTGTTTCTCTCTTATCGGTTAAGAAAGGAAGCAGACAGCATTGTGGGATGGTATATATGGTTTTGCCATTATGCAATGTTTGACCCTATCAAATGCCGATTAAGTAACTTATTCGGCCAAAGGTCAGATAATGGTGCCATTCAGATTAGACTCTCCAATATAAGAGGTGTTTAATTTGATTTTTATTTTTCCTCAGAATTTCCTGTAATTTAAGGCCATCAGTGTATGACCTAACTAGACGCTGTTTTCTGTGACGTCTGATCTTGGTATACACGTATTCCTCAAGACTTCTATTTGACGATATGCGTAAATTTTATGAGTGCTTTTAGCCTACTGCGAACAAGTTCAGTTACTGTAATGACCCGAAATGCTGGAACAGCCGGTGTAGACCCAGATCTGAGCAGGGGGCTTTCAGCCTACTGCGCACAAGTGACCCACAATGCTGAAACAGCCAGCGAAGACCAAAATTAGTTTTTAGAATACTGCGCACAAGTTCAGTTACCGTAAAGACAAAAAATGCTGGAGCAGCTGGTGTAGACCCAGATCCGAGCAGAGTGTGCATTTGTACATTGCTTTGGCAATGTATCAGTGTATACCTTGAAGGATGAGTCTGAAAGAGAGTGGAGATCCAGATCAGGTTTCATGAAATGAAAACTCTAGAAAGCTAAAAATGAAATTATTACAGTTTTTCCTCTGTTGAATATTGTCTTTGGCGTATATTGAACACAGGGTAGTATATACGGCATTCAGTGTTATCATAACTGGCGTAGTGATATACGCAAATTCATGCTGCACTATATTTCATTTCGGATGTACATGTATACTTGGCGGTGAAAGCCAGTTCCAATATTTGGCCTACGACAGCTAGAAATGACAGATAGAATCTGTCATTAAAAATGGCCTGCGCAAGGCAAAACGTGTGTTCAGCCCATAATGTTTGAAGCGAAATATGTATGTATACCCAACCAGGAAGTGCTAAGATATGTCTACGCTCATGTGTAGTCTACCCTGTTCTGATTGCGAATGCATCCAGTCTAGACACGCGTGTTTTGCGTATGACATAGGAATGGTTTTATCACGAAACGAGGTATGTGCAAGGTAAAAAGTGTTTCATCCCATCTTGGTAAAAGCCAATGCAGTCCGAATAGTGGCAGTTCCTTTCGCACACTTTACGGCGCTCCAGTGTATGATGCTCAAGATTGTTTATACATGTTGTGAATGCATAACTGTTACCACAGACTGGACTGATTCTTCTCGTCGCATATTGCAATTTTCCGAGGGTGCGGCTCTTAAAGAATGCGCATTAATATTACAAAAAAAAATGATTTTTTTTCTTTTCGTGTAGTAAGCAACACTTTGGCTAACAACACAGTACATATTTAGACCATCACCCGGTTGGTAAATCTGTTGAATAGTCTACATCAACTGCATTTACTATACCAAAGACAAAGCTGAATGGGTGGATGACGCGATTTTACGTCCTTTTCAACAATATTTCAGTTATATCAGGACGATAATGAAAGGATATGTGCAATGGAACCCCGTTTATGTTAGGAAAGATTTTCGCCTCAAGCGGGACTCGAACCTTGTCCGCTAGATCAGTAGGCCAGTGCTGAACCCACTGACCTACTGGGGCTCCTACCAAAGACAAAGAGACAGACACACAGCAAAGGTATTCAAATAAACATACAGACAGATATATACATGATCAAAGAAAATTTGTTTAAGCTATCTAATCTTTAACAAACTAAACTCAGACTAAAACCAACAAGATTGATTCATTCGCCAGCAATAATTTGCATCAACCTTGACGAGGCCAAAAACCAGGCACATGATGTCATAATGACGTCGTACTGACATCGATACGACATCACCATGTCGCATCGACGTCAATATGACGTCATTTGGAAGTCATGTGCCTACCAGGAAGGTGTCTTTTATAAAATGTATTACTGAGCTCCATGTGAAAATAAAAGTTATCTCCCATCGTCCATGGTCATTTGTTGGAAACAGTCTGAAGTTTTCGTACCGAAATGTTGCATTTCTCGCGCGAAAACTGATCTTTTTCAGCTATTCCCTTAAGCTAGTCTGTCAAGCTTTGTTCACCATCTTCATTCACTACCAGATAACACTCCATATGAGAAGGCGTAACTAGCCATCTTTTGAGAATGAAAATGCAGTGAAGAAAGGGGGGAGGGGATTATCATCATTTCAGTCACTTTCCAGTAGACTCATATGACTGCGCCAGTGCGCCTTGTTTTCTCGTAAATTGTTCTGAAACAGGAATCATTCCGCCGTTGTTTCCTCGATTGGTTGTAAACACCTTCAAGATATTCTGCACGCAAGTAGTTCCCTGGTCCACTGGTCTCCAAGAATGCCACTTTGAATGAATAGTCTGGTTGTTACGTCAAATGAAAAGAGTCTTGTATAAGCTTCTTGAAAATGTAAAATATTTAGTTCAGAATTCCACTACAAGAGGTAACTGGAAGAACCGAATCTCACTCTTCATGTAGGTGCCCTTACCCAGGGGCACATGACGTCGCAGTGAGTCTCACAGACTTAAAGACAAGAGAGCATCAGCTGTTAGGAATGTTGTGAAAAAGTTTCATTGTTGGTCGAAAACAAACTATAGAGTATGGATTATATTTGAATGTTGGTCGTGGTCTCGAGCCATATAAAAATAAATAAGTAAATAAATAGATAAATAGATTTAGAAAAGCTTGCCTTTTCCAATATGCAATAGCAACTTATCTCATCATTCGCTTTAACACGTATCAACACAATCAATTGCGGGAAATGTGTTGAATTGTATAGGAAAGACACGTTTCATACGATATTATAAAACCATCAATTAATACCGACTTCTTATGCATACAGGCTCTTAAAATTCAATTCTTCTTCAGTGTTTTGATTGTTGTTTCATAATTTATGTTAGTATTAAATTGGGGGATTTTTTAAGTTGTAAACATAACCCCTCAAATGGCATACTTATATAGTAAAATGCACTAAAAATGCAGGGGCATCTCTATTTATTTCGCGAGATCATTTTTTATATATAAAGTTACATATTTATGCAAACGGATTCGAAATCCTCAATACTTATTCTTTCTCTAGATATATATTTTAACAGGAGAAACGTTGAAATAATTGGGGGAATTTAATTATATTTGAGAAATTATTTAATGTTTTTGCGCGAAAACCCCGCAGTTCACCTGTATATCTGCTTACTAACAAAATATCGAATTTTTCCTAATGAATGGATTTGTTGCTCTTGTTGGGGCAAGTGGGAAAGCATCTGCTTTCAGGGGCTGGCATGAAAGGTTGAGACCAAAAATGTTGGCACTTTCTTACTCACCACGATATGATTACATATTACAAATAAGATGCCTTGTATTAATATTTGTTAAACAACAGGGCATTATTAAAACCATGCAGTCAAATAGCCCACTTACCCAAATGGTTTGGGGTAAGTGGGACACCAATTGTGAATTGATTTTAAGGATTTCAACTTTCTTTAGTTTTAGTATAAAAGCAAAAATGCATGAGTGTAGGTTTTAGATGAAGTCATTTTGAACCATGCACAGAAAAACGTAGTAATCAAAACGGTTTGTCTCTTTATATAATATCGAATTTAGATATTAACTAGAAGAAAAACAGGGATAAAACTTGCGCCGGGCATTTCAGTTATTTACGGTGGGCTTAAATATTTTTGGCATATTACGGAGGTCGCCATGTTAGATGTTCCGCAGTTAATGCCAGGCGTTTCACGAAGTAAGGGGAAATCTGATTGGCTGACCAAATTATAAGATCACCGCCGCGAACGGGTCATGTAAAATTTATACGTGGATCGATAATTTTATCGGTGGACCGACAAATTTTATCGGTGGACCGCTAAAATTTATCGGTCCACCTATACTTTTACAGATGCACCTGTAATTTTAGCGGAGCACCTGTAAATTTCATCGGTCCACCGTTAAATGTTGAATATCGGTGGACCGATAAAATACCTGTGGACCTGTAAATTAACGGTGGACCGATAAAATTTATCTGTCCACCGCTAAAATTTACATGTGCACCGCTAAAATTTAGCGGTGCACCTGTATTTTTTTACAGGTGGACCGGTATCGGTAGTTTTGACCCTTTTGGTACACCATAATATACAGAGTACCGCTGTAACAGTTTATCTTGCCCCCCTGGACAGCTTGCCCCCCGGGGGGCAAGCTGTCCCGGATATCTTGCCCCCCACCCTGGTTATCTTCACCCCCGGGGGGCAACATATCCCGGCTGGTTTATCTTACCCCCCGGGGGTGAAGATAAACCAGCTGGGTTATCTTGCCCCCCCCCCCATCCAGGATTTTGAAGTGATATCTGTCCATGGACTTTGATATTGCTGTCAAGTGCTTAAATAAATACTGGAATTAACTAATCCCATAATCCACATATCACATGCATGTTTACAACAACGGATCACTTGAAATTCCTCGGATCTGGAATTGGGGGGGGGGGGGGGGGGGCACATACAAATCTCTCCATGGATTATGAAATTGCCTTATAGTGCGGAAATAGTTATAGTAATGGATTAGTCACATCATCCTGACATCAACTGCTTAATTATAACAATCAATCACTTGAAATTGCATGGACCTGTGGTGGGGGGCAACCTATCCCAGCTGGTTTACCTTACCCCCCATCCAAGATTTAGAAGCCACATCTTTCCAAAAGTACTGATACTGATTTCAAGTGCTTAAATAGCTACTGCAATGAGATACCCACACAATCCACATAGTTTAAGCTTGTTTACAACAACTGATCACTTAAAATAACTTCGAACCAGGGGTGGGGGGCAACCTATCCCAGCTGGTTTATCTTACCCCCCACCCAAGATTTTGGAGCCACATTTTTCCAAAAGTATTGAAATTTTTTCAAGCGCTTTAATACATTTAGTTATTGGAATGAGGTACCAACACAATCACCATAGCTTATGCTCATTTACAATAACCAATCACTTGAAATACCTAGAAGCAGGGGTGGTAGGCAACCTATCCCAGCTGGTTTATCTTACCCCCCACCTAAGATTTCGGAGCCACATCTGTCCATAGATTTTGAAATAGCTGTCAAGTGCTTTAATAGTTATGGCAATGAAGTAACCACACAATCCACATAGCTTTTGCCTGTTTGCAACAACCAAACATTTGAAATGACTAGAATCAAACGTGGGGAGGGGGGTGCAATCTATCCCAGCTGTTGTAATCCTACCCCCACCAAAGCTTCTGCTATGCCATGCCATGGATTATGAAATGGCTGTATAGTAATGTAATAGCTATCTTAATGAATTATTCACATCATCCTGATATCAACTGCTTGATTATAGCTATCAATCCCTTGAAATTCCTTGGATCGGGGGTGGGGGAGGCAACCTATTCCAGCTTGTTTACCTTAACCCTTCCCCCACTTCCCCTCAAAGGTTTTGGAGCCATATCTGTCCAAAAGAATTGAAACTGCTTTCAAGAACTTAAATAGTTGCTGCAACGATATAACCACACAATCCACATAGTTTAGGCTTCTTTACAACAACCAGTCTTTTAAAAAAAACCTAAAATCAGGGGTGGTGGTACTCCAAAATCTTGGGGTGGGGAGGTGGGGGTGGGGAGGGGGGGTAAGATGAACCGGCTGGGATAGGTTGTCGCCCGCCCCTGATTCTATTCATTTTGAGAGTATGGTTGTTGTAAACAAAAACAAGACCTGTCCACGTAGAGGATAGCTCGCCTGCAGGCGAGCCAAAAAGCTATGTAGATAGTGTGGTTAGATCATAACAGTAACTATTTAAGTAGTTGAAAGCAAATTCAATACTTGTGGACAAATGTGGCTCCAACCTCTTTGGGCGGAGGGGAGGACATTAACCAGCTGGGATACGTTGCCCCCACCCCTGATTCTAGGTATTTGAAGTGATCCGTGGTTGTAAACAAGCATAAGCTATGTGGATTGTGTGGGTATCTCATTGCATTAATTATTTAAGCACTTGAAATGAGTTTCAGTACTTTTGAAAAGATGTGGCTCCAAAATCTTGGGTGGGGGGTAAGATAAACCAGCTGGGATAGGTTGCCCCCCACCTCTGATTCGAGGTACTTCAAGTGATTGGTTGCTGTAAATGAGCATAAGATATGTGGATTGTGTGGGTATCTCATTGCAGCAACTAGCAACTATTAAACACTTGAAATCAATTTCAGTACTTTTGGAAAGATGTGGCTCCAAAATCTTGGGTGGGGGGGGGGGGGGGGGTAAGATAAACCAGCTGGGATAGGTTGCCCCCCACCTCTGATTAGAAGTATTTCAAGTGAATGGTCGTTTGAATGAGCATAAGCTATGTGGTTTTTGTGGGTATCTCATTGCAGTAACTGTTTAAGCACTTGATATCAGTTTCAGTCTTTTGGAAAGATGTGGCTCCAAAATCTTGGGTGGGGGTTAAGATAAACCAGCTGGGATAGGTTGCCCCCCCCCCCCCTGATTTGAGGTATTTCAAGTGATTGGGTGTTGTAAACAAGCATGAGCTATGTGAATTGTGTGGGTATCTCAATGCAGTAACCATTTAAGCACTTGAAATCAGTTTCAGTACTTTTGGAAAGATGTGGCTCCAAAATCATGGGTGGGGGTAAGATAAACCAGCTGGGATAGGTTGTCCCCCCCCCCTGATTCGAGGTATATGAAGTGATCGGTTGTTGTAACCATGCATAAGGTATGTGGATTGTGTGGGTATCTCATTGCAGAAACTATTTAAGCACTTGAACTTAATTTCAGTACTTTTGGAAAGATGTGGCTCTAAAATCTTGGGTGGGGGGTAAGATAAGCAAGCTGGGATACGTTGCCCCCCATCCCTGATTCGAGGTATTTGAAGTGATCTGTTGTTGTAAACAAGCATAAGCTATGTGGATTGTGTGGGTATCTCAGTGCAGTTACTATTAAAGCACTTGAACTCAGTTTCAGAACTTTTGGAAAGATGTGGCTCCAAAATCTTAGGTGGGGGTAAGATAAACCAGCTGGGATAGGTTGCCCCCCCCCCCCCCCCATCCCTGATTCGAGGTATTTGAAGTGATCTGTTGTTGTAATTAAAATCTAAAAAAGTTCCATCAAGAGCAGAGAATACATACAGAAGTAGGAACATGGCCAGACTACGTAGTTTCGGCTAATAAAGCCTCGTCAGTGACCCTGACAATATCTGGTGACGAAACCAGGAAAAAGCATACTGTAATTTCTTAATTTTAATTGGGCAGTCGATTCAAAGACTGATTAATTTCAAAAGGATCCAAATTGTATAAAAGACGATGATCTAGAATAATAGTCTACATCGATCTCAAATTTTAGATTTCTCAGAATCTATCCTCTGATCTCAAAGGATGTAAATAAAATATAATCTGCACTATGGATGATGTACGGGGAGACTTTTTACGGCCGCCACACGGCACAACACCAGCTGCAGTGAGGTACAATTAAAATCTAAAAAAGTTCCTTCAAGAGCAGAGAATACATACAGAAGTAGGAACATGGCCAGACTACGTAGTTTCGGCTAATAAAGCCTCGTCAGTGACCCTGACAATATCTGGTGACGAAACCAGGAAAAAGCATACTGTAATTTCTTAATTTTAATTGGGCAGTCGATTCAAAGACTGATTAATTTCAAAAGGATCCAAATTGTATAAAAGACGATGATCTAGAATAATAGTCTACATCGATCTCAAATTTTAGATTTCTCAGAATCTATCCTCTGATCTCAAAGGATGTAAATAAAATATAATCTGCACTATGGATGATGTACGGGGAGACTTTTTACGGCCGCCACACGGCACAACACCAGCTGCAGTGAGGTACAATTAAAATCTAAAAAAGTTCCTTCAAGAGCAGAGAATACATACAGAAGTAGGAACATGTAAACAAGCATAAGCTATGTGGATTGTGTGGGTATCTCATTGCAGTTACTATTAAAGCACTTGAACTCAGTTTCAGTACTTTTGGAAAGATGTGGCTCCAAAATCTTGGGTGGGGGGTAAAATAAACCAGCTGGGATACGTTGCCCCCCACCCCTGATTCAAGGTATTTGAAGTGATTGGTTGTTGTACCATGCATAAGCTATGTGGATTGTGTGGGTATCTTATTGCAGAAACTATTTAAGCACTTGAACTCAGTTTCAGTACTTTTGGAAAGATGTGGCTCCAAAATCTTGGGTGGGGGGTAAGATAAACCAGCTGGGATACGTTGCCCCCCATCCCTGATTCGAGGTATTTGAAGTGATCTGTTGTTGTAAACAAGCATAAGCTATGTGAATTGTGTGGGTATCTCATTGCAATAATTATTCAAGCACTTGAAATGAGTTTCAGAACTTTTGGAAAGATGTGGCTCCAAACTCTTGGGTGGGGGGTAAGATAAACCAGCTGGGATAGGTTGCCCCCCACCTCTGATTAGAGGTATTTCAAGTGATTGGTTGTTGTAAATAAGCATAAGCTATGTGGTTTGTGAGGGTATCTCATTGCAGTAACTACTTAAGCACTTGAAATCAGTTTCAGTACTTTTGGAAAGATGTGGCTCCAAAATCTTGGGTAGGGGGTAAGATAAACCAGGACGGATAGGTTGTCCCCCCCCATCCCTCATTCAAGGTATTTGAAGTGATCGGTTGTTGTAACCATGCATAAGCTATGTGAATTGTGTGGGTATCTCATTGCAGTAACTTTTTAAGCACTTGAACTCAGTTTCAGTACTTTTGGGAAGATGTGGCACTAAAATCTTGGTTGGGGGGTAAAATAAACCAGCTGGGATAGGTTGCCCCCCACCTCTGATTCAAGGTACTTCAAGTGATTGGTTGTTGTAAACAAGCATGAGCTATGTGGATTGTGTGGATACTTCATTGCAGTAACTATTTAAGCCATTGAAATCAGTTTCAGTACTTTTGGGAAGATGTGGCTCCTAAATCTTTGGTGGGGAATAAGATAAACCAGCTGGGATACATTGCCCCCCCCCCCCCCCCCCACACACACCTGATGCAAAGTATTTCAATAGATTGGTTGTTGTAAACAAGCATAAGCTATGTGGTTTGTGTTGGTTGGTTGGTTGATTCGATGCTTAACGTCCACGGTAAACAACTAAGGTCATGTCGGGACGGTGCTTTGTGTTGGTATCTCATTGCAGTGACAAAGCATTTGAAATCTGTTTCAGTATGTTTGGAAAGATGTGGCCCCAAAATATTGGGTGGGGGGGTAAGGTAAACCAGCCAGGATATGTTGCCCCCCGTTGGGTGAAGATAACCAGGGTGGGGGGCAAGATATCCCGGGACAGCTTGCTCCCCGGGGGGGCAAGCTGTCCATGGTTGACTTGCCCCCTGGGGGGCAAGCTGTCCAGGGGGCAAGATAAACTGGGACACCGGCACTAACAAGAGAACGAATATGGTCCAATAATTATTAATATCAAAGTACCCACTCCACTACATTTCATTTGTAAGTCTTTTCCGAAGTACAATATTTTTTCCCTCGACAGTTTTGTAAAAATGTCATTATTATTATGACAAGTCCGTGTAGAAACAAAAGGAAACATTCTACCATGCAAGGAGTATTTAACATGTGTAATACATTATTCTAACACAGTGCGCCTATAGAAGCAATGGAAAGTTACCGTGTTTTGTTCTGCAACAATTCACTGTTTGGGAGCGCGTGAGTCTAATTGCTGACGTCACTGCAATTGCTGATGTAATTTTGTGACGTTTTGAGACGTTAGACGGTGCAACGTCTCTTTTTCTTTCTAAAAACGCCATAAAAAAGTAAAGTTGTCTTAGATACAGTTAAGATTATTGGCGGGAGTATGAACACGCTGGCAGGAAGGTTGGGAGAGTTTGAAAGAAAAGAATAGTTTTTTGGCGTTTTTAAGTGTTAGAATCGAAATAGTTCAGCTCTAGCATTGAATTGTTGAGTAATAATTCACAGTTTGTCGGTCAGTTGTAAGTAGATATATCACTCGCGCTCCGCGCTCGTGATATGATCTACTTTACAACTGACCTCCAAACAGTGAATTATTACTCAACAATTCAATGCTAGAGCTGAACTATTTCGATTCAGTTGTAAGATTCAGTTGTCGGTCAGTTGTAAGTAGATATATCACTCGCGCTCCGCGCTCGTGATATGATCTACTTTACAACTGACCTCCAAACAGTGAATTATTACTCAACAATTCACTGCTAGAGTTGATCTAATTTTTAAATGAAAAATCAAACGAAATAAAGTGGGTGGGGTAAAGCGAAGCCTTTAATTTAGTAACAATTCAACTCGAACCTGTTAAGAGAACATGTGCAAACTGATCTTGTTACACCAGGTTGCTCTTAGCAAGGTTCCAAATGCCAACAGTGTTCAGCTTACTCCTTGAGCTTCTACATAAAAATATATTGCTGAATTTGTTAAGTCAAAAGATTGGCGTCCCAGCTTCCCCCAATATATTGAGAAGTAAATTGTACACCCACTGTGGAACTATAAGTTTTCAAATAATATTGAAATGTTTAAACTCCGAATAATTTTTCACCTTTCTCGTATTTACGATCTGTAAGAAATGAAATATGAAGACTAAAATAAAGAGAAGTGATTTACAATTATGATTGCAACGTCATGGAAGACGGCAGTAAACTGACGTCGCGTCAGACTGAAATAGCGTCACGTTTTTTTAGGTTTTATGTAGGACTTTGTTGAAGTGTATTGGAAAATTAAGAAAAAATACCATGCTATATGCTTTAGAACAAGAGTATTAATTTATCACATAAAAAATACACTTTTTATAACTTAATTTCATTTTTTAACGTTATTCATTCATGTACCCCGTGCATAACGTCACTTCAATCACAGATTACGCCAAGAATTGTATTTAACAAATGGTCTAAAATATATACATTGTAGATTCATTTAACCACAGGAACCAATGTAACTTTAGCTCGACTTTTGAAAACGACCCTTGATCGAGTGATCTACGTTTAAGTGGCCCGATGATAGACTAAACTTATGATAATGGTTCAAACTGACTTATACTGCTATAGCTTTCTTATTTAAAAAAATGCGTCTATTCTGGACATTCAAATTAAAGAGGCCAGCAGTGCATGCTTTTAAATACCTAAGAATCATAGAAATATCATTTTCAAACAAAAAATAGAAAATGCTTTAACAATATCTATTTTCTTGGTGAGTACGTATCATATGCTGGGTCTGATGCACAAAGAATAAAATATGTCCCACTTACCCCAGTGTCCCACTTACCCCAATTTACCCTATTTGCGCATAGGCAGGTACGCCCTTGCGATATTATAAGTATCTTTCGTGGGTGTGGGGTGAGGATAGAAAAATCTGTCATGAGGGTTACTAATCGGCAACATGAGGCTTGCCGAATGATGCAAAGCAGCGATCCCGAGTGACGTATTTTTCTATCCGTATTTCTCACCTATGATAAATACTGTTCCTTGCATTTCTTTTGATAAATAATAACGTTTGATTTTCCAGAAGGAACTTGTCAAAGTGCAAAATTTTAGCGTTTCAGAGGTTTCTGCTGCATTTTGAAAGAAGCCGAGGCTATAAAAGCTATCAACAACCGAGGTTCGGTTCTGTACGTTTAATCTCCGACGTAGTTTAAACTGGCGTCATTTTGCCGTCATAATCTAGACGTCATCATCTGAATAACCTACGTCACTTGACGACGCAGATACTTGTGAGTTCTCATGTTTGTTTTATCTGGGTTTTGATTTTGGTTTCTGTTTCAGAGATATTACACTTATGAGGTAGGAATCTTCCACGCAAACCGAACAACTAAGTGTTTGATGAACTAAAGCAGAAACAAGGGCGTGTGTTGGTCGCGACCGCAAACCGGTTAAGCCCCCAGTAATTTCTTTATACACTGTAAGCCGTCCCAAGGCGGCACTTCTGTTTTGGTTCTTCTTTTTGGTCTTATGTGTTGTTAGTTGCTACATGTATGTCTGTTATTGATATATTATTATTTGTCATGTTAAGGCTAGCCCGGTGACCGCCTACATGGGAAATGGCTGTTCACATGGCTGCCGCTGATGATGTCTTTGGTTCACGTGGTGTCTAATTTGAGCCGCAACACGACAAAACCAACAATGTGGTTGTGCGCCCAGCGCAGACTCAGATCAGCCTTGGCATCCGCCCAGTTTGGCCAGATTCTTCGTTAAGTGCTCAAATGTTAGCTAAGGGTCTAAGCAAGCTCCATGCGGACAGCGAAGATTCCGATCAGACTGGGCGGATGCCCAGGCTGATCTGAGTCTGCGCTGGCCGCACAACCACATTGTTGGTTTTATCGTGTCGCTGCTATTTTGTGTTGTCTTTTTCCCACATGGTGTCTTAGGTGGAATCTGGGATTGAACTGTGTCAGTTCCTGAGAATTTTCCTATTTACTTTGATCTCCTGTACAACCAATGCATTGACTGCATGTGATTTTTCCGGTCCTGGGTGAGATAACATGGGTAAGACTATATACGTATCGTTAATGGGTGTGCTGTGCGGATAGGAAAATTCGTCACGATGTTCACTGTTCAGCACCACGAGGCTTGCAACACTTCAATCTTCAGTTCAAATAGGCCTATTCTCACAAATCCTATATATCTGGCAAATGAACTTCAAGGTATGATATCAGTCATGTATTTACTTGATAATTTGGTTTATTGTATTTGGCAAACTGTCGCCATGATGTATACATGTAAGAAATGTTTAGGGAGAGGAACTTTATAAGTACTTGTGCTTTCGTTCCAATCCCATTATTTGCCGGGCCGGGTAGCGCAATCGGTAGGGCACCTGACTCGTAAGTCAGAGGTCCTGGGTTCGAATCCCGGTCTGGCCACGTACTTTCGTTTCTCCTTCCGCTGATTCAAGAAGGGCAGTTGTCAGTTACTGGCGAAAGTATGTGCACTTAGTACTGGTTAACCGCTTAGGAGGTCTAAGCCTGCCCAGGAATAGTGTGGTTAGGTTAACTGACCGTCCCGACATGACCTTAGTTGTTTACCGTGGACGTTAAGCATCAACAACCAATCCCATTATTTGTATTGTATCAATGTTTATATGTATTGAAAAAGTCTGAAATAAATATGTTTAAACCAAATGAACTTCAAGGCGTAAAATAAAGAGTGCTAAAAGGTTTGACTGAGCGAGAATAAACACTTTATCATGCTGAATCAGCGAAATCGTAGGCAGACATACTGGACATGTAACATAATTATTCTTGTAACGAACTACCTTCACAAGCAGCTTACTGTTAAAGACTTAGGCTTCATTGAATGAGACAAAGTATTATTTTTAACGATACTCGAATTTCTCCAGTCATCTATCAAGGATAATATGAAAATAATAGTTTGAGCCGGGACACGACAAAACAAATAAAGAGGCATGTGCGTCCAGCGATGACTCAGGTCAGCCGGGCATCCGCCCAGTCTGATTAGAGTCTTCGCTTTTCGGTTAAATGGTAGCTACTTTCATGCTGACAGCGAAGACTTTGAACAGACTGGACGATGTCCAGACAGATCCGAGTCTTCGCTTGGTGCACATGCCACTTTGTCATTAGTAAGCAAATCTAGCATAAACGGTTCAAATGACATCATTTGCGAACACCAAGGGCTAAGACTAGCCTGCGAATACACAGGGTCTGATAAGAAGCTTTGCTTTTCGCACATTCCATGTATGAACCCTACGCAGTTCAGCACGAAGACTCTATCTAGACTACACGGACTGACGTACGAGCCGCGACACGAAAAAACCAACAATGTGGTTGTGCGCACGGCGCCGACTCAGATCAGCCTGGACATCCGCTCAGTCTGATAAGACTCTTCGCTAGGCGCTTAAAGGGTAGCTAAGGGTCTAAGCTACCTCCATGCGGACAGCGAAGACTCTGATAAGACTGGGCGGATGCCCAGGCTGATCTGAGTCTGCGCTGGACGCACAACCACATTGTTGGATTTGTCGTGTCGCGGCTCAATTATTACTGGTTTGAGAATTGCGCTTTGCAGATACGCTAGACAGCTTTTTCCATGACAAGTACAGATCAGTACTTATTTGTGGAAGCCATAAGCTTTGTTCTTACCACTGTTAATCGGATTGTGCTCTTAAATTAATGGGAGCTAACAAGACAGACGAGACAAGCACAGTCACCATGAGTTGGCCATGCAAGATTCATCTTAATGTAGCGCAAAATAAAAGCAGTGTTCGTAATGCAAAGATTTATAGTATTGGGTGTCAAAATCCTATTATGCAACAGTCCAGTGACACAGCTAATACCCCATCTCACATAGGTTATGACATAACAGGATCATAAAACCTTTATAGAGTTGTACCACGTTTTGGCTTACTTTACCCATCCCTTTCTTTATAATATAAAAACAAAAATGATTTGATGACATATTTCCGACAATACCTCCGACATGGTCTAACTATACATTTGAAATAGAGTTTAGATAATAATATTTGATAAAAGTGACTTTACACAAAAAAATAAGATAAATTTTTAAACGATCGTAGACCGCGCTCGAAATCGCATTATAGGACAAAAGTAATTTATTCATATGATACATGTACAATCACGAGCACGAATAAGAAAAATACTTGTACATGATCACATGACACACTTGGTCAAAGTCGATATTCTTACAGGCAGTGAGGAAATAGGTAATTTGCATTTTAATTTGAAAATTATTTTTCACTCCATATTTATCGAAAAACCATGCGTTTTCTCAAAACTTGTACGGTTAATTATGAGACTATAACATATTGTCCAACGGAATTTTGTTTAAATATTTGTTTCTGAAAACATGAAATAAACAAGGGAGACAAATTTTAGGCAAAACGCAAACAGTTTTCGTAATGCAAGATTTATCTTAATGTAAAAAGCGAAACCAGTTTCCGTATTGGGCTGCGTTAACTCATGGTTACTCTCAATTCTGTGGCAGAAGTGTCAGGACAAGCAGCGTAGAACAGGTCCAGACTGCTTCTAACATTCTGATAAGGGTGTGCGCTTCTTGTAATTTCGTTGGTGAGTTTAAATACTTTTATCATATGACGTCGCATCTGAGAGTGTAATAAAGCCATGCATTAAAAACGATAATCCAGTAGTGGATTAAATATGCAAATTACGTCGTAACGTTATGCGTTGACGTTCATAAAACGTCGCGTTTTCTAACTGCGAAATCGTGACGTTTTAGTGCAAAATTTGCTAATAAAATGCGATTTTAGTGTCATATGATAAATAGAATCTTGCATTCGTGCTAATGTATTATTGAATTTATTAACGTTGGGGAAAACCGATAAGATGCTCGACATAGCCTCGCATCTTATCGTTTTCCCCAACTCGTTTAATAAATTCAATAATACATGAACACTCATATAAGATCCTCTATTTCTTAGAGATGATTGTTATTTTCGCCACGACCAGAGAAAACAAACAAAGTGGTACGTGCGCTCAGCGAAGATTCATATCAGCCTGGGCATTCGCCCAGTCTGATTAGAGTCTTCTCTGTCCGCTTAAAGCTAGCTGAGACTCTTTTTAAGGCTACCTTTTAAGTGCACAACGAAGACTTTGACCAGATTGGGCCGCTACACAGGCTGATCTAAGTCTTCAGTGGGCGCACATGCCATTTTGTTTGTTTTCTCGTGCTTTTCTGGCTCAATTTGTTTTCTTATTGCAGTAGCTGGTTAAGGTGAATGGATATACTTTCAGGGGAAGCAACTCTGTATTTTCAAATTTTACCTCACATGTATTTGAGGTCATCTCTTACAGCGAAGAATTGACAAATGCATGACAAAATTTCTCCTATAAGCGAAAAGCTCATTTTCACAGAAAGTCATAAACGTTTTTTCTTTATATTTTCAGGCAAAAATAGCGGGAAAACATACTGGTGTACGCATACACTTTAATATATTCAGATAGTTGGATATTAACGTTACATTTTCAATGGACTTTTCAATCTTTATAAATTAGATTAGTCCATTCATCATTGGAGCGGTGCCTAGCCTAAAGTTTATTTATTTTCAATCAGTTTTATATAAATTATTGTTAAATTCTAACACAGTGCGCCTATAGAAGCAATGGAAAATTTCCGTGTTTTATTCTGCAACAATTCACTGTTTCGGAGCGCTTGTGTCTAATTGCTGACGTCGCTGGCAATACTGACGCGATTTTATGATGTTTTGAGACGTTAGACGGTGTAACGTCTCTTTTTCTTCCAAAAATCGCTATAAAAACGCACATTTATTTTAGATACAGTTAACAATATAAGCGGGATAATGAACGCGCTGGCAGGAAGGTTGGGAGAATTTGAATGAAAAGAATACTTTTTCAGCGTTTTTGAGTGTATAATTCACTGTTTGTCCGTCAGCTATAAGTAGATATGTTACTCGCGCTTCGCGCTCGTGATATGATCTACTTTACAACTGACCTCCAAACAGTAAATTATTAGTCAACAATTCACTGCTAGAGCTGATCTATTACTTAATTATGCAAATAGTGTAGACCCTGTTCAGACGCCGCCTCTCGCCTGGGTCCTGGGTTTGCGTATGTTCAATTTAAAGGCGCTAGGGTTAATAAGAACTTTCTTCATGGCACTGTATTCATTTGCAGTCTACCGTTAGGCGTAGCGTGCCCTGCAGAAATAAGACAATCTCTATATTCAGCATTAGCGATTTAATAGCTTTGTAGAGCAATTGAATTTAGAATATTAAAGCTCAAAAGGAAGCAAGGTATAAACAGATAGTCAGGTGGCGGATTCGAGAAAAGTGCTCTAGAAAATGAGTTTGTGGGCACTTTCGCGGCATGATGGGCAACCATGCTAAAAATACTTACCGATATGTCCTCGTTTATTTTTTGGCGGTTGCCAACCCTGACTGGCCATTGTGTACCGAATAAATGAGGTCAAAGGTCATTAAGTGCAAAATCACGAAAAACTGCTTAGAAAATGATTATTGTACATTTGAGGTATAAATATCACCGCAGTTAAATGCTGAACATATTGAAAACCTCATGCGGCAATAGTAAAGCATACTTGAACAGTTTCTGTTCAATCAAACTGAGTATGTGTCCGTCCATACACCTATTTTTCATTCATAGAGCTAACTTTAATATTATATAAATCGAGGACTGCACTGCATAAATATATGAACAACAAGTTTCAATTTAGTAAATCATACCTTTTTAAGCAAGATATCATATATTTCTAGCTCAACGTTTACATTACAAATAGTTCGCTTCAGTTTACAATACATAAATTGTTTACAGTTGCCATCTGAAATCTAATGCAGAAAAATAGCCATAAAATTATTTGTAACGGTGTTTACACATAGTGATGCAAGAACTTTAAAAGTGTGAGCTGTGAAGCAGATAAAATTCAATGTAGATAAATCAATCGCATGTAGTCTACGTTACCAAATTGGTAAATTAGACATTTAGAACAGAACAGAACAGAACTTTATTTTGTATAAATATCTCAGGCCACTCGCAGGTGGCATATGAGAAAAAGGTATACATATATCCAATACAATAACAGAATGACGATCATAAGTCCACATGGCGGCAGTAACAGTATAAGATTGTAATAAAACGAGTAAGAAAGAGAAAAGCAGGGTAAGAGAAAGGAAGAATTTCGGAGTGTGCATTATATTTACCAAATAGAATATATTTTTCCCAGCAAATCATATTCCATATATACATTTCATTGGAATGTGTGGTGAATACCAGCCACAATACAGAGACAATCGCTTACACGATCCATGCCAGTCCGTTGATACGGCTGGCATGGATCGTATAGACGAATGCCGTCAAACCGTACATGCGCCAACCGCACATTACTACATCCGGATGAGCAGGGTGTATAAGCAATCATCTAGAACAACTCCCACGAATGGCACGTGGGAATTTAACGCCCCATTTCTTTAGCGGTATGAACTGTATGAATGGATTATGTTTACTATGAGCGACAATATCTTTACAAATTTACAAATTTTAAAATATTTAACGGCTAGATCTACAATGTTGGACCACAAACAGCAGAGGTTAGTTACTTCTTGTTTTAGTTTAACATGGGGGGTGGACCGAGTAAAATCGCCACGCTCGGCGCCATAACCATAACGTCGAGTCACCGCTGACGCAATGCTAGCCCATCGCCGTATGTCTACCAGAAATCGACCAAGTACGTAATTGACAGCTCAAATTTAAATTACTATTAAGCGATTCATAGAAATAGAAAAGCATAGTATGATGTATGTTCTGTGTTTATAAATGTTTTCTTGTTTGTAAAGGTGACAGTAATTCATTTTGCAAACTACTTTAGACATACAATACACATCAGCATGATGTCGAGAATAAGTTTTCAGATATACAGGAGTATTTTAAATGTACAATCCAGAATATCGAAACTTGTCGACCGATATTTTGAAACTCATTGCCTCATGCTTTTGATTCTAAAGGGCATTACTCAAAAGCACACTTGTTCAACTACTGTAACATATACGTTTTTGTATAAGTGTTACAGCATCGCATGTAATTTACGGTAAGACAGACAGGTCTGTGGGAAACAAATAAAGTAGTTCGAATCTAAGTATTGCTATTGCCCATATGACATTTTGTTAGTCCTCGTCTGAATCACCTCTTCTATACATTTCTCATGGGACTGATGACCATATAACTTGCATGGAAAAAATATGAGAAAACTACATATTATAACAATCAAATGCTTTCATTTATAAGTACCATGTCGTTAAGCGGCTTTGTAGAGGCTGCTAAGATGGCTCTCATAACTTCATCAGAGTATTGTTTAGTTAGTTTTAATCCAGTGACTACAGAGCTTATAGAGGCTATCTGAAATAATGACAGATGCTCCAGGTTGCATGAGGCGTGTTTTGCACTTTACAGAATTTCTGAGGAAACCATTAAATCAAACCTAGTCTGCTGTATTAAAACCTTGTGCGTCAATATTACTTGAGAAGATTCATTTCATTTTGATTAATGCATTCGAAGCTGGTACATTTGCTTCTCATAACTAAGTCATCATATGTTTTGTTTTGCATAGCCATGTAATGGACTAAAACTGACTTCGTTAGCCTCTGTAGTTTACGTTATGGGAAGTGTTTAAATTTCGTACCTGAAATCTATTGAACTTTAAAAAGGGCATAACATTGACTTGAATCTGTGTCTGCATATGAATATGCATACGGTGCATGTAAAATAATATATTTAACAATATGTTGCTTAATATATAAATGCAAATGGAACCAGATGGATTAAGGAGGTGGGGGACGGAGGGGTGTGAATTGTAAAAATAGCACCAGCCATCCCCAATGGCAAGATTTATACTATACTACTCCAGCTATTTTAATACTACATTTGTCAACGGTTATGACATCATAAATGAATGAAACCAGTTATAATTCAAGGTGTTAATATATATAGACCTTATGTAGGGGTGAAAATATTATGGTCACACTACATATCACTTAGGGGACTTAATCATCGACACAGTCTACTATGAAACATTTCTGAAACTGTTATTCAAGCTCTCGTAACAACAAGACCTTTACTGCAGTGCAAGCTTCAGACATCAAATGGCCTGTAATTTACTGTTACACCAGCTCAGATAACTCGTCTGAATAGGTTGTGATAACAGTCAAAGCATTTAGTGAAAACAGCAAAGGCGACTTCAGTAAATCCATCCGAAACATTAAATTGGAGGGAAAAAAATTCGGTAACGTAGGCAACAGTCATGCTCTATAGGAGATAGCTTATATGATTGTATAGAAAAGCAGCACGATGCTTTTCGTCAATAGCAAGATTAATATACGTTTCATTTTTCATTTGAGTAAGAGGTATAGTAACATACTAATTCAGCGGATTGGTATGGTAATGTATTTACATTGGCGATATCTGTCAAACGTATTAAGTCAGATAGAAGACAATGGTATCATGAATATTGTAATATATTTTTGGAAAAACAAAAATTGTAGAAGGCCTCTCATTCAGATTGGTGGGGCAGGTCTATGGGCTATTGGTAACTCAAAAGACTGCTTTTAGAATAAATGATATAAAATGCCACTATACATAAGTGTACTTCATGACCTTTGACCCAGTTATGATTAGATATGACGTCGGCAATTTGGCAAATGCTTTTGCGGTATGTTTACTTACTTCCTTTGCCAAAGCTGCCTCTCATTTCGCGAAAGTGCACATTAATTCAATAATTCATTCACAAACTGGTATATAGAAATGCACCAAATGACCTTTGACCCGATTTTGACCTTATATGACGTCTGTTGAGCTGGCAACCGCCGGGCAAAATGGATTTAGGTAGGTTTACTGACTTCAATGAGCCCGGTTGCCCGTCATGCCGCGAAAGTGCCCACAAATCCAAAATTTCACTCATAAACCACCGGACTAAGAGAACAAATCGAAGCAGTTTAAATGGTTTAAGGTAATAAAATAAAATATAATAAGACGGATTAACTGGAGTTGAAATACAAATTCCACTACCATATACACAATGGCGAGTCAATAAGAAACTAGCCAAACCCATGTTTTTCACAATTTGTCTAACGCTATATTATAAACATGAGTCATAACAAATAGAAGAAGGGGTTAGTGCAAGGTCAATTTATGGTACTTTTAGAAATTTTGCATAATATTATATCCTGTCTCCTGTTTTGTTTCAAAGTTTGAGACAGAAGAATGTGCACTGCATATTTTGCATGCCTTTTTGCATTTATTATGATGTCATATGATTTCTAAATGACGTCAAAATAAATCACGGCTCTCTACAATCGGATCGAATGTCGGCGACATCATGACGTCAATGACGCCGTTCCGCTGTTAGCAGAAAAACTGCGTGTAAATGTAAAAGAAAAACTGCGTGTAGAGAGTTTTCAAGGTTTGGATAGAAGCGAATGTACATATAAGCAATGAACTTATTTTTCGGATGTTTATCGAAGTGTAACCTACATTGGGTCACTAGCAAAGTTTACATGAAGCACTTCGGGGTTCATTCACGTTGCACGCAACCCAATGTAGTTTACACTTCGATAAACCTCAGAAAAAAATGAACTTCATTCCTTAAATACATGCTGAATGTGTGTCACCTCCTGTTATATGTAAAATCTCCAGATTGTTGTCGTGAGTGAGATACAGAGGATGTAAAATCTCCAGATTGTTGTCGTGAGTGAGATACAGAGGATGCTCTTGTATTATTGGATTTATTAAATGAGTTTTTTTCCCAACGAGTTTAATAAACTCAATAATACAGGAGCGTGAACGCAAGATTCTATTTATCATATGACACTAAAATCGCATTTTATTGGCAGTTTTTGCACTAAAGCGTGACGATTTCGCCATTAGAAAACGCGACATTTTTATGGACGTTTACGCATAACGTTACTACGTAATTTGCATATTTAATCCACAAGTTGATTCAAAAAATAGATAAGCTCTAGCAGTGAATTGTTGAGAAATAATTCACTGTTTGGAGGTGGGTTGTAAAGTAGATCATATCACGAGCGCGGAGCTGGTGTTGTGCCGTGTGGCGGCCGTGTGGCGGCCGTAAAACGTCTCCCCGTACATCATCCATAGTGCAGATTATGTTTTATTTACATCCTTATTTACACCAATATTCTTTACTGTATCTAAGGTAAATGTACGTTTTCATAGCGATTTTAGAAAGAAAACGAGACGTTTCACCATCTAACGTCTCAAAACGTCACAGAATTACGTTAGTAATGCAAGTGACGTCAGCAATTAGACTCATGCTCTCCGAGACGGTGAATTGTTGCAGAATATAACACGGAAACTTTCCTTTGCTTTTATAGGCGCACTGTGTAAAATATCGTTTTTAATACATGGCTTTATTACACTCTCAGATGCGATGTCATATGATAAATGGGATCTGTGTGTATCAAATCCTGAACGTCGCCCTTTTTATAATACTTTCTATCGAAACCAAAATACCTGAATCGCATCAGCCAGAGTAATACGAAGTAAAGTGCATTCTGAAGGAAAGCGAAAGACAAGCCAGCAAGCACAAAACCTTGAATCAAACTTGGATCTACCTTGATTCAACGTCATGACGTCGAATCAAGGTTGATTCAAGGTTGATTCGAGGTATTGTGCACAGTGGGTTAAGATCAAAGCAACATGCTGCTAGATGGTTTCCGATGCTCTCGTGTTCAGGGACTTCATTTTATTAGTGCGAGTGAAAACAGGATGATATTTTTTGCTATATGGAAGGCCTTATGAAAGTCTTCCTTAATAGTTTAATTTCTAGTGCTGGTAAAGGTTTTCTAGGATCCGAATTTGTCAGGTTTCCTTCGGTAATTTAAAATATCTGAGCTGTTGTCCATTGCTAAGAGTTGACTGCCTTCAATTTAAAAGTACAGGTAGTTGATAGTGCAATGATTCCAACTGATACGATCAAACACCCACGACACAAAGTATAGCTTAGAGGCTATGAAGAGAAATCTTCGCAATTAAGAACTTGAAGCGAGCGAAGAGAAATCTTCGCAATTAAGAACCTGATACGAGATTCTTAGCGTCTAACCGGCTTAGTGTTTGCCCCAGATAATATGAGCCGCGACACGACAAAACCAACAATGTGGTTGTGCGCCCAGCGCAGACTCAGATCAGCCTGGGCATCCGCCCAGTCTGATCAGAGTCTTCGCTGTCCGCATGGGGGTAGCCCAGACCCTTAGCTACCCTTTGAGCACTAAGCGAAGAGTCTGGTCAAACTGGGCGGATGTCCAGGCTGATCTGAGTCTGCACTGGGCGCACAACCACATCGTTGGTTTTGTCATGTCGCGGCTCATATTGTTTTCAGGTCTTCGGTATAATTAATGGTGAAGACGGTCTCCATGACTAAGTGACCGGTCTACACCAATAAATCTACTGAAATTTGAAATCTCCAATGATCTGTCCGGATTATTATCTCAGGAAAACACTAAATGGGGAATAATCACATGAAGTTATAAATCAAGCGGTTTGGAAGTACGAGTGGATAGCACAATGGACAGCTGTTTTGCAGGAAAATGGGAAAGGCAGGTCGGCAATCTTGAGGTATTCAAGATTGCCGACTACCTTTCCCACTTTCCTGCAAATTTAAAGAGTAACTACACTTCAGGAACTGACTGAATCAGATCCCAAACCCTATCCCCAACATCAAAGGAAAAAAATGACAAAGACATTCCAACAAACAATAAATTACAAGTGACAAGCCGAGTCAGCAGCTCTTTCCCAAATAGGTGGCAACTCAGCTATCTTTATTGAACTAAATAATTTAGACCAACAGAAAGGTTACAACAGACTAAGCAACTTATACGAAAAACATTTAACAATTATTTTTCCTATTTTCTATTTTTATTATAGAAAGGTTAAAATGGGAACACAATAAATTAAACAGCACCGAACATAAAACAAATGCAACTGTCCAATTTGCTATGCACTCGTACCCATTTACATATGTATCGCTCATTTTGATCAGGGCACAACAATATATAACCGCTACATGTATTCTGAAAGGCGTTGCAAGCATGCAATACATAAGTACATGTATAAGCTTCAGTAGTGAATGTAAACTCCATGAAGCAGAGAGGAATAGGTAAATCAGCATTATTATAAATACTCAGTCTGGTGAAATCATACTGACATTTTCTACTTCCATAGAATTAGGTTTCAGGGAGTTAAATTCTAATAGAAATGCACTTTGTATCCTTCAACTTGCTTGTACTTTAAATTTGTTTAGAAATTAGATTAAAATTGTATCAGGCTTTTAGCATTAAACAGTCCCGTGAAGAAAACGCTTTTAGACATTTTTTCACGGCAATTAAGACAGCAAACAAGCAACAGACACTGTAAGAACGCCTTTGCCTCTGAATGGAGTGTTTTATGCAACTACTTGCAGACAGATTAAAGAACAGCAGAATGCGCCGCGGCACGAAAAAATCAACAAAGTGGTTGTGCACCCAGCGCAGACTCAGATCAGCCTTGGCATCCGCCCAGTCTGATCAGAGTATTTGCTGTCCACATAGAGATAGCTTAGACCCTTAGCCATCCTTTAAGCGATGAGCGAGGAGTCTGATCAGACTGGATGGATGCCCAGGCTGATCTGAGTGTGCGCTGGGCGCTCAACAACTTTCTTGGTTTTCTCGTGTCGCGGCTTAAATGTCAGGACAAGATTAATTTTGTTAATAGTTTACAAACCCAACAGTAGTATCGATGACAAACCAATTCATCTGTAGATTCTGCTCTTCTTGTCTCACAGTATGCAAATTATTTAGATATCCATTGCAATAAGAGTGCATAACACGTGCCGCGCATAATGGTTTTTACTTTCAGATAGCAACCTTATAACCCACTTTATATGCATGGTGATTTATTCTCTTCTTATAAATTGGATGAGTATATTTATCAATTAAGGGGTGTCTGGTTTAGTTTATTGTTATGTGTTTTTTAATTAGTTTATTTTAATAAGAAATACCCATTTGCCATATGCAAGTAGAGTAGACCCTGATCAGACGCCGTGTATTTGCGTCTGCACTGTTTGGCAAAGGCCCATTTTATATATGGGACACCAGGCATAAATTGGTTATAATATATTACAGGGAACTAAATGACTTTAGAATGATTATTTGTTTGAGAAATTCAGAAGTTTCTATTGAAAGAATTTCGCTTTGTAATGTCATTGAAAAATTGGAGGAACATGGCTAACACTGATTGTCATGCTCCAATACCAATGACGTCATAGATGTATTACCATGGCAACTAAAGTGTCATACTGATGTCAAAATGACATCATTCAGATATCATTCTGCCTAGGTACTAAGCAAACAGTTGATAATTTAATGGTTGCTGTAGTAACATATCTATGACGTCATTCGCCAATACCAATGTCGTCATAAATATGTTACCAAAGCAACTAAGAAATCGTACTGATGTCAAAGTAACGTCATTCAGATATTAGCCTGCCCAGGTGTTTTTATGCTCGCCTGTTTTCAATGAAATTAAAAACTGAAATTCTTTCAACATAAATTTCAGATTTTCTCAATCAAATAATCATTCTCAAGTCATTTAATTCCATGTTATTTATATATTAAACTTATCTAAATTATTGCAGAGATCATTATATGCACCTTCTCAATATATTAACCAGAATAGCCTGTGAACTTTTGTTGCCAATCATGGTCCGTTGTGACTTTGCCTTCGATGGAATAGAGCTTACTTAAAGGCTTTGACACAACTGACACTAGCCCGTGCGAAATAATGTGAAAAAGGTCAAGAGTCAGAAAAAATATCTGGCCTATCAGAAACTGGATAAAGCAAAATCAAAACGTTTGCTTGCGGCAAGTTGTCACCGTACGACCTTCCACCTGCCCCGACATTGTGGTAAGTGAACGGTCAAAGTACCAAAATTATAACTCCGAACTCATAAACCATATAAACATCGACAAGTCCGAAATATTTTGATACACAGACATGAACTCCCAAAAAGCAAATGTGATCAGGTGCTCGCGGGTTGTAAGCATCACCCGCCTGTTATAATACACCCGCAAAGTCAGTGTATCTGATAGAAAACTCAGTGACAATGAAGTCAAGGAACTGCAAACTATACTACGTTTCGACCGGGGCAGTCAGATTGAAAATGAGTTCAGAGACGGCTGCATTGAAAAGATCAACGAGGACAAAAAAAGAAGAAAAAAATACAGATATAGTTGAGAGAGCATTCTTACGGAACTCCCGTTTCTGTCCTAATTGTAAAGAAAAATTTTCTTTCTACTACTGAGATCTCTGAAGAACGAACAAAAATGGTACTTAATTATGGCTGTAATATTATGATACGATACATCATACATGTCATAATGACCAGTATAATAGCCAGGCAGGGCGATTAAATTATCACCTCATCCCCTTTCTAATCTGGCCCATGACATTTAGCTGTCACAATACCTATGCTATCAAAGTTACCTGTACATATTGCTGTCAGCATCGTATACGTAGTAGTTGGTACAAGTAAAATTGAGCCGCGACACGACGAAACAAACAAACATAGGGAACTTTATGCTTCAATATGGCGGAAATTACCGATAGCGACTTACGGGTTTATCCGAGAGCTCTGTCCAGTGTTATATGCAATTACATAGGAATACAATGTAAAATGTTAAATTAAATACATATTTGATAGCACGACAATTTTTTATAAGTTATGAACATAAACTTCAGTCTTTGTCCGTTAATATGGTGTAAAAATATATAAAATAACTTGATGTTTTGATTCTTCCATCGGCTTTTGAATTTTGAAGCCATCACTTGAAATTATATACGAATCATGTCGAAAATGCCCAAGAAGCTATGTTCAGCCTAAAATTTGAATATGATCGAATTTTCTATAAAACTTTTATAAGTTATCACCATCGAGAGATTTTTATAAGGTTTACATTGATGTTATTCATTATACTATAAGTATACTATAAGTATCTTCCATTGCTCTCTAAACATACAAAAAAGCGTGTTTCGATAAAATCTCGCTCATAATTATGTCTCAAATAGTCTAAGTCCAAATCCGCCTATATTGCGTAAAGGCTAACACCACATCCTTTCTTGGTATTCGTGTTTTGTTTATATATTTCGTGTGTTTTTTATGATCTACATGTAATTAAGAAAGGAACAATATTTATATAGTCTGATTAAGAAAGAAAGAAAGAAGAACGAATGAAAGAAGAATGCAAGAAAGGAAAAAAGAGAAAGAAGTCAATAAACTCTTAACGTGACAATCAAACGTGAAAAAAAATCAAACAAAAAAAACGGTTAATCGAATAATTGTAGTTTTTTTTTTTTTTTTTTTTTTTTTTAAATTCTTAATAAGCTAAAAAATCAACTATGAAAACAAATAATTACATATCTTATGGTAATGTTAATTTAATGATTTAGTCATCAGTTATTATATAATTTCTAGTGTTTGTGCTAACAGTTTTGATTGAAATTTATTCGAGTGTGGTGGGGCGTATTTATCAAAGAAACCGAAATATGTTTTGTCTATCACAGGGTAGGATCTAAGAAGATTTTTATTGACTAACTAACTGGCAGGTTTGCTCATTTATTATTAGGAGACATGTATTGCTCTCTTTAGATATTACAGTATTGTCGCAAAACTGTTGACTGTAAGAAACTAAATCATGATGAAGATTTCCTCATAACGTTGTGTAAGGAACGCTTACAATCGCATAGTACGCATAGCTAAGAAAAAATGCTATGAAACATTTTTCTTGGAGGCTTTAGAAATATTTTTTTATGTTTCACTTTATATATTTCTTTTCATAATGAAACTTTGTCCCTTTAATATATGACTGTTTTAAGTAAAGCTAGAAAGGAATATTTAAAGACGAAAATTGTGTGCTATTTTTGGTATTTCTGCCAAAATGAGTACTTACGATAATAAGCCTGTGCAATTTTATCAGCCTCTGATATGTGTAAAATGATAAGACCAAAAAGTGTCTTACTAGTTTGCGCAAGCTGATCGGAATACGTTGATAATACGCTATGTATACAGTATAAGTAACATGTTTATTGCGCGTTCATTAATCGATTATCCATCATAAAATCCGATATTACCCCCTATCAGTTATAGTAATTGTCATCTCATTAAAGTTTGAAATGAACTCATCATGAAATAACCAAAGATAAGTGCTAAGAAATATAAAGCTGCAACATTCAATTTATGGAAATAGTTATTCACAGTTTCGGGCATGTCTTATAATATATATTTAAGTTTAAACAATATAGATTGATCAATATGCAAACTGACTCAGACCAGCTTATGCACTTGCGAAACACTGGTCTGAGTCTATGAATTGATCAGTTAATAATTTTTGTTTTTGTCAATTTTAGTATTAGTTTGTATAACCTGATCCGTTTCTGCAGAAACCGAACTGCTCCGAATTTCTGATCAAAATATTTTAAACATGTGTGATCAAATCAGGCTGTGCCAGTGCGCAAATCGTTTAAAATTGGCAAGCTGTTCCCATGTTGTAATTAAATTTAGTTAGAATTAAAAACAGTTAGAAATACGAAGATACAATGCACGGGTCCGCTGTCTGGCTGGTCCGGCCAAGGCCGGGCCACTTTTTTGTTGGTCACATGATGTGTACATCCTCTTAGAGAAAAATAACCTAAAATTTATGCCTGACTGATAATCAGACCAGATGTTTTCGCCATCCCCTAATTATCTGGACACTGCAGGTATCAGCTAAACATGCTCTGTGAACTACTTTTGCCTTAAACGCTGGTTCCCGGTTAATAATACAGGTAATTCAAGCATATAGTATTTTTATCAGCGGTGCTACTGAAACCTGATTCATGGTATTAGTGCGCCGATTAAAATCACTCTAGAAAATCACATATCCAGTGATAAAGTTTTGTCTACTTTTATTGTTAATACAGTCAGTGTGTTTGAAGACATATTTTTGAAGTATCACAGGAAAATGAGTTTGCAATTTTTTTATAAAGGCTGTAAAAGAGGGAATACTGTTTCGCTGGTTCCCGTGCCATTACAAAATTGTTATATTACAAAACGCTTAAATTTTAACGTAGAAATCCGTTCAAAACGCCCAAAACAACATAACTTTTAACCAGGATTTCGATTTTCTAGTTTATACCAAGATTAGGATGTGGGATATTTTTATTTTACTTTTAACTAGAGAAAATCGGTTAACAGCGCTATCTTCACAACCTAAGGCACTGCTGCGAAGTTGCATAATTATGTATCATTTATTGGTATACCGGAGGATTATACGACCAGTTTCATTAGAAACACATGTGAAATCGATACCCCGAGTAACCCGAGTTTATATAGCAGTAAGTCGGGTCGGTCGGGGTCAATTCTCTAAGAGCATGTACACGGCATGATTTTTCATAATTTTCCTCATACGAGCCTCGACACGATAAACCAGCAAAGTGGAATGTGCACTCAGCGAAGACGCAGAGCAGCCTAAACAGCCACCCAGTCTTTGCTGTGCGATTAACGGGGAGCTAATACTCTGAGCTACCTCCATGCCGATATTGATGCCTCTGATTAGATTAGGCGGATGCCCAGGCTGATCTGAGTCTTCGCTGGGCGCACATGCAGCTGTGTTCTGTCATGTCACGGCTCATTTAATTGTTTGCTAAAGTCATCGACTGAGAAGCCTACTGAGCCGCTGTTGTCGACACGCCATCTGTCTGAAGGTGTGAAATTCGGTCACATGTCTTGCCAAAACAATGCAATTTCAAAATTAACACTCGCTAACGGCAATGAAAGTCAGAAATCGATATTCAATCCGATATCTTCTGATGATTTTTTTAACCGTATAAAAATAGTAATTTTAGCAGCGTCGCAAACTTTTAAATACTAATCGTAAATGTTTAAACTTAAATGTTTTAAATAACGCAGCTTAGCAGAAAGCCGAAAGACGGCATTTGCATAAAACTTTTGAAAAGTTTTGTCAAAACAGACAGTCAAAAGAAAAAAGGTTGTCGTTGCTATTGAGTGGTGGTTTAACGTCCCAGAAAATAATATTTTAGTCATGTCGAGATAATGTCTCTGAATTTGTAGGACTACTACAATAACTCGGCCTGCTATAAATGACACTCAGGTCTAGCAGCCGCTGCCGCAGAAGCATCAGGCAGCTAATATATATTTCGCGAGCCTCAATGGGCGGGGCAAAAGAAAGAAAAAAATAAGAAACGAAAAAAAAAAAACGTGGGTGGATAGGTGTCTGTATCAAGCATAATCTTTCCATGAAGCTGAGACCGTCAAAGAGGGATCGAAATATTATGATTTATTATAAGTATTATCGTTTTATGTTTTTGTTGTCAGAAACTAAAACGACCAATAATCAGATCTACTTTTCTCGCCAATCCTTACGAAATTGACCTAAATATGTGGAAAAAAGAGACTTATTACAACAAAAGTGAGCAAGTGAGAAAAGTAAATTGATTTGATCTAAGAACAAGAAAACCCATATTGTAACAAAAAATGTTTCCTTTAGCTCCTTCGTATTGTAATTATGCTGATAAAATATCAAACACAGTGATGATAAAAAAACCGGCTTCAGAGAAGTTCAACACCTGTACAGATCCGGGTATATGGACACTGATATCGATTAATACCTATCGCTTCGCGGGTCTAAGGGAAATAACTGCATTCACATTAAAACTCGCTCCAGGCAACAGGTAACCGAGTACACTTCTTAGCGTGCCTTGAAGACTTAAGTTCCAGTTGATGGCATGTGCGCCCAGCGAAGACTCAGATCAGCCCAGGAAGCGGCCCAATCTGATCATAATCTTGCTTTGCGGTTAAAGGGTAGCGAAGGGTCTAAGCTACATGTAGCTCCATGCGGACCGCGAAGACTGATCAGACTGGGCGGATGTCCAGTCTGATCTGAGTCTTTGCTGAGCGCACATGCCAGTTTGTTAGTTATGTCGTGCCGCGGCTCATATGTTGTTTTTGATTATTGTAATCAAGATGTTACTTTTGTGTCCCTCAGTTTGTAAGGAATGTACGGCTGAGTTCCTTTTAACCGTGGATTGGCTAAATTATATTTTGTCCCTTTTTGCCTAAAACTTTAAATGCCATTCTAAGTTAGCCTGCGTTGTGTCGAGACTGGACCTTGGAGCCATTCTAACGACGCTATGGCGGAACCGCAAAGTTTGAATCGTTATATATATAATCTGGTCGAGGATTATGTCACAAACTTTCAAACAGGGAATAAGAAAACTACAAAAAGGCGGCAAAATATGCACAGGCGTCAATTGAAAGTTTATAAATGAGTCTTTGCCCAAAGAACGCCGCGATCGTTATCAGTGTCGTTAGAATCGGAAAGATGTTGAAATTTTGTATAATTTCGCCGAGATTAAAATATGTAAAAGAGAAATTAACATTGACATAAACAAAGATGCACTCAAAAGCATCGCCGTTTTTTTTTCCCGACAACATATCAAGTTCAATGATATTGCTTGGTTAGACCGATTTCCCGAGTGAAATGCGGGGAAAATGTAAACAAAAGTTTTCAGAAAAAGCAAATTTACAAAATTAGTTTAAACATATTTATTGTATCATAAACTGTACATGATTACAATATAAACATGATACAAACAATTGGATTAGAACGAAAGCATAAATGCTTATTTAGTTCTTCTGACAAAATTAAGAAGATTAACCACTATTGACCAGCTGACCGTGTTTCCTCAAATCAGGCACACGAGAATGCCTTATTCCCTGGTGTTTCAAATTCACAATGTCTCTGTCACATTACTAGTACTAATGAACAATTATAGGAACATACGATTTGAAACAGAAATCAGCAGGCGTCCTAATTAGAACTTCTTCTTTTATAAAGTTAGTGGCTACAGATAGAAAAGAGAATCCTTTGGTGTTAGGAATTAAGAAAGGGTTTCCTAAATTTTGTTTTGAAAACTAATGTTTCGTTGATAACCCATTTTATCTGCAGCTCCTCTTTAAAAGACAAATAACATGTAATGTTATTGGACCTTTGATCAAAAATAACGACGCTTTGTTGGCATCCGCTCTGCCTGATCAGAGTCTTCGCAGTCCACATGAAGCTAGCTCAGATCTTTAGTTACCTTTTAAGCGCATGGCGAAGACTCTGATGAGACTGGGCAGATGACAAAGGTGATCTGGGTCTTCGCTGGGCGCACGTACAATGTAGTTGATTTTGTCGTGTCACGGCTCAACTTGATAGTTTCCTCCACTTGTGCGATGGATGACAACAATAAATAAATTGAGCCGCGACACAACAAAACCAACAATGTGGTTGTGCGCCCAGCGCAGACTCAGATCAGCCTGGGCATCCGCCCAGTCTGATCAGAGTCTTCGCTGTCCGCATGGAGGTAGCTTAACTACCCTTTCGGCACTTAATAAAGAGTCTGATCAAAGTGAGCGAATGCCCAGGCTGATCTGAGTCTGCGCTGGGCGCACAACCACATTGTTGGCTTTGTCGTATCGCGTTCAATTATGTATTACTCATTGTTTGCCTCCACTGTCGACGCAGCCCTACTCAAAGGTTTTCTAGTCTTACTGGAAATAAATTTCTTGAAAAGGAGCAAATTCTTCTCTTTATGTGTTGACCAATTTAGAAATTCGGCGAGTGGTCAAGTTGCAAGAGGCACTCGGCTACAGTTTAAAAGTTAGCAGGTCCGAATCGTATTTGGGCCAATTAGCGACTGAACATCTTTTTCTGTCAATCCATCAATAAATGGGTTTCTTTTCTAATAAGGGAAGGATAAAGGCAGAGCAAGGAGAAGGATGGGCTCTGCCTTGTATATGCTGCGCCCAAGATACGGTGGGAAGATACGATGGGCCTCTAACATCCACTTCTCCTAGGCCACCAGAAATCCTTTATATTTTCCATATCAGTTTAGCAGAGAGTCAAAATAGAAAATGACAGAGTTGTTTCCTCTGAAAGTGGGGCAACTGACATTCACAAAAATGGAATTATACACTTGCAATGATAAAAGAGTTTGTTTTAGATTTTTCGGAATAATTCCAATACAACATTTAAATGCAAATTTAAAACAATTTGACTAGTCTAGAGCCATGGAAAACGGATTTTGTACGCCAATATATCTCCTAAACCGGAAATTTTGAACTACTTTTCTTCGCGGAGATTTATACTCAACAATAAGCTTACCAGGATGGAATTACTATAGTTTGTGGACTGTATCGATCATCATGTTTAAACTCAGACAAATTGCTCACGAACTTAACATAAAACTCTTAAAATTTACCATCATAAATGCAGTAGAAAAAACTCACAGAGTGTTTCCTCACCCAAACCGCCGTTTATATGGTAATGTAAAAACATTTCTAGGTCTAATTTGCATGTACACAATGTAGTAAAGGCGCATTCCTATATACTTTTTTTATTCATGTTAAGAGCCATAGACAGAATAATATTGAATTTTATTTAATCATGACATTTTTCATGGTTTAATAAAAGGTCTGAGGCTTGTGTAGTTTGCGTATATAAATAAAACCAGGAAAGTGCTTTCGGTTTGCTTAGGACATTTTATTTACCGGTGATGATGGTTGGTTGGTTGTCTTGGGTTTAACGGCCGTTTGAGACAGTATTCCAGTCTATATCGGGCCGTACCGGTGATGATAATCACTGATTAAGGGCATATACAAAAGTCTGCATAAAATGCTGAAAATATAACAAAGCTTCCAAAACTTAGCAGATGCCTCCTTAATGCCGACTTTCATAATTTAGAATTCCAGAATGTGTGACTTGTTGAAGTTAAAAAGGGGTTACATTATAACAGATTGAATGTTAATTTCCGGTGCAAAAATCTAAAAAAATAATCATTCTTATTGAAAATGTATTTGGGTCTGAAGGTACTTCAATGCAATGAGAGTAATGTCCTATCTTTTGATTTTTCAGCTCTTTTGCAAATTATCGGTTTAAACAGTCAACAAAGAAGCGGCTCTGTCTAACGTTTTGACAAAATTGTGTAGATAACACAGGAGAGTTTACTTTTTCAAGGTAGAGCTATTTCATTTATTCCTGTATGGTCAATATGTGCAATAAAGGTAATAAACATACATACCCTATATTCAATGAATGAATTCATTTACATACATCTTATATATGATTGAACATTTTCGAACAAGCTTCTTTTCATCAGTTTGACCTGATAATTTGTGAAATAGGTGAATGGATAGAGAGATGGATGGATGCCTTGCGATTTCACGTCCTTTTCAACAATATTTCAGTCATATCAGGACGACGGAAAGCTGATAATGAAAGGCTGTGTGCAATGGAACTCCGTTTACGGTTGGAAAGATTTTCGCCTTGGGCTTGAATCTGGGACCGCTTAATCAGTAGGCCAGCGCTTAACCTACTCAGCTAATGCGGCTCCTGAGGTAGATGGAAAATATGATCGACAAGGCATTACTCTTAATGACTTGAAGTACCTTCATACCTTAATGTATTTTCAATAATGTTATATTTCAAATTTTTGCCCTGGAAATTAAATTTTGATCTTTTCTTACATAAACCTTTTTTAGCATTCAGTAGTGCCACAATTGGGAATTCTAAAATGTGAAAAACACATATAGAAGGCATCTGCTAAGTTTTGGGAAGATCTGTGTTATTTTCGGCAATTACAGCAGGTTTCTGTATTCACCACATAATAGAGAGATAATCACTACTTTAAGATTAATAAACGCTCGCGTACCAAATATATTATGATATATGTCTTCAGATTATGAGTTTATTTTCACATACACATTTTCATGCATTTACTGCTTGTAGACATCATTCTAAAATCTGTGCTTGTTGCTAATGAATGCTTTGAAGTCATCATGTACAGGTATATGTGGACGCCCGAAATCTAAACATACGAATAACCAAACCGTTGTAGTTGTAATGCTTCGCTTAGGCAGTTGTACCTATGGAACTTTAGGTTTAACGTCCTGTTGATTTTTAGTACGTCAGTTTTAAGGGCAAGATGTCTAAGAATAATTAAAACGTGTAAAGTCTTCTCATGAACACAATTATTTAATAATGAACCTCAACTCAGGCACGTTTTCTGTACATTCATGGAACATAAAGTACTCATGATGGAGTGTAAAAATAAAATGAGACTAATTTATGATTTTTTATTTTTTGTTGGCCTAAAAAGCACGTTAACGTAGCAATTTCTAAGTATTGGAACAGATAGGGCTGTGCACACAGAGCAAACGCTGATCTGACTGTTCCCCAGGGAGGGTTTGATCAGGGTTTATACTGTTTCTCTATCCACTGAATTTTTAGGCACATACATGTAAATGCATTGTACGAATAAACTTTATCATTCAATAGGACGATGGGAAGGCTGTGTGCAAAATGGCTAGACCGCTAGATTGGCAGGCCAGGCTTACATGTAACCAACTGAGCTACTGGGAATCCTATATAAAAAGAAAAAATTACTGAAGAAAGATAATCGAATTTATTGATAACTCCTAATACATATTTCTGAACATATCGTCTTAAAAGGCATTAGCAATTTGCAGTTTTTGTTTGCTTGAAAAGTGTAGATCTATTCGAGCATTGAAAGATTTTACAGAAATACTCACACAAATGCAATTATAAAATCTGTCATTGACATCTAGTAAGGTAAATATGACACACTTATTCCAAGGTTGCATGCACAAGTATGGAGCAAGCTGGTGTTTATAATCCTTTTATGCCTAGCATTTTATAAATGGTAGATAAACAAACAGTGCAGACCAAGATCAGACGCCACAAAACGCGGCGACTGATAAGGTCAACACTGTTTGCATAAAAATTGATATTTTCCTTCCAATAAAATAAAAATGATAGAAAATACTTAACCAGACACCCCTTAATTGACAAATGACAAATGGACCTATCCATTTGATCAGAACAGAAAGGCCCACGGCATCAATGTATTTGCATTCTCTCTCTTCCACTTTCTCTCTCTCTCTTTCTCTCTCTCTCTCTCAGCCAGCTGGTGTTATAAAGTGATTTCAAAGTAAACATGTTCTCCCTCTCTCTCTGATCCATACTAGAACAATTGTATGATAATCTGACTATAGCCCCGCTGCTGCGCTGCGTTAGTAATGTACTGTCATTTATTACAGCAATTAAGCTGAGTCCCGGTAGCCAAAAATTGAGTAAAGGGAAGAATAAGAACCAGTATCCTGAATACTGATCATGCATCCCACAAATCTTTACACATATGTCTACTAAGTTTTACACAAATTTCAGAGTGCATATGTGAAATAGGAAAGGAAAGAAAACAATGAGTAAAACAATAAGAGAATAAGAGCAATGAGCCAGTCTCAATCATATAACCACTCATTCTCCGTATGTACATCAAGTTTGTAGGTTCAAGCTCGCGCAGTTCCTGAGAAAAAAATATCTTGACTCAAATTTGAAGATTCAACTGTTCATTGTTCCCAAGAGAAATATTCCAAATTTTTAATATCAACCGGCGAAATAGGAAAAGAAATAAAAAGTGAATAAAAAAGAATAATAAGGGCAATGAAACGGAGTCTCAACCCCACGACAAATTTACTCATTCTTCATATGTAGAGTGAGTGGTTGCAGATTCGTACAGTTTTACATGTATTGTTACCGTATTTTTCTTACGAGTGAGGGGTATCTTTTCATATGTCACTGTCAACCCAATACACATCCCTTGTTTTGTTTGGCAATCTAAAATTAGATTTAGCTTCAGCATCCGGCTCGGGAGCAATCATTATTACGCTGTCGGAAAAGGTGTAATTTTTCCACTGTATAGTTTGCAGATTCGTACACCACTATATGTCATAAAAAAACAAAAGCAAAGTGGAGACAACATGATTTTGAGTAAAAACAATGTACTTTATTATGAGATGGAAAAAATCAATGCCACCTGTCATATTGAAATCAATATTTAGAGCTATTCAAAACAGTTGGTATATCGAATTACCATAAATGCTTTGTAAGTGCAATAGAACAGAAAAGAATACTGACCCTTTCTTCCGTGTTGGCACACACTGCACAGAGGTCTATAAAATCTTGTCAGAGCTATCTAACGTTAAAAAGAGTTTATGCAGATGAATATTTATTTGACTTTTCTTGAAATTTAAGCAGGATATAACCAAGAATGAACATAACCATTTTTGCTGATTGAGTACTAATAAACCACATACCTGAACATTTAAAATGTCTGACTCTAGAATATCATAAAAGAAAATACTTTCTGATTTGATTAAGGTTTTCTGCACACATTGTGCATACTAAATTATAAGGTTGGTTATACCAGTACGCTAAACTACATGTGTTACACAGCCAGCGAGTTTTAAGGACCATACTCATATCTACTTCAACCTGAATTTCACTCGGCAAGCATGAATAATGATACCAGCCATCATCACAGTTGTCACACCCAATCCATTCAAATAAATTGGACCCTGACAGACAAATCTGGCACAAGGTTTGACTGTCAGTTAATGCAACTGTAACAGGCGTACTCGTATCATCACTGGATTGTCCTTGCTTTACTTTACATTTGCGTTTTTTACATGGTTGTTTTGGTTCTTCTGTGACCAAATGATTGTTCAAATCTTCCGCAGTGATCACTCTTGCACTGTCCAGTAGCTTCCTCTTGGTTTGTTTGGACTTTTCCCTTGCAGGTTCTACCAACACATTCTTAAGCTCTGCAGATATTAATCCGAGTTTTACGAGCTGGTTCTCCGTATTTGAACCGCAAGACGCACACACATTATCCGTGCAATCGGGATAAGGAACTGGTGAAATCAACGGTTTTGTTTTGGTGGGCGTAAGAGTATCTGCCAAACGAACTTTCGATGAATCCAATGGATAAATTCCTACTGCCAAAAAAGCAGTTATGCTGCTTCCTGGAATCTTGTTCAGTGCCAAATGCAACAACTTCGGAAACTTGTGACGAGGGATTGTTCGGAGTCCAGTATACCCAAGAGCTGTAGCCATACTACCAACATTGTGTTTAAACAGATGATAAAAACCCACATCAAGGGGTTGCAACAGGTGTGTGGAGTGAGCAGGGAGGCAAAGCAATTCAATGTGCTCAGACCTGGCAAAGTCAATAAGTTCAGCACTGAGATGAGATGTATGATTATCCATGACAACTAGGACAGGCCTTGATCTACCTATCTGCTTCAAAAAGCAATCACGAAACCATGATAAAAATGTTTCACTGTTGATATAGCCTGAGTCTGTATAAATAAAGCTCCACTCATGTGGAAGACCTTCTGAGTAATTACTTCTTGGCAAATTCTTCGAAAATATCACTAACGGGGCAACTGCTTTCCCCGAAGCAGATATAGCAACTTGAAAAGTAATGTGCCCACTGATAGAAACCATTTGTTGGTAAGCTGTCCGTACTCCTTTAGGTACCAAAACTTTGTCCCTGCTATGTTCTTTTCCTGAAAACCCGGTTTCATCTAAATTGTAGATTCTTGTAGGATCATTTTCAATCCCTAGGGTTTTCAGAGTATGTTCTAGAAGTTTGTAATAATTGTTTATCTGAGTCTGATTGACCTCGGCTCTGGAATTTTCAAGTGGATGTGGTGTTCTCAAGGATAGTGAAGGATGGCGCTTCAGAAATTGGCGCACCCATGCGTCAGTGGGTCCGCATTCTAAATTGATAACAGTCTGGCGACCACTAGATTTAAGAATATCTACAAGCTTTTTCAACACCTTTCATGTTATGGGGAAGCCACGTTCGCTCATATATTTAGCATAATTTGCCAGATCTGTTTCTTCACAGTCTGTAAGTTCTCTATTTCTCCCTCGAATTATTTCTGTAATGTCGTCTCTATCATATTTCAGATGGTCCCTGATTGTATTGAATGGTACTTCCGTTTGTTCAGATGCTTGTCTTAGTGATGAGCCCCGTTTAACTAGGGTTTTGGCCTTCTTTAGAGCTTCTCGTGGGTATGTGTAATATTTCATACTTGTCGCTGCAGAGAAAAGAAAAAAAAGTTCATAAGGTATATGAACAGTTTTTCAAGTAAGCACACAATGTTGAAAAAACATTTAATCAAGTTCACCCAGTGTTGTTTCCACGTTGTGTGCTTGCACATTTGAAGTACACATACTGATTAAAGCTTCAGACATCGAAATGCCAACCATCGAAATTTAAAGGAGGGAAATTTTCTTGAAAAACATGAAGGCCAATTCTAATGTGCTAGTGCAGGGGCATCAGACACCATACACAGAGGCACATTTATTTTTACTCTTGTATTTCGGTAGTTTACTGTTCATTTTGCTCATGTTGTTTTAGAAAACACAAGAATAGTCGTCAAGACGATGAATTTTACATCAAAATTAATAAAATTCTATGCATTTCATTGATTTTCATAGCTGACATAAGAAAATACGTTTGTATTCTGTTCTGTTCTGTCCCAGAGTTTGGCTACTAAAATAATGATTTCTCCCACTACTCTTGGTAAGGGAAATTACTCTTGCACACAAAAAAATGACAGCCAGTGACGGAACTCAGCTCGGGATATGGACGTTTATAAATATTTGTGATATTTTGGACTGATGAAAGAAAATATAGTGTAAAGTAGGATAATTTTCTCACCATCTCGTTATAAACAAAACTGGATACTTCGAAATTCTGCTGTACGATCGTAAGATCAAACTGTCCGATCGGATCCGGCCGCAGTGATGGTGGTCGACAAAAATCGTCTGCAACGACTGAAATCTACAAGTCACGCGCGAGCGTGCGCTGAAAATGATTGACATGGTTCCTTGAGTAATCCCTCGTGTAATTAATTTCTATTTAATTGACATAATGCTTGCAGCAGAGGTCATAAAACCCATGTGTACGAATCTGCAACCTGTACGAATCTGCAACCTGTCACTCTATGCCAAGTTTGAAAAATCCAGCTTGCACGGTTCCTGACAAAACTGTGACACAAATACACATTGAAGAAGGAAGAGTATAAGCCACGAGTCTGAAATACAATCGAACAATGCAACAACTCATTGTCCATATGTATGCAAAGTTTCAATATTCTAGCTTCAGCTTCAATAGTTCCTGAGAAAACTCTGACATAAACTTTCACTGTTTGCCCGCGAAATGGGGAAAGAAAGAAAAATAGATATAAACTAGACGAAGAAAAGCAATAAGCCTGAGTCTTCAATCCAACGATATACAATCACTCATTTTCTATATGTATACTAAGTTTAAAGGTTCTGACTTGCGCTAATCCCGAAAAAATGTTACGGGTCTACGGAATAGCGGAATGACGGATAGACCAAATCCAGACCAAATCCAGTATTATTACACCTTTTCAAAGCGGGGCTATAATTAGGTTATATAGGGATTCACGTAATGTACATGTTTCACTTACAAGTATGCTTGTACTATGCATCTTGTTTTAAGAGACTTGGTTCAAGAGGATTAACATGTACTCATATACCTTAATTTAGATAAACATATGTGAGTCGAGACATGAGAAAAACAACAAAGTGGTTGTGCACCCAGCGCAGGCTCAGATCAGCCTGGGCATCCGCCCATTCTGATCAGAGTCTTCGCTATCTGCATAGAGGTAGCTTAGACCCTTAGCTACCCTTTAAGTTCTTAGCGCAGAGTCTGATCGGACTGGGCGGATGCCCAGGCTGATCTGAGTCTAACCTGGGCCCACAACCACTTTGTTGGTTTTCTCGTGTCACGACTCATGTATAATCATGATGTTTGAACGGTTTTCACTGAATGTACTTCAGCAGACAATGAAGCCGTGTATTATGAAGTAGATCTACAAGAAATTATATACAAAACGCAAAAGTCCATGTCTGAATTATAGACGTCGGCCGAATATAATGTATTCAGTTTTAAAACTGATCAAATTAACTTCGGAAGTATGGCACTAAAAACAAGCTGGAGATTGTGTTTAATTGAAGTCAATTTTCTTTCGACTGGGATTGCCTGACAAAAAGGTATTAATTATCTCAAAAGACTTTTGCAGGTTTGAGCTTATACTTTAGATCAGGATTTTCTTCTTATTTAATCAAATTTTTTTTCTCTTCTTTTGTCTACACGTCAAGGTAAGAGCTAGCTGAATCTTTGTTTTGTTCGGACTTTTAATCCAGCAACGAAATTTCAGATAACAACACTGTCAATATGAAAATGCATTGAAATGCAATGTGCGATTAGAGAGCTTTGTATTTACATGTAAAACCTTCAAATTGCGAAATGTGAAATTGGTGAGCTTTGTATTTACATGTAACACATTCAAATAGGCAGTATTTAAAAAATGAAATAAAAAACAACAACAACGAAATCCTGCAGCAAACCAGATAAATAAATTGAAGCCGAACTCTGGTAAGACTCATTTCGCAATGACAAGTCAGCTTTGTGTCGGATTATTTTAGAATATTTTACTTGAAATTGTTTAAAAGGATACTCCACTTCAGTATCTTTAAAAGTACAACGCAAATCCCTTCAAAGCATACAAATCACGCAGTCAGCCCTACAGAGCAGTCACATACGTTAAGTGAAGACGTCTATGCAGTTTAAACATGCAAGACCACGCATGTGCCATTAAATCACCATTATAATTCAGAGCTCTAGATAAGAGGGAGTATTCGATGATAATTAAGGATAATTTTTCTTATTTCTTAATAAAACCATATGTTGTGACCCTCATCTGAACCGTCTAAGCGGTCACAACGTATGTTTTTATTAACATAAATTATCCCTAATTATCACCAAATACTGTAACGGACCTAGGAGGCCTCCCTTCTATTTTCTCTCTTCTTCTCAATCTTCTCCCGACAGACAGACGGACGGACGGCGGACGACAACCGATCACAAGTAACCTACTATCAGTTATAGTAGGTGGGGGCTTCAACCGGTTTCACTGAACCAAGGGAGACTAAAATCTAGGGTTGGAAATGACTAATGAGCCTATGCAAGTTTCAAGAAATGTTGTATTCTTGAAATAACAAAATTAAGACAAATAAAACAGTGAAATTAGCAATGAGATGACATGTTATGTGAACTTTGAAATGAAATGGGGGTGTCAGTGGCTGTGAGTTTTCTTACATCAACATTACATAGTCAAATAAACAGATAGTGTTAAAATCGCCCTTTCAAACAATAAAATACAGGGTAGCTATAATTATGTGCTGTGAAATCTTCCTTTTAGTTCTAAAGCCTTGAATTTCTCCTAAGTATTAGGAACTCATAACTTCAAGTCTGCCATTTTCCAAGCAAGAGCAACTTTAAGAACTTTTCTCATAAAATGCAGCAAATTACCAGAAAATTCCCTGTAAAAAGTAATTTAATGTAAAAATAATTTAAGGAATTGAATGAAAAAAATAAAAAAAAAACCCAAAAAAAAAAATCCTAAATTATGACTTTAAATAAAATTTCTAAAGAAACTAACAGAAAGTCAACTGAACCCAATGATGGTTGAAGTGTAGCTCCCAGATCAAATCTGTGGGATTCCTTATATATTCCCTCAGGTTCCTACAACCCCACGATCCCAAAAGTCCCACAGAAACCATCCCTCAAGCTTTCCCGCAAAAGTTCCAACGTTCCCACATTGACTTCCCACAGAAAAAACTGTAGGGAAAGGTTCTGAAAATAGCTCATGACTGACTTCTATCAACAAATATTCAATTAAAATGAATTAAGTTCAAAAAACTATTTACATGAAAAAAATGATAAATAATTTATCTTAATGACCTGTATTTTGGATTAAAGATCAAAATTGTATTTTGAAAGTAATTTAGATGTAAAGTTGGTTGAAGTATCAGACGATAGGTGAACCCGAATGACCTCTACCCAGAATGCATCATTCTGGATAAACTACTGTGACAAAAAGTACTGTTACACCTAAATCAAGATGGTTGACCTACATATTAACAGAAAAATATTGCTGCTTTATGAGCGAAAAATACATGTTAAAATGAAGTGACATCAGGTAATCAATGCATGGATCAAATGATTATAAGTTGCTTTCACAAACTGACTAGGTGAATAAACAAACAACTCGATTTTAAAGCCGCAGTGTCCATTCATAGTGACCTGACCGCAGAAACACATGTAAAACTGAGGCTGAATCAGGGCAGTGGTGCCTTATGACAAATATTCTTTCTATGAAATTTACCTGCCATACGATGAGCAAAGTAATGAGTTTTCTCACCAGTGAAATGAGCCAGTCTCAGAGTTTGCCACACATGTCTGAAATCAAATGACCACTGAACCATGAAGCTTTAAAATGAATCTGAAATAGAACCGGGTCAAGTGATAATAGGACTTTGCATATGACCCTTATCTATAAAAGAAACAAATCTGAAAGGTGATGATTAGATTCAACAACAGATACACAGGTTAAAAGCCTTTGGCTTTACATTTACCCCCAACTTTTTGTGTTAACGCTCCGACTAACACACTAAAATGAAAAATCAAAGTATGTCCATAAGACATTGTACAGGCTTGTCACACTGCCATCAGACAACACCAGCTACAATATTGCCACAACGGTTGAGCTGTCAGAGCAAACACAGAAAAGTTGTTGATAAACAAATGCACAAGAGTACGAAACTAAGCATATAAATTGATGGCAACATTTAGTTGCTTAAATAAAAAGACACAATTGCCATTGCAGGTTATAAAATTCACTAATTAACTGAATCAGAAATTATCACAGGAAACTTTAAATGCTGCCTCCAAAGTTTGCCATAATCACTTTCAATCCTTGTACATATTCGAATTCCAGTAAGCAAGCAATATCGAATAATCCAACATATATGATACATTCACTTGATCCATGTGATTCTCACTTTGGATAAGCCTTTTAACTTTAAACTGAACATGAATATAATCTTGGAAACATTGTAAAGCTTGTGGCCACTGACACGTTTTACATCACCGGGTAACATGAAAAGTTCATGACGAGCATGGAGTAGTTCTGTTAATATTTTCTTCACCGTCGGACAGAGTAGAATCGAGGACAACACCAGAACCATCTCGATGAGATGATTCTGTTGATATCCCAGAATGCACACCCTATCAGGCGGTAAGGAAAAATTAACGCAAATAAATTAAACAAAATCAATACTCATCATGAGCTTTAAATTAGCACCGTCCTTATCTGCTTCATTGACTGAAATGTGTATATATATCTTCCCCTTTTGATTAAACTCTTTCTTGTTCCTATGGATACGTTTATATTGTACAATCACTGGTAAAGGCTAAACTTATCACATTTGATTTTTTGATACCATGCGGAAGGGTACCACATGGCATGTACGAGCAGGGGGAAGACTCAACTCAGCCTGTGCAGACTGATCTCAGTCACCCCTTGCACGCACATGGCCCAAGTTCCCCTCCACATGGTGCTAGTTTATTTGCTGCACTGTATTTTAATTTATGCCTATATTTGATTTTCATGTTCCACTGAGTTTAAGTTTTTTCCTATTTCTTATGTTTCTTATTCTCCGTGTTATGTTTTCCCAATACAGATTTGATTTTTGGACTGTTCTCCTTCTCAGATGCTGTCTTTACTCTCTTACTGTTGTTTTTCTCTTCTTCCACTTTCTGCTTTCTGTCTTCCTCTCTCCTCCTTTCGCATTCCCATTTTCTATTCTCTTCACGTTCCGTCTTCCGCTCTTCATCCCTCTTCTCCTTTCGCCTCCTCTCTTCCCTTGCATTTGTTCTGTAGTATGCAACAAAGTTCTCGAAGAGGTCTTTCATGGACGAGATGGTTTGTGCCTGATCTTCTACCACTTTCTTCAGGCATCTGATGGTTCTTGAATTCTTCTCTACCTCTTCAATCAGCCGTTTATTACTGTCCTCAATGGCCCTTTTCAGCATAGGTATCTCATCGTTCCCTGTCCTTGCTCGTTGTGGTACTGGTGATCCCATATCTGTGGAGAATCTGGGAGATGACATTGGTCTTGAGCTGTGGGGTGGTGTTGATGAGGCTGGGACAAGACGAACATCTTCATCTAGCTGGTGGTCTTGTTCACTCCCAAGCGGCTGTGGTAGGATTTCCTCCTGTTCACTGTTTTTATTAACTTCACAGTCAACAGGGCTTGATGTTCTCACTGTCAGGTCCAGACCAGTACATTCTTCGGTGACCTTGTGTGGCTGGTCCCCATGAGCCGAAGGCGGAACCGCTTGGGAGGGTGCTGAAACCCCTAATGGATGAGCAGTTTTTGGCCTGTTGTCAGCTGCTGGCGGCTTGATTGACAGGTCCAGAACATGTTCGGCGGTGTTATAAGATAAGCTTGGCTGACATGGCTGGAAGGCAGTGGGAGCTGGGACTGGTGGTTCCCAGGAACAGTTTACAGCAGGCAAGGCTAGCGGTTGTGCTGGCACGTCTGGCTCTGGCAAGGCTAGCCTGCTTGATAACTGGGCTGGTTCCGGTGTCGCCAGGGTTGATGTGGCTGGCCAGGGTGTTGGAATGGCAGACTTATCCTGCGGCCCCATTTCTAAAGACTGTTGAGGTGGGGTGACAATGTCACCAGTGTCTGGTTCATCTTGGCAAGGTGTTTGGCTGTTAGAAATGCTGACTGAAGAAGGTCTGGTCGATACAGGAATGTTGTGGAAAGAATTTGTTGACTGTTGGTTTACTTGGTTAAGAGTTAGAAGAGATTGTAGTAGGGTGTCCTGGAGACTTTTCGTCAAAAATGACGTCAACTGTTGCATGGATGTTGCATCTCCAGTACTGTTGGCGCTGGACGTCATGGCTGCATTGACATCTTCAGGAGTCACGCTTTCGCTAGTGGCGGCAAAAACATCATTCACTGCCAGCTCAACCAAGTCGGTGTGGGTCTCCTGTGGTCCCTTTTTCGTCTGGCTCTTCTGGATGAAGATGCCAACAGACTCCTCCTGAGAATAGACATAGTAATCCTCTGGGCCGAACGTATAGGGAGCTGGGTTCTCTTTTAGGAAGGCTGATGAGTTGGTACATTTTCTTTCAGCGACCATTTGCTTATGCCTGGAAAAGTTTTTTACGTGGTCCTCAAGGGTTACCCGGTCCCGGCACCTGAATAGACATAGGGAACAGTAAAACGGTACCTGATCCAGGCTGAGATGTATTTTCATAATATGCTCCTCTATACGCTGTTTTACGTCGATGACAGACGCCCCCTGTTGATTAAAACATCTAAGGCACTGGTAGGCCCTGCCCCTGTGTTTGGCCTTGTCAACGTCTCCGCCACCCTGGGTCTTTCCAGTAGTTGAGCCTGGCATGATTGTTGTATTGATCTGCAAATATATTAATGCATCTGGTAAAAGTCACTGTTTTGAGCTGGTTCTCACAGTCACTGACTTAATTAAAGTAGACCTGGGTAGGAAAGAAAACTGACATTTCTTATTTATAACCATTTATTTTTTTATAATATTTATTTTACATATTTAAATCATGATCCCTGCTGGCCAGGGAAGCACTGAATGTTTACTTTGCTGCTGGTCAGCACTTTAGTTTCTATTCTGTGATATTCCTGAGGCTGTGGCATCTTTCCTGGAACTGAAATTTACTGTATAGGAAGCATCCAGGTCATAAGGTCTTCACAAGCAATCTGGAGGTGGCCAGAAGTTCGATAAAGGGTTGGAACTTGTGAATATGGTGTAACTGAGTACATCTGATTTCGGAATCCATGTTTGATGCTTGAGTTTCCCTGGGCAAAATCAAGGATGTCATCACAATATGTAACCTGTAACATGTAGTCATATCATCTGACAGCCTGTTCAATCTGCTTTTGAAATGGTCAAGGGCATGTTTTAGGAAGGGCTGTTCAGAAATTCTGAATTCTGCAAGGGTTGTCTGGTTCCTCAAATAAACTGGTAGCTGAAGGCTAGATACCGCTATTAACTTGTAATCCTTCCTTTTCTGTAACAACCACTACCCACAAGGTTGTGGTGATAGACTTATGTCTTTCTTTTTATATGCCCCTGTGAAAAGAGATATACATAACATGTTGTTTCCATGTTGTTTCAACTGTAAAACAACACCCATTTAAGGTATGTAGTACAAACTGTAGTCCATATATGGATGAATGAGGACAATAACCATGTTGTTTTGACTTTTATTTTACTTATACATATACAATGGAATCACTGTTTTACAGCTGTGCTGGACACAAATGTTTTGCTGTCATCTTCTTTACTTTTGCACTGGTTGCTGTTGTTTGATACCAATTGCTTCAGAACTTCTATGGCAACATTATTTGTTGTCACACAGGTCTTCAGTTTCTCTGTTTTTCATGACCGAACTAATCCCCACATTCAGAAATATGTGATCCCCACATTCAGAACATGGTCTTCACCATCACAACCATTCTCCACAATCACAACCATCTTTTTCTTCATAAACAAGAAGACACTGCTAATTTATCTGTACAACACGACAAGACGTACAGAGGACTAACTGCAAATTAGAATAAGAGAACAAAACATGGTTTAACATTTCGCTTCATTGGCTTCTAGAGAAAGAAAACAGACCTAACCTCACATCATTTATTGGAGAGATTCTTTGGCCTTAACAATCCACTTTGGTGGACTGCTGCCCAAGTACCGCTTTAGTTTGTCATGGTGGATTACTTTGGTATTACCATCTTTGGAAAACAGGAGCAAGTAGTTCTGGTTATTTAGCCTTTCCTTTATCATGAACGGACCAGAATATGATATTTGAAGCTTTGGACAGACAGTTTCTTTTCGTATAGGCTGAAGGAACCATACTACATCTCCTTTCTCATACTTGTGCAAAACTTGTCTTTGATCATAGATGTCTGTCTGTCTTTTCACACTTTCTTTCAGATGTTTCCTACAAAGGTTATGAGCATTTTGCATCCGAGACTTAAGTTTCTCTACATATTCTCCATATGAAGAGACAGTTTCATTAGACACTGTTGAACTTCCAAATGCTATTTCTGCTGGCAGTCTGACTTCTTTACCCAGCATTAGTAAGTTAGGGGTCAACTTTGTGCTCTCATTTGGTGTAGCCCTATAAGCCGCAGCAAGACAGCCAAGATTCAAGTCCCAATCATTCTGTTCTCCACTGAGATAGGCTCTTATCATGTGGACAAGGGTCTTGTTGAATCTTTCTGTCTGGCCGTTTCCCTTAGGGTTCCTAACAGAAGTTCTACTCTTTTTTTATTTCAAGTAAGTCACACAGTTCTCTAAATACCCTGCTCTCATAATTGCTGCCAAGGTCACTGTGGATGGAAATGGGTGAGCCAAACCTGGCAATAACTTCATTTAAGATGGTCCTTGCTGTCGTCTCTGCAGTCTGATCAGGTATTGCCATTATCTCTACCCATTTTGAAAACTGGTCCGTGACCACAAGAATATACCTATTTCCCCTAGGTGTCCTAGGAAATGGTCCAATTAAATCAGTTGACAGCCTGTCCAATGGTGCTCCCACCGGCATGCTCCCTAAAGGGGCTCTCGGTTTATACACAGGAGGCTTGTTGGCTCCACAGACGTCGCACTGAGAAACCCAGAGATTTACATCTTCTCTGACTTGGTACCAATAATACCGTTGCAATACCTTTTCTTTTGTCTTCTTGCGACCTAAGTGACCAGACAAGATACTATTGTGCATCTGATATAGCACATCTTTTCGTAACGTGTTTGGTGTGATAAGCTGCAGGAAAACACCTGATCCATCTTTCTTTTCAAATTTGCGCATTAAAATGCCATTTTTCAAAACCAGTGCATCCCAGCACTGTAAATAATGCCGAGTCGCAGGACTCGCCGAAGCAGCAATGCTTCCCTCAGGCTTACTGCCCGAGCTAAACCAATTAATGACCGGTCCAATATCTAAGTCCTCCTTCTGCATATCCTGCAGATCTTTATTTGAGTAACCATTTGACCGTGGTACCCATTGGTCCACAACTTCTGTCTTCGACCTTGTCGTCACTGAACGACACAACTGTTCTGACTTTGAAACAAGTAGTTCTGCACCGCTGGCTATTGAAAACCATAATAGCCAAAGGTTCTGCCAGAAAATTTGAGTTAATTTCCACCTGAATTTCCAAGAGTATTTGAACCTGTGTTTAAATACATACAGCGCAAAAATCAGTATGATGCTAGTCATACTTATAAGTGATAATCTGTTCTTGGCTGTAGCTACCAATCTGTTCTTGGCCGTAGCCACCAGTGCATAGCACACACTGTTGTACACTGTGAATTTGTCTAAAGACAAAATGTCATCACTGGTTCCAAGAAATAGTAAAACGAGACTCAAAAGACATAGACAAACATATTTTACAGAGGAACATGTAAATTTCCATAGACCTCTCCTTATCTGTTCTGTGAGAGAGCTGTCATTCACACATCTTGAGACTTGATGTTTGACAAAACCCTCAGCCTCAGTCTCATCGTGCTTTGTTTTCAGCATAGTAGACTCCATTTGTTCTGCCCTTTTTAAACATTTCTTGCAAGGCCCACACTTAAGGGACTCTTCCATGTCAATATCTGGACAGGAACAATCTTTTGGGTTTCTACTTCTACTCATGCCGTCTGCATTACCATGGCGGGTTCCTTGTCTGTAGTGTATCTCAAAATCATATCCAGATAATATCTCAATCCATCTGGCTATGCGACCTGATGGAGATTTAAGGCTGAACAAGAATTTCAAGGGCCTGTGGTCTGATCGTACAATGAACGGTCTGCCTAATAGGTAATGCCTAAAGTACTCAACAAAGTATCTGATCCCCAGTAGCTCTTTGTCTGTGACACAGTAGTTGGTCTCGTGTCTGTTCAGAGATCTGCTTGCATAAGCAATGACCTTTTCTTTACCATCCTGGATCTGACTTAGTACGGCCCCAGTTCCAAAATTACATGAATCAACATCTAAAATAAATTGACCGCCCTCACTGTCAGGTAGTGCCATTACATCCCTGCTTGTCAGAGCACCTTTAAGTGAATTAAAAGCAGTCTGACAGTCATCCGTCCATACCAATGTGCTGTCCTTTTTGGTCAGATCAAACAATGGTTTAGCAATAATGCTGAAGTTTTTCACATGTTTCCTGTAGTAGCTACAGAGGCCAAGGAATTGCTTAACTTCAGTAACATTGCCGGGTATAGGCCACTGAAGGACCTTTGAGACATTGTTAGGATCTGGCCGTGCCCCTTGGCTTGTAACTCTGAAGCCTAAGAATGTAACTTCACTCTTCAGCAACTCACACTTTTTCGGCTTAAGTTTTAAATTTGCTTCACGAAATCTTTGGAGCACCATTTTCAATCGCTGTATGTGCTCATCAAGTGTTGCTGAAAAAATGATACAGTCATCTATATATATGATGCATATGTGCCACTGTAGACCCTTTAATGCAAGTTCCATGACCCTCTGGAAGGTAGCTCCACTGTTTATCATCCCAAATGGGGTTGAGGTGAACTCATACAAGCCGTGTTTAGAGACAAATGCAGTCTTGGGGATATCTTGCTTTTGTACAGGGACCTGGAAATACCCACAAGTCAGGTCAAGGGTACTGAAGATCTTTGATCCCGAGACAGCATCTATGCACTCATCAACTTTTGGGACTGGGAAAGCATCTGGTTTTGTTACCTTATTGAGCCTACGGTAGTCTACGCACGGTCTGACACTACCATCTTTCTTTCTTACCAGACACAATGGTAATGCCCAAGGGCTTTTAGATGGGCGTATGACCCCTTGATCTAATAACTTGTTAATGGCCTCCTTTTCTTCATTAGCAAAAGCTAACGGCACACGCCTAAATGGCTGTTTGATTGGTTTGGCATTGCCTGTATCAATAGAATGCTCGGCAAGGCTCGTAAGACCGAGATCATTCTCATCTTTTGAGAAAACATCTTGATATTCATCAAGTAAATTTGCAATTTCGTATTTTTCTGGATAATTTCTCCCCTTAGTGGCTTCAGCATAAAGTGTTTGGAGGTGCTCTGGGATTTCTCTCTGCTTAAAAGAGGCTGAATCAGAAGTCTCACCATGACTGAGAATCTGGTCTTTTGCATATGTCTGGCTACTGACTGCATTAATGACATCTGGACTAGTCTCTTTCTCATGAGAAAATTTAAGCCTTCTGGCTGAGCTGGAGTTTCCTACCTCTGCTGCCTCTTCTTGCTCAAGGAAGCTGAAAGGCTCAGAAGAAAGAAACTCTGCTATCCCAATGACAGTATTTACCCGTATTGTTGCATCTGATGGAAAGGGGTTCATTACTCGTACTTTGACCGTTGGTGCAAAATTTAAATCAGCTAAACTGGACGCCATTACCAGTGGAAATTTCTGCTTAAAATTTTCAGATGGTTCAATTAGAATGCTGGAATTGTCCAAATTATCATCGCCCTCACGCCGCTGAACAAATGCATCTATAACTTGCTCAGTGTGCCCTTGTATTACAAAATCACCTGCAGCTTGAACGGTCCTAGTGTTGTTCTGAGGCTGTTGCCTGCATTTAATTTCTTGCCCATTGAGCCTGATTATGTTTTGACTCAAAATAATATCTGCTGGCTTTCCATCACTGCCTTTCAAAATGTCCATACCAAGTAATACCTCATCTCGAATTTCTGCAATTATGACCTCACTTCTTATGCTTGTTTTGTCCAATACTATGTTGACCTTGCATTTGCCATAGTCTACAATAGCTTGACCCCCAGCATGCAGTAATTTCCCCTTTTTGACCAATTTTGGCTTGTCGCTTGCTCTGATTTTATCGTATACTTTCTTAGAAACCACAGTGCGTTCAGCGCCTGTATCAACAACAAAGTTGACCTTGACCCCATTTACTGACCCAGAAACATAAACACTATCAGATGAAGGAAATCCCCTTCTAACAGGATTGTTAATATTGGATAAACTAGCATGTGGGCCATTTTCATTCTGGACTGAACCTAGGCCTTTGGGGTCAGTCCCTTGTAGTTTAAACTCTGGCTATTACCGTTGTCATTATTGCTGTTGTGTGTTGGTTGTGCCTCTTGCTGTTTATCTTTATTCTGTGGACAGTTGGCTTTAAAATGTGAGTATTCTCCGCACAGAAAGCATGGGCCTCTGTGGGGTCGAGTGTAGTTGTTTTGTGCATTTTGGTAGCTGCCATTATTGTATGGTCTGTAGCCTGACTGTTGGTTTGGCCTTGAATGGAATTGTGGGGCCTTCTCCTTAAACTGGGGTGAGGTGTTATTAGGGGTTAAAGATTTTAGTTCTGACCTAATGATGTCTCTTAGCTTCTCAAGGTTGAGGCTCTCTTCAGTTGTTGAAGAACTGTCAGCTAATGAAGCCTCTTTTGACTTATTTTCTATTACTCTGTGTTTATTTTTGCCTGGTGCTGCACGTGAAATTATTTTGTCATCTGTGTCACTGCTGCTTTCTGCCTTATTTAGGGACATTGCTTTGTTATAGTCTGTATTTTTATTTTTCTGTTTGGTCTGCTGAAAACATACCACTTGATAGACAGCTTCATCAATGTCATTTGGTTCTTTGATAAATTCAACATGGAATCTGGCCTTATCATCAACTAGGCCATCTAAAAATCTGCGCAATAAATCTTCACGCCGTGTCTCGCTATCTCTGCGCACGTGAGCTTTATCGTAAAGCTTCTTAAGGTCGGCCGCGTAATCTTCTACAGTTTCGCCATACTTTTGGTTACGGTGACTAAACTGAACCCAGTATGCTTTTGACGTTTCTACTACCCTAAATCGGTTATTTAGCTCTTTGCAAAGGGAAGTGTACTTTGACCTTGTTTCGTGTGAAAGTTGCTCATATACAAATTCTCCAGCCACACCCTGAAGCCGTGGCAATAGCTCATCTAGTTTCTCTTCAGAGCTCCATTTTTGCCTGTTTGCTACTTCCTCAAATCTGTTGAACCACACCTTCCATGTCTCTTTACCAGTGAAAGGTGGCAATTTAGGATTTCTTCTAAACCCTCTGTTGACCCTAGCTGATGTATTTGAGGTTGCTCCCTCACTTTCATCATCATCACTATCAGTGCTGCTGACAGATTGTGGGCTTCTGTGTCTCCTCTCAGACCTTCTCATGCTCGAAACCTCATGTCTTGAATGATTTCTCCTCTTGTGAGGAACCGTCTGAGTATTTTGTGTAATCTGACTTTGATTGAAACTTTGTAAAACTCCGCGAAGTTCTGCTGTAACAGTTTCAAGGGAGTGTTCAAGATTGGAGACCTTATCTTGCATGCATTGCATGGCATGCGTCATTTCTGGATTATTGTTTTGCGTTTGGGTTTGAGTTCTAAGGCCTTGATGGTCCCCCATACTCCATGATAAGGATTCTCTTGTTGGATTAACCCTTAGCTGATCAGTTGCTGCAGTTTCCTTGTCACTTGAGCATGTGGCTTGCTCACTGCTATGCATTGCTTCCAGTGGCATGTTCTGATCTATAGCACTAGAGGCTTCTCTTTCTTTCCTCAGCTGCTGTCGAGTCAAAACCATTTCTTCATCCATAATTTAACAGAGACCAGTAAAAAAAATGACTGAACTTATGCAGTGTTAGATAAAATGAGACAGAGAGAAAAAAAAATTATCTTCACCGCTGCCCACCAAATGTAACGGACCTAGGAGGCCTCCCTTCTATTTTCTCTCTTCTTCTCAATCTTCTCCCGACAGACAGACGGACGGACGGCGGACGACAACCGATCACAAGTAACCTACTATCAGTTATAGTAGGTGGGGGCTTCAACCGGTTTCACTGAACCAAGGGAGACTAAAATCTAGGGTTGGAAATGACTAATGAGCCTATGCAAGTTTCAAGAAATGTTGTATTCTTGAAATAACAAAATTAAGACAAATAAAACAGTGAAATTAGCAATGAGATGACATGTTATGTGAACTTTGAAATGAAATGGGGGTGTCAGTGGCTGTGAGTTTTCTTACATCAACATTACATAGTCAAATAAACAGATAGTGTTAAAATCGCCCTTTCAAACAATAAAATACAGGGTAGCTATAATTATGTGCTGTGAAATCTTCCTTTTAGTTCTAAAGCCTTGAATTTCTCCTAAGTATTAGGAACTCATAACTTCAAGTCTGCCATTTTCCAAGCAAGAGCAACTTTAAGAACTTTTCTCATAAAATGCAGCAAATTACCAGAAAATTCCCTGTAAAAAGTAATTTTATGTAAAAATAATTTAAGGAATTGAATGAAAAAAATAAAAAAAAACCCCAAAAAATCCTAAATTATGACTTTAAATAAAATTTCTAAAGAAACTAACAGAAAGTCAACTGAACCCAATGATGGTTGAAGTGTAGCCCCCAGATCAAATCTGTGGGATTCCTTATATATTCCCTCAGGTTCCTACAACCCCACGATCCCAAAAGTCCCACAGAAACCATCCCTCAAGCTTTCCCGCAAAAGTTCCAACGTTCCCACATTGACTTCCCACAGAAAAAACTGTAGGGAAAGGTTCTAAAAATAGCTCATGACTGACTTCTATCAACAAATATTCAATTAAAATGAATTAGGTTCAAAAAACTATTTACATGAAAAAAATGATAAATAATTTATCTTAATGACCTGTATTTTGGATTAAAGATCAAAATTGTATTTTGAAAGTAATTTAGATGTAAAGTTGGTTGAAGTATCAGACGATAGGTGAACCCGAATGACCTCTACCCAGAATGCATCATTCTGGATAAACTACTGTGACAAAAAGTACTGTTACACCTAAATCAAGATGGTTGACCTACATATTAACAGAAAAATATTGCTGCTTTATGAGCGAAAAATACATGTTAAAATGAAGTGACATCAGGTAATCAATGCATGGATCAAATGATTATAAGTTGCTTTCACAAACTGACTAGGTAAATAAACAAACAACTCGATTTTAAAGCCGCAGTGTCCATTCATAGTGACCTGACCGCAGAAACACATGTAAAACTGAGGCTGAATCAGGGCAGTGGTGCCTTATGACAAATATTCTTTCTATGAAATTTACCTGCCATACGATGAGCAAAGTAATGAGTTTTCTCACCAGTGAAATGAGCCAGTCTCAGAGTTTGCCACACATGTCTGAAATCAAATGACCACTGAACCATGAAGCTTTAAAATGAATCTGAAATAGAACCGGGTCAAGTGAAAATAGGACTTTGCATATGACCCTTATCTATAAAAGAAACAAATCTGAAAGGTGATGATTAGATTCAACAACAGATACACAGGTTAAAAGCCTTTGGCTTTACATTTACCCCCAACTTTTTGTGTTAACGCTCCGACTAACACACTAAAATGAAAAATCAAAGTATGTCCATAAGACATTGTACAGGCTTGTCACACTGCCATCAGACAACACCAGCTACAATATTGCCACAACGGTTGAGCTGTCAGAGCAAACACAGAAAAGTTGTTGATAAACAAATGCTCAAGAGTACGAAACTAAGCATATAAATTGATGGCAACATTTAGTTGCTTAAATAAAAAGACACAATTGCCATGATTGCAGGTTATAAAATTCACTAATTAACTGAATCAGAAATTATCACAGGAAACTTTAAATGCTGCCTCCAAAGTTTGCCATAATCACTTTCAATCCTTGTACATATTCGAATTCCAGTAAGCAAGCAATATCGAATAATCCAACACATATGATACATTCACTTGATCCATGTGATTCTCACTTTGGATAAGCCTTTTAACTTTAAACTGAACATGAATATAATCTTGGAAACATTGTAAAGCTTGTGGCCACTGACACGTTTTACATCACCGGGTAACATGAAAAGTTCATGACGAGCATGGAGTAGTTCTGTTAATATTTTCTTCACCGTCGGACAGAGTAGAATCGAGGACAACACCAGAACCATCTCGATGAGATGATTCTGTTGATATCCCAGAATGCACACCCTATCAGGCGGTAAGGAAAAATTAACGCAAATAAATTAAACAAAATCAATACTCATCATGAGCTTTAAATTAGCACCGTCCTTATCTGCTTCATTGACTGAAATGTGTATATATATCTTCCCCTTTTGATTAAACTCTTTCTTGTTCCTATGGATACGTTTATATTGTACAATCACTGGTAAAGGCTAAACTTATCACATTTGATTTTGCGATACCATGCGGAAGGGTACCACATGGCATGTACGAGCAGGGGGAAGACTCAACTCAGCCTGTGCAGACTGATCTCAGTCACCCCTTGCACGCACATGGCCCAAGTTCCCCTCCACATGGTGCTAGTTTATTTGCTGCACTGTATTTTAATTTATGCCTATATTTGATTTTCATGTTCCACTGAGTTTAAGTTTTTTCCTATTTCTTATGTTTCTTATTCTCCGTGTTATGTTTCCCCAATACAGATTTGATTTTTGGACTGTTCTCCTTCTCAGATGCTGTCTTTACTCTCTTACTGTTGTTTTTCTCTTCTTCCACTTTCCGCTTTCTGTCTTCCTCTCTCCTCCTTTCGCATTCCCATTTTCTATTCTCTTCACGTTCCGTCTTCCGCTCTTCATCCCTCTTCTCCTTTCGCCTCCTCTCTTCCCTTGCATTTGTTCTGTAGTATGCAACAAAGTTCTCGAAGAGGTCTTTCATGGACGAGATGGTTTGTGCCTGATCTTCTACCACTTTCTTCAGGCATCTGATGGTTCTTGAATTCTTCTCTATCTCTTCAATCAGCCGTTTATTACTGTCCTCAATGGCCCTTTTCAGCATAGGTATCTCATCGTTCCCTGTCCTTGCTCGTTGTGGTACTGGTGATCCCATATCTGTGGAGAATCTGGGAGATGACATTGGTCTTGAGCTGTGGGGTGGTGTTGATGAGGCTGGGACAAGACGAACATCTTCATCTAGCTGGTGGTCTTGTTCACTCCCAAGCAGCTGTGGTAGGATTTCCTCCTGTTCACTGTTTTCATTAACTTCACAGTCAACAGGGCTTGATGTTCTAGCGAAGACTCAGATTAGCTTGGGCATCCGCCCAGTCTGCTCAGAGTCTAGAGCCTAAGCTACATGTACCTCCATGCCGTCAGCAAAGACTCTGCTCAGACAGGGCGGATGCCCAGGCTGATCTGAGTCTTGGCTGGGCGAACATGCCACTTTGTTGGTTTTCACGTGTCGACGCTCATACATGCTGACCGCTGCAGCAGTTGTTTGTTTCATAGTACACAGTCATAAGATATATTATGTGAATTGCGTGTCGGTAAAACAGAAAGAATTTTGTATGTCATTTTCATACCATCGTCCCCAATCAACTCGATAATCTCATGCCGATCGAGTGTTTGTACGACTATCACAGCGATGTGTTATATGTCAATGCTCCAGAAACAAGGTTACCTTCGATCCAAGGTCATCATTTGAACATTTTTGACAGCACCCTAGTGCCGAAAGCTACAAAGATACATTAGAAGATTTCAAAGTCAAGTTCAAACCAATGTCATCATTTTAACAGACCTGGTACAGACAACCCTCTTTACAACGGCACTCAATACAAAAGCTTTATAACTAAATTTTATATGCACATTTGGCTTTATTATTAAAAATGTGTATTCTTTATAACGGCAAATTCAGATTAACGTCAAACATGCTTTGGAAATGTAAAGAGGGTTCACTGCGTTACTCGAGTATGTGATTCTGAGTACCAAGTTTCAAGGCCATCGATCGACGGGTTTTGAAGAAGGTTTTTCAAAGTCTGTTACCATTTTGGGCATGTAACCTAGACTTTTTGTTCCCTCAGCTCCTGGAGGCTCTATATGAAATTTGATTACAATTCTCTAAGTGGCTTTTAAGGGGATTTTACAACTGTCGAAATACGAGAAAACCCTGGTACTACCATATCATAGCAATTTCTAAGTATTGGAACAAAAAGGGGTGTGCAAAGAGAGCAAACACAGACCTGACCGCTCCCGAGGGAGGGTCTGATCAGGTTCTACACTGTCTCCCTATCCCACTGTATATTTGGGCACAGACATGTAACTCCATTGTAAGACTGAACTTTTCCATTTCCTAAGACGATCGGATGGTGATGATGACAGGCTGTGTGCAAAATGGAATTCCGTTTACGTTGAAAAGATTTCCGGCTCAAGTGGAGGTCAAACTTAGCAAGCCAGACTTTTCCCTCTAAGCTACCCGAAGTTCTGTATAAACTGAAGGGATTTAAAAACTTCCACTCTTTAGTTTTGACTAACTTAAAAATAAATGCAGCTACGTCCACCAAAATTTCACGATATGTATGTAATCATGAATAAATTCGAATGTTCTTAAATACCTGATTAAGTCCATATCCCGAATTTGAAATCGTTCAACCGAATCGGCCATGTTCTTAGTACAGCTTACATACAGATGAATCACTTCATGTATACTGTTTTCTTAGGAAACATTTCTCTTACAATATAAAATTGAATTTTACAGTTTGCAGTCGTTCTCTAGCTTTATTTGGAATCCCGCCCCTAAATATTACAAGAAGGTGCAGATTGCTGAACAAGTTAAATACATGTACTGAATTTTCAAAAAGTGACATCGCGAGGCAAATTCATGGGTTAACTACGGCAATTTACAATCTCAGATGACGTGCACGGTTCACAGGAAGCTCAAAAGACGCCAGAAAAGCTGCCTACCGAGATGAAAAAGGGGGACCTTGACGTTAACTTAAGTTTTCCGGTATAGCATTAACTGCAATGAATATTGCAAACCAACGTGGATGGCGTAACAATAATAAGACAGAAAGAGTGTTGCATAAGATAACTGAACGTCATCGCCTTATGCGTTTCAGAGAGGTAACGCTCTTTTCACCAATGTCATTAAGTAAACGATGTACAAATAAAAACCCGTAATCGTTAAAATGGATAACTTTCAAGCAGTTTATCATAAATGTTAAACCTGTCACGAGTGAAAGGATCATCAGCCAGAAATAAGAAGCATAAAATGCGAAGGTTTTTTTTTTTTTTTTTTTTTTTTTTTTTTCATTTCTCTCAGTATAAATAAAGACGGTATTGAAAAAGAGATTCGAGTTTATTGATCAATCCTGTTCCATATTTCTGGTATACGCGGACGATTCTGAACACATCGTCTCATAAAGCATCTGCTGTGCAATATATCATTAGCGATTCGCAGATTTTGTGCTTGAAAACTGTAAATCCATTCGAGCATTGAAAGATTTTCTAGAAATACTCACACCAATTATAAAATCTGACACTGACATCTAGAAAGGTGTTACAAAATCATAAAATATGACACACTTACTCCAAGGTTGCATGCACAAATATAAGCTGTATTCATGGAGTAATCTTGCCCAGAGACTATCAAACTCAAAATAAAGCACACTCATTGGCTGCTTCCGAGCACAATATCGGAAGCAGCCAATCAGTGCGTTTCATTTTGAGTTTGAGATTATTCTCAATATTTATAACCTCGAACCCAGGTTGTCTTAATGCTTTTATGCCTAGCGCCCCATAAATAAGACATAGGTAAACAGCGCAGACCCAGATAAGACGCCACAAAACTCGGCGTCTGGTAAGGTCTACACTGTTTGCATAAGAAAAATGGATATTTCTCCTTCAAATCAAATAAAGATGATAAAAAATACTCAACCAGGCTCCCATTAATTGACAAATGACATATGGACCTATCTATTTGATCGGGACAAAATAGTCCACTTGGCATCGATGGATTTGCTCTCTCTCTCTCTCTCTCTCTCTCTCTCTCTCTCTCTCAGCCAGTTGATTTCATATATTGATTTCAAATGTACATGATCAATAGTAATTATAGCAAGGAGACGGAGTCTCGACCCCACGACAAAATTACTCATTCTTCATACGTATGCCAAGTTTGAAAAATCCAGCTTGCACGGTTCCTGAGAAAAATGTGACACAAATAAACATTGAAGCGGGAAAAGTATGAGCCATGTGTCTGAATTACGATCCCACAATGCAACAACTCATTGTCCATAGGACGGTATACAAAGTTTCAATATTCTAGTTTCAGCGTCAATAGTTCCTGAGAAAACTCTGACATAAACTTTCATTGTTTGCCCGCGAAATAAGGAAAGACAGAAAAATAGATATATGTCTGAAATATAGACGTCAGCCGAATATAGGGTATTTAATTGTAAAATTGATCAAATTAACTTCGGAAGTATGGCACTAAACCGAGCTGGAGATTGTGGTTGAGTGAAGTCAATTTTCTTTCGACTGGGATTGCCTGACAAAAAGGTGTTAATTATCTCATGAGATTTTTGCAAGTTTGAGTTTAAACGTTAGATCAGGATTTTCTTCTTATTTAATCAAAGTTTATTTTCTCTTCATTTGTCTTCACGCCAAAGTACAAGCGGTTTGAATTTTTGTTTTGTTCGTACTTTTAATCCAGTATCGAAAGCTCAGATTACAACACTGTCAATATGAAAATGCGTTGAAAAGCAATGTGCGGTTAAAGAATTTTGTACGTAAAACATTCAAATTGCCAAATGTGAAATTGGCGAGCTTTGTAAATGTATTTACATGTAACACATTCAAATAGGCAGTATTCAAAAAGATGAAATAAAAAGCAACAAGAATGGAATCCTGCAGCAAACCAGATAAATAAATTGAAACCGAACGCTGGTAAGACTCATTTCGCAATGACAAGTCAGCTCTTTGTTGGATTATTTTTGAATTTTTTACTTGAAATTGTTTAAGAGGATACTCCAATTCAGTATCTTTAAAAGTACAGCGCAAATCACTTCAAAGCATACAAATCACACAGTCAGCCCTACGGAGCAGTCACATACGTCAAGTGAAGACGTCTATGCAGTTTAAACACGCAAGCCCAAGCATCTGCCATTAAATCACCATTGTAATTCAGAGCTCTAGATAAGAGGGAGTATTGTATGATAATTAAGGATAATTTTCTTACTTCTCATTGAAACCATATGTTGTGACCCCTCATCTGAACCGTCTCTTCGACGGTTCAGATGAGGGGTCACAACATATGTTTTTATGCAGAATTAACATAAATTATCTCTAATTATCACCAAATACTCCCTCTTATCGAGAGCTTTGATTATATACTGCAGTGTCATAAGTGTTCAACAACAAAGTAGCATGAGCGCCTAGCGAAGACTCAGATCAGCCCGGGCATCCGCCCAGTCTGATCGAAGTCTAGGGCCTAAGCTACCTCCATTCCGACAGCGAAGCCTCTGCTCAGACTGGGCGGATGACCAGGCTGATCTGAGTCATGGCTGGGCGAACATGTTTCTTTGTTGGTTTTCTCGTGTCGCGGCTCATATGCGCTGACCGCTGCAGCAGTTGTGCATCTCACAGTAAACAATCATAGGATATATTATGTGATTATTGCGTGTTGGTAAAACAGAAAGATTTTTATATTGTCATACCATCGTCCCCAGTCAACCTGATAATCTCATGCCGATCGAGTGTTTGTACGTGTTATGATATGAATATATCACAGCAATGTGTTTTGATTATAAATGTCAATGCTCCAGAAACAAGGTTACCTTCGATCCAAGGTCATAATTAGAACAGATTTGACAGCACCCTAGTGCCGAAAGCTATAAAGATATATAACAAGATTTCAAGGTCAAGTTCAAACCAATGTCATCATTTTAACAGACCTGGTACAGACAACCCTCTTTACAACGGCACTCATTACAACAGTTTATTGCTTTATAACTAAATTTTATATGCACATTTGGCCTTATTGTTCAAAATGTGTATTCTTTATAACGGCAAATTCAGATTAACGTCAAAAATGCTTTGGAAATGTAAAGAGGGTTCACTGCATTACTCGAGTATGTAATTCTGAGTACCAAGTTTCAAGGTCATCGATCGACGGGTTTTGAAGAAGGTTTTCAAAGTATGTTACCATATTGGGCATGTAACCTAGACCCTTTGTTCCCTCAGCTCCTGGAGGCTCTATATGAAATTTGATTACAATTCTCCAAGTGGTTTTTAAGGCGATTTTACAAACTGTCGAAATACGAGAAAACCCTGGTACTACCATCTCATAGGTCAAAGAATGACCTTGACCCTTTCATAGAAATCTTTATTTAGGAGACTGAATATACCACCTATTATGCCAAATTCTTTTATAATTTTCAAGGACTCCTACATTCTATCTTTCTCCCTTATAAAAGCATCTGGAAGCAAGTTTTACCTTGCCATAAAAAGTGAAGGTCAACCCAAGGTTATCATTTTTACCATCTTTATAGTACTTGAGTATCCTAATCTACATACATGTACATGTACCAACTTACCAGGCAATCGATTGATTGGTTCTGGAGAAGAAGATTTTTAAAAGTTTTAACCGTACATGGGCGTAGCGGCCTTTGTAATGTGATGTAGACCATTTGATCAAACTTTATTCCCCAACCCCTGGAGACTCCGTTCGACATTTTGTTACAATTGGCCCAGTGGCTTATGAGAAAGATGACCTTGACGTGTCTTCATGTACTCATTTAGTCGACCGAATATGCCAATCTCCTAAAATTTCCATGTACTCTTGTGTTCTAAGCTTAGCACGTTCCCATATAAAAGCATCAGAAAGAAAGAATGGCAATTACGTTTATTTTTTTAGGTGTCCCATTTTTTAGAATTTTAACATGAGAACGTATGCGCCCGTCTCAAATAGACTGTGCCGTGCTTACATGTATAAAATGACTTCTGACCTGTTTTCATACGACATGCCTTGTTTCTCAAGCGGTCATTACGTAGTATATAACATGTTATATTCTACGAAATCGGATCGCTTTCAGCTTTTATAAATAACTAATTTGTCACGTTTTGGGTGGCCTAAGTGGTATGGAAACTAATTATCAAAGTACTTGAAAACAATAGCAATAATCAATCATCGTTTTAGGCTTCTACCGTATTTCTTATATAAGTTATGGTTAAAAGACGGGGTTTGTCTTTCGAAAACAATTTCAAAAATCTAGAGGCATCTTTTTCTCCTCCGAAACAATTCCAAAAATCGAGATCCTTCTAAGACGGATCTAGACTTTGGGTTTGTTTTCATAAAGAAAAACTATCTCACGGCTGAATTTGACATCACAGATTTACACATGTTTGGTAAAATTGGAAGTATTAAACGCCCATCTTATAGCGGCATACATGCGATCACTCAAATTTATCGGTGGCATTGAGCCCACAATTTGACAAATTTGATTTCTCATCATTGTCGGTCTAAGAAAGACAAGTGGGTGAAAAACCTGGTTCAGAGACAGCTTTATGAATCTGTAAAAAAGCTTTTTTTCCATAAAAGCAGCTTAATATGCAGCAAAGGTACAATACTTTCCTAAGTTCTCCAAAGAGTATGACACTGCACAAACGGGAAAAAGTTAAGTTGGTTGGTTGGTTGGTTGATTTGATGCTTAACGTCCACGGTAAACAACTAAGGTCATGTCGGGACGGTCAGTTAACCTAACCACACTATTCCTGGGCAGGCTTAGACCTCCTAAGCGGTTAACCAGTACTAAGTGCACATACTTTCGCCAGTAACTGACAACTGCCCTTCTTGAATCAGCGGAAGGAGAAACGAAAGTATGTGGCCAGACCGGGATTCGAACCCAGGACCTCTGACTTCCGAGTCAGGTGCCCTACCGATTGCGCTACCCGGCCCGGCCGAAAAAGTTAAGATTTCTTCATATGGCAATCCCTATTTCACCAGCATACGTTATAAAATTATGCAATTATTTTCTAAAGCGGAAATAGTTCACGGCGCATTAGTTCAGAATTATGCCACTCTACGTCTCGGGGTAAGCTAAAGGAGCCTCAGTTCGGTAAAACCTATTTTTATGTACATTTGGGTGCAAACTATGAATGCCAGATCAACTAGCAAGCATGTGTTGTCTGATATGCGCTGTCGGCTCTCTGCAAGTTTTCACTTTTGTTTAGACGGATGCAAACGCTCTGATCCAAGCATGCAAGGTACATATTCACTAAGATCACTTACACTGTAAACACGATTCGTAAATTTTTACGGTGGAAAATCTGGAAACCAGCTGTCAGTCCATTTACCGTTATTTTACGGGCGCCCGTAAACATTTGCAGAAATCATCACGCAGAGTAAGCATTACGTGTAGGTGGAATAGAACAGGTACTGTTTTGGTCATAGAGCCTTCAACACTTGGGGGGGGGGGTATTTTCGAGAGCGTTCAGTTAACATAACCGTACCATTTCGTAATATTCATGAATGTTCTACAGGCGACCAACATGTAGGCTTGAACTTTGTTTCTGCCTCTGAAATGAATCTTTTTCTTCTAATGAATAGAGGATCTTACATGAGTGCTCATGTATTATTGAATTTATTAAACGAGTTGGGGAAAAAGATAAGATGCGAAGCTATACCGAGCATCTTATCGTTTTCCCCAACGAGTTTAGCAAATTTCGTACTAAAACGTCATTATTTCCCGATTAGAAAAGGCGACGTCTTTATAGACGTCAACGCATAACGCTAGGACGTAATTTGCATATTTAATCCACTAGTGGATTATTGATTTTAATGCATGGCTTTATTACACTCTCGGATGCGACATCATATGATAAATACAAATAATCATCTTTTTTCTTTACACCCATTAATTTTGATGCAATGTCAGTGAGATTTTTGTTGTTGTTGTTGCTGTTGTTTCCTTTTTAAGTCTTTGACTTATTATATTTTTACGCCTTTGACTTAAAATATAACAAATTACACTATTATCCATTATGAAATAATTTTCCCTATTGAAGAGTGCGTGATATTGTTGCCAATGGAATACCCATAGGATGACTAAAACGTTCTGCTTCTGGAAAATCTGTCATATTGTCATATTCTCTTGTTACTTGATTTACACGAACAACATTTTAATCCACTAGATTTTTTCAGCGTTTGTCTAGCACGAGCCATAAACGTAACTGCCAGTAGCTCGACATGGCATAAAACGTGTTGAGTTATGTTATGTCATTTTAGGTACATGTACGCGCTGTGAACATTCCTTAGCCATGAATACTTTTATCATTAATCAGTTGGCCGGGCCGGGTAGCGCAATCGGTAGGGCACCTGACTCGTAAGTCAGAGGTCCTGGGTTCGAATCCCGGTCTGGCCACATACTTTCGTTTCTACTTCCGCTGATTCAAGAAGGGCAGTTGTCAGTTACTGGCGAAAGTACGTGCACTTAGTACTGGTTAACCGCTTAGGAGGTCTAAGCCTGCCCAGGAATAGTGTGGTTAGGTTAACTGACCTTCCCGACATGACCTTAGTTGTTTACCGTGGACGTTAAGCATCACATCAACCAACCAAATCATTAATCAGTAGCAATGTCTCATTAGATAGCATTTTGATATCGGTGTATAACATCCATCAATGCAACAATAGAGGAACACGTCTTGCTACATTTCAAACCGTAAAAATTACAATCATCAAACATTGCATTAAGTTTCTTCTTAAAACGACCTCACGAACTGTTGTTTTAATTTATTTTCACCCTTGACTTTGATGTAAACTTTTAGGAAGTCAGCAAAGCGTGAAATATTCCCGCTTTGCTGACTTCCTAAAAGTTTACATCAAAGTATTTCAACCCTTGCGTTTGAGTCAATTATTCTCAAACTTTGATACCTACATGTACAAGCATCAGACATGACAAAAAATATTTTTCTTAGAATGGTCTCAAGGAATGTTGCACTTATTTCTACGTTTAGCTTATGTATCACGCTCTGCTGACTTCGTAAAAGTTTAGGTCCAAAATTATGTCAACCCTAGCCTTTAAGTTCATTTCTCTTAAACTATGATACCTACAACCACCAAACTTGACATATAGTTTCTTAGAATGGTCTCAGTGACTGTTGCACTTATTTCTACGCTTGACCTTTATGTCACGCACTGTTGACTTCCGTGAGATTTTACGTCCAAAGCCTTTTTGTTTATGTCTGCTACTTCTATACATAAATTCAGCAATTTTTTTATTCCGTGATTGATCTATATCTTACTAATACTGTGTCGAATTGCATGGCAGGTGACATAGCGTTTCGCGGAATTCTTGTTTATTTATTTATTCATTTATTGCCCACCTCCTTTTGCAAGATCCGATATAGGCGTCCGGTTTTCCGTCTAATACTACTGTCGAAGTGCACGGCAGGCGTGACATAGCGTTTCGCGAAGCTCTTGTTTATTTATCTATTCATTCATTGCCCAACTGCTTTAGCAAGGAGCGATATAGGCGTCCGGTCTTCCGTCCGTTTGTTCGTTCGTGACACCATTCGTCCGTCCGTCCTTTAACATTTGCATCTACCCTGGCGTTAAAGTCTATTCAATTCATTTCTCAAAAAAACACTGCATCCATGGTTCTCATATTTTACATGTAGCCTGACCAGACAGCAATGCCTTAAAATGGTAAAATTCAGCCAGGTCGAGAATGCAACATGGCCACCGTTACTATGAATAGCAAAACAACAAATCAGTTTAGTTTCTCCAGAGCAACTTGGTGCATTTGGCTGAAATTTTGCATAGAGCATCAGTGGGACTTGATTCACAAAATTATTAAAATGAGAGAGAGAAAAAAAGAGTAAAAAGAAAAGAAAAATAAGACGAAAGAAAATATCCGACGTAGCGGGATTAGGTTACAGTGACATACTTTCTGTAACAAATTCAAGTTTACTAACACGCCAATAACTTCAGAAAAGACCGAATGATTCGGTCAGGTTTAATCAAAATGATCGTTAAATGGAGATCTTTAAATTTATGCGAATAAACCTTCCAAGATGGGCGTAGATTTATGTGTCAGAATAAACCTAGCATTAAACAAGGACCGTCATCCACTATTACCAAAGACAACTAAGAAACTAAATAACTAAATATAGCGAAAAAAATACCAAAAAAAACAACAACTACATGTACAAATAGCGAATAATGATAATGATAATTATAAGATGATAAAAAGCAGCAGCAAAACCAAAAAAAAAAAAAAAAAAAAGGAAAGGAAAGGAGCAAGACATATTACATGTAAACTGACAATGTCGCATGAGCCTGCATTAAGTTCTAGATGTGAAAGCACAAAGTATGTGAGACATAGCATTCCGCGGAATAATACTTTTTGTGGATAACATGCGTTTGTTATGCTGTCGCGTGCATATGCTGAATAATATATTTTTGTCATCATTCTATCGTAAAAGTACTTTTTGGAGACGTCGCAAATATAATGAGCATCGATTACTTCCGAATCAATTTCCGTCTCACAGGAATGCATTACTTTGGGATTAAGCATAAGGAACTTATGTAACTGCATTACAGAATCTTCTATAATTGTCTTGCAAAGAGGAAGAAATCAGTGTCATTTTTGTATAAAATGTATCGTCACTTGTACGGACCAAAAGGTACAATAAAAATGAATGTGTGGCGTAACTGGCGTTTGAAGAAATTGGGGACTTTTGCCATATATGCAAAGTACATGCAGTACGTAAAAGTGGACAGATATAGGGTCAAGCCGGGTAACTTCGGACAGCGGGTAAATTCGGACATACTATTGCAAACAGTGAAAGTCTAGATGAGACGGCTCATAATGAGCCGTCTCACCGGGATTTTCACTGTTTGCCTTGTTAATTTTGTTTTAATTACAAATAACTGACATATAAAGGAAACAATGTCACCGTCCAAATTTACCCGCTGTCCGAATTTACACGACTTTACCCTTTCTCCAGAATGTCAAGAGTGTATTCCGCACAACATTCAAGTAAATAACGAAAGTGATTTGAAACTGAATCTATTATAGCAGCAGGCATGGCGTGTTTGGCTCATTTTGTAAATACAAAACGTTGTGCATGTAATTGTTTACCGAGTCCTTTAACGCCAAAAGAGCCACACCATGTACTTTCCAACAATGTGGCATTGGTGACTAGCACAGAATAAGGACACTCTTATCAGAGCCTTTGCTTGTCACACCAGCCTTCTATGGAAGCCACCGAAGCCATATAGCCAAAGTGAGGTCCCTAATTAGACTGTACAAATGAGGAGGATTATCTGAATATCACATGACAACATTGCCACATTGTTAGAAATCACATGATGTGGCTCAAATATTGTTTTTCACCTTTTCAGTAACAAAGGCGAACAACTTTCGTGATTTCCTTATTTGCTTCTCTGAAGGATGAAGCCCCCTCAAAAGAGGTATACTCTTAGAGGAATAAATTTGGTCCTAGACGAGCAAAGTTTCCTTTAAGAGTTGAGCTCCATTGAGAAGGGAGGCAAAAATAAAAATGGCAGTGTTTTTCCCCTTAAAGTGTTCACGTACACCTAAAGTACGACAGCTACAACTACGAACTGGACTAAACTGACTCACTCAATATTTAAAACTCTGTTTTTCCCAGTGGAAGTAGTTAAGGTTCTGTAGGCCGCTACATGTTACAGTGCACCCCGTCCCTTCCTTCTAGCCATTCATATCTAGCCGCACATATCTGTACCCGTGCACAACTCGTTTTGTATATTAGTGATATGTTGAAATATGTCAGTTCTTTCTGTTTGCATGAACTCATGTGTTACATGTACTAAACAGGGGGAAATACGTGACCGTGTGACGTCATCCTGCAAAGTTCTGATCGCGGCCATTTTGATTTTTTGAGTCCACTTCGAAGGTAAGATTTTTCGATTTTTCTGTGTATTTTTAAATAGTTAGGTAAGAAATTTGTGCGCATCAGCTTAAGTTAGTGCAACTTTTTCGGTAACCAGCTCTTATTATGCTGTTTTCTACTTGCATCTGCCAACTCTTCTACACTCACTTAGAAAAAAACCGTTCTAGAGTGTGATCTTTCGTAACTGTTGCTTGATAACAAGTTTTTTGTTAAATTTGAAAAAACTTAATTACAGCTCATGCGCTAGTTTGCTTTGTATAGAATTTAACTTTTATAGGAAAAAAGCAAATAAAAAAAAAACTCACATCAAACTGGCAAAGCTACAAATATTGTGGCCTCTATGGTCATTATATATAAATATAGCGTCGTGGTCACGTGTTTCCCATCCTGTACTTTGAAGTGATCTGAGTTTTATAAGGAACTAGTTGAATTGAGATGAGTTGAGCTGTCTGTCGTAGTGTTCATACATCGGCTTGAACATACAGTGTTTGAAACATGAGAACATCAGATTACATGATTTATTGAGACAAACGCTGTGTTGTTTACAGCGAACTTCAGAATCTATACAAATGATCATGTTTGAAAGCTATAATTTGAGCCGCAACACGACAAAACCAACAATGTGGTTGTGCGCCCAGCGCAGACTCAGATCAGCCTGGGCATCCGCCCAGTCTGATCAGAGTCTTCGCTGTCCGCATGGAGGTAGCTTAGAGTCTAAGCTACCCTTTAAGCGCTTAGCGAAGAGTCTGATCAGACTGGGTGGATGCCCAGGCTGATCTGAGTCTGCACTGGGCGCACAACCACATTGTTGGTTTTGTCGTGTCGCGGCTCATTTGTATCTGGATTTGAAACCTTACAACAAGCAATAATTTAAAGACCCTGCCGCTACATTTGAACACATGAATCTATCATTTACAGCACATTAGCGGAGTGCAAACTGCTTTAACGGAAATGTTCCGTTCTCCATGCTGACATTATCGAATTTGGCTCAGCAAGGAAATTTTCATGTAATAGTGCGGTATTCACAGCATTTGTAGCAGAAAAGGGTTGAACCAGTGCGGAAAGGAAATCAGGAATTACTTGTGAAATGAGTCGTGAAACGCAAAACAAGGCGTAATGCAAAGGCGAACAGCAAAGGCTCAGACCCGCCTGCGCATCTGCGCAGTCTGATCAGAGTCTTTGATGTTAGATATTTGAATGTACCAATCCTGAGTATTTTTCTATATTGTCTTTGAAGCAAGATCACACCGGATAGGTGGCAATCGAAAACGCTCGTGCAATCGACGAACCCGGATCAAAAACCGTTAAAAACAGCGTTTTCGATTGCAAATTGGCGACAATTTTCAACAGAAGACGTTGTTTCTAATGCTTTTTGACCCGGGGCGTTTTCGATTGCCGCCTACCCGGTGTGAAGATATGTTAGATAAAAAGGCTAATTTGCCACATCTCAAGGTATTCTGGCTTAGCAAAGACAATCCTACATGGCACAGTGAAGGGAGAGAAAGAAGAAAGGCAGACAGAAGAAGAGATGGGACGACAATACTTAAGACTGGACGGAGGTGAAAACAGGACTAGGTTGAAAACGGTTGTTGCAAAATCTTCAGTTGTGTCACAACGATCTTGCAAGTAATGAGATAGACAGGAGCAGTCTGTAGTGTTTAGAGTATTATACACGGAAAATGTTACGATGATTACATGTTTTTGACGTCTTAGCGCAACGACAGAAAAAATATGAAGAATTTGAACAGGTTTTGAACTGAATGGGTACATTTTCAGGGAAAATTACTCTGCCATTTTTATCTTTGTCTCTCTTTTCAGTAGGTATCAGCTCAAAAAGAATTTTCTTTAAGAGTCATCCCATTTCTGGGTGTGTCGTCCGGGAAAGCAAACAGGAAGTCAGAAAAGTTGTCTTTCTTTGGAGGAATAGTGAAAACAACTGACAGTGTACCCATAACTTTAAGATATAGAAGCTCGAATAAACACTTAGAGAAAATGCAAACACTTTATACGCCCTTCATGACAACGTGGCTTAATGGGGACCAACAGAGAGTCTGACATCTACCTCTTATAGTTCCAATATTTCAAAGAAAGTGCATATTAAACTCCGTTCATTAATTCTGAAACTGGGTTTTTCGCTGCTCATACTTTTATAATCTAATCAATCCAGGTAAGACTTTGCATAGTGATGATGCTAGACTTCCGCCGATTTCTCATCAGTGTGTCCTATGACTTTGTCCTTCGTAGGCTGCTGGGCTAACCTGCACAAAACTGCAAATTACAGGTTTTCAATCCGACACTAAGTCCATCGGACAGGTTGGTGACGCCTTTTAATACCATATAAAGTGGTCGCTATAAATAAGTTTGTGTACGGGTGGGGTTAGTATTCTAACACATGCTCTGCACGTGCGAAATCAGTCAGCGTGACAACAGGCTTGTCATCCAGATAATTTTGTCTCAATTTGAAATTGATTACACCGCATAAATTCACACTGGACAAGGTTTTCAGTGTTTCATCATAGTATCGCCACCAACAAACAACGTCTAAACGACGTCATATCAGCGTCAGTGCGACGTAATGGTGTTCACTGGCGTTATCTTAACGCAAATATAACAGCTTTCCGCAGTATGTAATTAAGTTCTAAAGTTCCAAAACATATATAAATACAAGGACAAAAGGACAAAACCGTGCATCTCTCAAACTTATTACAGTTCCCCTTAACCAGTCTATTCCAGCCATCCCCCCCACCACTCTGAGAAAAATAATAAAATAATCCCCCCACACACACACATACTACCTACAGACCCTATGCTCAATTAGTCTACCATCCAGACTCCCATCCCTCGACATGACCCCTTCCTAGACACACACCTCCTTATTCAATCTACCACCCAAACCGCCACCCTAGTCTCTAGACACACACCCTTCAACCCCCCCCCCCTCCGCCCTCACTTCTTTTCAACAAACGATAAACGATTCCCTCGATTAGACTATACTTCCGACCTCTTCCCTGCGACACGAACATATACTGAACAAAAATAAAAACTTGACGGTTTTTATTTCTTCATTACGGCCAACCTAGCAAATATGTAATGTGTATATGGATTTTTTCGACTTGGACAGACGTCTGATTCCTTAAATCATGAAAAATATTGGTAAATCTTTATCCTGTCCGGAGTTATCTAATTTATTTCTGTTTTAATAATTCAGACCAGAACTTAAATGTGCGCATGCGCAGAAATAATTTTTCTTGTAATCAATAAACAGTAGTTCCAATACGCACAGAAAACACTTTCAACGCTTATGTTAATTGTGAGCACAACCTAAAGAAAACGTTTAAAGATTCAAAACTTTCAGATTATCTCCCTTTGAATTAAACATATAGAGATTTTTGAGATGCCATATTTTCCATACCAATGTGTCATTTTAATTATTTTCTTCGAGATATCTTTGGTTGTTTTGCAAGCTCAATGTTTTTTTGTTGTTGTTTTTTTTTTTTTTTTTTTTTCCTAAATTTATTTGAGAGGCATTTCTTAAACTGCCGTAAAGACTTTAAAGTGTAATGGGAATTCCATTGAAACTGAATTTCCGACTTCATAATGGCACGAACTGAGGTTTTTCGTCTGGTCCTCACGGCCTACTAGTCGACCGTGCATTGGCATAAACAAGTCCATACAGACTGGATTTTATAATGGAAAGGCATTGCCAACAGAAATTTTGTCATTTACGCAGACTTTAACAATTCTAAATTCGGTAATTGTTTGGTTTTGAGCGTAGAAAACAAAGAGTACCCTTGTGACGTTTACAATAGCCTCAATATTGCTGTATCTAAAGAATCTTAAATTTGTGTGACTATGATATTACCAAATGATTACTTTTTCTTAAATTGAAATAATTTTTATGTCTCACTTTTTCCCGACTATCGTAAGATGAAAAAAAGCGACAGTCAAGTTTTTATTTTAGCTAAGTATACGCAAGAAATGACTGAATGTAAATGCTACATCGTCGAACCTCACGGCTTGCGCAAACAGGATGCAGTCTGATCAGAGTCAACTGGAAGTCGCGGTCTAAGACACATGCAAGAGGTTACTTTTTCGCGATTCACATGATATATTTCACTTGCGTCATGTGAAAAGGATATACTGTTAATACTCAACTGTACAGGCAGCTCATTTTCTATATCATCCAAGAGTCTTTATGCAAAAAATGTAGACTCTGATAAGACTGTACGATCTAAGTCTTCCCTGTTCGTACAATACAAGGGAACCTTTTCACAAGCGTGCAAATCTTTTACTTCCAAGAAACTGTATTCATAGACATTGCAGCCCGATATAGACTGAAATACTGTCTCAGAGGGCCGTTAAACCCAAAACAATCGATCATACACATTGACGTACAAAGGTAAACCCGCATGCATGCATATGCATGCTATAATTTCTTCCGTATAAACGCGAAAACTGATCTTTGCTTTTGTTTTTCGCACATCTGATGTGTGATTGTGTGGACACAGAGGCACATAACAAAGTCTCTAGCTGACCGGTTTGAGATTTTTCTGTTCGCAGATACATTATGCCACTTTTTTGCGTGAAACGTGACCATGAGAAAAATGATAAAGAAGAAATAGATAAATGCAGGGACGTTTATGGGCCTGAAGTTCGCTTCTGAGTCGGATGACACAAGTGTCCCGTTGTTTATATGTATACTATACTTTTGAAATTTTCCTGAGAAAATACGACGCAAACAAATACAAGTTTCAAAATATGGTAAAGACACTGGGTCTGATTTTCAATTCTAGAATCCAGAGTTGTCAAAACTGAAAAATGTAGCTGATGTGTTAGCTTGGTATTTTTTTCTGTATTACAAAGTAGCCGAACGTCAAAAGGCTTGTTTTTTTTTTTTTTTTTTTTTTTTTTTTCTTATTCCTGTGACTTTGTTGGAGTGACAACAGTTACCAGCGTGATTACCACGTGGAACGTATCTGAATATGTATTACTTAAGGCTGTCAATCTTCATCAAACGGTCTTAGTTTGCGGGCAGGTTTTTGAAATTTGCTGTTTCGTGCATGTAACTGCAGCTTTAGACGGCAGGCTAAGATACACGAGACCTTTATGAGAAATCGGCGGAAGTCGAGCTTTATCACTATGCACAGTGTTACGTGGATTGATTAGATTATAAAAGTATGAGCAGCGAAAAACCCAGTTTCAATATTAATGAACGGAGTTTAGTATACATATTTGGTATAGAATGAAACGCGAGCATTCCAGATATTTGTCAAGCTGAGCCATTTGAAAGAATTCCGGTATAAGGGAGGAAACAGAGAGAAAATTTAATAGTTTTACGCTTATGGTTTTGATATGATCTTGTCATTTATACGAAGACTTGATGTAGCATGCACCAATCGCTCATTTGCTAGTCAGGTTGTAAGAGTAGATACATGTAGTTACGTACATGTACAGTAGATTTACCAACCCTTTGCATCTTCTTTTCTCTGGTAATACGTAAACCAACAGCTCCTTTTTCCGGAAACAGATATATTTTAGCAATGCATATGTCCATTGATTTGTTTGTAAATTTTGGTCTTTTTGTATGCCTTATTTTATTTTATTTTATTAAAAAAAATCTTGATTCAAGACAACAAATATCTGAAAAAATAAGACGAACGACGAATGTAACTACATTATACATAGAGAATTTGATAACCCCACACTGTCCTCTCTCTTCAAAACAATAAGTAACAACAAAACTCAATTTCGGTGGACATACATGAATTTCAAACGAGAGAGACGAAAGAGACCTCGCTGTCCCTTCAGCGGAATGGGATGCTCAGATTAGATATTGAAAATATGTGCATACCATACCTCATAAGTCCACGCTGTTTTTTCTTTTACTTACTGTCATATCCACTGGTTTGTTTGTCATGCTGGCCATTCTGTAATTCTTGTTGTCGAACCTGCAAGTAGTCCATGCAACCCGTTGATATTTGTTGTGAAAGTCACCTGGGACGGGGACCTTCTAAGATTTTCTATGTTTCTGAACAAAGCCTTGGAAGGATAAGTTAAGCCATTGGATCTCTAACCAAACAGGGTATAGTCTCTTTATTTCTTGTCTGTGTCAATATTGTGCATCAGTTTATGTTTGACTAGGCTAATGGATGCAGGTTAGTCTGTATCACTGACAATTGTTTTGGAGGTAGAGTTACCAAAATTTGTATAATAACTGTATTTTGAACAATTATGCCTATTTTTGGAAGACGTTTCACTACATCTAGAACTTATTGATTTGTTGCATAATTCACAGGGATATGATACGGATCTTCCGCAGTCATCTTTCAAAAGCGGAAATTGTTCATGGCGCATTAGTTCCGAATTACGCCACTTTGCGCATCATGGGGAATTCAGACGAGCCTCTTTGCGACAAAAACCTATCTTGTACGCGTTCGAACGGCACATTCCTTTTGTTTCAGTCTACAGGGTCAAATCATTATTTGAGGCGCAACACGACAAAACCAACAAAGTCGCATGTGTGCCCAGCCTGATCAGAGTCCTCGCTGTCTGCATGAAGATAGCCTAGGCCCATAACTACCCTTTAAGCACACAGCGACGACTATGGTCAGACTGGGTGGATGCCCAGGCTTATCTGAGTCTTCGCTGGGCGCACTTTCCACTTTGTTTGTTTTGCCATGTCGCGGCTCAAAATATTGCGTTATCCATTATTACAATGTCTGAATGTGGTTCCTAAGCGTTCTGACTAATGAACTATATCATATATTTGAAGTATGTATTTTTCTTTGTAATGAATCTTTCGTATAAAGCGTTAAAGGTTTTATGCTTCAGTCAGAAGCCATCAGATTAGATGCAGTGTCAATGATCTCTTTTTGTTCAGTTCATGACTTAAAATGCAAAAATAGTGCCATTGTTATGCACCATTTTCATTACGTTTTGCATTCCAAGACAAAGAGGTCGCCGACCTGCTCAAAATTTCAAAATTTGTGTTATTTATTCGAGGAAGAATCAAAATGTTCCCGGAAAAGTGCTGCATTTTTTTTTTTTTTTTTTTTGAATCCTGTTCAATATTATATTTTTTCCTCTTATGAAGAAAAGTCCAATTGAAGTAATTAACCTAATGACCATTAACAGGACTCGGCGCAAATTGCGTGATGGTTCCATTAATTTTCAAATAGTTGCTCTATATGAAATGGACGGTTTGACAGGCCAAGTGGCTTCTTAGAAAAAAAAATGTTGGACAAAGGTCAGAAAAAGACCTTAGTCTCCGGAACCCATAAGCCTTTGGGTATATGTATCCATGTAATATATCTTTTAGCCTTCGGTAGTACCTGCAAAATCTACTGTCCACGCTTGTTGTTTTTTTTTTCTTATAAACGGATGTGGTGGTCGGGCGATGGTGCTGGTTATAACTTCCAGTGCCGGTGCACCCTACTTATTTGGATAAAAGTAGGACAAGGGCATGCTGTGCTTGCAGAAGGAGCGGGTGGGAGTGCTTGGGTATTTTTTTTCTCTCGGCTATCAGTTCTCATTTCTTTCTCCCTCTGTATGGAAGACGGCCCGATATAGACCGATAGTCTCAAAGGGCCGTTAAACCCAAAACAACCAACCAACAACATTTTTACAAAACGCATTAAAATAGCAAGATAGCCTATGCTGTAAAAAAGGTCAAAGGTTAGCTTAGTGTCATCAATGAATAAATTTGTTGGTTCTTCACAACTGCTTGAGGAAGGAAGTTTGGCCTTGCCGTAACAACGTTCATGGTGAACCGAGTATCATCATTCAAACAAACTGGATAGTACTTGAGTACCCGATGCTTTATACGAAGTTTTAAGGCCGCCGGTCTCTTGGTTCTGGAGAAGAAAGAGTAAGGTATTGCCAAGTGTGAGTGGCGGTTACGTTAGGCATGTGACTAGGATTGTTTGAAAATCTTACGTTTTGCCGACCCATTGAGACTTCATCTGAAAGGTTTCAATCGGCCTAGCGACTTTAGAGTAGAATTCGTTTAAAACTGTTGACATATCGTCGATGCACCCAACTTCGTTATGCATAAAACTTCGTTAGGTTTCGTCATCTTCCTGTCCCGCGCGTGAGGTCAAGGCCACCACGTGTGTCTGTTGGTAAACATTGAGCTCGAGAACTGTCAAAGTCGTTCGGCTGTTTTCAAGTGCACTATGCGTTTCAAGCAAGTAAGTACTGAGCAATCAAATTCTACATGCTTAAAATTCACAATTCTCACTATTACTTTTTTTCCATGGTGTTAAAATACCCACAATTTCCAAGATTTTCTGTTTTTCAGTTTGTTTGCTAAACGCATCATTCGGATGACTTCTATAGAGGGGTAAAATCCAACACCCATCAAAATTTTTTTTTAGGCCAAGCCAATTTTATCTTCAGTTTCATGTCCCTATCCTTAGGCTCAAAAATGGAAAAGTGACCTCCTTTTAAATGAATAAAAACTGTTGCATGTTTATATTTCAGCAGTTTATTAATTAATATGAAAAATCTTTAACAAACAATAGAAAAACTTATAAAACAGAGTAAAGGCAACATGCTGGATGGAAGTAACCATTCTATTTCAGGTTAAACCTCTACCTGCCAGGGTGAAATACAGGACCTACTCACCAACTACGCTGACTAATGCATATCTTGCTGTCAAAGAAGGTGGTTCTTCTGTGCGTAAGGCTTCCAAGCAATTTTGTATACCCATGCAGACCTTAAGAGACAGGACTTCAGGTAGAATTGATCCAGATTGTGTGACAACTGGTAGACCACCTATGTTTTCTTCAGAAGAAGAGGTTAAAATTGTGGACCATTTGAAGGCTGTGTCATCCTATGGCTATGGATATACCAGAAGTGAAGTGGCATTGATTGCGTCTGATTATGCTGTACAGCAGAACAAACGTTCCGCTACTGATCCACCACTTACACGAAGCTGGCTTGATGGATTTTTTCAACGGTGGCCAGAACTCAAAGTCCTTAGGCCTAGAGCCTTGGAATTTGTGCGTGCAAAAGCAGCCTCTGAAGAAGTTGTGATGACTTATTTTGAACATTTGTCAGAGACTATCAGCAAATATGGACTAAGTGACAAACCCCACCTGATCTTTAATATAGATGAGAAAGGTATTTCTCCAAATCATACACCTCCTAGTATAGTTGGCCATAAGGACTTTCAACCTCCAGCTGTCACTACTGGAAGGACAGCAACAACTACCGTGATAGGCAGTGGAAGTGCGTCAGGGATTGCTATTCCACCATTCTTCGTTTTTGCAGGAAAACGCTGGAGTGATGACTTGCTTAAAGGTGGCTCACCTGGTGTTGGAGGAACTGTATCTGAGACGGGTTGGAGCAATTCAGACATATTCAGAAGTTACTTAGAGAACCATTTTCTCAAGTTTGTTCCAGTTCATGACCAACACCCTTTATTGATACTGTTGGATGGTCACAGTACTCACGTTTCCCTTGGCCTGGCGGAATGGACAAGATCCAGGAACCTTATTCTATTCATACTTCCAGCGCACTGTAGTCATATCTTACAACCGCTTGATGTCGCCTGTTTCGGACCATTTCAAAGGATATTCAACAATGAAATTCATAAGCAGTTGAGAACTTCTTCATCTGTGATAACCAGATACAACCTCTGTGAAATAGCAAGTAAAGTGTATTCTCTTGCCCTCTCTGCAGAAAACCTCAGATCAGGCTTTAGAAAAACTGGTATTTTTCCACTAGATAGTAGTGTTATTGATAAACACCATTTCCTTCCTGCTGAAATCCTCAGACCAGAACCTGAAAATGACATTCACACAAATAGTGACCCTGTTGCTACACAGAATGCTCAACCTGAAGTCAGCCTAGCTACGGAACCCAATATTGCCCCTGAAGTGCCGGTGTCGGTGTCCTCACTACCTTCTGATAAAACAGAAAGCTCTTCCAAAGAAAAAGAAAACTTCTTTGAAACCAGGTTGAACACCATTCGCCAAGTTAAATCTGAAAACAAAACAAGAAAGAGAAAATCTGTTAGTAAAATCACATCTGGAAATCCAATCACAGAAGCCCCCATCTTAGACCAAGTTAGAGAGTATGAGTCTGGAAAGAAAATCAGTCAGCCAAAGAAAAAAATCACTGATGTGCAGAAGCAGCAAACAAAGAAACCAAAAGTGAAAACAACTCAACCAAAACAATCCAAGAAAGTAATTCCCCAAGCAGGCCCCTCCCACATAAACCTTAATTCAGATAGTGACTTAAGCTCTACTGACGAATCAGAGATTGATGAAACCGAAAAATGTTGCGTTTGTTCTAAGTGCACCCCTGATCAAGTCAGAAATTCCTTGGACATTAAGTTCACCAAGTGGGTACAGTGTGCAAACTCGGAATGTAAACACTGGGTCCATCTTATATATTGCACCCCTTTGAGAGCTGTGAGGAGAGACACTATCTTTTACTGTAATCACTGCCCAGAAGACCCCCCTGAAGAGTAACTCTCCCCATTCAGATTTGTAAATAGTGTTAACTGTTTTTAGTTGGAAGTGTTAATTTTTTTTAATTTGTTAAAATTGTTACTGTTGAACTAAATAAATCCAGATGGAATAAAAAAGAGTACAGCCAAGGGATGGTACAAAAGATGGACCCTGGCACTGATCTGAACCAAAAGTTATGGTGAGTAAAGAAATTATGCCTTACAGATTTATTTTTTTTAGTTTTGGTATAGTAAAATTAATATGGAAAATCTTACAACGAAAAAATAATAACCTTGGCCTAATTGAAGCATGGCTAATTAGCATAACTGTCAGCGCATGCGCTCTAACGAAGTTTTGTGCACTTCCTTTTGTTTACAAGATGGCGGACACACGCTAGTCCAAGCGCTGAAAACAATACAAATTGGAATCGCACGGTCATTATTTTCGCCATTAATGTTGCGAGAGGTATTGATTCATCGGGTAATGGTGGATTAAATTGTGGCCGCCATATTGTCTATTGCCGAAAACCGCTTATGCTCTTAGGATACCGAAGTTTCGTGCATCGAGGATACGGGTTGGTAGATGACGACGGCGGAAGACGGGATTTGCTTATTCTTTCAGCTGGCCTCCCAGGTGCCCTCGTCTCAAACATTCTACAGAAATTCCTAGTACAGGGCAGCTCGTAGACTTGTGTCAGTCCATTAAATAAAACAAGACCATAAAAGAAAAATACATGAAAATGAATATACATATACTCTATCACTACATTTCAAAAGATGTTGGATTTCAGGAATGGGCAAGTAATAAAACATCTCGGTGAAAGTAATGTACCAGTTATGTACCTTGCCATACACAAAGCCAGGACCTAAATACATGGGCTGAATGCCAGGCTAGGCAGCTCGTGACCCGCGGATAATTTAAATGTGTTTTATTGCTATAAATATAAAGCAACGGGGTTGGACAACAAGTTCTCACAACATTAGTTACGGTTCGCCCCTTGATCTGAGCCTTTCCTGTTTGTACTGGCCGTAGGTACCCTATCACGCGATCCCAGTCATACATTAATTTACCATTACTTTGGTGAAAACGAAAATTCATGTCATAATTATAGTTTATAAATAATAGATACATACGAGTCTGTCAGTGTTTCTAAGTGCGTATTTCAGACCGCTGTGAAGATGATCAGGCTTGAAAGCTATAATTTGCATTGGGTTTTGAAACCTGACAGGAAGCGATGATTTAAACACCACGCTGCTACATTTACGAACAAGAATGTGTTATTTGCAAGTAGACTACAGACTTAGAGCGAAGTCAGTCTTGCATCTGCATGTAGAAGACCAATCACAATTTTTACATGTAGTGTTGAATAATTCACTATTCGGTATAGAATGCGGGTATCAAGCAAAACTAAAGGGTTGCATTTCTATGCATATATAATAACTGTTAGTTTTCATGACAGTGAAACATCACAGTTTGTTCGCTGTACAAATGGCTGAGACGGGCCTTGAACCGGGAAACATGGCAGTCAAGAAGATTCGGAATCAGGTTTGTAGCAAACAACTACGAGTACATTGTATTTCAATATACTGCAGGGATCAAACATGATTTTTCTTGTATTACTGTTCGCCATACATGTATCTCGAGGGAGATGTTGAAAACCGAGGGCAAAGCGAGAGATCATAATGAGATAACGTTTACCTCTTGCAAGAATGAAACACGGCCAGTCCCACGGAAAGACTGAGATCATAAAGGCTACGCTATTACAGTAACGGCTCTGCTAAAACATTTGTTGTTTTGTCTGTAGAATGACAAATATACGAGTACGATGACATCCGCATGGACTGCCATTGTTGAAGTTGGTTTCTCCGATTGCTGGTCGAAAAGAAAAAATCACAGGCATTTGACGTTTTCTGGGGCCTCAGAACGTACACAGTAACCTCAAATATGGTCAGAAACCGTTTTTTTTTTTATTTCTATAGTCAGATACAAAGTATCATAAAGTTTCGATACTTCGTATCTGACAATGGAAAAACGGTTTCTGGCCACATTTAAGGCTTCTGTGTTTATTTTTTTTATTTTATTTTTTCTGAGGCCCCAGAAACGTCAAATGCCTGTGACAAAAATACAACAAAAGCTTGAAACTGCATGTACCGTGTTTCAATGGAAATGTACGGTGTCAAGTCTTTCCAGATATCTCAGATTCCTTTTTAAGAACAGAATGACTGTGCCGTTTAATGTCAATTTAATGCTATCCAGTGTGTAAAAATGAGTAATTCCACATAGAACGGTTTTTGGCAGGTAATGTAATCCTGTTGCAATCAGACTCTAAGGTGCTTAACGCTCATGCAAACAGCAAAGGCGCAGACCAGCAGGCGCATCCGCGCAGTGCAGTCTGTTCAGAGCCTATAAAGGCTGCAGTTATACTGTATAGTTTCACAGATTGGTTCGAGTCATGGCTGCTCGCAAATACGTTTAGTCCTATTTTGCGTGACGCGGCTCATATATAAATGCGCCTGACAGTATATTATGTGCAAACAGTAAATACACAGGTCAGCCTGTCCATCTGTACAATTCTGATCAGAGTCGTTGTCATGATTTCGGTACCGGCAAAGAGAGAGAATACTTTTATCTGACTGTTCGAAATTAGGTCACTGGTACATGTATTTATCTCGATTTCGAAAGACTAAGCAAAGAGGGTTTGAGAGTGAAATATTTAGATATTCATACATCAAGTCTCTTCATGCACGTTACTATGATATGGTACATGACAGCGCTTGATCAGTACCATATTTCTTCGGTTATAAGACGGAGGGTTTTCCCTTGCAAAACAATCCCCAAAAATCTAGATCCGTCTTATAAGACGGATCTAGATTTTTGGAATTGTTTTGGATGGGGAAACCTCATCTTATAGCAGAATTTCATAAGCCTGATTTAGATATTTGGAGTCATTCAATAGAGGGGAACCCTGTTTTATAGCCAAATGAATATAATGGTAGTCGATATGTGGGTCTCTATAATTCTTTGTCTTAGTATTATTTAGTGCTAACTTAGATTCTGTCATATCCTCACACTGAACAACTATCCTTTCCTCCTTTGCTTACTTCAGGACCCTCTGAATCCTTTGGTAGGCTCCCTGTATTCGTTTGGTCCTTCTGTTTTATACCATCTCTTCTTCAAATTCCTCCTTCCATCACTTCTTTCATCACATTTCTGATGACGCAAGGCATTTTTCTGCGATGTTCCTTCCCAAATATCTCACCGACTGTGTCAGATATTTCACTGCAATTTTCTCTATTTATGGCAGTATTTCAGTTTTTCGCGTTGAATAAATTGATTGATCGTTAGAAAGATTTTTCTGTAACTGCAGCTGAAAATGGCAAAATGTTCGCGGTCCATTAGTGTACAATTCCACTTAAATTGCAGCGTATGGTACAATTACATAGAATTAGATTGTTATGTGCATATTCTCTGTCAGTAATGACACGTATATGTGCTTAGAACACATTTCAGTTTCATTAATGGACATCGTCGAATGTAAAACTGGTTTCATCTTTCAAGGGGAAAACTAGTTTAAGTGATCAAATTCAGTGATTGTCTTTCTCAGTTTCTTCAGTAACGAAAAGCGAACTATTGCAATGTACCACATTGATACACGTAACCATTATAGGTCTAAATGGTCAAAAAGGTTTATTTTACTAAACACAAAAACAAACAAAAAGCATTTTATTCTGACATTTTATTCTACTAATAGGAGATGTTGGAAATTATAATTGGCGAAGAGACAATGGTACAGATCCTAATTATGCTGCTCCTGTTCTTTTAAAGATTCATGCCATGACTGTTTATACGATCATTTTATAAGACAAAATACAAGCAACATAAAATATATTTAGGAATGGTCTTAATTATTGGGACAAAACGGAATCGTCCAATAAAACAGTGCTGACCATGAGCAGGATGCTCTCACTGAGAACAGACACAATAGGCGTATTCGACTGGGCGTTTCGTGCTTCACGATTCTTCGCATGAAACACTTAGTGTTTCGTGCTTTACAATTATTTGGGTGATGCTCTTTTTTCCATAGAAAAGGTGCTTCACGCTAAGAATTGTGAAGAAATTGAGAACACACCCAACGGGCCTATTCGATTGGTCGTTTCGTGCTCTAGATTCTTAATGTGAAACACTAGGTGTTTCGTGCTTTACAATTCTTTGGTTGAAGCACTTTTTCTATAGGAAAAGTGCTTCACGCTAATAATTGTGAAGAACGAAACCGCCAGTCGAATACGCTCAATGATTCTATATGACACTTTCTGCAATGTCATGAAGTTGGACATAACTCGCCAGAAAGGAAAAAGGAGCCCCGAAAGCTCAGTAGGTTAAAGCTTTATCATTGCTCTATCAGCAAGAAATATTTTATTGTGAAGTATCGCTCAATGCTTCTCACTACAGTTTCGGCACTGAATATGATCGTAATTGGACGGCTTTAAAATAGTAAAACATCCTTGGGATTCTCATAAAAATGATTTAAAAAATATCTAGGTCATTTTAGTTGCCAACTAAAATGACCTACTTTCGGTTTCACAAACTTCATTTACATGATAAAAATACAAGGTACAGAAGATAAAAATACAAGGCACAGGTATTTAATAGATGGTTTAAATACAACGTACTGCAAGGATTCCATCCATTGCCTCGCTGTTGCGTAATTTCATTGCTCAACGGGGAGCCAGAAATAAAGACATATTTTTTTATGGAGAGACTTGTAATTTTTTCAAAATCCTCTGTCTCTCCTTTTTGCCAGTTATATGACACGAAAACGCACATCAACCGACATTTTATCATCCATTCGGAAGGCTGTACCAGTTTTATCATGATTTGTGCTTTTGTGATTTTTACCATTTATAAGACTATGGAGACTTTAAGCGCTGGCATAATAAGCAAGCGGCCTGTGTTCGAATCCGGCTAGAGTTGGAATTTTTTCCAATCATAAACGGGGTTTCATTGCACAAAGTCTTTCAGTATTGTTCTTCCGTCGTACTGATGTGATTGACATACATGTACTGTTGAAAGGGACAAAAATCGCAAGTCAGCCATCCATATTGGGAGCCATGTACAGACTGGTGAGAAGCCTTAGCAACGCACAGATAGATTTAGATTTACCATAAAATGGACAAACTCGGCAACCTTAGCAAACGGTCACACAGTATATACCAGACATACCCTTTACAGAAAACCTCGCTACAATAAGTTTGCAGTCACGTTCTTTTTTATTTTATTTATTTATTTATTTGTTTTTGAAGGCATGAGGATCAGCTTTACCTTTCGTTTACCAGTTAAAATTGACATGCGGAGATTTGCACTCAGGGTGATGTTATTGTTAAAAATCGGAATACTTAGAAGCTTTCCACACCTGCATCATATATTTAGGGTGAATGGGTGCACTTTCAGGGAAATCAGCTCTTCAGTTTTCACTTTTGCTGTCTTTCTTAATGCGGATTAACTCTTAAAGGAAAGAATTTGCTCCTGTTGAAGCAAATTCTTTACATTAAGAATAGACCCCATTTAGGAAGGGCTACATCGTCCTGGGAGGATAATGGTAAGTTGCAAAAACTGTCTCCTTTTGATAAAATGGCAGTAAATTATAGTAGTGAGCCCTTTCACCTCAAGGCAAGTAGCTGCCTGCACGCAAACATGTTTGTTTGTTTTGCTTTTTACAACATTTCAATACGGGCTTGCGTATGCATGTTTAACTTTTAAACAAAACAAAAAAAATAGATCAATAAATAGATAAATTGATAGGCATCGACATACAGGCATGACTACGGAATGTCAAATATTAAAAAAATACAAGAGATACAGTTTTATATATTGTGGGTCTGCTTGGGAAAAAACACACTGACAAACATTCTTCATTTTCATTATAGCAGGCACCTTCATATGCCGCTGTTGTGTTTTGTTATATATGTATCTAATAAATATGTTTGGGTACCATTAATTAATTGAACAAGAGGACTAATGGTCCTGTAGCTCACCTGAGGTCTTACTGTCGACAGACACATTTTGTCACTTCACTGTGCCCTCTAGACTGTACACAAAGTTTTTCTAAGATTTGACTTACTGGCCTACTTTCAGAGTCGATATGACCCAGTTTCCATCTAAACCTACATTTCATAGAGATAAAAATTCTGACAAAGGTTCATGAAGATTGGATTAAAACTGAGCCCTCTAGAGTGTACACAAGGTTTTGCAAAGATTTTCCCTAGTGACCTAATTTCTGACCTGACATGACCCAGTATCCATCTTCTCCTAAATTACATAAGCATAAACGTTCTCACAAAGTTTCATGAAGTTTGGATCAAAACTGTGCCCTCTAGAGTGTACACAAGGTTATTATAAAAATTTGAACCAGTGACCTTCTTCCTGACCCAACATCACCCAGCATCCAACTTTTCCTAAATTTTATAGTGATAAACATTCTAACAAAGTTTCATGAATATTGAATCAACACTGTGCCCTCTAGAGTGAACACAAGGTTTTTCTTAGATTTTATCTAGTAACCTAGTTTTTGACCTGACATGACCTACCTTCAAATTTGCCCATAATTTCATAGAGATAAACATTCTAAGATTTGACCTAGTGACCTAGTTTCTGACCTGACATGATTCAGGGTATATATCTCCTTCTAGATTTGATAGAGATAAACATTCTGACAAAGATTAATAAAGACTGGATCAAAAGTTTGCCCTCTAGAGGGTACACAACGTTTTTCTAAGATTTGACCTAGTGACCTTTTTTCTGATTTGACATTCCCGAGTTTCAAATTTTTTCTAGACGTCATAAAGATATAAATTCTGACTAAGTTTCATGAAGATTGAATCAAAACTATGCCCTCTAGAGTGTACACAAGGCTTATTTTTTAGATTTTTTGTGATCAAGGGCAAGTGACTCTGAAAAAGTTTATTCAACCTGGCCCAAATTCAAACAGGTCTGAGATTTTTAAGATTTCCTGGATGCCTGCAAGTTACGAGAAGTTGCAATCAAAAATGAAGAAGCTAGGGCCCGGACAACATTTTCCCTTTTATGAGTCTATGGGAAAATATTTTATCGCTCAAGGGCAAGTAACTCTTAAAAAAATCATCCAACCTGGCCCAAATTCGAACTGCTCCGAGATGTTTATTCAACTTGGCCCAAATTCGAACTGCTCCGAGATGTTTATTCAACCTGGCCCAAATTCTAACAGGTTTGAGATTTTATAGATGTCCTGGATACCTGCAAGTTACAAGAAGTTGCAATCAAAAATGAAGAAGCTAGTGCCCGGACAACATGTTCCCCGTTATAAGTCTATGGGAAAATATTTTATCACTCAAGGGCTAGTAACTCTGAAAAGAATCATCCAACCTGACCCAAATTCGAACTGGTTCGATATTTTATGGCTGTCCTAGATACCTGCAAGTAACAAGAAGTTGCGATCAAAAATGAAGAAGCTAGGCCGCGGACAACATGTTCCCCATTATAAACCTATAGGAAAATATCATATCGCTCAAGGGCAAGTAACTCTAAAAAAATCATCCAACCTGGTCCAAATTCAAATTTGTACGAGATGCTTGGGCGATTCTGGACACCTGCGAATTACAAGAAGTTGCAATCAAAAATGAAGAAGCTAGGGCCCGGACAAGATGTTCCCCATTATGTCTATGGGAAAATATTTTATTGCTCAATGGCATGTAACTCTGAAAAAAATCATCCAACCTAACCCAAATTCAAACTTGTCCGAGATGTTTTGGCTATCCTGGATACCTGCAAGTTACAAGAAGTTGCAATCAAAAACGAAGAAGCTATGGCCCGAACAACATGTTCCCCATTATAAGTCTATGGGAAAATATTTTATCGCTAAGAATCATCCAACCTGGTTCAAATTCGCACTGATCTGATATATCTTGGCTGTCTTAGATACCTGCAAGTTACAAGAAGTTTGAAGAAGCTAGGGTCCGGACAATATTTTCCCCATTATAAGTCTGTGGGAAAATATTTTATCGCTCTGGGGAAAGTAACTCTGAAAAGAATCATCCAACCCGGCCCAAATTCGAACTAGTTCGATATTTTAGGGCTGTCCTAGATACCTACAATTTTGAAGACGTGTCGATCAAAACTGAAGGTGCTATCGCCCAGACAACATTTTCCCCATTATAAGTCTATGGGACCTTTATGTTGCCATGGTAACCACAGTTTTCAACCAATCTGTCCCAAAGCTATATGCAATCAATCCCCCATCCCAACAATGCTACATATAAAATTTGATCAAGATTGGCCGCCTACTTTAGCAGATAATAATGCTTAAAAGTGTGGACGGACGACGGTGAGCTAAAAACCATTTATATACTGGAGAGACGGCTAAGAACTATTATTTCAATAATCTCAGTTGGCTAATAAGCTCTAGACTGTGACACAGTTTGTCCCATAGCATTGCAAAACCATACGCATACAGGAGAGAAGCTTTAAATGCAGTCTCTACAGCAAACAAACTGTAGACGCTGTGTTGTCTTTATATATGGAGAGTTAACCATTAAACTGGACAGTCAAGCGATGTTTCCTAACAGAATGGTGAACGCATGATCAGACTGCTTCAAAAAGCAGTCTGCTTTAAGTATACACTAAGGTACAGCTCTATAGGAGAAGAACTAAATAAGCAAGGTGCTTTCGTTCCAATCCTAGTAAATTGTGTATGTTGTATTATATACATACATTATGAAAAACAGAAATATATATGTTTAGACCCAGGTACAGCTCTGTCGGTTAAGCTCTGATCTAGGGGTCCCGGGTTCGATTCCCACTTGAGGTGGAAATCTTTTTAATCGTCGTCGTAAATGGGCTTCCATTGCGCACAGCCTTTCATTATCACCCTCCCACTGTCCTGATATGACTGAAATATTGATGAAAAGGACGTAAAATTGCAAGTCATCCATCCATCCATCCATTTATCTCAAATGTACCGAGGGTAAGGTGCTCATTAAGTAAATTCATCTCAGAACAGAAAATATACCAGCGAGAGGCGAAGCGACAGAGAGCGTTTTAAATTTTATTATAAAATATATTGGAGAGAAGCCAAAGAGTTGAAAGAACAACCACTGTAGCTGCTTTTCAAGAGCCTTACATTGTCTTAATGAGTGGTAACTTCTAGTAGTTGATAAGACACAATGTAAATGATGATATTTCTCTCTCTTTCTCTCTCTCTCTCTCTCTCTCTCTCTCTCTCTGTCTTAAAATTTCTTCAAGATGAAAAGTCCGAGACCTTATTTTTTCTTCAAGATGAAAAATTCGAGACCTTATTTTTTTTAAAGAATGAACATGCGCGAAGACGTAAGATAAACGCTAAACGGCGTTTCCGACGTTTGTCCTTCTGTAATATCAAATGCAAAATCATAGGTGAGGCTAGCCAGGAAACGCACAGCCCAAGCAAGATACAAAAAAAAAGAAATATGAAACACGAACGATAAAACGGAACAACGGAAGAGAAAAGCGAAGCTACAACAGAAGCACTGCACGTGAACGGCCAGTGAAATCGATTTTATGCATATAAAACCACTAAGAAGACGGAGAAACATCACAGTATAGTAAGTAGAATTAAGGTGGATGGATACTGTCAGAGGGTAGATTTTGTCCCATTGTAGACTTTCTCCCCGGAAAAATGAAACGCCATTGACCACCAATTACCTTCTGTAAGAACCTGGAGCCGTCTATTTGAGTCTTAGGCCTGACTCGCCGTAGTGAAAAAGTTGTCAACAGTGCATAGGTTACTAACTACCATGGGTGCAGTTTAACACATAATATGGATCAGTGTTTGCATTACATTTAATGACAGGTTTCCTTTAATTTTGGAAGTTGATATGACTCGAACAATTATACTGATTCGGCATATATTTGTTACTGAAATAAAACAACCTTTGAACATTTTCCGAAGCAAGTGGGTGGCTGTGAAGAATTGATGGACTCCAGGCAATTCAGAACTTTTGGCAATGAGATAGCTAATACGTTAGCTAAAGCGACTGCAGAGGAGGCTGAAGACATGCACACCTAATAACCACGAATATCACCCTGGACATACGGAAAGCTATCAAGGATTCATGTTCAATAAAATGGCAGCAGCTACGGGACAAATCCTTAGCTGAAAGCTATTGTTTGACCTCAGAGCTTCAGAGACAACAAGAGTAAAGCCTATATATAGACAGCATCATGCAGTTACTCAGTCGAGAACCTAATGAATATTAAAGTCGGCCTGGAAGATTTTCCTTCATGTACCTGTGGAGGTCTTGAGGGTGCGAGTCATTTTATTGAAGCGCGTGACAACTATGCTGAAAGTAGAGAGGCGATAAGAATAAGCCTGTTCACCACAAGGGTGCCGGCAAATCTTCATTGAGCCGTATGAAGACGCATCAACAACATAGAGAAATGATTTTTCAAACTTTACAAGACTTCTTCAAAGGCACTAAATGATTTGATAAACCTGAAATGTAAACACTAAGATCCAACGATCCAATTTACGAGGGATGTTCAAAAAGTTCTGATCGTGACATCGTATTTTGATAAGCATCATAAAGACAGAACTTTTGATAGCGAAACTATGTATAGCTGTAATATGTCAGGACAACTCTGCAAACGCAGTGTATCTTTTCTAAAGGACATATTTTTGAACGTCTTTGAAAGAGGTATACCCTACAGCCACTGCATATTTTTACTTTAGAAGGTCATAGTTCATATATAAGCATTCTTTAATTTTTTTCGTCATTGTTACTTTAACACAAACCCTAGGCAACTGTGTCCTGTAAATATCGCAGAAATTATATTTAATCTAGGTTCCATACTGTCACGTGAATTTGGATTATTTGCATTTTATGTGGTAGCAAATTCCCCCCGTCTACTGAAGTTATCATGATTTTGTAAGAAAAACAAGTATCTTAGCATTCAAACTCTTGTCAGGAAAAGCTTTTGAATTGTCCAGTTCGAAATTGTCGAAAAAATAAAATTAATGTAAAAAACGAAGATGTCACAGCCTCAGAAAATGACGTTGACGTCGATTTCAGTAACGTCATTAGAACTGCGCATTTCTTTGACAGGAATGAAACGGAAACGTTTGCTACCTTTCTAACTTTTAAATGGATATTGACGGCAACGATTGACACACAGCTGACAAAAATTCATTTTGTATTTACGATGATTTTTTACTTGAATGACACATTAAAACTAAATTCACATATGACTTTAACCAAGTGGCATGACTGAGTCCTATTAAAATGCGTTGTAACTCAATAAGAAAATGTATCTTTGTATAGTGTTTGGTATCACTGTAAAGCCAAAATGTAGTGCTTTTAATACATGCAAAGCATTTGCCCCCAGCATGCCGCTAAACAAAGTTATACGGCGAGAATCAGAACTTTCTGAACAACCCTGAGGCTCGTAACTCTTTGAATTCAAGTTGTTAGTGTAAGATAAAGGGCTTAAAGACCCCATTGCTCGTTGCTGCTTCGATTCTCATAATGATGTCCCCAGGAGGCTCAAGACCCATTGTTTTATTAGCATGAAATATTTTTGTGATGTATCAATGTAAGCTTCTCACGATAGTTTCTTCATTGTAAATGACCGTGATTAGCCAACTTTAAACAAATAAAACAACAAACAAAAGTTGATTTCACATAAAAGGTTTTGAACAAATGTTTTAGCTGGCAATAAAACGACCTTCTTTCGCTGTCAAAAACTTGAAGAAAATGGTAAAGATACAATGTACAGTCGAGTGTCTCCATTCATTGTCCCTCTTTCGTTCATATTCCATCGACAGACAGGGAACCAAAAAGTAAATTTGTGTTATAGAAGCTATTTGTCGTTTTTCATAAGTATGTCCCCACCCCATCTCACCCTATACTATTTGCCAGTTATATGTCGCAATATTGTATGCACATCAATCCTAATTTTATCATCAAACGGCAAGATTGAAACTCTATTCATAATCATGACGCTTTTATCTCAGGTAGGGCTATGAGGACCTTAACACACATATACCAGAAAACTTGACAGTTACCGTATCCCAGAGCTCTCACTGCCCAGACTCACCAGGAATATACCGGAGAGTAAATCCGGGAAATGTCGTTGATAGAACTAAGTAAATAAATGTGATTTAGATCATGGTTTTGGTCAGGCGAGTATTTATATCGGTCCTACTAAACACTGCTAAGACACCACAAAGACAGTAAAAAACCACAAAGACACCACAAAGACACACAAAGACACCACAAAGACACCCCAAGGACTCACAGAGACATCTTATACTATGAAATATTACTTTATAAATTATGTTTATCATTAATTTTTGATAGAATTCACCCCTCCACCTTAATACTGAAAAGTTGTTGATGAAAATATATATGTTTCTCATAAAATTATATTTTATGAGACTTCACACAGGAACTAAAACATACATGTTATGAAAATTCCTTGACACAAACTTTGTAAATACATGTATTAATTGCATTTATTTTTTTTTTTCGTAATAACACTTATGGCATACATTATCTTAAAATGCTGCATCAGATAATTTTGGCCTGGGGAATAAAGGTCAGTCGGGCTGTAAAAAAAACTACAAAGACACCACAAAGATACTGAAAATGATGGAAAATTAAATTCACATCTTCTTTCTTATTGTTTCTGATATAGATGGTAGCTGAAAAGCTTCTCCCGAAAGTTAAGGAAGGCGAAATGTATTTATGAAAATGTATGTCTTATGGAAAATGCAACATGAACTAAAACACATATGCTAAACCGACGAAAAATGCTCGACCAACATTCTTTATATAATTCTTATCCGTATTTCACAATAATATTTTGGACATACATTGTCAAAAACGGGTATCAGATAAATTTTGTTGGCAACACGTATGTAAAAACAAGAAACCTGAAATAGGTTTGCAGAAACCACAGAGACACCACAAAGACACTGGTAATGATGGGAAATTAGTTTCATATTCTTTCTTATCGTTTAGGATTTAGACTTTGGAAGGAAAGGTTGCGACGGCCAAATATATATACTTATAACATGTTTAGGTTATCATGCTTATCATGTTTCAAACGAATTGGACTGAAGAATTTGGCAGATTTTTTATTTATTTATTTATTTATTTATGCCCAATAAAATTACTTATTCATTTATTTATTAAAGCCTAATAAAAGTAAGAAAGTGGTGTCCCTATCATTTTGTTAGATCCTTGATTATTTATTTGATGTAGTCGGCGACTCAGGATTCAATCGAAAATATACCTTTATAGACTGCATAAGAAAAAGACGCTTTGTTTAAAAAGTTACTTAAGGCGGGCAAGCAGTCTAAGCAGCAGACAGTGTCTTCTTCCAACGGCTTATACGCTGTAAATAAAGTTCCAAGAAAACTGGTCAGAGGATAAGATGTAAACCACATAGAACGCCAAAGAAGTAGACTCAAGTGCGTAACACGATATCGCACCTACTGCGACTATCATGCCTCTCAAGGCAGCGCGCTTGAGTATGCAGCTTCCGAAGCCTTCTGCACGGCTTTGATGGTTTTGTCTGTTGTTCTAGTTGTATTGTCTGGCATGTGCTAGGTCGGTTATGTATACTGATTTTGTGTATATATTGCTTATATGACCAGAAGTTTATCTTTCTATAACGAAAGCGGTATGATCGGCTTTAAATACCATAAACATAACTAATTTTCTTGCCCAAATCGCTGAAATAGTATTACATTAGCATTTTCCGCAGCATTAGTTACAGTTCCCAGCAGGCACACAACCTTGAATAAACCTTGATTCAACGTCATGACGTTGAATCAAGGTTGATTCAACCTAGAATCAACATTGAATCAACCTGGATTCAACGTCATGGCGTTGAATCAATGTTGATTCAAGGTTGTGTGCCTGTTTGGTTACTACTCAGCTAATCTTATAAGGTAAAAAGAGTAGAATCGGAGCAGATGGCGCAGTATGCGGCGACTGGTCAGGTTCTGCATATTTTGCAATCAAACACAAAATCGAGACACTGGGAAAGATCTACTGTTGCTGCTTAGTTATCATTTGTTTGTGAATGTATATGAGTCATTCTACAAAAGATGAGGAATTCCTGTCCCTCACCTAAATACTTCTTTACTTTTTTTCCATTTCAAGTATCTTGTCTTTGATAGTATGTTTTAATTAAAGTGACCGAATATCTAACATTTACGATAGTAACTGGGCTAGTTAATGCAGTTGTTCATATTTATTTCTAAAGAAATTAAGAGTTACCCCCCTTATATTTGCTTGTCCCACTGCAAAATAGTGAAAGTTGAACTTCAGTTTGACAAAAAGTGCTAATATAAACAAAACAAATAGAGACATGATGAAAGTCTGCGACAGAAACCTATTAATGACAGAAGCGTCGTATACCCATTGGTTTTGATTTGAAGCCGTGTCAAGTTGGTTTTGGTGTGTCCCGCAGTTCGTGTCATACTCTGTTACCGCAGTTGCAGTTGTAGTTTAGACAGAGTAACTACCCATAAAAATGACTTACACTGGACTTTTGTGAGGTAAGGAGCGCCAATTAAATTATTTTATGCAAAGTTTGCTTAGTGGTAAATATGAAACAGTTATCTAAATTAAGTAGTGAGTAAGACAGGTAATCGGTCATCCCTGTTACCCACCTTTCTATAAAAACAAAAGGCTGCAAATAAAACAAAATACAAACACTGAAAAAGTATGATAGACATCAATATTATTGTGTAAACATTTTTTAAGATTTTGCCTCTAGAAAGCAAAATAAGTGTGAGTTTGCATACTTTTTGTCATTCCTGTTACCGTCATCCCTGTAACTGTCATCTCTGTTACCCACCAAAAGTAACAGGAATGACACATTGAATTTAATTAAATGTGTAATATATGAAAGATGGTTGTGTTTGACATTTATAGTTCTTTCAACTAGACTAATTTGAATATGCCGTGTCTTTTACAGAACATTTTAAGCAGCATATAATAGCCTATTGTTGGCCGCGGTAACAGGGATGAAACATATCCACAGAATAAGTAACAAGGATGACATATTTATAGTACACTTTTATCAGGTTGAATCACATTTTACACGAAGAAGGCATCTGCTAATGTTTGGGAAAATCTGTTGAATTTTTAGCATTTCATGCAAGTTTTTGTCTTTGCCTCAAATCAGTGATTATCACCATCTTAAAGGTGAACTGAAGTCTCTTTGAGCCTTTAAGAGCTCATTTTATCCAAAACATATTCACCCGATTTCCACTTCACTGTTACTCAGATTACAATTTACTTTTGGTATTTTAACATCTTGCAGTTTAGCTGTCATTCTTGTTACTGAATATCATTCATATTGTCATTTATGTTACTGCTGAAAATTACTGTTGTCATTCCTGTTACCAAATGTCATTCCTGTAACCAGTCAACTTTTGCTCAATATATAAATTAATCCAATGTTCTGCTGTTGCATTTATTTACCAGTTTGAAAGTAGATGCTTGCAGCTACCTTTTGCAGAAAATGTAGATACTCATCCTACAATTGCTCAAAATAGATTTGATGGCATTTGTCTTAAAACGTTTTGTTTCAGTAAAATAATAAGTAATTGATTATATTATTAGTAACAAATAATTTTTCCTCTTAACAAGTTTGTAAACTTGGAGGTCTAAACAGGAACGTTTTAATATGAAAGAAGAAAATAACTACGATAATTATTTCATTTAGGAAATAAGGTTTCTTGCTGTGGTAACAGGAATGACATTTCAAACCAGGGCAGCAATCAAAATAAGCCAACGTGTATTATTATGCAAATTCTCTTGTCTAAATTAATGGTTTATTGTTGTTAAATATTCAGTGTTGAAATTAAAATAAAACTAATCAAAATTAGTTGTGTTATCTTTTGCAAAACAAAAAAGCCCAAATTCCTCCATTTTTGTAGAATGCCTCATATGTTTTTATCTGAGATTATAACATAGAATAGGACTTGGGGATGAAACTTATTATAATTTGCCCCTGGTAAACGCGCAAATCCATTCCGACTGGAATTAGATAAGCTTTAGTTTATGAAGGACGAAATCTAATATATTGCTATATGACTTATATTTGCATAAATTTTACTGGTACAGACTTTCAGCTTTGTGAAAAATTATTTTGTGGCGTTCGCATAAAACCTTTAAAAGTGGACAAACTCCATCCAGTCCTTTCATCTCAAAGTCAAATTGTGCTCAAAATGCTTTTCAGATCAGTGAGTGGAATAGCAGTTATATTTTGGCTAAAGCATTTCAGAAATCTATCCTGTAATCCCGTCGGCGGGAATGGAATTGTTCGTTTAAAAGACGTATAAGAGAAACAGTCTGCAAATATCCTGATCGAGCTTCACTGATGTGCAGGTTGATCTGGGACTTTGCAGTAAGTATCTGCTTCATGCTCATATTCTATTGTATTTTTATTATTAATCTTAAAAAGCCAAAAAAAAAAAAAAAAAAAAAAAAAAAAAAAAGAAGAAGAAGAAGAAGCAAAAACAAGAAAAAAAAAAAGAAGAAGAAGAAGCAAAAACAAGAAAAAAAAAAAAATAATAAAAAAACATGGGGCTAAGAAAGCAGGGTCCTCGTCCCAGTCCCGGGTACATTTGTTTGCGATGCTCATACAATCTACATATTCAGTGAATCAATGAATTAACATGGAATGCATAGATTCATAGATTCAAAAAAAGAAAAAAAATGGGGGGAGGTGCATTTTCTCAGCACGGTTGTCTCTCTGTAAAACAAATCCTCTTTTTGATAAGCCTTAAAATAATAAATTGTTAGAGCACGGTAAACGAATGTAGCGATTTCATCAAATAGAAAATAAGGATTATCTTATTGAATAATCCGAAAATCTTATATCTATTAACTCAAACATGATGCATTACGCGATAATTGGTACCGTCTTATCGTCCATTTATGCCGCCAGACATTACTAAGAATTAATATCCAGGTTGTAATAGTAAGAAAAATATATTTTCAAGATTAATATTTAATACAATCATTTGTAAACTTGTATTTCCTAGTATTTGATCTGTTTGAGTGATTGTGAGTGTCCGCGTACCGTCTTTGTCTCTACGTATAGACTGCTCGGCATAAGAGCATTAAGGTGGCGGGGTGAATTCTATCAAAATTAATGATAAAATAATTTATAAAGTAATATTTCATAGTACCAGATGTCTCTGTGGGTCCTTGGGGTGTCTTCTTTGTGTCTATGTGTGTCTTTGTGGTGTCTTTGTGTGTCTTTGCGGTGACTTTGTGGTTTTTTACTGTCTTTGTGGTGTCTTAGCAGTGTTTAGTAGGACCTCATTTATATAGGTCATCATGAACTGTTGGTGGTGCACATATGATAGTATGGTTCTCCTTCAAAGGAGGTTACTGGACTTAGACCCAGCTCCGGTATTTCCTGACACCGAATTTGGTACGGTTACATGTTTTACCAACGACCTTAAATTTTTGACATCATAAGCGACAATTATGGCCACCTTGAACAAATTTTGTCGTTTATTTCAACGGCAAATTTTGACGGTTGATCGCATTGTACATCACTCTTTGAGGGCTTCATCATACTACCCAATCAATGACTCGCTTTATGGATTGTCAGATGATCAAAAACAAGTGAGCTGACAAGCTTTTTAATGGCCACAATTCAGTTACCTAATTTGCAGGTTTTAAAAGCACTTTAAAGTGGGTGGAGAAGGTTACAAAAAAAATGTTTATCTAGCTATCTATTTATACTGCAGCACCCCCTCGCGAGGATTTTGTGCAGGAATGTCTGCGCGTTAAGGCTGTTAGAAAAGAATGCAGTGCTGAAATAAAGATGAAAGTGTTAAAATGTTAAAAAAAAGGTGGTGAAAGGCAGATAAAAGCAGGTTAAAAGCAATTCACGTGTATCTTCTTCACAACTTGTGAAAACTGACATTTTAGGAGATTTTAAAGGAGTACAGCCGGAAAAATATCGCGTCCGCGGGAATCCTCGGAAGGCAATTATTGGCGTCCGGGTCGGAATTTTCGCGTCCCCGAGATCCCTGTTGCTTTTTGTCATAGAATTGATTGATTGATTGATTGATTTTTATTCGGTAAAAACAACATACATGTACAACAATAATACAACAATTACATAAAAAATGATTGAAATTTAAATGCTTAAAAGATATATGAATAGATTTATATTAAACAAAAAAATGCACTTTGTAAAAATATTTTTTTGAAAATAATATATATGTGTATAACTATCTGTAAAATAGGAAAATAAGAATTTACTGTTTTATATAATTTAAAATATTTATTTTAGAATGGTCACAAGACCGGACTGCCTGTCTAAAGTGATCTTGAGTAGGCAGAACAACAACATTAGCAGGCAGTGCATTCCACTGTACCACAGCTTACGGAAAAAATGAATATTTATAGTTCTAAGTTAAAAGATGTGTGTATTAATTTGACGCAGGGTAAAGGGGTGGTTATGCCTTGTCATTCTGGTGGGTTGCTGGAAGTATGATGGTATGGGAATAGAGACATGTCCATTAATACATGTCCATTACTCTCACAGATAGTGAAAGTTCCCACAAGGGGTGAGAATATACTCGACCTATTTCTTACAACAAACCCCACACTGTTAGATTCAATTAACATAATTCCTGGTCTTTCTGACCACCATATTGTGAGTTGTGTCTTTGACCAATAAAACCAATAAAACAATGTGGTTGACAAAACACGGACTTACGGACTGGTTACGGACTAATTGACAAAACACGGACTCGTAGACAAAACACGGACCAGCGGACCAATATTCACAGACTGATTGACAAAACACGGACTCATAGACAAAACACGGACCAACGGACCATATTACTTACGGACCGACAGACCAGTTACGGACTTAGATAAGAAATAATGTAACTTAAAATGTTGTCCAGATTGAAACATTTACGGTCCAAAAACGTTTTGAGAACAATAGCGTTATACCCAGAACGTTACGTCGAGACGTCGCCATAGATACCAACGTAGGGGAGACCGAGGATAGTTGATGCACGGGGATAGTTGATGTACCGATCAAGGATCTGAACAACTGATCAGTGATGCTATTTGGTTGCACAGTGTTGACGGAGTTAGCCTTAACCTATCACAGGAGGATAAAAGACGAATAGATGGAAGTTTTGACAATGGGTGGCTGAATGACACTATCATGGATGCAAGCCAGGCTGTATTAAGGCAGCAGTTTCCCCACGAGCAGGGTATGCAATCTGTGCTTTACGCAGCAAAACCCGAGTTCCAGCCAGTATCTGGAAGATTTGATCAGCTGATCAACACCCATCCTAATGACGGCGGACTACAAATATGGTCAGTATACTTCACGGTCGGATGCCGGAACACGGTTTTATGTTAACATGTCCAGTCTGTAAAATTGGTTTCATCCCGGTTGTCAGAATTTACCCAAACTCAAAGGCAAATTCGATCTTCGAAAGTAATAAAATGTTTGGACTGCAGGTTTTAAACGAATTAAACTAATGCATTGTTGTCTTTTTCTCTGACTTTTCATATATGTAAGAGTTTTTCACGGACCACCTTTACAGACCAAAGTCATGGACAGATAACCTGTCAACTTCGAGGACATTTACGGACCAACCTAACGGACCGCTAACACGTCAACTTTACGGACCATACACAAACTTCATTCACGGACTATTTCTCATATGGAGTTCTTTACGGACCAGATACTGACTTATGACACGGACTCTTTCTCAGCTTACCTCACGGACCATTTACGGACCCGGACAGTCAGGGACCTGAACCGTGAATAACGTTGCGTCGAGACGTCGCCATAGATATCAACGTACCAATTTACGTATCATGGACTACACCCACCCCACCTTTCAGCCTCATAATTTGTTCATTGAGATAGCTGACCAATTTACGGACTAATTTAAGGTTAACTAACTTGTCACGGACCAAATTCCATATTAATTTTCCATTGGTCCGTGAGTCCGTGACTAGTCCGTGTTTTGTCAATGGGCATAAAACAACCTCCTAGGAAGACATTTTTGTATAGGAGAGCTGACTGGGTTTCCTTTAGAGAGCACATGAAAGCCTTTTGTGATACCTTCATCCTTGACCTAGATGGTAAGACCATCGAAACTATATGGCAGGAATTTAAAAAGGCAGTAAATGATGGAATCTCTAAATTCATTCCCTCAAAACTCACATCCAGTAAAAAGAATCTTCCCTGGATTACACAGGATATCAGGCGAGAAATAAGAAAAAGAGATCATTTGTTTCGAAAATTTAAGAGATCTAAACATTTCTCTGACAGGAGAGCATTTTTGAACGGTAAACATGCCATGATAAGTACTTTAAAGACCTGCTTGAAACCTGTTTGGTTTATATTTCAGTTAAAAACAGTGCTGCACTGGTTTTCTCCATCTTCGTAAGACAGTTTATTGTTGCCTAAGACAGTTTATTGTTGTCCTTTGCGGCTGTGGCAGGTCGAAAATAGTTGCACACCAGATGAGTCTCTGGATTTTTTGTTGTTGAATCATCAAATGCAAAAAAGGAAAATTTATGCATCAGTAGCAGGGATATTGCACCCTTGGCAGAGCAATGAAGCTCTGATTATGAAGAATTTGTGGAAATGTCTTCATTTAGCTCTTGTCAGAGAGTTCTACTCTTTGTTCTGAGGGGAGCAAGTTTGGACCCTCATTTAGAAATTTAAAAATCAGTTTTACATGAGAATTATACTTTTGACCAGGCTTTTATTAGTTTTAAGTCATTTGTAGTGTTATTTTTGAGACTTTTATAACTGTAACAGAAAAAGGTGCTTATGATGCTCAACATTTTTTTCTAGTGCTTTGTGGCTATATCAAGTAGACTGCCATCTGCTTTAATGTGAAATAATTGTTGTTTTATTATTTTATGTCCATGGTAAACAGCTTTGGTCATGTCGGATCAGTCAGTTACCCTAACCACACTACTCCTGCGCAGGCTTAGACCTCCTTTGCGGTTAACCAGTACTAAATGCACATACTCTCGCCAGTAAACTGACAACTGCTCTTCTTCAGTCAGTGGAAGGAGAAATGAAAGTATGTGGCTGGACCGGGTATCAAACCCGGGACCTGGGTTTGACGCCTGATCCGGCCACATACTTCGTTTCTCCTTCCACTAATTCAAGAAGGACACTTGAACCAAATTTAGTAGAAAAAATAGCATGACTAAATATAGTCAAATACAGTTAATTATACTCGTTCTGAACAGACTATCAATGATTCAATCTAAATCACAACATTAAATGGTAAACAAGACTAGTTCAGGTGCTTTTCAGTTATATGTTAGTGCATTATTTTTTTGGGTTAACCTTGTCATTTATGAAACCAAGACAACTGTAGTCTAGAAAACTACTCTTTTAATGTTTTTACCACCCATGAAACTACTATTACAATGATAATTCATATAAATACTGATTTTTTTTAATTGCTTTTCGGTTATGCTAGTGATTTTCAGTATTTCTGTGCTTTTCGGTTTACCAGGAAGTGTATCCAGTCACCTTAATGTCAACAATTTTTTAGAAAAACATGTTCTTTTTAGGAGCTGTGTAGCTTTAATTTTTGTATATTTCAGCTAAGAGAGACAGTGTTCCAGTTTGCCCAGAAAGAGCTTGCTCCCAAAGCTGATGAGATTGATAAAACCAACTCTTTTCCTGGAATAAAAGTAAGAAATGAGCTGCAACATGACAAAACCAACAAAGTGGCATGTGCTCCCAGCGAAGACTCAGATCAGCCTGGGCATCCACCCAGTCTGATCAGTGTCTTCACTGTACTCATGGAGCTAGCTTATACCTTTAGCTAACCTTAAGATGCACAGCAAAGACTCCGATCAGACTGGGCAAGCAGATGTCCATGCTGATCTGAGTCTTAGCTGGGTGCACATACCACTTTGTTGGTTTTGTCATGTTGCAGCTCAGTATGAGTTGTCTCACAAGGTTTATAGGTGCAGCAGCAAGTTTTTTCACCACAGAAGGATATAACTTTCGTGTCTTTCTGTTTGCTTCCTCAGACAACAAAACTCTTCTAAAACAGGTCTAATTTTAAAGGAAACTATGAAAGAAATTTGCTCCTAAAGGGTATATTGTACATGCATATTTTACAACATGTGTGGTTTTAAGTAAAAGCCACAACATGTTTTCACTGAAAAATGAGAGGGAATATACCAATATTCTCATCAAAGTCTCTAGAACTCTGGATTTGATTGTGCTAGATTATGAATACAAATGCAGAATGCTCTGATTAGACTGTACAGGTCATGTGCACAGCCTGGACTTGGCAAGCTTTGTTTTCTGATTCTTTGAAACAGGTTTTATTGCAAATCAGCTGACATCACAATAGTTCATGAACTTGGTTTGTAGCACAAAATTTAGTAAAGGTTGTAAATAAACTTTATGACCCAACTTACTTCAGAAAGTTATACTTGTATCTTGTCTCTCCTATAATTATGTACATGTACTTCAACAGAAACTTAAATGCAGGGGGTGTAAAATTCCACTCACCGACTTGCATTTGTGAGTAAACTTTCAAGCAGGGCAAGTGAGATTTTCAGATATTTCTTGAGTATTTCTTCAATTTTAGCATCTAAGTGAAAAATTGTAGCAATGAGGGTGAGTGAGGTTTTCAAGAATTTTACACCCCTGTAAATGGATGACATTTTGTGAGTTTTAGTTTGCATAAAAATTTCAAATGTTTCAAATGAGAAATTATGATATCGATTCCAGATGTTTTATTTTATTATATTCATATTTAAGATCAGAGCAAGGATAATTAATTCAAGCAATTTTGTTTTGCTTGGAAAATTGAATGCTTGCTAAATTTTGCTTTGAAAATAGAATGCATGCTGAAATAATTTGAAGCAGGCTGGGCCATGCTTTTAATATGATAGAGCTATTCTTTTACATGTAGTATGATAGTTTAGGGAAATGGGAAGGTCCTCATATTTTTCTGCCATTCTTACAATGGGGGGACAACTTCAGTGACTTCCTCTGACTTTATTGGGCAATGTTTCCCTTCCAAAATGGGGTCTACTCTTAAAGGAAAGAATTTGCTCCATGAGAAGCAAATTCTTTCCTTTAAAAGTTGATCCCTATTCAGAAGGTATGCAAAATGAAAACAACAGAGTTGCTTCCCCTGAAGGTGTATCCATATACCTTAAATTTTCACACCTATCTCAGTTCTTTTTGCTTGACTCTATATCATGTCATATATCATAGTATCATATTCAGCATTCATTGATAAATAACGTTTTTTGATGTGCACATTTTTGACTTTCAGGATTTTTGGTTGAAATGTGGAGAACTTGGTTTACATGGAATTACAGCACCAAGTAAGATTATAGAAGCATTATGCTTACTGCCAGAGCCTACATTGAACTAATTTGTAAATTTATGTATATGTAGGGAGTAGGGGTGTAACGATACATCGATATATTGATGCATCATGATAGTTGTTGCCTTGATAGTGCTATCGTGATAGTGTTTTCAAATATCAATAACTATCGCCGATAATACTTTCAAGTATCAATAGTTTTGATATTTTTTGTTCATGTAGATTTTCACCTTGTGGACTGGATTTGACACTTGTCTTCCAAACAAATGTCATTTAGGAACCTGAAAGATGTCTGCTTTGCATAAAAAAACTTTTGTTAAGATGGCGGTAGAGCTGATATTAGACAGCATTGGTATGTAATATAGAGATGAGGGACTTACTTAAATCATCTTAGTTCTTAAGAAATTTCAATATTCAATGTATGGTGATAGTATTATGATGCATCGTGATGTAAGACCCTCAATAGTATCGTGATAGGGGTTTCTCCGATAGTGATAGTATCGTGATAGTCAAAATTTGGGATGATAGTCAGCCCTAGTAGGTAGTTTACCTGAATAGAATACTGTTTAAACCAAGCAAGATTACCATAGTTACCTTCTTCAAATCATCATAAAATAAATTCAAAACAATAGACGCATGGACACACTCGTAAATTTGAATACAGTTACACTTGATTATAAACTTTTTTGTATTATGTATTGCATTACAAACTGGCTAAGACTTAGATGCATTAATGTTCAGGGATTATTTTGCATTATAGCGCAGGCTTAATCCTTGGCCTTGTCATGGAAAATTTGAGTGAATAATGAGCACTAAACATGTACTATGATTCATTTCATACATGCATACTTATTGAACTGAAAATTCCCATGAAACCACAAGGCCAAAAAAATCAACTTCACTTACTCACTAAAAGAGGTTAATTCACATACACTAGAGGGCAATTTGGGAGAAATAGTCTCCCTAAGCTGGCTGACCTCTCTATTTTGAGCTGAGGGAATACTGAAAATGTATACTAGAATGTATTGGAAAATCCAAAATTTGGACCAAAACTTCCCACTAAAGTCCAGAAAATGTTGCAAAACTTCTTCCTGTCTGAAACCTCTGGGCTGACCCCTATGTACTAACAGAAACTTTCAAAGAACACTGCATACTGCTTGCATAGCTACCTCACAGTAGCTCACTTATAGCTCCCAAGGAGGGCAGACAAGAAATGTTTTAAGAATTACTGTAATGCGCCTAAATTTTTGGACACCAAAAATAATAAATTTTCCATTTGGAACAAATGGAAAATTTATTATTTTAGGTGTCCCAAGACTTACGCTCATTACGGTATTGTCCAAATATATGACAATGCGCAAAATCCATGGAATTCTTTCTAGAATTTTTACAGTATTCTTTGTTGGCACTGATTTTTCACAGGTAAATATGGTGGCACAGAGATGGGCTATATGGAACACTGTATTGTAATGGAGGAGTTGTCCAGAGCCTCTGGAGCAATAGCTCTTAGTTATGGTGCTCATTCTAACCTCTGCCTTAATCAGATTGTCAGGAATGGAAATGAAGAACAAAAGGAAAAATACCTCCCAAAGGTAATAGTGTTAATCTTCTTGTAATGTAACGTCCAGGACTCAGTTGTTCAAAGCATCCTTGGCATAACAAATCAGTAGTCAAAGATACCTTTAAGTTTTCTAGCATGTGTGTAAAATTAAGTTTGCTAATATATTTTGCAGAAGAAAAATGTTAGGAGCTTTTGCATTGCAAAAGATTCTCATTTGCTTATATTAGGAGCTTTTGCATTGCAAAAGATTCTCATTTGCTTATATTAGGAGCTTTTGCATTGCAAAAGATTCTCATTTGCTTATGTTAGGAGCTTTTGCATTGCAAAAGATTCTCATTTGCTTATGTTAGGAGCTTTTGCATTGCAAAAGATTCTCATTTGCTTATGTTAGGAGCTTTTGCATTGCAAAAGATTCTCATTTGCTTATGTTAGGAGCTTTTGCATTGCAAAAGATTCTCATTTGCTTATGTTAGGAGCCTTTGCATTGCAAAAGATTCTCATTTGCTTATGTTAGGAGCTTTTGCATTGCAAAAGATTCTCATTTGCTTTAATAGCAAAATTCTGCAGTGTGTGTCTATATACACTACATTTAAAAAAATATAATATTTTGTTAACTCATGACATCATTACCGTAATCGCCCCATTTACCGCACATGCCCCTATAACCGCACACCAAGGCCATTTCCGAAAAAAAATGCATAAGCGCACACTGCTTTTTCCTTTCGAAACTCACAAAATCAAATGCATCAAGTTCAACTTACCATTACTGTTTCAACAGCGACAGTGTCTTCAGTTTTGTTTTCCCGACGCAATGTGCGAAGAGAGCAACTCTATCGGTCTAAATGTCAATCGGGGGTCCTCGCCGATATTTACGAAGTTGGCTGAAGTGTTATGATGTGTACGAGTGCGAACAGCGACTCGGATCAGCTTACACATCTGCGCCGTCTGATTAGCGTATTCTCTGTCTGCACTATGATCAACAATGGGAATGTACAAGTTGATCCAAGAAGGATCTAGACCTGTACACAGGGCCCTCCGTCGCTTCTTACACATCGCTACCTCTGGTAGTGTAGCTTCTGAAGCGTAACGTAACGTCAGAGGATCGGGACTAAGAAGGATCGAGCTTACGAAGTTATGAGGTTGCGGGGGTGCGCAGGCTGAACTGAGTCTTTGCCTTTCGTACATACGAAAAGGCGCCATTTCTCAAGAGCAATTCTTGTCATTTATAGCGAAAATGTGCACGTGCGTAAAAGTGCGTTTGGAAAGATACATGAACGACAGATGAGAAACAAATAAATTATCATAACGACAAACTCTTGTTCCCTGACAAAATCAGTCTGAATGCATGCGCAAACTGAACGAAGCGACCAGCCTGCGCATATGCATGGTATGTGCATTTAAACAAAGTTCGCGGTAGCCATAGGATAGCTTTAATATCATTGGCATACCTGGCCCGTGGGCCTCAAAAGGGCCTCAGGACACATTCGATCAGCAAACACCCGCATCATACAGTGCATTTGCGAACACTGACCAGTCTAACAAATCTCCTTGATTCGCCGATAGTTTGCAAAATAATTGTTTTAAGATGCGCAGACTGGTCTAAGGCTTTGCTGTTTGCACATGTAATACGGTACCTTTCCCATGACACATTGCCAATATTTCTGCACCCTTGGACGTAATATAGGACAGACCGAAAATCAAAGAAGATCAAAAGGACCGCATCTTCCAGAATTAGAATGAGTGTGTTATTAATAGAAGCCCGTGAATTTAAAGCAGACCCCTTGCGATGAATGAATAGCCAGAGCACTGACAAACTTACCTGACGTGTTTAAACAATCACATATTAGGTCATTGTAAATGTGTTGAAATACTTCCCTTTCTTTCGGAATATTTTATTTGGAATAATGAAGAAGGACAAAGAGAATGAAATGCATGCATAATGAGGACATATTTAATACTGAGAGGTACGAGACATAATTTGCGACTTGACATGAGATCGTTTTTCTCCCGGAAATTGGCAATTCAAATAATTCGAACACTAAATATTTTCATGACACTTCGAACACCCCGATCAGTATTGCCGACTATTTCGACTGTTCGTTTCTTGTTTTTTCGTTCTGAGTGTGCGGTTATTGGAAAGGTTTTTAACCACACCTTTTTGTTGCAATTTTGAAAAAGTTAAGCGCACCGTGCGGTAAATGGGGCGAATACGGTAGTTTGAACAACAAGGCTGGTTTTTGTGGCTCTCTTTTATTGTCCTTTCCTCAGCTGTAAGAGTAGACACTCACTAACACCTGAATGTTGATAACCTGAGATTATCTGTTTGTTACACACTTGAATTGGTTTGGATTTTGATTATATTCTCAAGCCAGGCCAGGCCTCATGAGACCCACAACAAACCGGTTTTGCCGTAAGGCCACAAAGTATGCCTTTACAAACAGAAATTACTTCCAAATTTACTTTGAAACTGCACCATGTTTGGAGCTCTGATTTGAACAAGTTTGTCATTTTCATTTGCAAAACAGCTACATGTAGGAACAGGGCAGGATTTCTTATAACTAATGAAAGAACTATATGTGTTTCAAGGTGGTTTATTTATGAGAGTGTAAAGTTTCATCTTTAAATCATTATTTCATTGTTTTGTCTGAGTCTGTCCTCTATCTACAAATGGTATATTGTAAGTACAAAATGTACATCAAAAAGTAGAATACGAAATTCTGTGCTTTGGTAGCCACATAACTCAGATAAAACTCCTTTATGATAACTATAGAGCTTTTTGTGAAAGCCATAATGTCAAATGTGGTGTTACAGTCTGAAGCAAAAACACAGATGGAAATGTGCATATTTTGGCATCTGATAATGATCTGCACATAGTACTATCTTAAATTCTTCATGAGAAAATCATGCAGCATGTACATAAAGTAGGCATATCTAGCAGCTGCCAACGTGTACATAGACAGCCTACTCAGCTCACTTTCAAGGTGAATGGGTACACTTTCTGGGGAAGCAACTCTGCCATTTTCAGTTTTGCCTTTCTTTTCAAAAGTGGTCAATTCTTAAAGGAACGAATTTGCTCCTCTTGGAGCATCCTTCTTCTTTAAGGACTACACCCCACTTTGGAAAAGTTTTGTCATCCAGGAGAGCAAATACTGTCACAGAAGTTGTTTACCTTATAAAAAAATGGGAGAATTACAAAGTGTATTCATTCACTTTAAAATCTTAGTCCAGTTATTGTCTACATGTATTGGGCTTCGTGGGGTACACATATATGCAGGCTAGCCTGCACAGTTTCAGTTCACTTGCTGGTTTAATTTTTTGTGACATCATTCATTTTGTCTTTGCCTACAGCTGATCAGTGGGGAAATGATAGGAGCATTAGCTATGAGTGAACCCAATGCAGGATCAGACGTGGTGTCCATGAAACTCAGGGCAGACAAGAAAGGTATCACATAGGCTCAGATAAATAAGCCACGACGCAAGAAAACCAACAGAGTGTTTGTGCGCCTCGCTCAGACGTAGATCAGCTTGGGCATCCGCCAGTCTAATCAGACTCTTCGCTAAGCGCTTAAAGGGTTGCTAAGGGTCTAAGCTAGCTCCATGGGGACAGCAAAGACTCTGATCTGACTGGGTAGATGCCCAGGCTGATCTGAATCTGCGCTGGGCGCACAACCACTTTGTTGGTTTCCTCATGTCGCAACCCAAATACATTATTTGATGATAGTTTGGGATTGGGACTGATATTTGTTGTTCACAAAGTCATATTCTGTTAATGTTAAGGAGAATAGATACACTTTCAGGGAAAGCAACTCTGCCATTTTCATTTTTGCCTCTCATTCCAAAGACCAACTCTTAAAGGAAATAATTACTCTGATGCAAATTGTTCCCTTTAAGAGTGGATTCCCATTAGAATAGCAAAGTCCTTCCTGTGAAAGGTGACTTCCTTTTTCAAAGGCCTTCCCGCGAAGCAATTAGGAAGTCAAGATCTATGATTAGTTTAATGAAGTGCTATTCCATTACATTTCTTTGTGCTTTCTCATTTGAGCCGCAACACGAGAAAACCAACAAAGTGGTTGTGCGCCCAGCACAGACTCAGATCAGCCTGGATATCTGCCCAGTCTGATCAGACTCTTCCCTAAGCGCTTGAAAGGTAGCTAAGGGTCTCAGCTACCTCTGTGCGGACAGCAAAGACTCTGATCAGACTGGGCGGATGCCCAGGCTGATCTGAGTCTGCGCTGGGCTCACAGTCACTTTGTTGGTTTTCTCGTGTTGCGGCTCATTTATGAGCATCACTCACAGCAAGTATATGTCATACTCTGCAATTATTTTCCCGTATATGTACACTAGAACTCTTAACACCATACTTTTGATATTATGTGAAATTCCGTGAAATGAGCCCAAAGTGGTCATTCTACATACACAGCATTTTTATTAAGATATACATGTAGCTTATGGAGTTTCAACTTGGAAATTGTCTCATACAGAGCTGTGGTATACAAGAAATTGTGCTGAAGGATGGTTAAGTGAAGATTGCATTCGAGTTGTTTAACTAACAAAACATATTTGAACAATTAGTCTAAAAATTGGACAGGGAAGTGGTTGATCTGTCAAGTCTCTTTTTTTATATGCCTGTTTTGAAAAAACGGACGTATTATGGCATGGCTCTGTCCGTCCATCCGTCACTATTCTTGTGCGCATCATATCTCAGTAACCATTTGAGATATCTTCATGAAATGGTTGCTCTCCCTTTGTTATGCCCCTTTGATTATTTTTTATCCTACTAGTCTTGTGCGCGCCATAACTAGATAACCATTTGGGATATCTTGATAAAACTTCATAGCAATGTGTATATGAGGTTCCAATGATGTGTCGCGTATAACAATGGTTGCTCTCCCTTTCTTCATTCTGGAGTTGCATCCCTTTGATTAAATTTTTTAGGTTATTTTTGTGTATACTAATCTTGTGCATTCAATAACTTAGTAACCATTTGGAATATCGTGATGAAACTTTTTAGCAATGTGCATGATCACAAGATGGTGTGTCACATATAAGAATGGTTGTTACCCCTTACTTAATTTTGGAGTAACCTCCTTTTGATTAGTTATTTTAGGCTAGCCTAATTCCCCATTCACTCCATAACTCCTTAGCCCTTTGAAATATTTTAATGAAACTGTCTAGGAATGCTTATAATAATGGGGCAATGTATCATGAGCATGAACCACAACTCTGTCTTACCAACTTACTGAATTATATGCCCTTGCATCAATTTCTGTTTTACTCTGTAACTCCTTAACCTTTGGAAATATATTAACAAAATGTCATGGTGATGTGTATATTGTCAAGGGAATATATTAAGACCAAGAATGGTTCTCTAGTATTCTTAGTTTATGAATAATCTCCCTTGTTAGACTTTGACATTTCTCAACTTCTGAGCTGCTTCACCCTGGAAGCTGATTTTTTGGTTGATGTTTTAATAACATTGCAGTCATTAATTTCAGAGTTGTTTCCCCTGTTTGTCTGCCTGTCCGTCCTTCTGTAAACAATCTTGTTCATACTACCCCCGACATACGAAGTATGTCGAGGGGTATATAGTTTTTGTCATTCCGTCTGTTCGTCTGTTCATCCGTCTGTTCTTCCGTGTGTCAGCCCGTTCGTTCTTCCGTCCGTTAACATTTGCGTTAAAGTTTTGCGTTAAGTTTTTATTCTTTGCTTATATTTCCAATATCCTTCAATGGAACCTTTTGGTATGTGACTAAGTATACTTCTAGGTTCATGCAGAATAGTTGAAATCATCTGGATGCTGCTGCTCACCTAAGGTCAAGGTCACAGACTTAAACATTTGCGTTAATGTTTTGCGTTAAGTTTATATTCTTCTTTTATATTTCCAATATCCTTTCATTGAACTTTTTGATATTTGACTATGGTTTCTTTAAGGTTCATATCGAAAAGTTAACATCATCTGGATGCTGCTGCTTACCAAAGGTCAAGGTCACAGACCTAAACATATGAGTTAAAGTTTTGCATCAAGTTTATAATTCTTTGCTTATATTTCCAACATTGATGGAACCGTTTGATATTTGACTAGGGTCACTTTAAGGTTCATACAGAGTGGTTGACATCATCTGGATGTTGCTGCTACCAAAGGTCAAGGTCACAGACTTATAAATATGCGTTAAAGTTTATATTCTTTGCTGATATTTCCAACATCCTTTGATGAAACCTTTTGATATATGACTAGGTTTACATTTGTGTTCCTGAAAAATAACTAACATCATTTGGATGTTGCTACTGACCTAAGGTCAAGGTCACAGATTTAAACATTTGTGTTAAATTTTTGGGCTAAGTTTATATTCTTTCATATTTCCAATATCCTTTTATGGAAATGTTTGATATTTGACTAGGTTTACTTTTAGGTTCATAGCTGCTTATCAAAGGTCAAGGTCACAGACTTGCATATTTATGTTAAAGTTTTGCATTAAGTTTATATTTTTTGTTTAAAACATCCTTTGATGAAACCTTTTGATATAATTATGACAAGGTTTACCTGTATGTGTTCATGCAGGTTACTTGACTTCAGCTGGATGCTGCTGCTGACCAAGGTCAAAGTTTGTGTTGAATTGGTACTCTTTGCTGATATTTGTAATATACTTTGATGGAACCATTTGATGGTGACTAAGTTTAGTTCTACATGTAGGTTCATACCATGTATTGATTGGTTTCATTAGGTGGTGGTTTCATTAGGCGGTGGCACTGGTCGGGGGTATATGTGAGCCCCTGCTCACTTGCTCTAGTTCTGTAACTCCTTCATGACACTGAAACGGGCGTATTATGCGCCGCTTGCGAAGTAATTTCTGAGCCTGTATTTATGTTTCAGGTGACCACTATGTGTTAAATGGCAGTAAATTTTGGATCACTAACGGCCCAGATGCTGATGTGTTAGTAGTATATGCCAAGACAAGCTTTGACGCAGATAAACCTCAGCATGGTATCTCAGCATTTCTCATAGAAAAGGTACTTACATTTTAGTTATCATATGAGCCGCGACACGAGAAAACCAACAAAGTGGTTGTGCGCCCAGCGCAGACTCAGATCAGCCTGGGCAACCACCCAGACTGATCAGAGTCTTTGCTATGTGCTTCAAGGGTAGCTAAGAGTTTAAGCTACCTCCATGCGGAGAGCGAAGGCTCTGATCAGGCTGGACGGATGCCCAAGCTGATCTGAGTCTGCACTGGGCGCACAACAACTTTGTTGGTTTTGTCGTGTCGCGGCTCACATTAAGAATACATGCTCAAATACACATGTTTAGAGTTGTTGTTTTGAGGTGCTTTTAGTGCCTTTTTAAGGTTGATGGGTACACCATCAGAAGAAGCAACTTGGCTATTTATCATTTTTCCGTCTTGAGTGGAGGTCAGTTTTTAAAGGAAAACATTTGCTCCCATGGGAACAAATTCTTTCCTTTAAGAGTAGACTCCATTGCCGATGGGCGTCATCTAGGGAAAGAAACAGAAAGTCACATAGGTTGTTCCCCTTTGTAAAATTAATGGAAAACATGAAGGTATACCTATACACCTTAAGAGCATATGAGCTGCGACGAGAAAACCAACAACGTGGTTGCGCGCCCAGCGAAGACTCAGATCAGTCTGGGCGGCCACTCAGTTTAATCAGACTCTTTGTTAAGGGCTCAAAGGGTAGCTAGGGATCAAAGCTGCTTCCTTGCGGACAGCAGAGACTCTGATCAGACTGGGTGGATGCCCAGGCTGATCTGAGTCTGCGCTGGGCGCACAATCACATTGTTGGTTTTTGTCGTGTCGTGGCTTATATACATTTGCTTGTCATAGGGCCTCTGATTTGTTAAATATGCAATAGAAGAGACAAAAATCATCACCTTCTTGATAATGATATGTTCTCAGCTACTTTTTTGGCTCATTCTATTTTTGCTGTTAAATGCATCCATCTGAACAGCATAATTGTCTAGCCCTTCACACATACACACATTTGACGAAGGTAATTTTACAACTGAGGCAGCTGAAAACAAGACTAAGTAGATGTGGTCCCTTTAACATAAACTGTCACCCCAGAGCAGACAGTGTAGATTTAGAACAGACCCTTCATGATTTAGAAATCCGATCATGTTCTGCATTGTTTTCCATTCAGTCCAGTTTAGCATCACCTGATAATGTAAGTGGACAAGCCGGGCCACGTAGTGCAGTGGATAGCATGTCTGACTCAAGCGCCAGAGGTCCTGGGTTTGATACCCCGTCCAGCCACTTACTTTCTTTTCTCCTTCCACTGATTCAAGAAGGTTTAACAGTTACTGGGGAAATATGTGTACTGGTTAACCGCTTATGAGGTCTATGCCTGCCCAGGAATAGTGTGGTAATGTTAACTGACTGTCCCGACATGACCATAGCTGTTTACCATGGACGTAAAGCAATAAAACATCACTATGAGGCTTTTATCATACGACATTGCTGTTATTCAGTGGATAACGTTGTGTCATAAAAATCATATGACCTCTCATGTAGTAACACTTTGGTGCATACACGTAACGTCTTTGATAACGTCCATGTCAACAATGCGTTTTCTAACTGAAATAATGCTCAATTTGAAGACGTTAAATTCCATTTTAAAGGGTCATATGATAAACAGAATCTTACACTCGTGGTCATTTCGTATGAAATTTATGAAACTTGCTAAAGGCTCATTTCATAAATTTCATATAAAATGACCACTCGTGTAAGATCCTCTATATCAGTCTGTAACTGTAATGGTGGTATTGTATTTCCAGGGAATGCCAGGTTTCAGTACAGGTTTAAAGTTAGACAAACTTGGAATGAGAGGCTCCAACACTTCAGAACTAATCTTTGAAGACTGTAAAGTTCCAGGTATGCAAAGCTTTAGATCATTGGTTGAGTTTATTATAATTTTAGGATGATTTTAAATATATATCAGTTTTTGACATTCAAACATGGGGCCGCCGGGCCGCGTAGCGCAATCGGTAGGGCGCCTGATTCATAAGTCAGAGGTCCTGGGTTCGAAACCCGGTCTGGCCACATACTTTTGTTTCTCCTTCCGCTGATTCAAGAAGGGCAGTTGTCAGTTACTGGCAAAAGTATGTGCACTTAGTACTGGTTAACCTCTTAGGAGGTCTAAGCCTGCCCAGGAATAGTGTGGTTAGGTTAACTGACCGTCCCGACATGACCATAGTTGTTTACCGTGGACGTTAAGCATCAAATCAATCAATCAATCAATCAACATATGGGGCCACATCATAAATTTTATGGGGACTTGATGAAAGTCACTTCAGAATTATGGGTGGGTCTTCCCTGTATCTAGAGCTGTAATTTCTGTATTTGGTTTGAGTATTGATGCTAGCCAAAGGATATAAAAGCCTTGGAACTATCTTGTGATCTGCTGCAATAAATGTAAACATGCATGCAATGATAATAATAAAATGAATGGGAATGACATCTCAACAGGAATATATATAGCAAACTGGCTGTATCCCATTAGAGATGTATGGGTACACTGCCATATTTTCTACCAGTTTTACAATGGGAAACAACTTACATGACTTCCTGTTTGCTTCCCTGGAGGAACATATTCCTTTAAGAGTTCACCCAATTGAGAAGGGAGGAAAAATGTAAATCAGGGTGCCCACTGGCCAGGGAAAAGTCAGGGAAATTTGAATTTTTCTTCAAGGTCAGGGAATTTTGAAAAATGGACAGGGAAATCCTAAAATGCTAAAAAGTCAGGGAATTTAATACTTTTTGGACAAAAATATGAATTTTCGATGGTTAAAGTGTCTGTTGATGGTTCTTTATTGTGTTGTTTTCTGGAAAAGTGATTTAGCCCAGTAAAAGCTTTGAAATATATCGGCTGCTTTGCTGATTTTTCTGTGTCCCAAAACAGGTACTGCAAGGGCAAACGTTAGGGCTGAAGTGGAAGGTCCTGACAATGAAATAATGACATTTTGCTTGGGGAAAAATGGAATTTGGTCAGGGAAAAGTCGGGGAATTTCGTTTCCAATGAAGAGTGGGCACCCTGTAAATGGAAGATGAATGCATCCCCTGAAAATGTACCTTTTCACCTTAATTTAGTTTTTCAGTATTATTTAATATTGTTGTTCTTTTCTTTGGCCAAAGAAAAAAATATAGAAAAATAAAAACTCTTGGTTAGGTAACATAGCAAGAAACAGAGTGTAATATTTGATAGCCACACTCAAAATCCACTCGACCATCATATTTTTAGCTCACCTGAGCCAGAGGCTCTGGGGGAGCTTATAGGATGGTTAGGCTCCGGCGTCCGTCGTCCGTCGTCCGTCCGTCGTCCGTCGTCCGTCCGTCCACAATTTCAAACGACTTCTCCTCTGAAACCGCTGGGCCGATTGTAACCAAATTTCATATAGAGGCTCCTGGGACCTTAGGAACGAAAAGTTGTTCAAACGGTCCTGGTCACATGACCAACATGGCCGCCATGCCCATATATGGTAAAAACCTGAAAAAATCTTCTTCTCCAGAACCAATAGGTCGATGTACTTGAAACTTGGTATGTAGCATCGGGTACACAAGTACTACCAAGATTGTTCAAATTATGACCTTGGGTTGACCTTGACCTTTTTTACGGTAAGGTCAAATTTGCTTACTCATGCTTTTATATGGCAAAATGCTGCAACATAAGATATCTTGGAAACTGTTGAAGATTTTGGCCTAAAAATTGGTACATACAGTCATCTTTATGACTACATGAAGATTTATGAGTACAAGAGGTCAAGGTTATTCTTTGACCTTTGACCCAGAACTCTCATATTTTGACAATATCAAACAATCTCCTCAAAAACCACTAGGCCAATTGTAACCAAATTTCATATAGATCCTCCAGGGGTTGAGGGAATGAAAATTTGTGCATACGGTCCAGGTCACATGACCAACATGGCCACCACGCCCCTATAAGGTAAAAACCTTTAAAAATCTTCTTCTCCAGAACCAGTAGACCGATGGCCTTGAAACTCGGTATGTAGCATTGGGTACTCAAGTACTATCAAGATTTTTCAAATTATGACCCTGGGTTGACCTTGAACTTTTTTCCGGCAAGGTCAAATATGGGAAAATGCTAGAACATGAGATTTCATGGTAAGTTTTGAAGATTTTGGCCTAAAAATTGGTACATAGAATCATCTTAATGAGTACATGAAGATTTTTTGAGTACAAAAGGCCAAGGTCATTCTTTGACCTTTGACCCAGAAATCTAAAATTTTGACAATTTCAAACAATCTGCTCTAAAACCACTGGGCCAATTGAAACCAAATTTCATATATAGCCTTGAGGGGTTGATGGAATGAAAATATTATCTAACGGTCCTGGACACATGACCAACATGGCCGCCACGCCCATATATGGTAAAAACCTTTAAAAATCTTCTTCTCCAGAACCAATTGACTGATGGCCTTGAGACTTTGTAAGTAGCATTGGGTACTTGAGAACTATCAAGATTGTCCAAATTATGACCTTGTGTTGACCTTGACCTTTTGCAGCAAGGTCAAATATGGGAAAATGGTAGAACATAAGATTTCATGGAAAGTTTTGAAGATTTTGACCTAAAAAATTGGTATATACAGTTGTCTTAATGAGTTCATGAAGAATTATGAGTACAAGAGGTCAAGGTCATTTTTTTACCTTTGATCCAGATTGCTCATATTTTGACATTTTCAACCATTTCCTCAAAAGCCAAAGGGCCAATTGTGAACACATTTCATATAGAGCCTCCAGGGGTTGATTGAATGAAAATTTGTTCAAACGGTCCAGGTCACATGACCAGCTTGGCCGCCATTACCACTTACGGGATAAATCTTTAATATTTTTCTTTCCCAGAACCAATACACCTATGGCCCTGAAACTTGGTAAATAGCATGGAGTACTAGAGTACCACCAAGACTGTTCAAATGGTGACCTTGGGTTTACCTTGACCTTTTTTGCGACATGGTCAAATATGGGAAAATGCTAGACCATAAGAATTCATGGAAAGTTTTGGAGATTTTGGCCTAAAAATGGTATATATGGTTGTCTAATGAGTACATGAAGATTTATGAGTACAAGTGGTCATGGTCATTCTTTGACTTTTGACCCAAAACTCATATTTTGACAATTTCAGACATGATAAGTATAAGCCACCTTGCCAATTGTTCAGGTGAGCGATTCAGGGCCTCATGGCCCTCTTGTTCAGTAAGTCAGATGCTAGGTCAGGAAGGTCGGGGTGTCTATGTGCTAATGTCTGGCCTAGATATAGAAAGGGGTGTGGTTGCCTCTATGCCTGTTGGGTAGGGACATATGTTCATGTATATTACAGATGTAACATGACACAGTTATCAGTCCTGACATGAATTTAAAAAATTTTCTGAGACTTTAAGTTAAACTGAAAGATTAATGTCCAATTTTGACTTTCCATTGGAAGCAGCGAAGCAAAATGTTCTGTCTTGTAACAAAAGCCTCTGACATGAAGGTGGTTCTAAAGAGATCACAAATCATGATATAATTACATTATTTGTGACATATATGTACAGTGACTAAAATATAGACTTTGCTTGCACATTTTGAAATTGAAATTGTAAAAGCAGCAAATGGATCATTGTTCAGTGACTTTATTACTTGACAGCTGTAAAACATGGGTGAAAGTTTTCAGGATTATTCCTGAATTCAGGAGTTTTGAGGCCAACTGTCCCTATATAAAGTATAGGAAAAACTCCTCATTTCAGGTTTATAAACCATTGATTTCAGGATTTTGATACTTTGGAACTTTCACCCATGTATAAATAGAGTCTTTACTGCCTATTTCTTTGTGTGAAGAGCAGGAGCTGATAAGATTTTGAAGTTGCACATTCTTAGCTGAGTCTTTGCAAGTCATACATCTTCCAGCATCATTTACATACCGTAAGTCTGATTGTGAAACAATCGATAAATATGTCAGGATTGATAATTTTGTCATCCTGTAAGTTGTAACAATAGTGTGTCACAATTCCAGTATCCTATTGTTCAGTACATGTATAATGAATTCTAAAATAGGAATGGGCCATTATGGTTGAAAGTATTGAAGTAAGTTGCTTAGTCTTATCATGATCCCGAGGTAATGTGAGTTTATGTTGGTAGATACAGTTTTGCTTGGCATTGTCCTGTTGACATGAATTTTGCCACTTAATTGTGAATTGAGACACAACTATTGTACACTGTATAGTCAAGTCAGGTAAATTCGGACAGAGGGTAAATTCGGACATACCATTGCAAACAGTGAAAATCCAGATGAGACGGCTCATAATGAGCCGTCTCATCAGGATTCTCACTGTTTGCCCAGTTGATTTTGTTTTAATTCCAAACAACTGATATATAAAGGAAACAATGTCACTATCCAAATTTACTTGCTGTCCCAATTTAGCTGACATGACCCTATAGTCAAGAATCCTATTTTTAGATCATGTCTATTGTAGATTCAGAGAAAGACATGAAATAGCAACCATGCAAAAGAGAATGGTGTTATAAGTCAACTTAATTATTGATATATTTATTTTTAAAACATTGCTAATCCTTTTCCTCAACCTGGTTGCCCTGGTGTGTAAAACAAGTAATTTGTTATAGGCCAGGAGTATACAAGAGCTTTGGCCAACTATTATATTTGCCTTTATTGTAGCTACACAATTATTGGGTGGTGAAGGAAGGGGTGTCTATGTATTAATGTCAGGTCTGGACATTGAGAGAGGATTAGGGGCATCAGCTCCATTAGGGTGAGCTCTGTTGTATTCTCATTTAATGGCAGCCAGTGTCAACAGAGAATTTTGCAGTCCTTTTAGCTACATATAATAGATACACAGGCATCTTAAAAGAACCTGTTTTGCAAGACGTGCAAAATTGTCTTATTATAAAAGCTAGTACGTGAGATTGGCTATCAGTGTACTCGCTTTCTTGGATTTAATTTTGTAACATTAAACTGTTCATCATGCATAAAAAAAAAAGAATAAAAAAGCAGATAAAGAATGGACTGAAGCTTATAAAATTAGGTTGTATACTTAATTTTAACCAAAGAAAATGGTTTGGAAAGATCATACACAGAATGATATCTATCTGTCAGCTTTATCTAAAAAGTGACATATTTCAGTTTTATTTCACATCAAACTCTTAATTTTAACAGAGAGATTAGAGACTTTTTCCATGTACTGTTTTTGAGCATGATTCCTTCCCCACACTTGACACTGTTGTGCCTTGCAAATTAGAAACTAAGTGTTGGTGTAGTTTTCCAGAATGATTCTTGATTTGTGATTTGTGTATGTTTTCTGAGAAAAGCAGGTGTGTAATAGGCAGAGGCTACTTTTTGTGCTGATATTTTATCTTCAAAAGAAAAAAAAAAGGATTTATTGCCAAAATGAGACTATCTTCATGGTAGTATGTTGATTGTCTGTTTGCATTGGTTGCTATTTCATTATGAGCTGCAACACGAGAAAACCAACAGAGTGGCATGTGTACCCAGAGAAGACTCTGATCAGCCTGGGCATCCGCCCAGTCTGATCAGAGTCTATGCTGTCCGCATGAAGGTAGTTTAGACCCTTAACTACCCTACTCTCTACGCAAAGAGAAGACTCTGGTCAGACTGGGTGGATGCCCAGGCTGATCTGAGTCTGCGCTGGGCACACCATCACTTCGTTGGTTTTCTTGTGTCGTGGCCAATTTCACAAAGCTCCGGATAAACTTTGAATTGTTTAATCAAGTGCTGATATTTACTTTTTTTTTCTCTTGTGTATTGTGGGATCACAGGAGAACTGCCTTAGAATGCTGATTCTGCTGTGACCTCACCATTTGTAAAGTGAGCTGCGACACAAGAAAACCAACAAAGTGGTCATGCGCCCAGCAAAGACGCAGATCAGCCTTGGCATCCCACAAGTTGGATTAGTCTGTTAGCTTATCGCTTAAAGGGTAGCTAAGGGTCTAAGCTACCTCCATGCTGAAAGTGAAGACTCTGTTCAGACTGAGCGGATGTGCAGGCTGATCTGAGTCTGCGCTGGGCGCACAATCACTTTGTTAAGTTTTCTCGCGTCGCGGCTCAAATAAATTTTCTGGAGAAATAAGAAAAATGTTGAGTTTTATCTGAAAAGTCAGCTATCATATCTGGAGCTCTGTATTTGCACCTTTACCTTGAGGCTTTATCTTCCTGAATTCTCACATACGAGCCCAACATGATAAAACAAATAAAGTGTCATGTTCACCTAGGGGATCCTCAGATAAGCCTGGGCATCTGCCCCGTATGGTCAAGTCTTTGCTGTGTGCTTTAAAGGTAGTTAAGGGTCAGCACTAGCTCCATGCTGACAGCGAAGACTCTGATCAGACTGGGTGTATGCATCTGCCCAGTCTTATCATTCTTCACAGGGTGCACATGTCACTTTGTTGGGTTTGTCATGTCACGGCTCAGATTAGCTGAACATTTGTTTTGGGTCTAATTCACAAAATTGCAAGTACCAGAATATTTTCCACAAATTTTTTCAGGTTTTGAAAAGCCATTATGCTATCATTTATGAAACCTGATTTTATATGCTAGTACCAATAGCGACAGAAGTGGCAAGCTGTAGGTTAAAGAAAGTTTGTATAAAATAGAAGCCTTACAAATTACTGGCAGTCTGTTAGACACATTGTGAATATTAACTAATGCAAACTAGGAGTTTTCTGGCTTTTTCCACATACTTGACTACCATATACATCACTGAAATCAGGAAAATAAAGCATAAAATGGTGATAATCAGTTTAATGTAGACATAGAGTCCCTCAAAAAAAGAAAAAATAAGAGAAAGATCCTCCCATATTTAATATTTTCCTTCTCTCCTCTATGCTAGAGCAAAATGTGCTAGGAAATATTGGCCGAGGTGTGTATGTGTTAATGAGTGGGCTGGATATTGAGAGGTGTATTCTTGCCGCAGGCCCCATCGGGTAAGTCAGTTGCCATGCTTATCCAGGCCCAGAGGTTTTAAAATTTGAGCACATTCTCAAACTCAAAATAAAGCACACTGATTGGCTGCTTCCGAGCAAATGCTCGGAAGCAGCCAATCAGTGTGCTTTATTTTGAGTTTGAGATTATTCTCAAGTTTTATAACCTCAAACCCTGTTTCTTGTTTAAGTGCCAGTTCACATTTATTGTATCTCAGTCATTGTCTCTTAAGGTGTATGGGTATATCTACATGTTTTTCTGCCATTTTGTGCAAAGGGGAACAACTTTTGTGGCTTTCTATTTGATTCATTAGCAACAAAATTCCTCTGAAATTATGTGTATTCTCGAAAGAATTTGCTCATGAATGCACAAATTCTTACCTTTGAGACAAGAGTTGACCCAAACACAGAAGGGTGCAAAAATGAAAATAACCGAGTTGCTTCCCCTGAAAGTGTACCCATTTACCTTAAACTCATCATTAAACAGAGCCTCATCATAAACACTATTAATTATAATGCTGTTCTGCATATAATGCTGTCATTGATATAACAGTGTTGCAAACTATCATAACCACAAAGGAATATTAGGCAGAGAGCATTTTAGTAGCCGTGAGAACTGTAGCAGAAAATTCATAGCCATGAACCATGGCTATTAAATGCTCTACTTACAACCCCTTAGGATATAAGGCTACTTACATATGATCCTTTATCTTTCAATGGAACCTTAAAAACATCATAAGCTATTGCTTGATCTTTTTCCTTAACCAAAAAAAGGTAAGGAAGATTTCTAGGGTCAAGTCGGGTAACTTCAGACAGCTGGTAAATTCGGACATACCATTGCAAACGTGAAAATCCAGATGAGACGGCTCATATTGAGCCGTCTCATCAGGATTTTCACTGTTTGCCCAGTTATTTATTTTTTATTTTTATAAACAAGTGACATATAAAGGAAACAATGTCACTGTCTGAATTTACCAGTTCGAATTTACCCGACTTTACCCTATATGAGCAGCATCATGCTAAAAGATGGCTTAACATGTCTGCAGCATTATAGATGCAAATCAGTCTGTGGGCCTGTGCAGTATGGCAAGATGAAGTCCTAAATGAGTCTGCACATCTGAGCAGTCTTATTGATGAGTTTGTTGTCCACACTTAAATTTGTTGTGACTTTCCAAGTGATGTACGATGGGAATTATGGTCTGTCTGGCTTGTTTTGCAGACTTATCATGATCTATGTTTGGCTGTTTTGCCATTTAGCAGGTTAAGCTGTGCTCTTTTGTGTTAATGGTCAATGCTCATATTGAAATGTACACTATATATAATGCAAATTGTTTGTTGCTTCGCCAATGGTATTTGCTAATTTGATGAAATTTAAGGAAAGATTTTGATTGCAGATTTTAAATTCTTGATATCCTAAATAGTGTGATTTCAGCAATATATTTGTAATTTGGCAACAACATTTATGACTGCACTTCAGACAAGATTCTGATCACAGATTTGATGGGACAAGGGACCATCAAAATCTTGCCCTAGATTTCATCAACTTAGTAAATATCATAGGTTTGTAGACTTACTGTGCTTTTGGCTTGCAACAAATAGAGCCATAACTACATATCAATGAACAGAACTTCATGAAACTGAAAACAAATTTGTGTAACTAAAGCATGGATATGCATATTAAGTTTTGCTGGAAGGCTTCAATAATGCATGTGTTATTGCCCCTTAATTTGGTGTAAAATTAACAACTTAAGCCCAGACTTGGTAATCAATGCACAGAATTTCATGAAACTAATAAAAAAATGTATGTCAAATTAATCTAGGTGTAAATATATCATTTTTTTTTAGATTGTCTATAGAAGTGCATGAGTTATTGCCCTTGAATCAGTGCAAATTTAACAGTTTGAGTCGTAACTAAGTAACCAATAAACGGAATTCCAGGAAACTTAAATAAAAATATGTATCGTTTAACATGTTGATGCACATCAAGGGTTTGCCAGATTGGCATCATTAATGCATGAGTTATTGCCCTTGAATTGAGTAAAAATCTGCAAAGTGGTGATGATATCAGGGAACCAGATTTCATGAAAATGAATAATTTAAAATATATATCACCATGTTGTGCTGGTGCTCATGTAGGTTGCAGGTTTATCAGAATAGCCTCACTAATACACGAGGTGAAGCCTCTGGATTAAGTTAAAATTCACAAGTTGAGCTTTAACTAAATAATGAGTGAATGAAATTTTATAAAACTTAAAATAAACTGTAAGCAAAATGCCAAATGTGTCACTTCAGCCGGGAATATAATTTCAATTAATTTGCTTGTTTCTTTTAAACCTTCAGAGAAGTACAAGTTTTTGGGTAAAGAGTTTCATGTATTACTTATTTCTTCACAGAAACAAAAAGAATGGAAACTCAGTAGAATTGCCTCCACTGACGCTGGGAGGCATTTCAGGTGAATCTTACACATCCATGTCTTTCTTGCATTTTGCAAAGAGAAACAACTTTTGTTACCTCCTGTTGCTTCTCTGGATGACAAAGAACTTCCAAAACTGGATCTATTCTTAAAGAAAAGAATGGAGCAAATTCTTTCCTTTTAGAGTAGACTCCAATTGGCAGGAAGATAAAACTTAAGATAGCACAGTTGATTCCCCTGAAAGTATACCCATTCATCCGGAAGAATTCACTTTCACTATGTTTTTAGACAGCTAGTAGTAAAAAATATATATTAAAGGCACCATTGCTCTATCAGCATGAAAAGTTTTGATGTGAGGTATCGCTGCCAGCTTCTCATCATTGTTTTGTCATTGTAAATGACGGCAATTAGCCAACTTTAAACGAATACAACATCCTTGAGTTTCACAAAAAAAGGTTTAAAAATTATCTGGGCCATTTTGGTTGGCAACTTGAAACTAAAATGACCTTCTTTCGATTTCGTTAATTTAATAAAATGGTAACTAGAAAATTGTGTCTGTAAGACACTAATGATGCCCCCGTGCAGCGCCTGTCACAGGACATGTGTACATCCCTAAAGCACCTTTCAAGCACAAATGCTATTTACAAAGAATCCACTGAAAACATTTCACAAACTTTGTACCCTATAGTGCAAAATGCAGCCCACAATGACTAAGTTTAAAAGGCCATAATTCCTTCAGAATTATTTTTTTTCCTATCATAACCAACATGCACATCTTCAGTGTGTCCACAACAAGTCTCTAATGTCTGAAAAACAGCCAATGAAAACTGTGGGAGGAGTTGATTACACAAAGTACTAAATTACCCTACAATGCAAACATATGCCTAAAATGACTAAGTTCAAAAGACTATAATTCTGTCAGAATCAATTCTAGCTCCAACAAAAACCCACATGCACATCTCCAATATGTCCATAACATGTATGCAAAGTTTGGAAAAGATCGATTGAAAACTGAGGGAGGAGTTGATTACACAAACTTCTCACCCTACAAATGTAAAAATTTGCCTTAAATGACTAAGTTCAAAAGGCCGTAATTCTGTCAAAATCGATTCTAGTTCCAACCAGTTATATGGATCAGTATTTTTGCACAGCAACACATATTTTATCATTGATCATGAAGGTTGAAGTGTTTTTCATAGTGCTCTTTGCTGAGATGTTTTTACCACTGATGGGCCTATGGAGACTTTAATTCTTACCCTGGGCCTATTTCAACCTGTGCTTAATATTAATTGTCTGTTTCAGAATTATGCAAAGTTGCTGTGATGTGGCTTTCAAATATGCACATGACAGAGAGTGTTTTGGAACCAAGATAGGACATTTTCAGGTGAGAAACATGCATATATCCTCCATGTTCTTAGCAGCAGTATCATGATTAGAATTTGTAAATTACTATGAAGAACTTTGGAATACTGTAAACAGTATCTACAGCTACTGTTACTCCTAATAACCCTCACCCCCAATCTAATAAATATTAACTTGCATGAATTCCTGCTTGCTTCTTTGGATGGGGTACTCTTTGACATTAGCTCTACTCTTATGAGTTGACCCTTTCTGAAAAGGAAGAAAAAAATAGAAGAATTGCTTCCTATGCAAGTATACCCATTTACCTCAGTACTGGTTATTAGGGGTATTTTGGCATTGGATGATTTACTACACTTTAAACTCTAAATAATGGCCCCCTTAAAATGCAACACCGCAGGGCATTTATTAGGATTAATATGTTATGTGTAAATGTGAATAAGTTGATTTTACTACATGTAATAGGTATTATGTTGGATAATTGTTTGTAGAATGGAAATGAACACCTTGATCAGGAGCAGTCTGATATGGTTCCAGACTGTTTTGCTTAGGCATTTTGTTCCAATATCAAGATGAATGGATACACTTTCATGGGAAGCAACTCTGCAATATTTGTTTTAAGCTCATTTGTACAAAATTTCAGGTAAAGCTGTTGCACTTACTCTTCAATTGGCATTGTCATCTTACTGCACTGAAGTGTTAATTCAAGTTGATGGGCATGATTATGTAAGGCGAGCTATCCTTTATGTGGGCAGGTGCTCTTGCCTCCCTTCTTAATATGGGTCAACACTTAAAGGAAAGAATTTGCTCCACATGGAGCAAATTCTTCCCTTAAAGAGTAGACCTTATTTCTGTCTTGGAAGCATACAAAATGATGGATGAATGACTTGCAAATTTAAGTTTAGTTATATCTGGAATATTAGAGGGTGATAACAAAAGGCTGTATGGTATGGAACCCCATTTAAGCCAGAATGGAACCCAGACCATTAGCTTAGCAGGCCAGCATGCAACCCACTGAGCCACCAGAGCTCCCAGCATACATGAAGTTACAATAGTTATCTCCCTTTATGAGCTGTGAACGTGGATATGTATGCATTTTGTATTTTAAATTTTTGTTCCTGTGTGTTTCAGATGATTCAAGCCAAGTTAGCTAACATGTATGTGACGTTAAATGCTTGTCGATCATATGTATACAATGTTGCTAGGTCTTTAGATCAGGGTCACATCAGTCCAAATGTAAGTTGAAACTTTTAATGTTATGTTTCAGATGATTCAAGCCAAGTTAGCTAACATGTATGTGACGTTAAATGCTTGTCGATCATATGTATACAATGTTGCTAGGTCTTTAGATCAGGGTCACATCAGTCCAAATGTAAGTTGAAACTTTTAATGTTATGAAAATTATTCAGCTGTTTGAGCATACAGATATGTGTATCTAAATATTATGAGATGTAGAAGTTAAAACCATGTTTTGTTTGTACTCATGCAATTGCATTTGCAGTAATTAAATTTAACAGTTGGGTAGTGTGAAAACTCAAACCTGTGGAATTTACCTGAATTTTACATTCTTAGGTTAATTTGTGCGAGAAATTGGCATTTGTAAAAAGAACCCAAAAATTCTTGTTAATGTAGCAATTATATTACTGCTGTTAAATTCAACTTGTTGGAAACAGTACATTTTCAGTTTTTCTCTTACACTGGGTTCCAGTTCATTCACACACATGTACATATATGGTACCGTTGGAGTCTGTCTAAATTTACATACTATCTGGTAATGCATAGACAAGCTTGCAAATATGACTGTATTTATTTGGGTTACAAGGTGGGATGAGGGAGGGGGAGCAGATTTTTCCCTCCAAACCAGCCCCCGAAAAATTAGATCTATGAGTATGTCAAAGATGTGTCTAGATTGTTGGGATTGTTTTCAAAGGGGAAGCCCCATCTAAGAGCAGAATTACACCTGGAGTGATTTAGATATTTGGCGTCTTTCTAGGGTGTGTATGTTGGGTGCTAGGGGGACCCTGTCCTATAGTCAAATCATCACCTTTGGTGTAGTTGTCAGAGCATTTGCCTTTTATACAAGGTCCAGTTGTTTTCTTGGAGAAATGTCCATATACTCAGACCAGACCTTTCAAAATATCTCAGATGTATTTTTGATGGGGTTTATCATTAAACAGCACCTATGTGTTTTGTTACAGGACTGTGCTGGGGTGATATTATACACAGCTGAGGCAGCTACACAGATGGCGCTGGATGCCATTCAAATATTAGGTAAGATTCTCTTTGTCATATTTGCACTCCTTATTAGCCTGCCTTTGGGAAGGAAAGGAGAGTTTATGCTGTACCCTGACATCATAGTCTGAGTATGACAGTGACAGTTCGTCACCTTGGCGCAAAAAGTCAGTAAGTGCTTATATATTCTATTGGAGTTATTGACTTTTTGGGCTAAGGTTACCATGTGTCAGTGTTCACATCTCTCTCCGTGTTCATGTTCACATCCACGTCTGAGCAGTTAAACCTATGTTAACCATTTGTGTTTAGGTCTTTTCTCACAAAGTATAAGGGCTAGAGTAATGAAACTTTTTAGACATTTATATCAGCACATGATCACTTGAATGAATGCACCATTTGTGACCTTGACCTACTTGTCATGCATAGAGATAGCTTAGATCCTAAGGTACACCCATAGCACACAGCAAAAACTCTGATTAGACTGGGCAGAAGATACTAAGCAGGTGCCCAGGCTGATCAGAGTCCTTGCTGGGGGGGGGGGCACATGCCACTTTGTTGGTTTTGTTGTGTCGCGGCTCAAATTTTATTACCATGTCTTTCCAGTGACTGAATTGCTTTTCTTTTACAGGTGGTAATGGTTATATCAATGACTATCCTACAGGGAGATTTTTACGAGATGCCAAGCTTTACGAGATTGGTGCAGGCACTAGTGAAGTGAGGAGACTTGTAATTGCTAGGTCAATAAATGCTTTCTACAAATAGCAGTATTCACTATAAGAGGATGGATTTTAACAATGCAGGTCAATGTGATAAACTCAGGAAATATTCAAATATTAGTCAGTATTTTGCTGGGTTCAAAAAACACATAAATTACATCTTAATGATATGCCAGATTAAATGGAAATTGTCACACCAGAGATTAGGATAAGGTGAGACTTCAGTAATTTGGTGGATGCTTTTGTTTTTGCTCCATAAATATATGAGCCGCGACACGAGAAAACCAACAGTGTGGTTGTGCGCCCAGCGCAGACTCAGATGAGTCTGGGCATCTTAATTGTCTTCTCTTTGAGGCACTTTTGATTAAGGGCAGTAAGTATTTTTCTTCCAGGCCAGGAAAAGTCAGGGAATTTCATGATTGGTCAGGTAAAATTGGAAGGGCCTTGAAAGGTCGGGGGAATCTGAAAATTAATGGTGATTTATATTTATTCTAACTGAGGAGAAAGTGTATACATCTGAAAAGATAATCCCAGAAGTATTTATTATCATCCTGAGTGGAGGCTACTCTTAAGGAAAGAATTTACTCCCAAGGGGAAGCAAATTCTCTGCTTAAAGAGCAGTTCCCAATTTTCAAGAGATTTTTCTAATAGCAATGTTAAAAGTAAAGGCTGTAACCAGTTTCTTGATATGTGAAAGGCTATGGAAATTTTGAAATTGTCAGACAAAAATCAAGGAAAGACAGGGACCAGGCCCCGAGGTTATAAAACTTTTTTCGTGCTCAACTCAGCTGAGCATGAAATTTTCTCTGCTTATGTATATGAAAATGCCAACTAATGTTGGTATTTTCATATTCATAAGCAGAGAAAATTTCTTACTCAGACAAACTGAGCAAGAAAACAACCATACTTATCAGTAATTTGCTATCTATTAGCAGGTAAAACTTCATGCTCAACTATGCTGAGCATGAAAAAAGTTTTATAACCTTGGGGCCTTGGAAGTGGTAAATGAGTGGCAAACCTGGTAATTGTACATGTACTTGTTAGATTTCAGAAGACATAAACTACCCACTGCTCTGGTCAGACTGTGCATGTATCTGGATTAGTATGCATGGACAGTTTGAGTGGGAGCGGGGCTGGCGCTAATTTTAGCTCATTTGCATGAAAGCACAGAAAGAGCTATTGCTGCCACTTTGGTGTCTGCACCTGGAAAGGATGCGTTGGTGCGATAGGCAAGTGCAAGATAATTAGGAGAGCTGTCCTATATTGGGACTAGTATTGTAAGTGTAATAGTAATTTTTTGGGAGTAAGGAAGACAATCATAAAAACTTAATTTTTATGGTCAAGGCTTATCTTTTTTAACCCTATTTTACTCAGAACGGCCAAAACTCTATGGAGTTTTGGCCGTTCTGAGTGCAATAGGGTTAAAATACAGTTCTCAGGGATTTAAGTTTCCTTGGTAAAGCATTAACAAAGAGAGTATATATTCAGGCATTATATTTTAATGTGTGTTCTGACTTGTGAAAACAAAATGGCCTTGATGAGGAAATTGTAAGAAATATGTTACAGATTCTTAACATTCTTCATATGTAATATACTATATTCGCCCCAATCCTATAAGCGTACATCATGGTTATTTCTGAGGCATATAACAATAAGCACACATATTTTAACTGGTTTATCCCTTTGTTTGCTTGTTTACAAGAGCTGAATTTTTTTTCTTTCTAAATATTCTTTTATTTTATCCTGCTGATTTTCTATAACGAATTTTTTTATCTTCATTGTGGACTAGTCTATTCTTCTTTCCTAATTTTCATGGTCCCAAGCCTGTTCGAGCCAATAAAGTTCAACTGTAGTTGCAGATGAGCAGATTGATCTTGTACTACTATGTTTGCAAAAGTGTGTGTGCTTCTGGCAGCACATTAACCCATTGATGCCCAGTGGACTCTTCTATTCTTATCAAATGGATGAGTTCATTTGTCAATTAAGGGGTGCCTGGTTTAGTTTGTTTTGATCATATTTATTTTGGTTTCAGGAGAAATGCCCATTTGCCTTATGCAAATATTGCAGATCCTGATCAGATGCCGCATTTTGTGTTTGCCTATGTCCTATTTTGGGGATGCTAGGCATATACACGAGGGTAATACAGATTTGGCTACCTGTGATTTTGACCGTGCCTGTACTGTACAAAGTGGCTTTTGACCGAGAATATGATCATTAGCGTTACCAACAACAGTAAATGGTACTATTGTTAATAGCTGTCCTCTGAGCTGATACTGCAGCTGTCGGTTGTCTCAGTCAACAGCGACTTCTGTATTTATGGTAATTGACTGACTTGGTCGAAAGCACAGGTAGGCAAATTGGTATACCGCCGTGGTATATGGGTTTAAGGATTGAGGTCAGAAGCGTTATATTAAAGTATGTGCCATTATTCCAGTTGTGATACGTAGATTAATGTTCAGTCATTGCTGGTTATAAAAGGCACTATTTTAGATATTGCTGGATATAAAAGGCACTAATTCAGACATTGCTGGATATAAAAGGCACTATTTTAGACATTGCTGGATATAAAAGGCACTATTTTAGACATTGCTGGATATAAAAGACACTATTTTCATGTATGATGTTTGTATGTTTTAGATGTTTTAAGCATAATTGGGTATGCATACCTTAAGGTGAATGGGTACACTTTCTTGGGAAGCAACTCTACAATTTCAGTATTATCTCCCATTTCAGTAGGTGTCAACTCTTAAAGGAAAGAATTTGCTCCTCTTTGAGGAGCAAATTCTTTCCTTTATGAGTAGCCCCCATTTTGTATAGGCTGTCTTCAGTGGGGAGCAGACAGGAAGTTACAACTGTTGTTCACATTATAAAACATGGAGGTGTGCCCAATCACCTTAAGTTTATAATATTATGTTCTGTATATTTTGTTTTGTTGTGAATAAAGTGTCATAATGAGAGGCTGTTATTTATTGTTTTTGCTCCAGTGCTTGTAAAAAGAACATGACAAGCATTCTAGGAAAGCAATTGTAAGGCTTGTTGATATCAGTAGTTATAAATTGCATTTGGGCCTGAACTGGCAATCAGAAACCTTAGCTAACCTGCAAATTACAACTTAAATCCAGCCCCCTACTGGCTCCACAGTAATATTGCTGACCGTTCCAAGACAGTGCTTCTGTTCTGGTTTGTAACTGTTTTTAGTAAAAAAAATTGAGCATGTGGTCACCTTATTAGCTGCTTGCTTTGCTTTCTGTCTTTTTTTTTTTTTTTTTTTTTGGTTAATGTTAAAACTATAGAAAATTGCTAAAAATAAATGTTTAATATATATTTCCTGTGACATTTTAGTTAAATTGTTTATGAACCACTGCAGAACCTAGGGTGACCCAGAGCTCCAGATAAGAGGGGTACTTAGGGAGGATAATTTATTTCGAAACAAAAACATATATTGTGACCTCCCATTAGAACCATCCCAATGAGACGGTTCTAATGATGGGTCACAAAATATGTTTTCATGGTGGAATATGGATAATTACCCCTAAATTATCTTTGTTACCCCTTCTTATCTGGAGCACAGCTAGGCTAGGGTTAGACTAGCTTTATGGCCATTTGACCTCTTGGCTTTTTGCTATGGGTGTCATCTTTTTTGTTTTCTTTTCTCATTTGGTGTTTAGAGCAGGATTCAGCAAGTGATTGTGTCTGTTCCTGATGGTTGTCTTCTCTACTCTCCATCCTTGCTCCATTTGATGTAGTTTCCTCAGTGGCTACTTATGGTGACAAGAAAGTTTACTTCTCTTTCAGAGCAGCCTGTGCTGCATATAGCCTCCAAGTACCTAATCTTGAACCATTTCTTGCCATCGTTAGTTAAATAGTTAAGGAAAATGTTCAAAATGAAATAAAGTACATTTTTATATCCTCCCCTCTGCCCCTCCTCCTTCCCCACCCCTCCCACACACACACACACACAAGAATGGCAGAAGGGCTTTAAGAATTACCCATGTCCATCAGTGTAGGGCTTGAATTATTGTCACATGACCAAAATGGCTTTCATGCCCATGTGTAGTAAAATTATTGATCCAAGCTCATAGGTGGCTGTCTGCTTACATATTAATCACATTATCTAGGAAGATGTATCTTCATATGTCTGCTGAGGTGAGGGATTAAGGGCCTCAGGACCCTCTTGTTTACGGGCTGGGTAGCGCAATCGGTAGGGCACCTGACTTGTAAGTCAGAGGTCCTGGGTTCGAATCCCGGTCTAGCTACATACTTTCGTTTCTCCTTCCGCTGATTCAAGAAGGGCAGTTGTCAGTTGCTGGCAAAAGTATGTGCACTTAGTACTGGTTAACAGCTTAGGAGGTCTAAGCCTGCCCAGGAATAGTGTGGTTAGGTTAATTGACCGTCCCCACTTGACCTTAGTTGTTTACCGTGGACGTTAAGCATCAAATCAACCAACCAACCCTCTTGTTTACATTAGCAATAATGTTATTTATTAACATTTTAAAAACCAAACAAACATGCCTGTTGTTTTTCCTTTGTAAATGCTTGCTAAATCATAGCGGTGCAACATGGATGGATGACTTGCAATTTTAAATCCTTTTTAACAATATGTCTGTCATACCAGAATGATGGGAGGATGATGAATTGCTCTGTGCAATGGAACCCCTTTCATGTTGAAATGACTTCTGCTTTCAGCAGGAATCAAACCTGGGACAGCTAGATCAGCAGGCCAGTGCTTAACCTACTGAGCCACTGGGGCTCTTGCAGTCCAAGCAAGCCAACTCACTGCCATATAGCTTCAAATTAACATCCTGGGTGTTGCAGTTTACAAGCCCTATAAACAACACTCTTGGGTCATTTGGGTAACAAATACATGTAACACATTTTAGTGTTCTTGGGCCAATTTTGAATGTGTTTGCCCTCTTTTATGCTGATAAGGTGAGAGGGAATTCTTATTAGAGAGGGGGAATTTTCAGAAGAACAGGTTTAAACCATTTGTGAAATCTCATGTAGTTGATATAATTGTGGTTTGAGAACTTTTAATGCATAATAATGGGCCATGAGCCTCAGGCATATGATTCAGTAAGCTGGCTCCCCTACATCTATCTGAAATTGATTCTTCCATGCTTAAAATTGGACAAGTCCATAATTAAGAAAATAGGTTCTGACATGATTTTCTTTAAACCATGTAGGTAAGCTTCCACCCCCCTAAATGCCGGAAATTGATTTCTGCATGTTTAAAATTTGGACAGATCCATCACTTTGAAAAGGGGTCATCAGGTATCAAGCTTTCATCCCTAAACATCAGAAATGGACTCTTCTAGATATGCATTTGGGCAGATCCATTTTCAGGAAAGGGGTAATGAATCTTCAAGATAAGCTTTCGCCCCTTTAAATCTGATATCGACTATTCCATTGTTAAATACTGAAAAGTCCACTATTTAGAAAAGGGGTAATACCATGATTGTTCTACACTTCAAGGTAAACTTTGACCCCAAATATACGAAATTGACTTTTCCAGCTTTAAATTTGGACAAGCCCTTTATTTAGAGAAGGGATGATTGTACAGTTTTCTCTTCTTTCAGTGTGGCCTTTCTTCCCTGAATACCTGGCATTGACTGTTCCAACATCGAACTGAGCTCATTCCATTCTGTAGAAATGGGTAAAAATGATATTTCTCAAATCTTCAAAGAAAGCTTTAACCCCTTAACATCATCAGGTATTGACTCTCCCATAAAGGATAAAGGGACTAGTCTATTATATCAAAAAGGTGATTAACAGAAAAGAAAACTGAAACACAATAGCATGCATAAATTGGTCTTCTTTGTTTGGCTGCAAAAATGAACTCTGTTCATGGGGTTCAGGCTGTCATAACTGTAAAATGATATAACATTGATGGTTCCTGTGGCTCAGTCAAAGGGTGGTTACTTACCCCACTGAATGTAGCTACCTTTAAACTTTGGAAACCTAAAATATTTATAATTATCTTAAAATGGATCACTTTGGTTTTACAATGCAGTCCTGCATCCAAAAGAGGCAGATGAAATGTCAATCAGTGTAGACCCTGATCAGACTGCTTCAGGAGCAGTCTGATCTGGGCCTGTGCTGTTTGCTTGTCCCTATGTGTCCCAATACTTCGAATTGTTGGGTTGGTTGTTTTGAGTTTAACTGCTCTTTGAGACAGTATTTCAGTCTATATCGAACAGGGAGAAAAAAAAGATATGCGGTAGTTTAGAGAAAAAATGTCTGTGCAACCGACGCCCGCACCTTCTGCAAGCAGATCTAGAGTAAGCACTTTTCCTATTAATATGGAAATAAGTAGGATACTTATTAAAACAGAAGTGCCTGGGAAATCACTGTAGACCCTGATCAGACCGCTCAGTAGCAGTCTGATCAGGGTCTACCGTGTACACTGTTTACCATTTCACAAGCAGATATATGATAGAGTGCTGCATTGGATAATTACAGTAAGTTTAGTGTTAACGAGGTATTTTATGTCAAATATAGAAAGATGTTTGTCAATTCTTTTGTAAGAGATTATCCCAAAACTGGTAATGGCATGATTGCTGTAATCATATAAGGTAAACTGTGACCCCTAAATATCTGAAATAGACTCTTCCAATATCACATATTGGACCAGTCCATTATTCAGGGAAGGATTAATGAGTAAATCTTGAAAGAAGCATTCACCCCTAATTATAAGAAATTGACTCTTGCATTCAGGCAAGTCCATTATTTCCACTGTAACTGAAATGGACTATTCCATTACTGAATTTTGCCAAATCCATTATTTAGAAAAGATAGGGAAAAATGACTCCCCTTTCCTTCACACCCCCACCCCCCAAAAAGATGAGATGGACTCTTCTGTCTTTAGTTATGGTCAAGTCCATTATTGAGAAAAGGGACATTGACATCATTTCTAAAATCCATCAAGATGACATTTCAACCCTGATTATAACATAGACCCTTCCATCTTTTAATTTGGACACGTCCATTATTTATAAATGGGAAAATGGTACTTAACTAATGGCGCACACAAGTTAAAATATAGTCTTCATAGTTCATGCATTTTGTAATCCTTGAAAAGAGAGAAAAAAGTCAGTGAACTTTGTTCAACCTGTAAAATACCATTGCATAAGCCCTTCTCGCCTTAAACGCGAGAAAACCAACAAAGTGGTTGTGCGCCCAGCACAGACTCATATCAGCCTGGGCGTCCACCTGGTCTGATCAGAGTCTTGGCTGTCCGCATGAAGGTGGCTTAGACCCTTAGCATTTAAGCGCTTAGCAAAGCGCCTGATCAAACTGGACGGATGCCCAGGCTAATCTGAGTCTGCACTGGGCGCACAATCACTTTGTTGTTCTTCTCGAGTTGCGGCTCATTATTTTCTGTAATAGTCCTGAAAATGAAGCAGTTTGCTTGCTTCCAAATGAATGGATGTCGATGGAATGCCAAACAGTGTAGACCCTGGTGAGGAGCAGTCCTATAGGAGCTCTCGGATGTGTGTCTGCACTGTTTGCTCAGACCTGTTTGTCCCTATATTTAGCATTTAACAGTAAAAGGGTGATTAACAGAACCAAAAGAAAAAAATGAACACAATGACAGATAATATTGAACATCTTTGGCTGCCAACAATGAGCTCTGTTCAGACTGTCGCGTAAAATATAACTGTAAATGATGTTACATTGCATGTTCCTTTGACTCAATTAAAATGTCCCCATAATAGCAGTAGCTATTAGCTAAGGACAGTAGTGGCTACACAAACACTCCAGATCCTTATCAGACTGCTCCTGAACAGGCTGATCAGGGTCTACATTGTTTGCCATTTCACCAGCAGAGCTGAATCGGATAATTACATTATAATTTAAGGTATTCACGATATAAAATTGTCATACAAAAACTTGTGATGGTCTCTCACCCATTATTTAACCTTCTGGAAGAGACTTCCATAACGGGCAATTAAACTGTTACTCATAAATATTTGAAATCGACTCTCCCAATATCTGATATTGGAAGAGTCTATTATTTAGACAAGGGTTCAATGATTAATTATTGAAGAGAAGCATTCAAGCCTAAAATGTCAAAAAATTGACTCTTCCATTCAAACAGGTCCGTTATTTATCCCCTAAATATCTGAAATGAAACGTTCCATCACTTGGGCAAATCCTTTATTTAGAAAAAAGGAGGGGTAATCGCATGTTCACAGTCATCATACCCCTCCCAAAAAATCTGAGATGGACTCTTCTGTCTTTATATTTGGACAAGTCCATTATTGAAAAAAGAATTACTGACATTTCTTTACTCCTTCAAGATACCAGTTCACCCCTAGATATAAAATAGACCCTTCCACCTTTTAATGTGGTCAAGTCTATTATTTAAAAAAGGGTAAATTGACAAGCATGTACTCACATTTACATAATAGCATACACAACTCGTTCTTTATTATTCATGCATTCGCTAATCCTTGAAAATAATGGGTGAGCTTTGTTCAGGCTGACCATTGTATAACCCCGTGACTTAGTGGAATATATAGAGGATATTTGACTTTTTCAGTGTAAGATCGATTTTTATTTCACCGAATGAACACCAAATGCAGTATTTTCACGAGTGGCGAAGCCACGAGTGAAAATACTGCTTTTGGTGTTCATGAGTGAAATAAAAATTCATCTTACACTGAAAAAGTCAAATTTTCTATTTCTTTTATGCTTGAAAATTGCAATAATTCTGTTTATTCAAGAGCGTCAGGCATCACGACAGAAACACAACTTTTTTCCAAGCCATTTTGCGTCAAATTTGATGCTTTCAGCGTGTTTATTGGGTATGATATTGGAAGTTTGCAACTGAAAAATAGCTTCAAATATCATTTTGATAAACAGATCTAAAAAAATTGCCAAAAAAGAATGCCTACAGGAGACTTAGGCGGCCTGACGTCGCGTGCAGTAACAATGTTACGTTGGTGCTTTAAGTGACGTCATTAACGTCGTAATGACGTGCAAACAAGCGTGACGTACTTTTTGTCAAGCGAGATAAGATTTAGCCAATTAATCAATAATAAGCTTGAGGCTATTTCGCAAAAATCCTATTTCTGAAACAGTGAAATCGAAAGTGATAATTTCACTGTTTGAAACAGTGAGATTATCAGTTTCGATTTCACCGAGAAATCTCTATAATTCATTGAAAAGTATAAAAGAAACGGTTGTCACTAACCATAATGACCCTAAATATATGAGCAAACACTGAAGACTCAGATCAGATTGCTCTCATAATAAAACAAACTATCTCGGCATGCATGGTGTTTATACAATGATTTCTGTATAAGAGGGTTTGGGGAGGGTATCAATAAAAAGAACATTGCCCATAGCCTAGTGGCTGTAGGGGCAGTGCGGGTTAGAGGCCCCATGTATCTTGGGCACAGCTCATGAAAGGCAGACCCAACCCTCTCCTTTTTCTGCTTTGTCCTTCCCTGATTCGAAAACGGTACCCATTTACTGCTGGGTCGACCAAGCCGAGACTCGAATCCACGACCTTGTACACCATAACCATATTACTCTGACCACTTGGCCACGGCGCCTCACACACAAAAAAAAGAACATGGGGGTATTATATATTTCTTATTTTGGTGTTTACTTAAATAACTAGGAGCGGCTGTAGCGTAGTGGATAACACTCCAGACTACCAATCCAGGGGTCGCAGGTTCGATCCCCCGCTTCTCCGGTCTTTCGGATGAGACTTTAAACCGAGGTCCCGTCTCCATATGACCTCGTTGTTGGTGGGACGTTAAACCCGAGTTCACTCACTCACTCACTTAAATAACTTCTTAGGTTTCTACTCCAATTCATCCAGCACATGATTATTTTTAGTTCACCAGTTCATGGTGAGCTATTACATGTAGTATTGCCAGTTGTGTGACATCCATTGTCTACCATCTGTTAACAGATCTAGGAAAGTATAAAATTAAAGACACTTTCTAAATCTACAGACATTTATAGTCGCAATATATAATCGGGGTCACTGAATGTCACTTGAATAGCCGAAGTATGGCCCATGGCTCCTTCGTTTGAATGTTTTTCTGCTCTTACACGAACTCTTTTAAAAGATTTTATCGCAAAAATAAATCCAATTGAAAATCCGCAAGTGCTCACTGAAAGTTATATTTGTTTGCTGTTTTACTAGAAAATTTACTTTGGCAGGTGTAGACCACAAAATCCATTTAAGGGGAAGTAAGGGACGTTTCGTTCCAAAGGTGAGTCGTCCAACAGTAACAAATAGATGGATGACTTGCGATTTTATGTCCTTTTTAACAGTATTTCAGTCATATCAGGACGAGTGAGTGAGTGAGTGAACTCGGGTTAAACGTCCACCAACAACGAGGTCATATGGAGACGGGACCTCGGTTTAAAGTCTCATCCGAAAGACCGGAGAAGCGGGGTATCGATCTTGCGACCCCTGGATTGGTAGTCCGGCGTGTTATCCACTACACTACAGCCGCTCCATATCATATCAGGACGATGGGCGGGTGATAATAAATCGCTGTAGGCAATTAAACCTCGTTTAGGATTGAAAAGTACATCGGAGCTCGAACCCGGGACCACTAGATCCACACTGGGTAGGCGGCAATCGAAAAACGCTCGTGCAATCGACGATAGCGGATCAAAAACCGTTAGAAACAGTGATTTCGAATGCAAATTGGTGACAATTTGCAGAAAACGCCCAATTTGCAATCGAAAACGCTGTTTCTAACGTTTTTAATCCGCGTTAATCGATTGTTAAGCGCGTTTTCGATTGCCGCCTACCTGATGTGAGATCAGTAGGCCAGCGCTTAACCTAGGTGCTGCTCAATAAGTCATTGGTATGTTGGTCGGTATGGCCATGATCTTGATTTAGCAGCAGAACAATAACTCACACAATTGAGCCGCGACACGACAAAACCAACAATGTGGTTGTGCGCCTAGCGCAGACTCAGATCAGCCTGGGCAACCGCCCAGTCTGATCAGAGTCTTCGTTGTCCGCATGGAGGTAGCTTAGACCCTTAACTACCCATTGAGCTCTTAACAAAAAGTCTGATCAAACTGGGCAGATGCCAAGGCTGATCGGAGTCTGCACAGGGCGCACAACCACATTGTTGGTTTTCTCGTGTCGCGGCTCAATTTGATTCGTTCTAATCAGAATCCGACCTGATATAACGGCTTGTTATACTATGTTTAAAGAAGGGACTGAAATTTTGTGTTGTTCGCAGGGATTTTACGTCAGACGGTGACCGTTTCATTTTCAAGTCATCTTTATAATTTCCCCCTAATATACAGGTTCCTAAGGGACGAGCAAACGTAATACATTTTTACCATATAAAAGGTTATTTATTGGACATTTTGAATATAAAAAGAAAATATTCATTTATATGACATAAAAATAAATGCACCGTCTTGAAATACCTAACAACTGAACACTTTCCTAGACCTGGTTAACGTTCGACATAATGCTGTAGGGTAGTGGTTTATGCACTAGACTACCAATCTAGCAGTCCCATGTTCAATTCACTGCTCTGCATGATGAGGCTTTATACCAAGGTCCCTATGTGGAATTTATATGTTGGTGGGACGTTTAACCCAAGTTCTTTTCACTTACACCTAAAATGCTTAGCCAATTTTGATCAAAATTCACTTGGGTGATGGCACTGGCTGAAGATATTCAAGATATGGAATCCAACCAGAACTCTGGTTGCCATGGCAACCAAAAGATGGCAACCAAAAGGATAGGGTTTAGAAATCTTTTCTATCAGAAACCTTTTGTCCGATCTGAATAAAAATGCATCTTTCGATGACTTTCCAAAATCACCCGTTACAACCAACATCAACAGCATGCGACATACTCTTGAACTTACAGTGTTTCATTTGGTCCAGTGTATAGAATCTTACTGTAAATCTGGAAATTTTCCTTTTTAAAGCCACTAGCAGCATCAAATATTTTATTGAAAGAGTCCCTTCAAAATGTGGGTCTCTCTTAAAAGAAATAATATCTTCTAGAGAAACTACACATGAAGGTGTACATTTAGCATTTAGCTTAGAAAACCAGATTACAAAGGTTTTGTAGTATCAAAACCAGGGAATACAAACATTGAAGAACTATGTCCTTTTCTTTTCAAAGTTATCTGTCTTTGAATTGATATGGCTAGTGTAGCCATTATTCCTCTACATCTTAAATGGTATTACACAGTGACACACGTTGCATGACACGTGAACGTGTCATGCAACATGTGGCACCGTGTAAACACCCAAAAGCATGTTTCATGAGAAAAACCTGTTGCATGCAACATCGTCTGAACATAACCTAAATGTTTGCATGACACATGTGTCTTGCAAGATGTGTCGCCGTGTAAACCCGCTTTTACAGTATGACCGCAAATTATTGAGAATGGCATTTTTCATAATATGTAAATCCTAGTTGTTTCAGTAATTCTTTTGCATATTGGACTATTAAGGAAGGAATGTAATAGTAAACTAGAAATGTTTTTCAGAGAAAAACTGATGTCCCCCCACCATCCCATTTCCCATCCCCTCCAATGAATAAAAAGCCTGAACAAGTAAAATATCTAGGAAAGTTTGGAGAAAATCCATCCACTGGTTCTAAAGATACCCTACATAGATGATTATGACCTTGAAAATGAGTTCAAGGTCACCAAAATCAAATCATCTCTAAAACTTGTCCGAATGATGTATTCATGCAAGTTTGGTGAAATTCTATCCACTGGTTCAAGAGATATCACTGGTACAAGAAATTGTCATCTACGTCCTCCAGTGACCTTGAAAATGAGGTCAAGGTCACGAAAATCTAATCAGCTCTTAAACTTGTCCCAATGATGAATCCATGCAAGATTGGTGAAATTCCATCCATTTGTTCAGGAGATATCACTGGTACAAGAAATTGTCATCTAAGTCCTCCAGTGACCTTGAAAATAGGGTCAAGGTCACCAATATCTGACTAGCTCTTAAACTTGTTGCAACAATGTATCTACACAAGTTTGGACAAATTCCATTCATTGGTTCAGGAGATACAGTGGGTACATGATATTGCCATGTAAGCTTCCAGTGACCTTGAAAATGAAGTCAAGGTCACCAAAATCCAATCAGCTATTAAAATCCAATCAGCTATTAACCTTTTCCCAATGATGTATCCATGCAAGTTTGGTGAAATTCCATCAATTCATTCAGGAGATATAAAGGTACAAGAAAATATCATGTAAGTCCTCCAGTGACCTTGAAAATGAGGTCAAGGTAACCAAAACATAATCAGCTATTAAACTTGACCCAATAACGCATCCATGCAAGTTTGGTGATATTCCATCCATTGGTTCAGGAGATATAGTGGGGAAAGGAAATTGTCATCTAAGTCCTCCAGTGACGTTGAAAATCAGGTCAAGGTAACCAAAATCTAATCAGCTCTTAGATTTGTCCCAATGATGTTTCCGTGCAAGTTTGGTGAAATTCCATCCATTGGTTCGCTATATATCACTAGTACAAGAAATTGTAATCTAAGTCCTCCAGTGACCTTGAAAATGAGGTCAAGGTCACCAAAACCTAATCACCTCTTAAACTTGTTCCAATTATGTATCCATGCCAGTTTGGTGAAATTCAATCCATTGGTTCAGGAGATATAGTGGGTACAAGAAATTGTCATCTAAGTCCTCCAGTGACCTTGAAAATGAGGTCAAGGTCACCAAAATCTAATCAGCTCTTAAACTTGTCCCAATGATGTATCCATGCAAGTTTGGTGAAATTCCAACTATTGGTTCAAGAGATATCGCACACGCAAGAAATCTGTCACGCCGACGCTGACGCCGACGCCGACGCCCGGGATCCGCACTGAAAACAATATGTCCCCCCTCACCTTTGGTGGGGGGACATAATAATTTCTAGGTATAATAGTTTATTTTACTGACATTTTTAGTATTTTATATCTCTTTGTTGGACACAGGGGTCTAAAATCGCAAAATAAGATGGACTTTTGAGAGAGTTCAGAAGTATGTGTCTTATACATGTACTAGACAGCATTGATGCAAGCTAACACATTCTGGGTTGTGTTAAATATTTTTAAACAGTATCATGTTGATCAGAGTTATTTTGTGTCATAAAATATTTATGTCTCGACGTTTGTAATTAAGATATTTACACATCTGAAAATTAGGGTTGGCTCATTAACGGTAAAATCTAAAAAAAAATGGGCTCTGCTTTTTTCAAGACATGATGAAATTGATATCGAATTAGAATGATCTTATTTTCTGTTACCATATTAAATATAATTTTTAGTGTTTGCGACTGTCATTATTACTTTTTATTCAGTGATTACATCTAGCAGCCCACACTGCTGAAAAGTTACAACGTTCTCAGAATTTGGTGAAAATCTGAAAGTCTCACTGTTGCTCAGAACCAAATAATTTCTTTTAAGATGTTTTATCATTATATAAGTGCTGATTCCACAGCAGTGTTGTTTCTGTATCTGAAAACGTAGTTTTTGATATTTTGTCTTTCTTAAGTATTTTCTTGCAGACATTTTATTTGGAATTTTATCTTATTTTGTAATTTTGCTCAAATTTTATGCTTGGTTAAATAAAGGGGAGATAATCCACGGCATACAGATGACTGACAGATATCAAAGCCAACATATTGTAGTACTGTGATGAGTTTACCAACAACATGTCAAATCGGTTTCATGTTTTTCATATAAAGTTAGAAAATACTGGCTGAAACCTGGTAAAAATTGTCATACTATACGATCCAAGTGTATTCTTTGTAAGCACAATACCATATGATATGGTACTTGGGCTATATGTAAACTGTCTGTAAAGTTACACATTTGGGCAGGCACATCTGTCTGGCCAATGACAGTAACTTTAACCCATATTTATTATGTCTTCCTAACGCTTGAGGCAGCTCTTTATACGGCCAATCTGGTCACATCACAAGGATTTGCCACCAGCCGGTGTGCAACGATTATGCATGATCATGCATAAGCAGCTGTGAGAAGCCAGAATCCCTTTTACCAAGAAACAACGCAGAGATTTTGTTTGTAGAGCATCTGAATACAAAATGATATTTACAAAATGTACAATCCTACAAAGGAAGGTGGATGAGTATTTCGGTGAGTTTACGCGGGGACACATGTTGCATGACACGTGTTTCATACAACATGTGTCACCGTGTAAACACTTCAAAACATGTTTCATGCCACAAATATGTTGCATGCAATACGTTTTGGTGCACACATTTATTATTGAATAGTATATTGAGCGTATATCTACTAAGTAATAAGCATTTATCAAAACTTGCATAGAACGTAAATTGGTATTTTCAGGGGAAGCAACTCTGCCGTTTTCATTTGTGCCTCCCTTTCCAATAGTGTCAACGCTTACAGGAGCTGTAGGAGCAAAGTCTTTCCTCTCACAGTTGATCCCAATTTCAAAGGTCTTCTTTGTCCTTGGAAGCAAACAGGAAGTCACAAAAGTTCTTCCCCTTTATATATGTAAAAAATGGCGAAAAAAAGAAAAGAAAAGGAAAAAAGAACTAGAGGTGTACCCATTCACTTTAAAGCCTTACAACAGCTCACGGAATTTTGCCTAAATAGACCACATAGTAATGACGCATCCCTTACCCAATTACCCTCACCTGGCTCTCTTAATAGAAACAAAACACAGCAGTTTTACCAACTAGCAAACCATTGCACCGAGCGAAGGGCACGTTTCGGACCAGTGATTGGTATTCTTGTTCCTACTATCTTGCGCAGTCTACTTAAGAAATAGCTTGACGGTCCCGAGCGCAAGAAGAAAAAGTCCCAGTGCGGCGGTAGATGAAATTTAAATTCATTGGAAGATTTCCAATCTATTTTATAACCTATACCACGATTGAAACTGGCCTGCGAATGGATCCCTTGACCAACGCTGTCCGGCGTCAAGTAAACGCTGTAGTGTCGGTAGTGTAATGCCAGTCGAATGTCATGTCCACTTTTAACACTGTGGGTGTAAGCCGACCTTGAGCCGCAGTTGACGGCGTAGCGTGTACCTTGTGATAAAATTTCCCGCCACTGCCTCGTGTCCACGTACCATTCTATTCTTTTATTGGTATCAGCATGTTTTATACGGTTGTTGGTACCGACGTCATTAGTTACAGTCTGAATTCTGCCTGTTGTTGACACTAATTGCCACACCCAAAACAATTTACCATTGCTACGTGCAACTTGACTGACAAACTGAGCCGTGATCTGATTGTTGCGTACTAATATTGTATCCGCCTCCATTGACACGCCCTCGAAAATTGCTTTTACCTTGTGTCCTTGTCTGATATGCCAAAGAAGGCTTGCAATGCTCCCCCAGTCGTTTCCATGACGATCAGATCTACTGACATACACAAGATCCCAACAAGGATCAATAAACCAATTTGCAGGAGTTATGAACTCACTAGGATGGACGACTTCTCCGGATGAGGAAATAGGCCGATCCTCGTATTCAAATTTGTTATCTGTCGACCAGCGCCTGAACCGCCAATGGTTTTGGCCCGATGGATAAATGGCATCAGCAGGATAAAAGTCGATTGCGTGCACCCACATGCTGTCAGCAAAGGCTAACCTGTTGGTGAGGGTGACAAACGCTATTTTTGTTGAGTCGTAAGTGAAGAGTGGATTAGTTTCATTGCTTCTGTCGACGACTAATCGCACACCAGCTCCTCGTTTTAGATCCGCAATGGTGGAATTTGCAGGAACTTCGAAACCCTCTTTTCTGAAGTTAAAAAATAAATAAGATCAGTTGTTGTGTGCGTAAATGTTTTAAAAAAAAATAGAAATAAAGGTTAGTCGACAACAGAGGTCGTTTCATGTCCAAACAAAGCCAAAGAATTTGCTATTTAACTGGAGATATAAACTCATGTGCCGATTTCACAAGCATATATAGCTTATAAAATAATAGCAGTTATAATGAGACTGTTTTTTTTTCATTATGTATGATCAATGCAGATAAAATTTATGCAAAAAATTTCCCACTGAGAAAGCAAGCCCCAGCAGGAACACGAAGTTGTAATGACGTCGCGCTGAACCGCTATCTCTGGGTTTGCCGACAGTCAGGCCTCGAATAAAATAATGTGCAGCGCAACAAAAGTGCCCTTCAGATGGTTGGAGTATACTACATTTTGAAGTACAAAAGAAGGATTGCCATTCGACTCAGTTCATGAACAAAGTAAAAATCGCTCAAAATATTTTGCATATAATTACACACTCTACAATTTCTCAAAATGTTTTGGTTAACGCGCTCTGAAATTCACATATGGAAAACTGAAGAGCTGGTTTCTGAAAATATATTGTTTTCGAACATTAGTCAATTATGAGCACTGTTATCAGTGTTTTAAACGTGAGAAATCAACATATATCATGTAAAGCTGTGCAAATATGTTTGACAAGAGTTTATTTTGAAAACAGCTGTGGAAAACTTGGCATGTCTAGATTTAGACCAACATAGTAACAACACGTTCTGTCTTAAGACAAAACATATGAAAATTTTGCGTGTCCATTTTATGCAAATTAGACAGTTTTATGGCATATTGGTCAAACCTCCATTCAAATACATTACCTGCACTTTAAAATGGTGTATTTATTTATGTTTCTATCTTGAATGGTAGAAAAGTTACAGTTTTATTTCTTAATAGCTAAGGGGGGGGGGGGTTGTTGCTTTTAACAACAGGTTTTGATCGATAAGACTGAGATCTGTCTGTGCAACCACGTACATGTACTTTGATCCATTTTTCATGTTAGCAACAACGGTACGTGAAATAATAGCAATAATATGACTTATTAGTCTGTGTGGGTGCACATAACGATGTTACTGAGTCTTTGCTAGTAATTTCTAAGCCGAATGAGCTCTTGCCTCAACTAATGAGAAAACTTACCTTTCCAGCTGACACACAAAGCTGAAACAACGCCGAATCAGCTTCGGTGCAACGTATATGTACGACGTTGTTCCAGGTTTTGTGTCCCTTGAAAAGTTACGTGTTTACATGTGTGTGAGTAAGCATGCGATGACGGTACGAATAAAGGTCCACACAACGTTGTCTAATCGTCATTGGACAACGTTGGGTAGACGTTGTATCAATGTTGCATGTTCACTGTTGGTTCTAAAGCTATGAATTTCATCATACCTGACAAACCAAGAGGTAACTCCTGATCTGGACTTATGTAGGTCGGCATTCCTCTCAGTATCCAGCACATACGTCTTTTTTCCTTGATCTCCATTTGTACACTTTGTCAGAAAACTCCACTGAATGCCTAGGTGGACCAGTACCTCAGCACAGACGCTTGAGCCTTTGATGTAGACCCTCCATGGTGTTGTGAGAATACCAAGATCTTCATGGACAAAGTCCACTTTTATATTCCATCCTTCTCGAACTGCACGCTTGAGAAGCTCGATATCACTGGCAAGAGAGCGACCTTGACCGTCATGAACATACGCATGAGCCCAACGGGTTCTACAAACATCTGTATTGTAAAGCAAAAGGGAAGTTATGAATATATCATATAAGAATATTGTTAAAGCTCAAATGCAAATAGTGGTTAAACAAACTTTTATAATACGACCTGCAGTTATTTGATTTGTGTCAGATCATATGTGAATCAAAATAGCTTTTGACTTTCTCTCATATCACTTGAGAAAAAGGGAAGAGAAAAATTTTACTGCCTCAGACGGGCGAAACACATATATGATAAAGCAATGCTGTGTAAATACATTATCAGAGATTAAGCATCTGGTCAGCCGCAATTGATTCATTGCATTATAACTTTATATGAAGGAGTAAGGGGAAGACAAACTAACCTGCCTGGTCTCCGAATGTATTTGGCCATCTAGGCTGAAAAAAAAAAAACAAGTAAAAAATATCCAGTAACATGGGATAATACCACCAGGCTTATCTGCGCTATACAAAACCGGAACTGGCAATTTGAAAAGTGGCTGTTGACCAAAATTTCGGTGGTAAAAATACGAATAACAATAAATGATACATGTACTATTGCTAATTGCCGCCGACCGAGCTTATACTGCTGTCCACTGTCTCGGTCGACAACAGCTTTTGCATTTATGGTAACTGATTGACTCGGTCGACAGCACAAGTATGAAAATTGGTAGTATTCGCGTGAGTAAACATGCAATCTGGAAACTAAAGTCGATTTGTCTTCGACACAACGTCATGCCGCCAGTGCCTACCAGGTATTACAAACTATATACTAATTATAAACTTAGTAGTACTTTGCTTGCAACGACATCAACGAGGAGATGTCAAAAACGTCATAGATCGTGTTATATATTGCAGCAGCAGACCGTGCATTGTACTGTTGTTTTCAATAGTTTTCCCATTTGCCTCGATGCACCTAAACTCCTTTCTCTTCAGACTATCTATACTTTTAAAATACAAGTCTTTAGTGTGGTCCTCAAACCATCTGTGGCAGCATTCAGTTCATCATTAACCCATATCCATTTTGCTACTGGTAAATGGAAAGGATAATTATCACCGTACACCTAAGCCAGTCGCCGCTGAATTTCTTTCTTACTTTTTCCAGCATTGTATCACTAGTAAATATTATCAACTAGTGAGGTGTTGCGTTGTCTAGCTATGCAAAGAAATTTTGAACGGTAACACAAGAAAACCAACAAAGTGGCATTTGCAACCATCGCTCACTCAGATCAGCCTTGGAAACCGCCCAGTCTGATCAGTCTTCGCTGTCCGCATGGAGCTAGCTTTGACCCTTAGCTACCTTTTAAGCCGAAGGCAAAGACTCTAATCAGACTGGGGGATGCACATACTGATCTTAGTCTGCGATGGGCGCACATGCCACTTTGTTGGTTTTCTCGTGTCGCATTTTTTTGTGTTACGCTTCGCTGAATGAACTATTTGTCTCCTCCTCGTACATGTATCAGGGAAATCGTGTTGCGAAAGACTTTTTCTACAAGCACAACCTATTATTTTTATAGCGAAGGTCCATATATCTCATTTATTTCTTACCTTGAACCACAATTACAACTGCTTTGTGAAAGATTCATAGGCCTGAATTCCATATTTTTAAAATGTTTTTGAGTCTATATGTATGCATTCGGGAAAAGTCTTGTAGCACGTCTCACCAAAGAAAACTTTATCTGGTACAAAGATGTAGTACTTACACAGTTTTGTCTCTTCTTATGGGCTGTCTGTGAGTACGTTCCAGCGGTAAGAAAAACGAGCTGTAAAGATAATAAAACACATTGAGATTTGAGAGAGAGAGAGAGATCCATTGCTGGGTTTGAAGTCATTCACACGGACCAAACAACCTACAGGGGAAGCAAATCTTATGTTTTTATTTTTGCCTCCCTTCTCCATGGTAGTCAACTCTTAAAGACAATAATTTGCTTCTCTGGGAGGAATTCTTTCTTGTAAGAGTAGTAGAACCATTTTCAAAGGACCACGTTGCTCAGGGAAGCACACAGGGAGTCCCAAATGCAAGTTTCTTTTATGTCTTAGCGCACCCCTGGTGCATTTAAATTCTACTGGAACAAACCTCCTGTAAATAAGCATTACAAGTATCACTTGGTTAAATCAAGAGCTCAGTATGATTTTTGTGGAATTAATTGAACAAAATCAGTTTTGTGACATACGAAATTCCCATATAATTTTTTTCCACAAGCAATCATGAACACTATTGTACTGTCAATGCTTTTCTCGCAAAGAATATCAATGTAGAAATGAAAAACTGAAAATATGTCAATGATGCATATTCATACAGTTTGTAGTCTACAAATATTTAAAACCCATACCTTTGGTACAAGAAAATATTTGGTCTTAAAATTGAACATTAAACATTCTTTTCGATCTTTTAATCCTAGTCCTACTTTAGAAAACGTCATTGTTTTGTTGATTTGTTTTTTTTCTCATCCTTTTTAATAGTAAATTAAATAAACCAAGTCATAGTAGCCATAATATACAGTATTAATGAAATCCAAGTAAATTCACACATTTCATAGGCCGAATAAAAGACGAAAGGCGAAAAATCCCTCTTCCGGGCCAGGTAGCGCGGTCAGTTACTGGTGAAAGTAGGTATACATAGTACTGGTTACCGCTTCGGAGGTCTAAGCCTGCCCAGGAATAGTGTGGTTAGGTTAACTGACCGTCCCGACATGACCATAGCTGTTTACCGTGGACGTTAAACAATGACACAACAACAACAACAATCTTCCAAGGGTGTAAACAGAATATAATCAACTGATGGTAATGTGCACAATCCGTGGTGAATGTAGAATAATCAGTTTCTGGTGCCAGAAGGAATGTATGGAAATGAAATTGGTCGTTTCTTGTAGAATTATGCACATTTTTATCAAACTACACCATGTGGTTAAGAGTTATGAGCAATTTCACTGACTGACTACAGCGGAAGGACAAACAGACTGATGGACTTGCACAGCGATTAAAGTGCACCCCTGTGGGTCGTGCAATACTGTTTAGACTTTCGTCACCGTTTTGCATGCCGGTGGCTGGACAATGTTAAAATACATAAGTATACAAAATTTGAACCATATATACCACGGGTTTCAAGAGTTATGAGCATTTTCACTACTTGACAGTAAATTTTCAACTTGAGCTCAGCAAAGCCTCGTCCATCAAAAAAGACGGTTATGCATGCGAGTCGTTAGATAATGTTGACATGTATAAGTATGCAAAATTTTATCAAAATATAGAATGCGGTTCAAGAGTTATAAGCATTTTCGCTAACTGATAACGGACGGACGGACGGACTCACACAGTGATTACAGTGCAAACCTGCGGGTTGTGCAATAAGAAGTTTTGCATACCAGTGGCTGGACAATGTTAAATTACATAAGTATACAAAATTTGAAGCAAATATACCAAGCGGTCCAAGAGTTATGAGCATTTTCAATACAACAGCTCGACCAGCCAAATTGATGCTCGGTGAAGCCTCGTCACTGTTTTGCATAACAGTGGCTAGGCAATGTTAATTTACATAAGTATACAAAATTTGAAGCAAATATACCAAGCGGTCCAAAAGTTATGAGCATTTTCTATAAAAGAGCTCGACCAGCCAAATTGATGCTCGGTGAAGCCTCGTCACTGTTTTGCATACCAGTGGCTGGGCAATGTTAAATTACATAAATATACAAAATTTGAAGCAAATATACCAAGCGGTCCAAGAGTTATGAGTATTTTCAATAAAAGAGCTCAAACCGGCCAAATTGATGCTTGGTGAAGCCCTGTCACTGTTTTGCATACCAGTGGCTCGGCAATGTTAAATGACATAAGTATACAAAATTTGAAGCAAATATACCAAGCGGTCCAAGAGTTATGAGCATTTTCAATAAAAGAGCTCGACCGGCCAAATTGATGCTCGGCGAAGCCTCGTCACTGTTTTGCATGCCGGTGGCTGGACTATTTTAAAGTACATAAGCATACAAAATTTGAACCATATTTACCACGGTGTTCAAGAGTTATGAGCATTTTCAGTAGTTGGCCGTAAATGTTCAACTTGTGCTCAGCAAAGCCTCGTCCATCAAATAAGGTTGTTATGCATGCGAGTCGTTAGACAATGTTGACATGTATAAGTATGCAAAATTTTGTCAAAATATCCCATGCGGTTCAAGAGTTATAAGCGATTTCGCTAACTGATAACGGTTTTCGCTAACTGATAACGGACGGAAGGACTCACACAGTGATTATAGTGCAAACCTGCGGGTTGTGCAATTTCTAAGTTTTAGCGGTATTGTTTCCTGTTGACAGCGACATTTTATTTGTTACATGTTCAAACTATAATAGGACCTTTATTAATTTGCTCCTAGGAAGGACTCGTCTTTGCATGTTTCCTTGCATAAATGAAATTTATCCGACGTGTTTTTATTGAATATAACATGTCTGAATATTTGTTTTTAAAATGCCGATATCGTTTTTTTTTTTTTTTTTTCATTACTACGTTCCTGTACATCACGAAAAAGGATTAATTATGTCGATGCGATTAAAGTATACTGAAAGGATTTAAAAACTTCCACTTTTTAATTGGTGGCTGATGATCCTTTCTCGAGTGACAGCGTTTAACATTTTATGACAAAATGCCTGAAACTCATCAAATTTAAAGGTTGTGCAGTTTTTTTTAGAATCATATTCTTAAATGACGTCAGCAAAAGAGCGTTACATGTCTGAAACTCTTAAATAGATGACGTTGTTATCTTATGCAACTTTCCAGTGGGAACGCGTATCTATGGCGGAGTGATATTTTTATACAGATAGCAACGAAATAACGTTCGAAATTTCTCAGACTCGGATTCAATCAACGAACGTGTCGCATTTTCAGTGATGCTTTGTCGGCGAATCAAGCTACACAAAGCCGAAAATAAGATATGGTTTTATTCCTTACATCTTAATTTAATTCTCTATGCCTTTAAGAGCAGAGCTAAACACCGAGATATTCTGCAATCGAACGTTTTACGTGATCATGTAAAGACGACTCTTATCCGCCAACTTCAACAGCAATTTTCAAAATAAATCGACTTTCTCCCGTCGGCGGACATATGCCATGAAAAACCATGGTGTCTGCCCTTTCTCCATTATAAAAATTAAGTAATTCGGTGTTTGGGACAATTTCCTTTGCAAAATAATGTTTAGGTACCCTATTTCATTTTCTCAAATTAATGGCGGATTGTTTACCTGAACGATAGATAGCAAAATAATCTGTAATAAATTTAAACATTACCGAAATGTTCTTGAATCCTGAAATCCGACACACGAAGAGGAACGCATCTAGTAATTCAACATACAACAATATTTTTTTTCTGTACTTTCTTCAGAATGATTGGGAAAAGAATTCTGATCAGTAGCCTACACCATACTGTAAACAAATCGATCGATTTATGACAGTTGTGACGCAATTACAGAACTGCGTCAACTGTTTTAAACTTCGCATTTACTTGCTTATAAGTTATTAAGACCGGTACATTGTGGTCACAATCAGAGGGACTGCTAGAAAAAACTAATTTTGCCATCCAATTAATCCTGCACGTGCCAATATTTCAAAGCCTCTCCTGCAACTCACACGATCACCCTACCCAACTTAAGGCCCCTCTAACCCCCCCCCTTCTTCCTCCATCCCCAACCCCCACCCCTACACACACACACACGCACACAACTTTTAACCTTTCTTTTACATGAAAAACTAAACAAAATATAATAGATGTTTAGCCATGTTTAGCCATAACAAATACTTGCAAAACTTCATTGACTAAAATCCTTGATTAAAAAGTGCAGTGTATACCTGGGTTAGACTGTACTATCAAAACAGCAGTCTAATCAGGGTCAGTACTATTTGATTTTCCCAGCAATTTCGACACACTGTCAGATGGTGAAAGTGGTAGGACAATTGCAGTAATGAAGATTTTGTTTCAACTTTAAGCTTAGAAAATAACTTGGCCATACATACTTATACACTCCTTTACACTCCATATAATTTCAGCCAACATTGAGAAGCAGCATATGTACTGTTAAATGAGCTTTTGAGCATTAAAATTGCAGTATGCATTTTTATAACATAGGTTTTGGCCCTCTGTGGAACTACCTTAATGAGGAGTTCTAATGAGGGGTTACAACATATATATTTACTTGTTAGTTGTTTATCCCCTTTTTAAGAGCGTAAACAACTAACAAGAATTTATTGATTCTTCCTAAGAAGAAATCAGGGATTTAATAAAATACATATTTATTATGAAATGCCAGGTGTGTCAAATACTAGCTCATCAGGTGGGGGTGGGGGCTGTCAGCTCTGCAATGCCCTTGGTTCATAAATTAAAATGCCACAGTGTGTTTATATACTCAGAGATCTTTTGAGGGATTTGCTCTAACTGTTGCCAAAAATCTCATGGAAATCTATCAGTAGGGGCAAATCTCATGCAAAAATTATATAATTTATAATGAATGGTACCTTAACTTTTCATTGAGAATGGAGAATTTCTCAAAATTTTAGTTCAATGTGATGTGTGCTCTAATATGATTCTGAGTCACACTCACAAAAAACAAAACAAATAAAAAGCACGGCTGTCCAGCAAACCAGAAAACTTGATTAAATATGTAGCAAAGGCTCAGGACTTGGTAATCTATTCTCTAAGTTGAATAATGGTAAGATATAAACATGATTAAACAAGAAAAATAATAGGCCAATATCTAGTGAGCCAAAGTGGAGTTATTCTTTATCATTTCTCTTCAAGTAAAATGTACAGTATGCTGTGGTGTCTCATCACAGTTGCTTTTGATCAAAAATTAAAATTTAACACAATTTTCAAATGAACAAATTAGTACTATATAGGTATTCTAAATGTATAAAGCTCTGATCAAATTATTATATTCACATGCAGTCTGACATTGCCCTTCAGTGTTTTCCCTATAAGTATAAATAAATAAATAGCCAAAATAAATTATAACATATATACATAATAAGAAAAAAAATTCTGGAGACAGTTCCACAAGTGATGGTTTTATGATAATGATTATACAAAGACACAGCTGGAGCATGATAGCAATTCTGGGAATTCTGTCTTATTCAGCCATAAAAACATTTGTTGTGATCCATTAATAGAACCATCTATGCTCTTGCTGAAGTGCTTCTAATGAGAGGGCACAACAGGTGTTAATATGAAGCCCATTGATGCTGGTGCAACAATTATGGTGGAACTGTGTAATTGTTTTCATTCTAACATAGTCTTGACTTGTAGAAGGACAAACAGCATTCCACATAAAGTTCAGGGTCCATCAGTTAGCAGGGCATGCCCCATTCATTATTTTGTGCACTTATAATGATATAAAAAAGCTTGCTAGCATAATAAAGTCCTAAATATTTGGCCAATAAAATCCTCTGTGAAAATGCTTTTTAATAGGTTGGTGTGTGTGTGTGTGTTTGGGGGGTGGGGATACACAGGAAGGGGCTACCTCTCATTCAACTGCACTAAACTGCACCCCTTTACAGTCATGACTCATCATTTAATGTCTGTCATCAAGCTTTTCTCTCTAGTAACTTAATAACTGATTAGTAATTACAAGTTTCTTCGCTTTGGACAGAAGCTGCAAACATTTAAGATGGATTAAATTAATCAGGAAGTATAATTTTTTTTTATATTTTTCAGTTTATGGTATCATTTCTATTAATATAACTTCAATATGAGCCTTTTAATTTTCTTTATGAGATTTAAGCTAAAACATAACATGCCCCTTTCCCCTCCTCCCATCTCAGCCACAGGCCAATCATAAAAAGTATTTTGTTTGCAGTTGCCTATTAACTAGGATTTTTGGAGAGTACTTAGGTAGGTAGGCTTTCTTTTTAATCCCTGCAAACTATGAAAATAACAAAAACAAATAATAGTTCTACAAAAAATGTCACACACAGTTACAGTAATTACCCATAATACTAAGATAACAGCATCCTACATTTTGAACATATCTATATCACCCACAAATGGAGTACCCAAAATGTGCAGGTATTAAGGAAACATTGCTGACCCAGATCAGACTGCTCCTGGGTCTACACTGCTTGCTCAGACCTGTTTGCCTTACTATGCAGGTTGATCAGGGTAAATGTGCCGTTAAATAAAAAAAATAGATCTAGGGTGTCCCAAGTGGCCATCTTTTTTTTTTTTGGGGGGGGGGGGGGGGGGGAGGGCGGGGGAAGGAAGTGGTAAGGTGAATTTGGGTGTGTAGGTAAGCAGTTGCTATCTACCCACCAAAAGTGCAGGGTCCAGACTCAGGGGTAAGGTGAATTTTGGTGGGTAGGTAGGCAGTTGCTATCTTCCCACCAAAAGTGCAGGGCCCAGACTCTTTTTTTTGGAAATTTTGGATGGAGCCAGGTTATTTTCTTTTCACTGATTTTTGAGGCCAGATTATTTTTTGAAATCCCCTTATGAGCTGATTTATTTTTTACTTGCATATTTTTTCTTCCAAAGACAGGGATTTTTTTCGAAAAATATACCAGCCCCCCCCCCCCCCCCCCCCCCCCCCAAGAATATCAAATGGTCGGTCCCTTAGCGCCTAGCGGGACAGGGTTTTGGCAGATTTATGAGGAAGGACAAGCTGTCTCTTGTACTTTTTGGTTGGATGACTTCTGAAATGGTACGTGTGTGTTGAGGGGGTAGGGGGGAAGGGGGGGGGGGCGTCGTTCGGGACAGAATTCTTTAGAAGAGCGAGTGGTCTCAGAATGTGGGGCGCGTTATCTTGGCGGAAGTTGTCATGGGGAGTTTTCTTAGAATCTGGGGCGAGTTGTCACCTGAAGATGGGGCGACATGTCTTGTGGCTTTTTCGTTTGTCAAACTTTGTGGTTGACCAGTGTGTTTGTTTTGCTTTCTCTCGTTCTCGGCGTGTAGCCTAAATTCAGAAGCCCAAAAAATCGCAGGCAGACAGACTAACGCAAAATCTTAATAAATTCACAGTATGCTAAATGATAACAAGCTTTACTATACCATAAATGAAGAAACAGTTGGTCTCCTCAAGTCGATCCAGCTGAAAAAATGTCTGTGTGTTGACGAACGCACGTGCCATGTATACGTAAAAATGACCAACTTCATTATCGATTTTCTTTCTCCCGAAGATATACCACGCTAAAAGACGGTCGAATGTATGAACTACGGTTCAGTTATAATGGCATCTAATTTGGTTTTTGGGACAATTTTCTTTGCAAAATAACTTTGGGGTACTGTCGTAGGGTTTTACTTTTCTGAAAAACGGTTGTCAAACTGTGATCGTTGTTTTGGGTGTGCAAACTGCATTGAGGTACCGATATGCGTCTGATTTCAATAACAAAACATCAAATTTCATTCTGATCTGGTCTGTTGGAAAATTATGACTGCATTTCTTATCAAACGAGCATTATTTTGGGACTGTTTCTGTTCAAAATTTCCCGCCATTTTTTCCGGCGAAAAAAGGGATTATTTCTTTGTGCGTAGACGACCGCTCAGAAAATGATTTACTCAAATGTGATGAGTCTGCGTTCCCACTGTTCTTTTAGACGATTTCTTACTGTCTATTTATTTTTACGTCATCCACGTAGGCTTGCAATAATGATTGCAGCCGATGCTGTCGCGCAAAACCAATTATGGAGACTACGTCGACGTAAGTTAACGTCATAGCCTCTGGTTTTTAGTTTCGGTTAGTTGCTTTTCTGACGGTCTTTAGAGCTTCCTGTAAACCTTGCACGTAGTCTGAGATTGTAAATTGCCGTAATTAAATCATAAAATTGTCTCGCGACGTCAATTTTTAAAATTTCAGCATTTAACTGGCCCCAAATCTGCACCCGTTTGCGATATTTAGGCGCGTTATGCGAACTAAAGCCACATACCGACTTCAAACATTTAAAAGTTGATTTGATATTGTAAGTGAAATGTTTCCTCAGAAAATAGTATACATGAAGTGATTCATCTGTATGTAAACTGTTCTAAAAACATAAGGAACACGTGCTCATTCCTGGCCGATTCGGTTGAACGATTTCAAATTCGGTATATTGACATAATCAGGTATAAAGGAATATACAGGCTGTGAAATTTTGGCGAGTGTAGCTGCATTCATTTTTGAGATATTCAAAAATAAAGGGTGGAAGTTTTTAAATCCTTTCAGTATATATATATATGCACGCGTTTCAGCAGTTACCAATACAGTAAAGAAATCAGTAAAGGAAAATGGTATGGGTAAAAATTGCTCCTTTGCAATAATCTACACAGCGGACTCTCCTAGAAGCCTAAGCAGTGCTCTTTGATTCATTCCAGTGGAAAGCGTAAGGCTTTCTTGTTTTTAATTCTTGTTTATTGGGTGGCATAATCCTATTATGCAACAGTCCAGTGACACAGCTATTTCATCCAAGGAAATACCCAATCTCACATAGGTAATGGCATATCAGGGTCATAAAACCATTATAGAGTGGTACCACTTTTTCGCTTACTTTACGTATCGCTTTAAAGATTTCGGCTGAAGCTCAGAAGTATGCACTTGGGTGTGCGCAAAGACTTAAGAAAAACTTGCATAGGTATAAATTTAATGCAAAGCGAATGTATTCATTATGATAGTTTGCCCGTTTCCATTATATTATTAAATTTTTTTTTTTTTCTTTCTTTTTGTCACAGCTGGATATTTTAATTCCTCGATACTTTAATGCCCATGTAAAAATACAAATAAACAAGAGAATTATGATTGCAAGTCGGGTCATCATGGTCATATGCAAGTAAGTATCTGCCTGCGGTTTACGACCCTACTTCATCGGCCCCGGTTGCTCAAAACATCGTTAGATTAACCAAGTCGCTAGTTAAGGATGCGCAAAGACTTATATTAGTGTAAACATATTTTATTTCAATTTTATACAAGTTATGTACAGGTTGCAAATAGTATACAATAGCAAAAGGATCTGAACGGAAGCCAGGGGCTTATTTAGTTCATCTCCTGTGGAATATATCAAGCTGTATCAAAATAAGGCAGAATTATATCTATACAGGTAATACAGTGGCTAGTACCAAGTAGAATCGTATAGCACAGCATTAGAATATTGTAGAAAATGCTAACATTAACAGAAACAGGAAAAAACCCAAAAAACAAAACAAAAAAAAAAAAAAAACAGTCAGACAAAAATTCCAAGTGGAGCATTTGAAAACAGATGAGGACTAGAGCAACGTGTCTAATGTCAGGACGAGGCTTACCCGATAGGAATTTAATTTAACTACTAGTAGGTCAAAGTGAAAGCTTCATTAATTTAGCAGGCAGTTTCCAGGATACCATTTCCTTCAAATAACATGAATTTGGGTAACACTTACGAACCTGATGTATGTAGTTAAAATGATCAATAACAATTGAATAGTAAGATTGCATCAAGTTCCTTCGGAAACTAAAACCGTTTACTGTCCTTGATGAAAGCTTGGACACATCCAAAAATAATGTTATTTAGTGGTAAAGACAACGAGCTGTTGCCGTAGATTAAAGTATCGAGTGAAACAGTACATATTTGAGACAAAGAGTTGGTCAGGTTACGACGTATATCAGTATAACGTGAACAATGAAAGAAATAGTGTTGTGCATTTTCAATGCTACCGCAGCTACATAAAGGTGAATCTATAATATTTTTCAAAAAAAGGTCATAATTAAGAGAGCTGCATTTCGTTCTCAAGCGAGTATGGAGTACTTGTGATTTTCTATCTCCTACGTAATAATATTTTGGAACAATCAACCTGTTTCGATTCAGGCGATTTTTAAACGAATTAACTGATGCAGAATTTCTGTCTTCGTCTTCAAGACTATTCCAGTCTCTAACTACGGAGGGAAGAAAAGATTGCTAAGATAGACTGGTTCGAGCTTCGACCGTTTTGATGCCATTGGCATTCCTTAAACTGTATCTTGAAAAACTATCAACTGTTGGGGGGACCATAGAGGAAAGGTATAAGGGAGATAACAGTGATTGCATTTTGTAAAACAAGACTAATTTATGTTTGTATCTTCGCGATTCCAAAGTTTCCCAACCTGTTTCATCATATAACGCCTGAATCGAGACTAATTTTGTCGTGCCTGTGGCAATCCGTGCAGCTTCTGTTTGAATTTTTTCGAGCTCTTGTTTTTCCTGTTGATTGCAGTTACTCCATACTACGTCGCCATATTCAAGGATAGGCCGAATAAAGGAGATGTAAATAATTTCCAATGACTTACGATCCAATTCATATTTAAATTTTCTCATTATATTTAATCTTACCCAAGCCTTTTCTTTTATAAATTCAATTTGATTATGCCATGTGCAGTCGTTAGATAAGTGGACGCCTAAATGTTTGTGGGAGGTTACTTCAGCTACTTGTTGGTCTTGCATGAATATTGGAGGGTGTGCTTGTTGGTGGAGTTTCCGTGAGATCAACAGAGATTCAGTTTTTAGTGGGTTGAAGGTTACAAGCCAGGTTTTAGCCCATTTACTTATCTTCGTTATATCAGTATTTAAGATTCCAGCTGAAGTAATGGGGTCCTGAACTACAATGTATAAACTCGTATCATCGGCAAAGAGGCGAATGTTTGAATTAATGTCATCTACAATATCATTGATATACAGCAAAAATAAAAGAGGCCCTAAGATTGACCCTTGAGGGACCCCGGCTTTTATTTCATTCAATTTTGAGCTGACGCCCGGAAATACGACGCGTTGTCTTCTATTGGAAAGATAATCAGTAAACCATGACAAGAGATTGCCCGAGATACCAGCTGCATTAAGTTTATGTATGAGACCTGCATGCCATACGCGGTCAAAAGCCTTACTGATATCACAAAATATGACCCTAACCTCAAGTCCAGAATCTAATGCTTTACAAAAGGAATCATAAAGGAATGTAAGCTGATTAACTGTGGAGTCTCCAGGCATAAATCCAGATTGCAATGGTGTAAGGATCTCATTAGCAAGAAAGTGATTATAAAGATGTTTGAAAACTATTCTTTCCATCGATTTGTCTAAATTGCTGAGAAGTGAGATTGGCCGATAATTTGATATTGAAGATAATTCACCACCTTTGGAAACAGGGCAGACATGGGCAGTTTTCCAAATGTCAGGAACAATTCCTTGAGATAAAGACTGGTTAAAGAGACAAGCAAGCGGCGAAGAAAGCACTTCAGCTAGTTCTCTTAGAATAATATTATTAATTTCATCTGGACCACTAGCTTTACCTGTAGGGAGAGATTTCAGGATAATCTGTACTACAGCGGGAGTGATTAAAATATCGCGCAAAGGAGTACCATTGAATGGAGCAAGTATTGGTAAAACTGCGTTATTTTGATCTATCTGTGTTTGGTCTCTAAAAAGTCGTTTAACAGATTTGCCTTGTCAATATCATCTGTAAAAACGGAGCCATTAATCTCAAGCGGAGGAATTTGGGGCTTTGAATCTGGGGAAATAAAAGTTTTAAGGGTTGACCACCAGTCTTTGGAAGATAGTGAGTGTGTTTTTAATTTAGTGGATAGTTTTTCTTTAGTATTTTTTTTAGATTCACGAATTAAAGAAACAACTTTGTTGCGTAGTCTTTTAAATTTAGCCCATTGAACTGCCGTTTGTGTTTGCTTTGCCCTACGAAAGGCTCGTTTACGTTTTCTGATTTGTTGCTTAATTTTCGTTGTCATCCAGGGAGGTTCAGATGGTCTTATTCGTACAAATGTATTTGGTATACATGACTTTGTCAGACCTAGAATGGTGTCAGTTATGTTTTTTGCATGTTGGTTGATGTCTGTTGTCTGTATGGATGTCCAGTCAAATGAGGTTGCTTTTGTACGAAGTAAGTTATAATCGCCCAGGGAATAATTCCAAATATGTCGCATATAGGACTTGAATTTCGGTTTTGCAAAATTAAAAATGCCAAAAATTGGACAGTGAAATCGTAAATCTTGTTCTAAAAAGGGTTCACCTACTCCACTTACTATGAGGTGTTTATTGTTACTTACAAGAAGAATATCAATTAATGTTGAGGAATGTTCAGTATAATGAGTATAATCGTCTATGCACTGGTAAAGAGAAAACTGTTCGCAAAGAGAATTAATTTTCCGTGCAGTCTGTTCATTAAGCAAGTTAAAGTCACCGGTTATAATAATATCAGTTATACCAGTATCAATCGCTAGATGCAGTGAATCCTCAATGTGGTTATAGCACAATGAATCCGAGTTAGGCGGTCTGTAAAACAATCCAAATAAAACATGCTTCTGTTTGAGGGTCAGTTCGATCCACAAGCATTCTAGCCTTATCAGTTCCAAATCCCGTCTTCGTCGGTAGTGTAGAGACTGTTTTACATATAGCATTACCCCGCCATGGTTATCACCAAAATTATCCTTCCGTTCAGGAGGTTTAAAGGATGGTAAATATAAATCAGCTGATGGAGTGGTAGCGCTTAGCCAAGTTTCAGAGAAGGCGAGAATGTCAAACTCAGATAATTCGCTGGCCAGAATGTCAAGTTTAGATTTAATGCTCTGAACGTTATAATGCACAAATGATAAATGACGAGCAAGGCTAGTGGAATTCAGTATTGAAGCTGACATGCTGGATAAGTTATTAAAGGAGCTATCCGAAGAAGATATTGAAGAAGGTCCTGGGTGTGGTTGAATATCCCCAGATCGTAGAAGGAGAATGGACAGCAAGGCAATACCGACACTTATAAAAAGAATTTTCAAAGCGAATAAAGAGAACTCACAATTCCTTATGTATTTTTTGCCTAATGTAGAACGCTTCAACAAATGGGGTACAGGAAGTTGAACCTTGTCTTGCGCTGCTGTTAGAAATGACAATGTATTTACTGGCTGCTGTAAGGCTAACGTTAGAAATATAAGACACAGTAAACCTGGAAACATGCGTGTACATACCCACATACGTAATATGGCGACCGTATCTCTACTGCAGCGGTTCATGAAATTTCCAGTAGGCGGAATAAGAAGAGTACAGTCGCCATCGTATGTATGTGACACAGAAGGGCACTAGTAGAATATTGCTTGTGTCTCAAGAATTGTATTTCAGGAAACATCGTCCAAACACTCGACAAGTTGCTACTCCTTGGATAAAACAATGAAAAATGAAAGAAAACATGCATTGGAAACAATACACAGACATAAAGATATCAGGTTGGAGGGTAAATAGTAATACCACATACAAGATATAGATTTAAATGACAAGATAATAATAAAAACAGTAATAATGGTAAATTATTGTTATAATAATTCAAGGTGACTTGTTTATTATGAAACATCAAAATAAATCCTAACGAAAACTGTGTCAGACGCGATCAAGTTGTTCTTTTCCGCAGTGTATTAATGTATTGCAGGAAAGCAAGTTGTGCGCATGCTACAGACGTGTACAGCAAACATGCACGCATGCATGCACGCTTCCTTTAATGAACACATGCTTAATACAAAACTAAAAATCCTAATATGTATGTATGTATGTATGTATGTATGTATGCCTTTGTTGAGTCGAAATAAATTTAATTTGTAATATGTTATGTATAAAACTCATATACAAAGATATTTCATACTTTAGGGGAAACAAAACTAGCATTTGCCCATACAAACGTATCTGAACAAAACGTGTACAGTTTACTCGTATTGTCTCAAATAACGCCATCTCAAAGAAAGCTCTCATATCAATGAGCCAGATTATGACCTATTTCCTATTGTTCAAATCATTACAATTCTTAATATCTCAAGCAACTTGTATTTCACAGCAGATTTTATGGGACCAAAAATCCGCTCTCAGACACCAGGAAATCCAACTGTTAAAACATCGAGAGATGACTCTATATAAATTCAATGTAAATACACTTGAATTATTGCATCCCGAATCATGGGTGCATGACCACATGAAAGCCCACAGACATATAAGCCATACGCACATTCTCCATTATAGGTTTACTAGCACACATATGCACAGTTTCTTTACATTCACCAACGCATGACATGGCCCTAAGACACAACAACTAAATGTGTGGTTCATAAGAGGTATTGTAAGACCAGATTAACCTACCACATGACGCTGAAACGTATCGACGTCAGTACGACTTCATCGGACGTCGCACTAACATTGACAAGACAAATTTCAATGTCACGCGCACTAGTAACCGCTTCCTTTCTATCGATTTCTTTCTATCGATACTGTCCTCGGTCAACTTTGACCATGATGACAGGTTTTTGGTGTGGCGCATAAGTTGTCACAAAAAAAAAATAAATAAATAAAAGAATTTGTGACATAGCCACCAGCAGATTAAAACTATTTACAAGAAGTCCTCAGGGGCAGGCATTCCATGCCTAACCCCTGCTCTACCCTAGGATATTAAATTTTGGCCTTAAACCCATCAACTGTCTCCGAAGAGACAGCTTCGGTTGTAAGGCCATTCCAAGTTGCAATTGTCCTGGGGAAAAAGAATTCTTAAAACCGTCCGTGTAAGCGTTTGGACGGTGGTACTGGAATGGGTGGGACCTAGTTCTCCTGCTCCCTTCACCGACCTCTGATAGGTACTTATTCTTATCTACAATGGCAAGATTATTGTGAATTTTGTAGAATAGAGACAGAGAAGCCTGCTGTCGTCTTTCCTGCAGGTCTGGTCATTGGAGTTCTTCCAACATTTCTCCCACATGGCTTTGATTGCGCCAGCGCCTACAGGTCCAACGGGCAGCAGTCCTCTGTACTTTTTCTATTCTGTTAATATCAACTTGATGATGGGGCATCCAAACTGGCGCTGCATATTCTAATTTGGGCCGGACCAGAGTTTTATATGCAGCAGCCTTGATTTCCTTCGATGCAAAAGTCAAGTTTCTACGAAGGAAACCCAAAGTCTTAGTAGCCTTACTGGTAATTTCATTAATGTGCTGACCCCACTCGAGGTCATCCGTAATTTCCACAAAACAATCAAATATAAAGATGTAAAAACACCTTGCAACGCATGATAGCCAAAATATACATAATAGTATGAAATATCAAATGAAAAAAGGAAACTAAGACATGAATAGTCATAATTACAACATACAGAAATAGTAGAATTATTGCACATCGGAACATCATATAGTACGTTGTAAGTAGTGTAAGGGAGACAACCCAAACAAGCATTCACCATCCATGGGTTACATAAATAGAAATACCCTTAAACACACGTCCGCATGTGCTAGATCGTATAGTTGGCTGGCACTCAGATGTGGATGCCTCAAAGCTTGCATACATTGTGAATGATGTTTATTCCGATACTAGCTAAGCTACCATCTCACAAGACATGCTGCAGAAACAAGGGAACAGTGCAACACTGAGGGGACGCCATAACGTCAAATCAGCGTCGGTACGAGGTATCTCAAGGTCGTGCACCCATTAGGTAGTTTAAGCGTTTATCAGGTTGTAAAGCAAGTGTCAAAAATACAGACTTCATGGGACGCAAAACAAATCTGACTATATGTAACATTATTCAAGCCATGATCATAACTCAGGAAAAACTATTTACAATAGAAACAAGAAAAGTATGGACACTTTATAGTGTGCATGGTACCCAAACATGCCCAGGTTACAACAGGGCCCCAACGCAGGAGACCTTGATGGTCTCGTTTGCATGTGAATGATTAGAAGCAATATTCAATGAAGAATATATATATATTCATCAAATTTAAACGAAAGTTTTCCTATATTTTACATAATCATGTGGTTTAGTTTACGTGCAGACGAGACTAATCAAAGTTCAGTCAAAATAAATCAAGAACCTTCATACAAACATACTATTTTGTATCGTGTCTGCCTGAAGTCCTCGGACACCTCACTCGCCATCATAACCAACTATTTCATCTTCGAACGTGAATAAGTAGGTTTGCCGGATCGAATGTTGTAGCAAATATTTGTTGGAAAACTGTACAGACGCCGATCAGTCTTCAAATGGCTGACCCAATTAGCCTGTTCCTGACTAAAGTTGTCCGATAACTCACGGCACGCACGGTTTGGAGTCAGATAACACAAGGGAAACAATCCAAACAGGAAAGTTAGCAGCCCTGTAAAGACGCTTGGGTACTTATACAATTCGTGAATGCATGTCAGAAAGATCATGAGAACGCATGCAAGCGGTACGTACATACGCTCGCGTGCATACGCAGGAAAATCGTCATATATTCAGTTACCAGACAATCGCCAGCGAATGAATATACGCTTGCATCGCTCATGATGAAGATTGCCGAAACTATAGGCCTACTTATACTGCAGACACGTTTAGTGCGATGTCGTGACGTTGCACCAACTTGATACGACTACCCGTTTGGATTGTTTCATACAAAAACATTTGACAAATGTATGCAAAATATTCGAAATTGTACAACATTTGGCAGAATTTCAGTGATTCATGATGCATTTGAATTACTAGTAGGTAGCATCATTATTGATAACAGCCGTTTATAACTGGCCATCTAGCACTAAAGACCGCTGAAGGTAACGGTGAATATGTTCGGTTTCAAAAAAATTGAACAAATACGGAGTACTGAAATTTATACACAAAATCAACCATGTGTAGAAGATCGTTTATTTTACTTAGACCGTGACTAACTCGGATATTCGGACTCCTCAAATGACTCCTCAGTAAACTATTCTCATCATTAAATTTGTACAATTCTGCTAGGCCCAGACCAATCCGAATCTCCCGAAAACCCTTCGAGAGAGTCTGATCTGGGTCTACACGTTATCACAAAGTGGTGTCCGACATCCGACGCTAACACGGTATCATCACAGAGGCAAAACAAGTCCACATTTGTAGTTTAGATGTGGCTATTGGGAAAGATCAACATCAAACTCATATCACGATCATAACTGTCAATATAGAACGTTGAGAAAGCTGCACGGTCGCTTAGGGAACGGCATTAGAATGAAAACTGTCAAACAGTTACAAACAGGGAACCATTTACCATACAAAAGAAATGTTTTGTTGCCTCAGGGACAGTTATTCAAAAAGAGGCCGTTTAGATATACTGATCACAAAAGTTAAGAAACCATTGCCTCTTCACTGGGCTCTTCGCGCGGCCCGCTATAGCCAATTAGGTCTGTCTCAGCTGTGATTTTATGAACTATATCATTATTGTCTTTTATTAACACAGTCCCGTCAGACGACCATGCGCCCTTCAAACATTTGGCCTTAACATTTTGGCGGGCTTTGAACAACAGACTGCTCCTCGTTCTAGTCAGGTCTTCATTCAGAAAAACGCCAACATAACCACGGTCTTTTAGAAGAATACGTTGCCTATACAATTTCTGACGAGCTCGATAGGTCGCGAATTTTATGATTATATCGCGCGGTTTACCAACTTTGGGTTTGCTTATTCGGTGACTTCGATCTATTTCAGTTATATCCAAATCGGCGTCAACTGCTCTCGCTGCGTCCATAACCAGAGAATCGGTGTCTTCTCTATCAGATTCAGGCACACTAGACATTCTAAGACAATTCCGTCCGCTATACTGTTCCGCACTATCTACAGAGATTTCCAGGTTTTTCACTCTCAATTTCAACTGTTCATTTTCCCGTTGGAGTTTGTTGTTATTTAACTGAAGTTGCTCAATTTTCTGATTTAAGCCAGTAACGACACCCTGAATGATAGTAGTTACCATATCCGGTAATTCCTCTCTGATAGATTCCTTCATATCTTGCTTGAATGAACCTTTTAAGCAAGCGGCAATAGCCTCCATATGGCCGCTCCCAAGAGTAATATTAAGAGGACTCTGGCTTGCGTCAGCCACATCGGGCTGAACCGTCGTTGGCTCAAGATTTTGTGAAGACATAATTACTGCGTCAGCTGTTACGTCCAGTTCAGATACCGACAATGAGGACTCAGACAAAGTGCTGGTTGTGGAAACACTCAAGATCCGATTCTTTTTTAAATCCGCAGGAAAATCTGGAGAAGTTAATTCTCGCTTTTTGCTAACAGGATTTGGTGTGGATAAGACTGGTGTAGATTCGTCACATTCACTCATAATACAATATGAGTATTACACATGAATGTTTCTTTTCCTGAACAGTATACTTTGTAATACACTGACGTGGGTCTTGTCCAAAGTTCAAAATCGTAGGCTCATTATACCGCTATTTTACTGTTATAAATGATGGTTCAACCAATCAAACGTTAGGAAACGCTACACAAAGAGATTTTTTCTATATCAAAAAGTCTATAAGTTACATACTCAAAATAATGAACATAAAGTCACCTTTGTTTCAGAATTTCGTCATTTAATCTATATCCATATCACTACAATTTCAATTCCTCCGTAAAACCTCTTGGAATTAAGTCATTTTAAATTAATGTCCATCAACAAATCATAAGCATAACCTATTCCGCCATTAATCACGTGATCTATAAAGACTTATATTGCACATAAAACAAGTGTGCTAATATTTTTGCTGGAAAAAATGTGAGGAGTTTTTGCACTGCAACAGCCCCTCACATTCTTTTCAGCAAAAATGACAGTTTTTACGCGTACAATACGTTTGAAGATATAACATCTCGTTAACTAATGACCTCGTTAGTATTGATAAACGGGCCCGCCTTGTTTATTTTGAACATCCGAAATGATGCGATAGACCGAAGAACTCAGTCATAATAATGGCACTTGTATACAAGAGAGAGAGAGAGAGAGAGAGAGAGAGAGCGAGAGAGCGAGAGCGTAATTAGTGGACAGAAAACTATACAGAAAAGAAAACTATCTTACGATAAGAAATATAACTTCCCAGTCTATAGCCATTTTGTTTATAATCGATGTGTACAAATCTTTATTACCATTGTTAAATATTCATTTTCGGTGTCAAAGTTGACATATTTGATGTCATGTTGCTCTTTCGGTATAATTCAAATGATGTTTAGTTATTGTTTCACAATGACATTTTAATTGAATAAGACACAGGTGATATTTAAATTATACATTTGAATTCACTTTTATGATTTTTGTCTCACGCACACTCACTTTATATATCATAAATAACAACAAAAGTTTGCCCCCGCACTCGAAGAAGACCGCATTCGACTCATCTGTGTACCGTACTTCAGATCATTTGGACGCCTGAAATATTTACCGCAACGGTCCTCAAATCGGAACACTTTGGTGTTACAATGCAGTAACTTTGCATCCAAAAGATGCAAATGGAATGGTAAACAGTGTAGATCGTGATCAGACTGCTACACATCTGGGTCTGCACTGAATGATGAGACCTATCTGTTGGATTTCTTATATATTTTTTTTTGCGATAAAAATCAGAAATAACAACAAAATTTTGCCACGACCTCAAAAAAGACCGCATATGACGTTATGTCTCTGTATACATGCATTATAAAATAAGCAAATTGCAAGGTCACATAGCAAAAGAAAAGAAATAGTTAAACAAATTGCAATGTCAAACAGTAAAAGACAAGAAATAATTCCGAAATTTACGAAAAATATGTAAATAAAAAAGAGCAGAATTCACTAGTCTAAGACTGTCTTTCAAAAACGCATAATGATTTTGCTTTTAAAAGACATTCTAGAAAATTCTGCTTTTAAAAGACAATCTAGAGAATACGGTTATGTCATAAAATAGAAAAAAAAATGAATCAATATTTGCAGTTGTGATATGAACGCATTATAAAATATAAAACCCGTTATCAATATTTACAGTTTTGATATGAAAGCATTAATATTTTCATTATTATTTTAGATTCCTAATTTATTAACATTTCGTGGAATAATTTCTTTTCTATTGCTAGCGAAAATTTGTAATTGTAATAAGCTTTGAAAGTGTATGTACATTGTAATATAAATTGTCTTCAAATAAAACGAGAGTACCTTTAAATACAACAGACGACTGATTGTCAAAATAAGTGTCTGAAACAAGGTCCGTGCTCCGACGTTGACATTTTTTAATTTCGATTTGCATACAATCAACTTTGAACTTACCTTAATTTCACCACGTTTTTACGAGCTACCGTAAATCAAAAGTGCAAAAAAATGAGCCGAAGCAAGAAATCTTGCCTTGCCCAAATATACCCAATTTGTGGACTAGAGGCAAGATAAAATGTAAACATATGTGATCGAAGCCGCATAAAAAGGGTTCCCAGGCCACGTATGTAGCATATTCCCAAATCAACGTGCATACTGGCATTGTCCGATCAGTCTTCTTTCCGTATAAACTACCATTGGACCAGACGGAATGAAAAATAAAATCATAAAACGGCTAGTGATGCGACCAGTCTGCGCGGGCGCGCAGGCCAATCCGACCATCTACTGCAGGAACATGGCCTATGCCCCGCCCTCTTTTCTCCGTCCAGAAGGAGAAATAATAATCCAAGCTCTTGGGATTTTTATGATAATTGATCCTTTATTAACGCATCGTGGCGCGGTGGTCCTAACTAGGTATCAGAACATATGTTCTGTACAAGAAATTAGATGATAACCCCATAACTATTATCAACTAATCCAGCTCTCTTGAGCTCTTATTTACTACTCAAGAGGAGAAGTTGACATACTTGTAATTCGCACGTTAAAGATAAACAGGTGGTACATGTATTTCTTCGCCGAATTAGCTGCTAAGTACAGACTTCTATTGCCCTGGATATGCGGGTCATAAAGCCGACTATTGACATTACTGCTCTTAAGTCAAGTTCTGGCTACACTCATTGTTATTCTAAGATGAAATTTTACAGCAACTAATAAAACAGCGCCATTCGAAAACTAGCTTTTAATCAAGTGCGAAATTGAACTCTTACACTGCACATATTTACTATCAAAGCATTTCCTGTTTGTATTCATGACTGTGATTCTATAGCTAAGAAATTATTACAGAAAACGGGAAACGTTATTTAGCCCGTGCTCGGATGCGCTCTTGATATGCGACTTTGCTGTCGACACATGGTGTATTCAAATTTGCTCATGCAGCGGCCCTTGCGTCAATTATTCGCAACAATTACGACACTGTATGAGCCACATCATATGATATCCAACAATGTGGCATTGGTGACAAGCAAAGGCTCTGAGCAGACTGCACATAAGTGTAGTCTGACCACAGCCTTCGCTTGTCACATCAGCCATCTATAGAAGTGACCCAAGTCATGCAGCCAACAGTGAGGTCTCTGATTACCCTGTATAAACGAGAACGATGATCTGAGACAAAATTGACAAAACTGCCACATTGTTGGAAGTCACATGATGTGGCTCGTACATGTATTATGGAACAATTATGACACTGTATCATGGCCTGGCACCATCTTGAGAAAGTAAAGTCGGAAAGTGGGTTTCTAGCTTAGGATAAAATGGATACAGCCCTTTACATTAGTTTGCTTTCGGAAATCTCTTAGTGTCATGTGCGGAATCAGAAAGGACACACTGGTTGTTATTTTCAGGATAAAATTGGAATAATACCTGAAGAGAAAGGGATCATTTGTTGTAGAATTGCAAAATTGTTGAATGATGACATTATGAATTAAGTTTTGAACAAAGTGTTGAACTATATTGCAAAAAGTAATAAGAAAGTTAGGGGGTGAAATATGTTTTGTGAAGAGATGTAATGTGGCTATTATGTGATTGGTCAAATGTGAAAGCCATTTATACATATATTACCTGAACCAGAATTCATTTACAAGTGATTCTCAATTCTTAAATACATAAGGACACAAACAGCATCGTCAGCAGAACACGGATGAATTTGCGATTGACCTACCTAAAACGTGTATTTGAAACTGAATCTTATTTTGATTCATGCACGTTTCTATAATATACTTTGAGCTATCCTTTCTTCAGTTGTCATAAGCTGTAAAGGCTATATCTTGAACGACTAACCTGATGTAGGACGTTAAAGGAATTTTGGACTCTACATCTACATGTACCATGGACGTGAACGAAGCACCTGTCGGAAGTTCACCGCTGTATCTGATCAACCAGAATATCACGACCAAAGAAGACAAGGCGGTGATATATGTGTATGTCTTTCTTCAGAGTGTCTTCTCAGTCGTCATTCTCTTTGGAAATGGTTTCATTCTCTACGTTACCGGCAGGCATATCCGTATGAAAATGACACCAACATTTATGCTTATCACGAATTTGGTAGCGGCAGACTTGTTTATGGGCCTGATGCTGCCCGTTCAAGCCGTTTCTAGACTTGGTGTGTTGCCACTTCCAGCCGATTATATTTGTTTCATACGCCTTGCTGCCATGACTTTCGCGTCTTTTGCGTCACTGTTCTCTGTTCTCTTGACGGCTGTAGATCGGTACCTTGGGGTGTGTAAATTCAATGTTTATCCTGCTATAGCTTCACCTAAACGTGTCATCGCCGCGATTGCTGTTATGTGGATTTACTCGGCTGTGTTCGCTATATACCCTGTGCATTATTTTACAGTTGACTCAGCTATCAGTATATCATCAGGTGAATGTGTATACAGAAACAGCCTGAGCGAAGTTTACTCTCTATTCATACCATTACAATATTTCACAATCTTAATGCTTATGTGTTTCATGTACTTTAAGATTCAAAGAGTCGCGTTGAGACGAAGAAGACTGGTTTCGTGTGACAGTTTTACCTGCTCTAGAACTGTAAAAATTCAGAGAGAGTTGAGAGCAGCAAAACTCATGGCCATAATTTTAACTGTTTTCGTATTTTGCTGGACTCCATTTGCTATATATCAGATTTATGAAGCTGTTTCTGAGAATATCAATCCAGTAATTGCTCGGCTCGGCAATGCCTCGGTGTTTCTCGGAATTCTAAATTCAGTGGTAGATCCACTGATTTATCCTCTTAGGAATAGAATATTTAGAAGAGCATTTGAAAATATTTTGAAAATCAAACTTAGTTAAAATTTCAACGAAATGAAGAGCTAAACAAATATATAAGCCACATTATGAGAACTTTGGCACCCGCATATGCAAAGGGCACTGTCTGATAGAAGGATATGGATATATACCATTTGATTTCTTTTTTCATATAGGCTGATCTGAACAGTTGCAGTTTGCACTGGGTATACTATTAAGGGGGAACAACTCTGCTATTTTCATTTGTTTGCCTCCATTGCAAATGGGTGACAATTCTGAAGAAAATATCGTGCTCGACTAGAAGCAAATTCTTTTATTTCAAGTCTCCATAGACCTACGAGTGTTAAAAAATCTAAAGACAAATCATTATGAAAGGCGCTTCTACCTTCACGTTTGGGGATAAAATGTGGGTTGGCTTGCATATACCTAGTCATACAACTTGCAAAAAGTAGGACAAACATGTTTTAAAAGAACGACCAATCGTTTTACATAACAGTTTTCCTTTTCTGGTTTCTCGTCGAGCGAAAAATTATAAACACAAGTGGAGTTATGCCTGTACATTGTATTTTGACCATTTTATTCAAGTTTACGATTATCGACAAGTAGGTCATCTTAGTTGCCAACTTAGTTGATCCATTAATTTTTTTTTATTTTTTTTTATGTGAAACTCAGTGATGTTTTGTTTGTTGAATGTAGGCTATTCGCGGTCATTTACAATGACGAGACTATGACTAAATATGGTTCAAGACCTAGTGTGGGTTGCGAGTTTTCCTTCTGGCATTCAACGAGCATTTTCAACCAAATATTTTTTCGAGTATCAAAATAACATCAGAATTTGCAAACAATTCACTGTTGCAAACAAATATCACACGTTATCATTTTTATCAATCATGGAAAATTTGACAGCGCCTGCAATTCTACCTGAATCTATGTCTTTGATCACACATCCTCAACGAGCAAGTCGGTAAAAGCATTTCACTTGTGATTAGAGATATGCATTGCACTTCATTAAATCTTTACATCAGTTGGAGTCTTGTTCTCAAAACCATCATGGAAGTGGTTTGGTTGTAGTATGCACCTGATAAGACTATCGATTCTCTATGTATTGCGTTATAGACGTTACATGACAGTGCCTAGCCTGGCTCAACCTGGTGGCCATGGTATCTTACGGCATATGATGCCTGGAAAGTACAGTCCATGTTTTCTCCACTACATTGTTAACATGCAACCATCCTTCAAGGACAGAAACTCAACAAAACGATCTTTTCTTTCAATTTCTTGCGCACACAGCTAACTCGTCATACCTAACTGCAGTTTATCTGTCAAGGTATGAGCCGCATGGGTGTTTGCCTTTTACATCAGTGATGCAGTGAAAATGACGAATCAACTGCGTCACGAGAAAACCAACAAAGTGGCATGTGTGCCAAGCGAGGACTCAGATCAGCCTGGGCATCCGCCCAGTCTGATCAGAGTCTTCGCTATGCACTTAAAGGGTAGCTAAGGGTCTAAGCTACCGTCATGACGACCGCGAAGACTCTTGTCGGACTGGGCGGATGCCCAGGCAGGTCTGAGTATTCGCTTGGCGCACATGCAACTATGATGGTTTTCTCGTGTCGCGGCTCAAATGTTGGCCGAGTATGGTTGTCTGACATTAATTCTTTTGCGCTTCATCGGTCAGGATGGACCAGAACAGTAGACTGAGCTGTTAATGTCAGACTTGCTATTGACAGGGTTGCCACTTATCATTTCCTGACTTTTCCCTGATATTTCCCTGATATTTTACAAATTTCAATACATTCTTTTTACGGATCCAAGTTAATTTAAGTCTCTACTTCAACCGTGCTGACTGTATCACCTGCAAATTGGGGTTAACTCTTAAAGGAAAGCATTTGCTACCGCAGGGAGCACAATTCTATATATATTTTAAGAGTAGCTCAAACTGAGAACTGAGATGTGACTGGACTATCGGCAACCCTGTATTGAGGTCCAAAACGTTCTGAGGTGGCAAATACATGTAATACATACATTATTTCGGCACTATTTTCTTGCCATTGCTAGCAAAAACATAAAAAAATCACCATATTATCGATAAAGTTCATGCCATCGCGTTTACTCCAGTTTTGCCAGTACGGAGGGTCGGACTGAGTATCAATTTAGCTGGGTCTTTTTGCTAGATCATTCATTGTTTTTGGCTATGCATGCGTCCAAATATTTAAGATTCCTTGTGTGACAAAACCATTTCAGAGAGGGATCTACTCTTAAAGGAAAGCATTTGCATCATAAGAATTAGCCTTGCTCAAGGCTTAGAAATATACATATTTGGATTTCTCATAAATTTTCTTGAATAAACATATTTCTCTTCCTTGTGCTAGTCTATAGGCATGGGGCTGAATTCTCAGATGTATCTTAGACCAAGAAATATCTTTAAAAAAAGATGTAAGACGAATTGAAAGAAGACATATTTGAAACAAATAATAATTTTCTTTTCTTTCTGTTGAAATAAGAAATTGGCTGCAAGCAAGGTTTCAGAATAAGCCCCGCAAAATTATCTGCACTCAATGTTTTAAATACACTATACGCCTTTAATAATTAAAATGTAAAAAAGGACCAAAATCTAATGGGGTATCTATGAGAAATTTTTACTGTGATTGAAAAAATTCCAAGTTCAAAACCCTGTCGCTATGTCATACATGTAATAACAAAATAAAAATTGGCTAAGTTCAAAATGCTGTAAATTTGTCAAAATGATTTTTTCAGCAGTACTCTTCTTCATGTACATCTTCAATATGTCTGTAACAAATCTGCCAAGTATAAAAAGGGTACATTGAATGCCCACGGAGGAGTTCATTTTACAAAGTATGCACTATTAACCATTATTCTATATGAGTATTGGTCGAAAATGGACTAAGTTCAAAATGATAGAAATTTGACAAAAATCATTTTTGCAACATTGAGATTCTTCATGGATATCTCTTCCATATCTCTTTAACATACCTGGCAAATGTTAGAGTACACTGAAAGGTCTAGGAGGAATTTCACAAAATATGCAGTAATAGACATTTTGCAATATGTGAAATGGTCAAAAATTAAGTTCAAAATGCTGTGAAATTGTCAAAAATCATTTATTCTGTAAAATAAATCTGCATACACATAACCAATATATCTGTTACATACCTGCAAAGTATTAAAAGGATACACTTAAAGTGCTAAGAAGACTTGATTTCACAAAGTATGCACTATCGGGCATTATTAATATACAAAAAGGTTGAAAAAGGGCTACGTTCAAAATGCTGTGAAATTGTCAAAAATAAAGATTTTGACATGAAACTCCTTCTTGCACATCTACAATATGTTTGTAACATACATGCAAAGTATTGAAAGAATACACTTAAAGGTCTGAGAGGAGTAGATTTCACAAAGTATGTACCATCAGCCATTATCAAATATACAAGAAGGTCGAAAAGTGGCTAAGTTCAAAATACTGTAAAATTGTCAAAAATGAATGTTTTGACCTGACACTCCTTCATGCACATCTACAATATGTCTGTAATATATCTGCAAAGTATTGAAAGGATACACAGAAAGCTATAGCAGGAGTTGATTTCAGAAAGTATGCATTATCTGTAGTATTGCAAACATCCAACAGTAAAAAGTACAAAGTGGCATAACTCTTGCAAAACTAATCCCTCAATCGCTATTTTCTTAAACATGCATTGTCTGATTGTTAAGGTGTGATGAAAATTTGAACAAAATCGGTGAAATGCTACTTAAGTTATAGAGCAAACCTTAAAATGTTGACAGAATGACAGAATCACGGACAAGCTGAAAACAGTATACCTCCCCATCCCCCTAAAACTTTGTTTTGTGGGGGTATAAATTACTTTTGGTTTTAGTAAAAGTTATGCTGATTAATCTTTTGGTTCAAGTCAGGTAAACGAGGAGAGACGTGGTTATCTAAATGTTGATATGACATATATGAGTAGGTGAGTGGGTAACTTTTGGGTAAAGACCTGGTTCTTTGGTGAAGTGTATGTTTTCTTTGTTAGGTATATTTGAAGGTTTGGGTGTTCATCCTATTGCAGTACATATTTAGCATTGATTGATTAAGTGATAGTGTAAAATTATTTAAAAACTGTCTGTGATAGATGGAAGACATACACATGAATGTCGGAGATATATTATGAGCAGCGATAGGAGAAAAGCTTTATTTGGGGCTATCAATGAGACTCAAACATTGTGTGATGGTTAGATGTTGAAATATTAGAGAAAGTAGCATAATTATACAATATAAGGAGTGGAAACAAAGGTGTTGATTAGCTCTGTGGTTACTCCATAGCAGAGCTTTGCTTTTGTTTTTTTTTTGTTTTTGTTTTTTTTTTGTTTTTTTTTTGCATATGTGAAATCAGGTTTTGTAATAATCTGAGTCTTTTAAGGTTCTGCAGTACACTTCGGCCATTTTGGACCATACTTCTGCATAAAATCACAGCCCAAATAAAGCAAACTTTTGAAATAAAAGTGGTTCTTTCCCCTAGATATAATGAAACTGTCTCTCTAAATGTACAGAATGCTATTGTAAAAGGTGCCTTTGAAGAGTTCTATTTTTTTTTGTTTTTTTCTCACATGGTCAAAATTTGTCTAAGTCTATTTTATACAAGAAAGTGTTGATATTATCCCCGTGATGTCACACGATATTATTCAAGCATTACTGAGTTTGTCCTCCTGAACACACTGTTCACCCAGATGCAACAATGCAACAAGTTGGTGCCCATGCCAAAACATGCTCATATAAGTTTATGGGAAAATGCATTTTTTGAAGTGCATGCTACTATTATTTGTCAGTGTATTGTTACAGAAGTGCTAGGAATTTGCCATCAGTGTTGAAGGCAGCAAGCTCCAGCAGCTAAGCCTGGGCAAGTAATTGAAACTGTGGGGGCTTCGAGCCTAATGTGAAGCCATATATCAGTTATGAATCATTCTTTCTATTCTGTAATGTTAAGTGCTTATTTTGAACAGTCTTTCATAACAATGTTCTGTATCATCAATTTAATATAATGATTAAAACGTCCATCTCTGTGATTTACTTGTCTTTTAAAATCATGTTATAACAAGTGATAAACAGCCTAGACTTCTCATTTGCTCCTTACTTGGAGCCCTTTACTCCATTTGTTTGGCTGGGCACTCCTTTTTCAGAGAATAGTCCACTCTTGATATCTGAAAGTCAAAGTTCATCTCAAACTACTGGTAACTCAAATTCAATTTTCTGATCCTGGAAAATTTATTTTGAGATACCAGTAGTTTATAATAACAGGAGATGAAATATGTCCAAACCATTTTCGATGATTTAAGAAGGTACTTTGAAATATCAGTGTTTGAGATAACAAGAGGTAACTATATCGTAAAAACTGCATTATCGTAAGAACTGCATTATGGGACATCTACGTTTTCTCAAGATATCTGTAAGCGACTCTTATTTCAACAGCATATTTACAGGCATCAGTTCAAACATTTTCAAACAAAGGCGCTTGATACTCTTTCATATATTATTAGGTAACAACAATTTCCTTGAGGTCTGAGAATATTTTGATTATTGCAAATTTAAGTTTAAGATGGCCACCAACAGAGCCTTCCTTACGAAATGAAATATAAGCTCCATACTGCTTATTTTTATTATTATTTTATCATACATGTGATATCTCCCTATTTCCGAGGGATTTGCCTATATTTTGCCCATTTCCTATTTGGAATTTCAGAATTTCCCCATATATGTCTTGTACATCTCCCTATTTGGAATTTCAGATCTCCCTACCAAAATACAAGAATTCCCTTCTTTGTTTAATCATTCTCCCTATTTGGAAAAAAGTAGAGGAAAATCTCCCTGTTTGTCTTCACATGTATCACATGTCTGATATTATTATTGAATAGCAGTATCCTTATGTTGGAGTTATCCACTATGGCGAGAAACCAAACTGGTCCGTAAATTATTGACATTCTTCGGTACATTCCGATATGCTTCCGATGATACGGTACTGTATTTTACCCGGTTCAGTACAGCCGGGTGCGTAAATTTACCGGAACGGACCGGAATGGACTGAATTACCGGAACGGACACCGGAACGGACCCGTTTTCCCCTATCTTCAGTAGATATTTGTAATATTTTTTATTAAATAACTCTTATTTAATATTAATACATATTCTGTATGCCATCTAGCGCAAATCAATTAGAGATATTAGTGAAAATACTCTTTGAGTATTTTGCGCCATGGGTAGGCCTCTTAATACCCACGCATATGCGTTTCATCTTAAAATAAAAAATCTGGTTATGTTTCTTCCAAGACTTGGAGCGAATGAAAAACACAAAAATTCCCGAATTTTTGTTCCATAGTAATGATAGTATCATGACCAACATTTCAGCCATAGAAAATATGTAGAGCTATATGTATCAAGTCGGTGGATGAAATCAGGGGTTGCAAGTTAAGATAATACATGTTAGTCATAGGTAGGGCCTTGAATTAATCTGCGCGTGTAGATTGAATCAAAATATCTCAAAAATCGGCTGGAAATATGAATAATAAGGGTCCGTTCCGGTCCGACCCAGTAATTAGGTCCGTTCCGGTAAATTTACGCACCGAGTAGGAAAAGAACTACTTTTTTACTACGAAAGACTTTTCGCACCAAAGAATCTTTTTTTTTCTCAAGCCATCGGCATTTGCGTTTCTCGCGTTCTGCTTAACTCTATCAATCATTACAGCGTTACAAACTATGGTTTGAGGGCTGGATTTGGATTTTGATTGTTTCAGTTCCTGGTCTTTGCATACTTTTTACTTTTAAAGTGAAAAACATATTTAAAACTAAATGCAAAGTGCAAATAATAACATTTTTAATGTAACTAAATCTTCTGACAGGTGAATAACAATTCCATGACATATGCTGTCTTCCATACAGAGATCAAGTCAAGTTTTGGCGCCAACGATGATTTTATTAGACTTCGTCTAAAAACCCACAGGAGAAAATTTCATTTCTAGACTAGCCAAACATCGAGCATCAAAAAGAGTGAGCGAGTGAACTCGGGTTTAACGTCCAACCAACAACGAGGTCATATGGAGACGGGACCTCGGTTTAAAGTCTCATCCGAAAGACCGGAGAAGCGGGGGATCGATCTTGCGACCCCTGGATTGGTAGTCCGGAGTGTTATCCACATCCCATACAGCCGCTCCTGCATCAAAAAAAGAGAAAAATATATACGTGACAAACAGTTTAATATATCTGACTGGAGCAAGTCTACATTAGGATTTAATATAATTTTGTCCCATGGAAAAGGAACTTCAAAGCAAACCAAAAATACAGAGTTGCTTCCCCTGAAAGTGTACCCATTCATCTTAATTTATAATTTCCTTACTGGCAAAGCTCAGTTTACTTCCAATGACATTGTTTTGTTATCATGTCCAGCAGCATTTAAAAGTTCATTCAAAAGTATTTTAAACATTGTGGTGTGATTCCATAATTTCAACAAATAACTGATGCATCACAGAGGACGTGATGCTTATTCCCTACGTGATTATGGACAGCGTTCCTACTTCTGTAAGTTTCTAAAAGAAGGAATATATGATCTGAAGCAATACGACTGGCATATTCGTCTCTCTTTTGGATACCATGGGAAGTCAGACAGCCCAGTTTATAGGAAGCACATACTGTACAGTGAAATAGAAAACAAGCATCAATTATTTTATACCTATCAACAAGGTTTGCACTGGTTAGTTGGTTGGTTTGGGTTAAACGGCCCTTTGAGAAAGTATTTCAGTCTATATCGGGCCGTCTCCCAGAGAGAGGTAGAAATAAGAGAAATATAGACGAGACACAAAATGTCAAAACACCCCAACCGCACCTACTGCAAGCATAGTAGGCCCTTGCCCTACAATATTCCAAATCAGTAGGACGCCCAGGCGCTGAAAGTTATTCACAGCACCATCGCACCACCCGACCCCCCCCCCCCCCCCCCCCCCACACACACACACCCTGTTGACCTTTGGTCAGTGAGTGTTAGAAGCCCGCTTTATCTTAGACAAAGCACATGACGAACAGAACCATTCCTCTCCTTTCGTTGCCTTTAACCGCCCTGATTCGAAAACGGCACCAATTTAAGGCTGGTTTGACAGAGTTTTTCGGTCGTTGGCAGGCCCGATGGGGATTTGAACCTGCGACCCTCTTCGACAGAGCCAAGCGTCTCTAATCGCTCGACCATGTCGCCTCTCTATGCTTTAATACGTAAAATTATTTGAAATGTTTATAAAGAACAGTAATCTTGCCTCAGTTTAGTTTAACTCTTGAATGTCTTAAAGGCTACATAGTCCTACTAGTGGTACAAGTAATAATTCTACCATGGTTTGTCCGATTGTGGGACGAGATAATCTATGAGCTTTAGCGAGCTGATTATTTTTCGTACAAGTAGACAAACCATGGTTAAGCTATTTTATACCACCCTTATCAGTCTTGACCTTGCTCAGTGCGAAATGTTTTGTGCTAAATTTGGCGTTTTCTGGTAAGAGTGGTATAATCGTTGAAGCGCAAAGCATTATAAAATGGGGTCAGCCTTCACGACTGATGATAATGTGTCCGTTTTTCATACATCAAGCAAAAAGTGGGGGCTACCGGTTGCTTTCAAAAATAGCAAGTCTCTTTAAAAAATATACTTGTTTGTTTCTGATCCTTTTTTGAGCAATGAAAACAAATTACGAAATTATGATTTTGCCATGTCCTGTAAAATGTATTTTTATCACGAGTATGAGAAACTCAAGGATGATTTAATTGTTTAAAGCCGGCTAATCACGGTCATTTACAATGACGAAGCTGTAGTGAGATGCTTACAGCGATACATGTACTTCTTGATAAAATATATCAAGAACGTTTTGCACTGATAGAGCAATCGGGCCTTTAACTGCAGCTTGGACATTGGCAGTAATATTACTATACGGAGAGTAAATAGGTAATCCCAAACGTAATTTCAACTAGTTTACTTATCATCGAATTCATAAATGTCAGAGTATGCCTCGCTGCGCTAAAATACAGCAGGGCCTAACAATTGCTCTTGAGGCTAAACACTTTAATCTTCTCCAACTGGGAGATTTCAACGGCGGCAAATGATTGATGGGTTATTATTCTAAAGTGGTTAACTTTTATCATATTCTTTGTGCTGCACTTTTGAGTTGATGTAAAAGTCTGATTGTGGCCTTGACTCAAGGGAATCAGGCGAACAGAAGTCATATGGAATCAGGCAAACAGAAGTTATCTTATTTCTGATACATGTATGAGACCATCAATTTGAGGGAATGTTGAAAGGCATGTGCAAAAACGAAATGTGACTCAGATCAGCCTGCACAGATGTGCAGGCTGATCAGAGTCACAGTTCGTTTTTGCGTTCAATATCTTTCTTCGAATTTTCAGACTGATGGTGCGAAGAAAGTAGCTTCAATATAGCCTGTGCTGATGCGTAGGCTGATCTGAATGCTCGACCTTCGCACATAGTTTAGTGTCATGGTGCAATTATAGCCACTTACATAGCATGCCGACTTACCTATTATACTTAAAGTCTGCTAAAGCGTAAATATTACCTTTGGGAAACAACTGACTGATTATAATGGTATCATCGCCTACTGACCAATTCACATATGAAAGTGAGCTCATTATAGCAGTTATAGCTCCCACATAAAATTCACACTGTTCTGGAATAGCCTGAAAATATGGAATCGTATGGCCAATATTCAACGAAAGATTTATACTTCTATTCTTATACATGGAAGAGAGAATAATCTGTTGCTTTCTTAAAAATTTGGTTGATGGAAAAATGTGTGAATTAAGAACATTTTCAATAATATGACCCGTGGGTGGGGTATATCTTTATATAGTAAGTATGGTACGACGGGCGTGTCGCTGGAATAGCCCGGGCCATTTACAGGCTGGCTATACATCTATAGGTTATCGAATTCCACACTTTCATACATTTATAGTGCTAAGAAAATCATAAGGATTACATAATAAGCCCTTATAAATTGCTTTTACATATATACGGTGGGTATTAGGTGTCTGAGCTGCACGTATGTACCAAATGAAAAGAACGCCCTGCTCCCCCACCTCGCTTCCTTCGGGGTTATGACAGGGAACGATGACGGTATGTACATGTACCAAAGAGACTGCTCCCGGTATTGCGTCTCCCGTTTGTCATATGATCAATGCTGTGATGCTCGGCATATTTACTGGTACATGTATCATTGATTATCTGAATGAAGTTGATGTCTCAGAATGCGAACTCCCAAAGCTTGAAACGAAATCACTAAAATATCTTAGTATCTAAATGTTGTTTATATTACTAGTATTCAATCATTAAAAAGTCTGCGTTTCCAAACACATTCGCCAGAGAAAATACACCCCTGGTTAACTATGTAGGGTTGTTACGAAACGAAAAAGAGATGTTACGAAATGAAAAAGGGTTGTAGCTACGACTCTTTTCGCTTCATGTCGTTTAGTAACTACGACTCGTTTTCGTTTCGTAACAGCTCTTTTACAGCTCGTAACATCCTGGAAAACGTAGTTATTTAGGTGTAAAATATCAGAAAACAAAAGCATGTTTTAACAAAGTTTGATGTTAAAACATACTGTGACATATGCACCTACATTGTGGAGAAAATACTACAAATTTTCAGAAAAGGTGGTACTAATGTCGCGCTCCGCTATTGACTAATGTGATATTTGTAGTAGATTTTCAGTCTTGTCCTTGTTGCATTTCTTACGCCGTTAGAGGGAGGTGCTGTGTGGCAATGTCCTTTGTGGTCAACCTCATTTGTTTGCATCTTTTCGGAAATTGTGAACAAAAGGTTCGGTGCTAAAATATGTAATATAAAAGGCTATACAGTAAACGGAGACCCACTTATTTTGCAAGCAGCTGCACATTAAGTACACAACTTCGTTTTATATTTCAAAATAATTGTGTTATATCTAAGTACGAGACGAAAAAGCAATGGATGTGCATCAATGTGACTAGACAAAATGGTAATTTTGTTCACATTAAACGGTAATATAAGAAGAATATTTACAGTTCTGTGAGACATAAATTGATTTGATCGTCTAATCTATATATAGTCGACATGAATAAAATAGTGCAGTTCAAACTTCCATGTACAAGATGGCAAGTGACAAAAATTGGAAAATAATCGTCCTGAAAAGAAGGTTTGATGGGCTAGAAAACCTTACCCAAGACCAAACAACCTACGGCATGGATCAGTGCACAAAAGACCGACCGGTTAAACATCCGCTGACCATCTCGAAGTAGCGTTGTTTAAACACCACATCCGCCGACAGTCGCTGACAATCTCGAAGTAGCGTTGTTTAAACACCACATCCGCCGCCAGTCGCTGACCATCCCGAAGTAGCGTTGTTTAAATCCGCCGTCAGTCGCTGACCATCTCGTAGTAGCGTTGTTTAACCACCACATCCGCTGACCGTCACTGACTCTCTCGAAGTAGCGTCTGTTTAACCACCACATCCGCCGACCGTCTGACTCTCTTGAAGTAGCGTTCTGTTTATACACCACATCCGCCGACCGTTTCTGACCATCCCGATGTAGCGTTCTGTTCGTTCACGTATGTTTTAGTATTTGACCTTTTATCAACTTTTCTTGTGTCTAATTATAGGGCACGTTCGGCATAATTACTTCGGTACCCTCGAGCAATACATATCATCGGGCTACTCGAAGATATGAGCCGCGACACGACAAAACCAACAAAGTGGCATGTGCGCCCAGCAAAGACAAATCAGCCTGGGCAGCTGCTGAATCTGAGCAGAGTGTCTGCTATATGCATGGAGGTAGCTTAGACCCTTAGGACCCTTTATGCGCACAGCGAAGACTCTGATCAGACTGGGTGGATGCCCAGGCTGATCTGAATCTCCGCCGGGCGCACAGGCTACTTTATTGGATTTGTCGTGTCGCGGCTCATATGTATATATGGGTAAACTAAAGAAATGTCCAGGTATTCTTCAGGTTCCTCGAAGATATGTATTATGTGCCTTTAATTTGTTGAGGCCACCTTGGTGGCCAACACTTTTCATTTGCCTACCTGCATGTGTAGGGTGGAGGCGTTTGCTAATTTTACACGCGCCAACCCTCATCCTTGGTCCATCAGATATTTACTTGTGTGGTCCGCGTAGCGGCTTTCTAAGTAATTGGCGACTCATCACAGGAAACATGTAAACTAACAATAGTAGAGTGTGATTAAAACTAAAATGAGGACTCGACACAAACATAGACGCTGGAATTCTGGAGCAAATAAAATCCACCTGTTGAAACCTGATGGATTCTACGTACTAGAAATATCATGTACCGACTGGAGGCCTACACGTACATAAGGCCTGAGGCTACTCTAATGGCGTGCAAGTAAAAACTGAGGTTACCCTGATGGCGTGCAATTAAAGTGCGACTCCAAAATGTTAAAAATTGTTACACTATTTCATGTCAGACACGCTAAGTTGATATGTATCCTTTGTCATTGTACATGAATAGTTTACACCAATGGTTCGAATGTGCTTTAAATACTTAATGTAACAACAAAGTAAATAGAACGTTAACATCAATCATATCAAGAAACAGGTTCAAGTTATTTCGACACGTGAAAAGTAAAACTTGGAATATGTTTATTCTGTCGTACATGTAGCATCATCACCATCACATTTGTATGCTTGGCATATAAATTTGGTTCGTGTAAAGGTGCTATATATATATATATATATATATATATATATATATATAGGGAGAAATGAGACAAACATCAAACAAAAATCTTCCCGGTAGCACTGGATCCAACAAATGGATTCAAAATGATTGAAATAAGTATATGGTAGGATTAAATCATCAACAGTGCAAAACAATATTTACTGAGCGCTTTCGGCTTTCGCCTTCTTCAGAGTTTACAGGTACAAGAAAAAAAAATCAAAATTTCAACATTTCTACAGGTAAATCAAGAAAAAACAAAATAATCATGAAAACGTTTCTCAATTTACTATTCAAATTCACATTAAACGACCAAAGAAATTGAAAAAAGGTCGTTTAACAAAGCAAAATTGCTACGAGGCGGCCGTTTCACGGCCCCAGTTCGAATTAGAAATTGCAAATGGCTGCCAAAATGAGAAAAATCGTATTATGCGATTTGTAGCGGTGTATTTATAGCGATATACATACATTCTGTATACTGGCCATTCAGCTGTGATGCAAAACTCACCATAATGAAGGAAAAAGAGAATTTTACATGTAATTACATCGCTACAAAAGCAAGAGTGGAACACTGTATGTCTGGAATAATGCAAGATGCCCCTGCAGAAATAGACTGAAGGTGGGACCGAGGCTAATCTCCTTTGTTAATGCCGCTTGGATTCAAAGTGTTAAGACGACGTATCCAGTAGCTCTCACGACTTTTTCTGGCATTGTCTTTCCACTCTGAATTGCTTTCTAAGCAGCAAACAGAGGCATGACTGAGAAAGTCATGTCCTTGCAAGCAAAAGTGCTCAGCGGTAGGAGATCTTTCAAATCTCTTGTGTCTCCAGTCATCTCTGTGACCATTCATTCTGATATTCAGAGGGCCCTTGGTTTCCCCAACATACTGCTTTCCACACTTGCCACAAGAGATCAGATACACAACATTCTGTGTCCTACAATTGGTGTCACCTTTAAGCTTGACACGAGCACCACTGGACGATGTGGCTGTCTGAGAGGGGGTTATCATTCTACAGGTCTGACATCTTGATCTGCCACAGGGTTTACATTCTCCAAGAGGTTCGTCATCGGTCGGATCTGGCTTCAGTCTAGCCCGCGGGCTAGACTGAAGCCAGATCCGACCGATGACGAACCTCTTGGAGAATGTAAACCCTGTGGCAGATCAAGATGTCAGACCTGTAGAATGATAACCCCCTCTCAGACAGCCACATCGTCCAGTGGTGCTCGTGTCAAGCTTAAAGGTGACACCAATTGTAGGACACAGAATGTTGTGTATCTGATCTCTTGTGGCAAGTGTGGAAAGCAGTATGTTGGGGAAACCAAGGGCCCTCTGAATATCAGAATGAATGGTCACAGAGATGACTGGAGACACAAGAGATTTGAAAGATCTCCTACCGCTGAGCACTTTTGCTTGCAAGGACATGACTTTCTCAGTCATGCCTCTGTTTGCTGCTTAGAAAGCAATTCAGAGTGGAAAGACAATGCCAGAAAAAGTCGTGAGAGCTACTGGATACGTCGTCTTAACACTTTGAATCCAAGCGGCATTAACAAAGGAGATTAGCCTCGGTCCCACCTTCAGTCTATTTCTGCAGGGGCATCTTGCATTATTCCAGACATACAGTGTTCCACTCTTGCTTTTGTAGCGATGTAATTACATGTAAAATTCTCTTTTTCCTTCATTATGGTGAGTTTTGCATCACAGCTGAATGGCCAGTATACAGAATGTATGTATATCGCTATAAATACACCGCTACAAATCGCATAATACGATTTTTCTCATTTTGGCAGCCATTTGCAATTTCTAATTCGAACTGGGGCCGTGAAACGGCCGCCTCGTAGCAATTTTGCTTTGTTAAACGACCTTTTTTCAATTTCTTTGGTCGTTTAATGTGAATTTGAATAGTAAATTGAGAAACGTTTTCATGATTATTTTGTTTTTTCTTGATTTACCTGTAGAAATGTTGAAATTTTGATTTTTTTTTCTTGTACCTGTAAACTCTGAAGAAGGCGAAAGCCGAAAGCGCTCAGTAAATATTGTTTTGCACTGTTGATGATTTAATCCTACCATATATATATATATATATATATATATATATATATATATATATATATATATATATATATAGAGAGAGAGAGAGAGAGAGAGAGAGAGAAAGAGAGAGAGAGACAGACACCCAAACAGACAGAGAGGCAGGAGGACAGAAAGAGATAATCACATCTAACCTCCGAAGGGGTATCAGAAAAGAGAGTAGAAAATTTTTAATAATTACATACATATACAATAGAGATGAGAAGGAAACGACCAGAAACCGAAACAATCGCTTAACACATCCTGTCCCAAACACCATATGGGAAAGGAAACAAATAAAGACGACTTACAACGCACATTAGGACAAACAGAAAGCCAAGAGGTCAGCTCTTTCCTAGCACAAGCAGTGGACTATTTCCTGCTGCCGCCACACGGCACTTACACCAGCTACAGTCTTAAGATGTATAAATTCTGAAACGCTAGCTCTAGAGGAAGCCAGGAACTCGCCAACGAAACGAAAATATCGGAACAAGTGTGACTGAGTCACGCTGAAGCTGAAAACGTGGAACAGCGACAGCTCTAAAGGCAACTGGAGAAATGCCACAAGCGGTCAGTATATCATAGAACAAAGTATCCAGCGAATGCGGCAAAAAGCCGCGACACGACTTAACTAACAAAGTGGCATGTGCGCCCAGTGAAGACTCAGATCAGCGTGGGCCTTCGCCCAATCTGCCCAGAGTCTTCGCTGTGCGCTTAAAGGTAGCTTAGTGTCTAAGCTAACTCCATTCGGACAGCGAAGACGCTGTTAAGACTAGTCGGATGGCCAAGCTGAGCCAAGTCTTCGCTGGGCACACATGCCACTTTGTTGGTTTTGTCGTGTCGCGGCTCAAAATAAAGATACCTAGGAAAGGCCACAATCACACAGCACAGCACATCATTTAGATAAAAAAATGTAGAAGGGAGAAATGCAAACTATAATATGGAACAGTAATCATTTTTAACAAAATACAGATTACTTCTACTTGAGTACAGCAAGCATCAAATCAATATAAAATGCGTAAAACATAATTATTATAATACATACAGTTTTACCTATTTTCTATTCTGAACAACAGAACACAACAAGAAGCAATGTGGACAGCTTTGATTAATCACCAAAACGAAACCCAAGTCCCCAAGACGCCTAAAAGTAAAAACATGTGCTCGATAGTCCACACTATCAAAGCAATTACGAAGAATTAAGATGAAAGAAACGCCAAGAAGATCACCCTGACCTATCAGTGGTTTTATGTATACATATTTAATCTAAACCATTTCTGTGAGTTTATGCTTTCTACAAATCAATATCGATGACAAAGACCTAAGAACTGTAGTGTAAGAAAGCGATATTGTGGACGGAAATGCTACAGTTGAATGTAAGGTTCGGATGAAAGACTTAGTAGTAAAAGGATGCATCGCATTGTTATAGCACTCAGCAGCGGAAATGAATTATAGCGTGAAAAAAAAAAACTACCGTAAGGTACCGTATTTACTCAGTTATAAAACAATGATTTTTCACAACCATATCTAAATCAATCTTGTGAACTTCCTACTTCTGTATGTATTCTCTGCTCTTGAAGGAACTTTTTAAGATTTAAATTCTTCTACGAGTTGTTGTCTCTTTTTCATACAACAATTCCAAAGATATAGATCCGTCTTATAAGACGGATCTAGATTTTTGGAATAGTTTTGGAAGGCAAAACCCGTCTTATAACCGAAGATATACGGTTAGTACGAACTTCGCATGTCTAACGTTCTTTGCATGGTCATGTCGTATTAAGTTTTTAGCTATCAAATGAATTTAGAAATCAAAAGCACGATACCTGTATTAGACATCGCATGTACCCATGTTCCTATATGTACATACGTATGCTTTAACCAGCTAATGCCTAGCGTCTCATAAAAAGGGACCTTTCGAAATACAACCCTCTTTACAACAGCAAATTTTTACGTCAATTTGATATGCACTGAATGTTTGATTGATTGTTTTGGGATTAACGGCCCTTTGAGACAGTATTTCTGTTTCTATCGGGCCGTCTCCCAAAGAGAGGCAGAAAGAAGATAAATGATAGACGAGAGAAAAATCTCTAAACATCCCCCACCCGCACCTACCTCAAGCACAGTAGGCCCTTATCCAACAATGTTCCAAATCAGTAGGACGCCCGGCACTGGAAGTTATACACAGCACCATCGCAAAACCCAACCACACCCAGTTTTAGTAATCATTTAGAAATTAAATGCATGATACGTGTATTGACAGCGCATGTACGCATGCTACTATATGTATATAAATATGCTTCATCCACTAATACCTAGCATCTCATTAAAGGGACCTTTGCAAATACAGCCAGTTCTTTTTACAGTGACACTCATTACAACAGCAAAACATTTTATAATTTCAGTTTGGTATGCACGGAATGGCTTTCTTATTCCAAATATGCATTCTTTAGAACAGCAAATTCAGTTTTACGTCAAAATGTTTGTGAACTAGTGCCACCATTGTAAAGAGGGCCCACTGAGTCTCGAAACCAAAAGTAAGATACCACAAATCACAGTGTCTGATCAGGTTCTGCACTGTTTGCACTTCGGAGGAAATTATGCTTATAATCATATCAAATATCCCTTATTTTGGAAATGGATCTGTACATTGACCCGTGATGAAGACGAGTCCACAAGACATCAATGCTCAAACAAACGATTACCAAATCAATTTTTGTGTTCTGGGGTGTCTCACAGACCAATTTATTAGTTTAGGGGAAGTCGACAAAAGTTAATGGCACGGACTCAACAATTAATTTGATAAATGAAAGTGTAATAGCAACGGTCTATTGACATTACGCTATTTTATTGACATAACGTGTCCCAGATAAAATAAAAAAAGCAGAAAAATTCAATGCTTGCCTTTACAGACAACAAAAGATTCACCAATGTTGAAATCTTTTTCCAGCCAATATTGTCCGTTTCGCTATTCAAATTCATCGATACCAAATATGTCACGTGACAGACTGTACCAAGAATCTGCCTGATTCTGTTTAAAACGGATTGCAATGTATGATGATGCGTATATGGTGAAACATCGATTGATCTAGGGAAATAAACCGCGTGAATGCTTTCACTGATTATAAAAGTTGATAACAAGTTTATTCCTTGCGGAGTATTTGCGTTTATTTTGCAATTCAAGGAATTTTATTTATCCAATCAAGGTATGTCACTTTGGTTTTGTTTGCTTTGTGGACAACGTATTATTACGCAATAAATCTGTCATGATTTATCCATAAAGTTTGCTTTAGATTTTCATGGTACATATGTGACATTTATGATGGCAATTCCATAATAAACAATGAGCTGTAATGCTAGTAGCATAGTAAATAAAGCGGTCGTTCATTGCCCGATAGACAATCCCATTTGTATCTAAGGTGCATAAGCTCTTCTTAGACTTCAAGTGTTTGTTAACCGTTTTTGATCAGTGGACTTGTCCATCCTTATTATTTGGATGAGTCCATTTCTAGTTTTAGGGGTTTCTGATGAATGTTTTCATTTTTATTGTATTTTGCCTTGAAAATTCTGTGGCCTGATCAGACGTCGCGTTCTGCGGGATCCTCACTGTTAACAATTTGTCCCTGAAAACGGAGTTTCAGTCTGAAAAGGGTTAAAGTTGGTCACAGACGAATTAAAAAATAAAGAAACTCAGTAAAAAATCACAATCACAAAACGCCGAAAGAATTAAAAAATGAGAAACGAAACATTCTTTTCTTTTCAATCACAAAGCCTTACAAGGTCGTTGGGCTACCACAAATGACTTCGAAATAATCCCTTTCCACCTTGTCCTGTTTTCAGCTGCCCTTGTTGAGGTGGCAAAGTCCATACCAGTCCACTATTTAATGTTGTCTTCCCACGTCTTCTTCTGTCTACCTCTTCTTCTTTGTTCTTTCACTGTGCCCTGTAGAATCGTCTTTGCTAAACCGGAAAACCTTGAGATGTGACCAAGCCACCTTAGTTTTCGTTTCTTGACCATGGCCAATCATAGAATCAAAGAACATGAGTTCATCATATTCTCCAATGGCTACTTGAATCTCTCTGCGAACCTCCTCACTGATTATATGGTCTCCTGTTAAAATAACAGACAGTAGGTGGAGCTCTTAGCCTTAGCGGGCAGCCCACCTTGGAGTTCATTTTTTGGTCTCTAAAGAAAACACTGTGAACACAGCATCATTGGGCGAAGTCTTCCTAGAACAAGTAAACGGCCAGGATAGAACTCAAAGCTGAGTCAAGTGTTATCAGCGAGGCCCGATCGAGCCCTGCTCAGCTTGCTAAAACAACCAGACTAAGCGGGGTCATTTATAGGTAGGGACATGGCCCAATCACTTTGGCTCTTTGAGTCTGGATGTGTATGTTATAGACAATTCGGCCACTTCATGGGAGGAAATAAGACGCTACTGCTTCCATAAGTCTCCAAACCCAAGTGGTTAATAAGGGGTTGTGTTAACAAGAAGTCAACGGCCAGGGCGGTAGAACTACTCTTTGAGTCAACGGCCATGTGTTCGTGACCAAGGCGAGCCATACAGTAATCATAGATTTTGTCTGTGGCCAACATATATAATTCTAAATATACCCAGTAGCTTTTTACATAATTGAGCCGCGACACGAGAAAACCAACAAAATGGTTGTGCGCCCCGCGCACACTCAAATCAGCCTGGGCACCCGCCCAGTCTAATCAGACTCTTTGCTAAGCGCTTAAAGGGTAGCTAAGGGTCTAAGCTAGCTCCATGCGGACAGCGACGACTGGGTGGATGTCCAGGCTGATCTGAGTCTGCGCTTGGCGCACAACAACTTTGTTGGTTTTGTCGTGTCGCGGCTCATATAAGCAGTAACATCTCGCCGACTTACTTATCTGGCAATCCAAACAACTTCTTTGTGTGCCGAAGCCCAAGTACATAGACGTATACTACAGAAACGTATATCTGACCTATAAACTACAAGCAGTACACTTTCTACGAGCAAAATGCCACGGAGCCAACAAAAAAGGTCAGGTCCATTGCCGGACTTTGACATTTATATCATGTATCATACAATCCGGTTATTATCGCGATAACCGTGTTTGTCTGAAGTATCTGGAAAGAAAAAAAAAGCAAAAGGTTTAGCCTTAACTCACACTGCTTGGTCAGATTACTCCTGCCCCTTGGAAGTACATGTAGTATGTTTATGTTCTGCCAGTTTAATAACAGTTTTACTTCAAATTATCACCTGAAAGAACAAACTAAGTTTGAAAAATAGCCGACGGATTGGATAATACTAAAATGATTAGTGTTCAAATAATGACAGAATACATGACAGCTAGTTTCTACTGTCTGATTGTATCATGGTATCCCAGATCGAAATAGATGGATCATTTTATAACCAAATTATGATCATATTAATTTTTATACCTGACAAATATCCAGTCTACGTTATATGCTCCATTATGGTAAATTGTCCATTTGCGTTCCTTAACACAGCGGCAATCAGATTGACAGCCGAGGAGTGCGTCTTGAACGCCTTGGGCACCGGGGAACCAGGTCCTACCCACTGTGTTTTCTTTGTCACAGAACAGACACTTTATTCATTTAAAACTCAGGCCATGCACAGGTAGCGAGACAAATAGCAAAGAAAAGATATCTACAAGCAATAAACAACAAAAAAATGTTTACAAAAACTACTCAAAACAACGTTGAAAAAAACTCACACAATATAAACGATACTGAAACTCATCGCCTATTATCTGATTTTGTACATAGTTGGCATAGTTTTTCATCATATGGAACATTTTCCCATCGACCCTACTCGACGGGTAATTTATGGTTACTGATTCTAAACCTGATGGTGGGTAAATAATGCTTTAAATCAAGCTGTGATTAATAGATTTGAAAAGTGAGATCTTGTTTAAACTAGTATAAAATTTACCTTTTGAAGAGGCATCCAGGTTCTGAGCCCATTCTTGTATGAGTAAATCAAATATTACGCGGGTTATTTACATCTTGAAAGATCTAGAATTATCAATAACACTTTGTAGAAAAAGATCTAAACGACCGATTGAAACAAGGATGTCTCTTATACAACGTATCTATTTATGTTTATAAAATTTCTGCATTATAATCATGTAGCATCTTTTCTGTAAAATACCTCAGACAGTTACATGTAAGACCCTTTTCCGATTACAAGTGATAACCAACAGCTAATCATTCGTCTTTTTTATGTTAATTTCAATTGGCCTACGTCCAAGTTCGGCATGTAACATATAAATAGGCGTACTTTTCCAAAGGTTTGTTATTCGTCTTAAAAACTCATTAAGATTTTCAAAAAGCCGGACATTTTCAAATCCCCAAACTTTACATGAGCATAAAGCATTGGGTTAAATAGTTTGATCAAAACGTTGCAGCTGCAAATCAGTGGGGAGATTAGAATTCGTGCTCTTTTGTATAAAACGTGCAATGCCGTTCTAGCCTGGTCAACATTATGTTTCCTAGCTTTATAAAAAATTATGCTTTTTGTTAAAACAACTGCTTAGTATTTAAAACCATTACTTGTAGCTATGGTGTTTCGCCAAGATTGAAGGTAAACCTGTCATCATTACATGTTCCAAAATCCAGTATAATTATTTTAGTTTTATCGAAAATGTCAAGCTTCCAGATTTTCGAGTACTCAAAAACGGTGTTCAAATTATTTTGAAAGCTAACTTCATCAGTTCCGAATGTTACAGTGTCATGAGCGTAAAGCAAAAGAAATATTGTAATATAAGTGTTAAGGTCATCATCCGACATTTTCAGATTTATACCACCGCAGTTATTCTCTAAGAGAAAGCTTTCTAAATCGTTCAAAAACAAAGCGAATAAAACAGATGATATATGTTCACCTTGTCGTACTCCTCTATAGCTTTGAAGGAAACTAAGACTTGGATCCATTAAAAGAGACACACGACCTGATTTATTGGTACATATTATAAATTACACGAAAGAAATTTCCTTTGATGTTATATTTTAGAATTTTTGTCCATAAACCAATTCGCCAAATAGAACCAAAAGCATTGCCTTGCTAAAGTTAATGAATGAACAGAAATGTTTTGCCGTTTCAGACTTGAGCACTGCAATAAGCGCGTGAAGAACAAAAATATGGCCAGTGGTTGAATATCTCGGTCTGAAGCTGGCCTGGTCACAGTAATGGGTCCAGATCTCGTATACAGTTACAGTTGCGAAAGAAAAGTATCTTCCTCCGACCTGAACCGTTCCAAGAATTCGCTGCTACATGTAACTGATGCTCTAATCACAGTATCCGAACGCACTGTACCATCTCTTCCGGTTTTCATAGCGTTGAATCGAGAATACAGAATTCGCTTATAACCAGTAGCCGGAAATCATTATATTTTGAGTTTTTATCCGGAATCTACTGCGTCATTTATAGTTATTCAGCTTCGAAAATGTAAAGGGGTAAGTTTAATATAATTTTCTCTTCGGTCTTTTACTTTATTGCCCTGTACAATGAAAAACTCCTTGCCGTCGCAGATTTTTTTTCAGAACAGCTTAGTTTAACACGAGATTGTGTCGTGCAAAACTTAGCTATCATTCTTTTATCAAAACTAATAAACTGTAGATTGATAACGCCTTCCGTTTATTCTAAAGATTTTTTTATAAAACATGTAAGAAAATGCTCAAAATGGTTTAAGAATCATGCCAAGGGCGATTTGAAAACTGTACCAATTACTACCCACCCATACACGACATTGTACAGGGTAATAAAGTAAAAGACCGAAGAGCAAATTATATTAAACTTACCTCTTTACATTTTCGAAGCTGAATAGCTATTAATGACGCAGTAGATTCCGGATAAAATCTGAAAACATAATGATTTAGACTACTGGTTATAAGCGAACGTTTGTACTCTCGATTCAACGCTATGAAAACCGAAAGAGATTGTACATGTAGTTCGGATACTGTGCTAATTGGCATTGCTCATTGCAAAATGGAATGACATTCGTTTACTTTTTTAATGGAAGGCAAACAAGGAAAACATAGCAAACTATCCGGTGTAAAGAGTCACCTATACCATCATACGCTTAAGTTAAGCTCTGGACTGGTTCGTTAAATCGGGGTAGACTTTCCTTAGAAAGCGTCCACTAGATGCTACATCTGTTTGTAAAGCATAGTAGGTAATATAGTAATTTGAGACTGCTTATCAAATTTTGTATTGCAAAGAATTGGCGCATACGAGATCATACTGCATATTGCAGACTACATACGGATATGAGTTGGCTGCATGATTTCAGTTTAATATTGCATACTAGTCTGATTTAATAATCATACTAAATTTTGATGTGGGGGCTGGTAGGGATTAAATAAATTACGAACCAGTTCGTTTATTTAGTCAGCTACATTTTCAATTTTCGGACAGCTACTGAAAATATCAACTGTGACTAGGTAGCGACTGGCCAAATCAGTCACAAATCAGTTCTAGTTTACTATATTTGGAATGCATTTACTTTCGTTTTTGGAAGATTTTGTTTATTAGATTATCTTAATTCAAAAACACAATAGCGTCTTTTTCATTTACTCTATATCACATGACGTCGCTGTTATTCAGTTGATAAAGTCGAGTCATGAAATTCGTATGACCACACGTGTAATGACACTTTGGCGCGTACACGTAACGTCATTGACAACGTCCATTACAACAATGCGTTTTTCCATGAACAAATGTTCGGTTTGAAGGCGTTAAAATCCTATTTAAAGGGTCAAATGATAAACAGAATCTTACACCCGTGGTCATTTCTTATGAAATTTATGAGACTCGCCGAAGGCTCGTTTCATGAGTTTCATATGAAATGACCACTCGTGTAAGATCCTCTACATAAAAATGCTTATTGCTAGCTATTGAATATCATGGAGTCAGCTACAGACTAGGTAGGGATCAACCAAATCAGTTGACAGTCAGCTGCATGAAGTCAGTTTTCAAGTCATCATTTTGAGTTGGAATGTCTTTAATTTTATTTGGATTGGCTGAGGAAGTTAAACATAAATAAGCTATATCATCCAGCAGGTAGATCCGGTTAGTTTTTTTTTATTTAATTTTTATCATATTACGTCGCTGTTTTTCAGTGGATAACGTCGTGTCATAAAAAAACGTATGACCACATGTGTAATAACACTTTGGCGAGTACACGTAACGTCATTGACAACGTCTGTGTCAACAATGTGTTATCTCGTTGAAATGGTGCTCACTTGACGGCGATAAAATCCTTTTCAAAGAGTCATATGATAAACAAAATTTTACAAGAGAGGTCATTTCATATGAAATTTTGAAACTCGCCGAAGATCTCTTTGCATTCGACGTTTGTAATTGACTGTAGTGGTTACATTGCTTAAAATGTACGTATTTCAGATAGAGTTTTGCATGCGCGGTTTTGATGTTTGGACATTGGTTCCACCACATGTACCTTGCATGCAAGCCATCGGCAACTGAGGTCTGAAATTCTGTAAAATCAGTTTTGACAAATGTGCATGTATTTACACAAGTACATTTGCTCGTGCTAATATTGTACATTGATGATATGGTAAACAAAGTAGTTGTTTCGTATTTATATCACATTATGTAATGGTATGGAGTCCATGATGAGATGAGGTACCTGCATGTCACTGTAGATTACATGCTGGAACATTGACATATTATTAATATGCTGCCTGTATTTTTCAGCACTTGTCTCGTACATGTATATGCATTATGTTGATTCGTACTCTAGGACTGTGCGACTTTTGCATCTTAAGAACACCATCACTGTGATCACAACATAAAAACTTACTGTTGAAAGTAATAGATAAACCAATTGGTATGAACAATGTTCGACATATGCCATAATGTATATTATGATAGTTTATTAACTGTTGTAATTAGTCAGTTGCACTTTTGAACTAAATTTGCTGTATTTAACACATTCCTATGCCATGATGTTTAATATGTTATAGCCCCATGGGCTTTACAGCCTTTTTTTAATTTGAATACAAACGCCTTTCTGTTCTAAGAAATTGACAGTGTATCTCTTCCATACGCTAATGCAGGATTGCATATAAGCCGCCAGACATCTCTGAGTTGCTTTCACAATAAAAGATCAAATTAGTTGCCAATATGAGCTGGTATTCTAGGATGTCTAGGACAACGTCTTGTTCCGTTTTGTTTCGATAAAGAAGATCCTGCCATAGTTAGCTGAAGAAAAATACTAATCTTGCGAGAATGAACTGAGTTTGCATCTGAACCGCTCCGCGAAATCCACGGCAAACACCAAGTCACTGAATGCATCATGATTTAAAGTTTTATCATATTCAGATTGATTTAAAAGTCTTTGATATTGCATTAAAGAGCACAAACTTTTCATGTTATCCCTTTTTTTCCTCTAGTGTATAATATTACCTATCCTGTGTCTGCAATGCAATGATATGACTGGGAGAGTCTGGTCAATGCATGCGCAGCTCACCCAGTTCAGTCAGTTAATACATGTACTCCAAACAACTGCACATGACCTGACCCAGGTTGCGTAGGTATATACTGTAAAATTAAAAAATATGGGACACCTAAAATAATCGCTAAAATTCTCCTGAAAATTGGAACCGATTGCTTTTACAGTGCAGTAATGCTTCCAAAATATGCACATATGAACTCCCTGATCAGGAGCACTCTGATCTGTATGTGAAATGTTTGCTCAGACCTATCTGTGCCAAAACTTAGAATTTTTACGGTTACCGTGCGTTACTCAGAAGATACGAATTTCTATGGTGTACCAAAAGGGTCAAAAGCACCGATACGGGTCCACCCGTATCGGTGCTTTTGACCCTTTGTGGACCCGTATCGGTGCTTTTGACCCTTTTGGTACAACATGCACTTCGTAAAATACTATAAGCTCGAAGATAGTCTACTCAGAGCCCATCTTAAAATGTTTTCATTTGTCAAACACATGCTTATACACGTTATACTGTTATTTTTCTAAGGTCTATTAAACTCTCAGTTTTAGCATGACATGAAAATGAATGTTGGTAATATTGGCTGATTAATATTTGATAAAACTTGCCTACCGTGCCGTGGGCGCCGTGGAAGATATTGATTACGTAAGTAAACTAAGCTTTATCATGCCAAACCATTTCACAAAGCAATAATGAACTGCGCATGAATATAACAGCCTGACCATAAGGTTTAGCGCAGTTTGGTCTGGGCCTGGTTTAATATACAAGGCCGCTCAGTGTGGACTCACACTGTAAAAATCCGTTGATTTTACGGTAGAATACCTGGCATTCCCGTTATTTTTACGGGCGCCCGTAAACATGGGCAGGAATCATCGCGCAGAGTTGAGTTTAAGATCGGTATTGTTTAGGTCATCTAACTCTTCAACATTATAAAAGTATTTTCGAGAGCGGTCAGTTTAGATTACTCATCCATATCGTGATTTCTAAAAATGTTCTACAGGCCGACGCCCGTAAAAAATTGGGACATGGTTTGATTTATTGACTAATTGATTTGGGTTAACGGCCTTTTGTGACAGTATTTCTGTTTTATATCGGGCTGTCTCCCAGAGAGAGGGAGAAGAAAGAGAGAAATGATAGACAAGAGAAAAAATGTCTATACAACCCCCAACCGCACCTGTTAGCACAGTAAGCCCTTGCCCCACTGATATCCGAATCAGTAGGACGCCCCAGCACTGGAAGTTATACCCAGCACCATCGCACCACCCAACCACCCCACGGGAAATGGACTGGCAGCTGGGTGCCAGGTATTCTACCGTTAAATCTACGGAATTGATTTTTACATGCAGATCAGATTGCTTTATGCAACGGTTCACAGGGTGAATATACCCTAGTCTTCTCTTAGCAGGCAACTCATGTGACGACTAAAAATTCACACGGCAGCTACATTTACAATGGGCTCATCCTTCAGGGGCAAGTGGCAGCGGCTACGTCGTGATACCTCATAAGACTGCCAATAAACAGTGAAGATATACAAATGAAGATCATACTGCTTCTAATGAGCAGTCTGAATCAAACTGCTCATGAGAAGCAGTCTGAATCCACATTTGGGTCTACACTGTTGGCTGCTCCGTTCTATAGCCATGTTCCGTGTCGTTCAGACTATTTATGATAACTACTGTGCACTGTAATGTATAAACAGACTTTGGGAACAACCATACAAATTCTCAGTGTTAAGAAAGATAGGTCTGAGCAGCCGTACAGATGCATATCAGACTGCTCTTTTAGAATCTACACTGTTTGCCAGTCCATTTGAATCTCTTTGATGCACTACTGCACTCTAGAACCAAAGTGCTCAATTTTTAAGCCAAATGCGGTAACATATTTTAGATGTCTCAATGTTTACAGGTTTATGGTATGTATGAACAGACTCTGGAAACTAAAATAATTGAGCCGCGACATGACAAAACCAGCAAAGTGGCACGTGCGCCCAGCGAGGGGCAGCCGACCAGTCTGATCAGAGTGTTCAATGCGCTTAAAGTGTACAGTGTAGCCAAGCGTCAAAGATAGCACCATGCGAACGGCAAAAACTTTGATCAGACTGGGCGGATGCCAAGGCTGATCTAGTCTTCGCTGGGCGCACATGCCTATGTTGGTTTTGTTGTGTCGCAGCTCAGTTGTTTTTGCTAATCACAGCTTGACTTCTTTTTTGCATTATCGATTGTAGCAAATAGTACAGTAGCAGCGGAAGCTCTATCCTTGCAGTTTCAATTAAGAGCGGAACTTGTTCATTTTGCAGCTTTCAAGAGAGACGTAGGTTTTTATAAGAGACTATCATCATGAAAACCTGTAATTAGCTTCTCAATTTTCTGCAATTACGTTGACGTTTCTCTTCTAATTATGTTTCCGACTGTCATCTTCAAAATACAAGTATGATTTTCAGCTCGGCTTAGTATTTAGCTCTTTTAGCTGGGCTGTAACCAGTCGGGGTACTTATGGATTTCCATCACGCATATTTGTGATGGTTAACCATGCACTTTAAATGAACTGACGTGATGGGTTACCATAATAAAATTACTGAAATTTTTACCACAAGATGTCACTACATGTCCGAAGGATGAAACGTGATGCAAAGCCATAACGTTGGTTTCTTATGGTGTTATGGCTGACCATAACAAAGGCAAAAAAAAAACAGGTACTTTTCTGTCGAGTAACTGGTGCAAAACCTTGAGTACCTTGTACAGTTAGCATCCGTTACAAAAATAAAACAAGCATTGTAGACAATTTTGATCGTAACACTTTATAAAAAAATAGAAAGTAAACTTTTATTTTTCTTGGAAATAAAACAAGTCAAATGCACAGCAATATTTGCCTAACTTTTACCATAATTCTGCAGAAAGAACCAAAATACAGATTGTTTATACTGAGAATAGTTAAGAGCTGGACCAAATATTAATTTTAAGTGTAGACAGGTCATACTGAACACTGCCAGTGGGTTAAATTGTCATTTTAGTGAGTTGGACTGAAAACTGGAAGAGTTATGGCTGACCATCACAAATGTGCGTGATGGAAAACCATAAGTCCCAAGACTGGTAACGGTCTGGTGGTTTTACGGGTGTACTATTTGTTGTATATTTACGGATACAAGACATTCCTTTACGGTTGTACTAGTCTATTTATTCTACCTTTACTTGTACAAGATATCCCTTTAGTTCACACGTACATCTGTATTTTTACAGGTGCTCCGGTGAATAAAACAATACCAGTCGGTGGACTTACTATTTTCCTTCATGCACATTTGTGATGGTCAGCCATCTACGTTTAAAAGTAATAATTTGGATTAGTCCGTTACTATTCTTAGCATAAACAGTCTGTATTTTGGTTGTATATACAGACTGTTGATCAAAATTAGGTAAATATTGCTGTGGGTCTGGCTTGTTTTATTTCAAAGAAAAAAACATGTTTACATTCTATTGTTTACAAAGCATTACGATCAAAATTGTCTACAATGCTTGCTTTTTAGCAAAGGATACCTTTTTTACGAGTTTCACAAGAGTTTGGATAAAATGAAACGGCATAGTCCATATTGATTTGTTACTAGGTAGGACATGTAAATGATCAACTCAACTTCATTCCAAGGTAATTATATGACAGGTTGTTGTCACAATAGCTGAGCTACCCGAATACATGCCTACAAATAGTTAAAATGGTATAGCTTGTTGTTTTATTAATTTTTTTTAATAAACAAGTTTCAAATTAACACAGAAATCCAGTTTCTACAAGTTTTTTTTATGTGTTTTTCTGCATTAAATACAGCTAAACAATAGATTTTATACACCACTTGAAATCTTAGGATGAAAAATACACTTTTATAAACTCAAATTCAAATCCGCTGAACATGGGCGTTACTGAAACAAAATACGAACTATGGATGGAAACAAAATCAATTACTAGTACTCGGCTTATCTGAATCAAGCAGACTTGATTCTGGTCGCACTGAGACATGGGACGAATTCTTAAAGACCTCGGAGGCTTATCATAATCCAATTTGATTGAGGTGGCTTGTATATATGGCTTAAGTGCTTTAGCGTGAAAATCCTAGACGGAAATTGCCTTTCTCAAGATTCTTTCACGTTGCTCAGTGTAACATGACTGTAAATAAGTACAGCAATGCCAGTCTGCTTCATATACGGTCACAGGTATTGTGCACTTTCCAGCAGTGCGCGCCGCTACAGTCTACCTATATTGTAAGCAATAAATTGAATAAATGAGCCGCGACACGACAAAACCAACAATGTGGTTGTGCGCCCAGCGCAGACTCAGATCAGCCTGGGCATCCGCCCAGTCTGATCAGAGTCTTCGCTGACCGCATGGAGGTAGCTTAGACCCTTAGCTACCCTTTAAGCGCTTAATGAGGAGTCTGATCGGACTGAGCGGATGCCCAGGCTGGTCTGAGTCTGCACTGGGCGCGGCTCAAATGTAATAAGGGGTCATTTGTCTTAAACAACCATTGGTATGTCCTTCTGTTGGGCGACTGCTTAAGGTGATAGCTACACGCACGTGGCTTGGCCGTCGATTTGTTCAAGTGAAACAGCTTTTAACAGGCAGGTATTCTTACATGAAAGATTTCGATCTTTCCAAGAGACCAAAGTCTTTATTCTTATGAAAAGGGAAACGCGTTTCAATGTTAGAGTGATCTGTTTTGGATATGTAGCCTAACACTTTAATACGGGCCTGACTATACGTCCACTGAAACGACACAAAATGTCTGGAACTAGTCTAGTTAATAGTTAAACACTGTAACAGTGTTTCAGTAAAATGGCACAGTCAGTCTGACTCACTCAACCCTTACTCGTCCTACACAAGCTGATAAGAGTTCGGATGGTATAACAATATACTTTTAGACACATACAGTTTTAGCCGAAAAACATTTTGGTGGCTGGATTATTTTGAAATCACAATGCCAAGTTGAATGAAATATACATGGGAAATTGCAAAAGTCGACTTTTGTGGTCTTAGTTTTCAGAATTATCCCATATTTGATACTTCTGAAGAAGTGGTCTTACCAGATATTGCTCATCTACTGCGAATATCATTGACACTTTCTCTTACTGTTTACGAGTTATGGACCCTGCTACAACCAACCCATGCATGACATGTTCAACCCCGGGGTTCTTCCACATAACTGAACTTATAAATTTGGTAGTATTCCTTTCAAAATATCAACATATCATACATAAATTAATGCAACTGGAAGCAATTTGATCATGTGACAGTTTTTAGACAAATAACACAATAGATTTTACTAAATATCACGATGTCGATTTGCTTTCAAATCTACTCTATGATAATGTTTTCGACAAAAAAGTACTTATGCATAAGTTTTCGAGTTAGGCAGGTACTGCTGAATTACTGAGGACAGACTGTTAATTTTGTGCTAGCTATTGCAAATTAAAATGTTTTTGTTTTGTGTCATATCAAATTAAACAAAAACGTTTAACCAGTAGAACGGCGTGATATTATACATGTATGAACACAAGAAAATTACAAAAATAAGAGGGAGAAAAAACATGCAATTAAATTCCTGGCGAAAGGAGCCTTAGCAACAATCGTTTACTCTACAAATTGATGATGATTTGAACAGAGACTCCATTGTTTCATAAAGATAATATTTATTTATACTGATTATTAGAGTATCTACCAATACAACATTTAGCTGTAATTAAAAATCGGTCGATGCTAACCATAGGAAAGGCTTAATATTGGTTATGATTAATGATAGGCGCAAATAGATAATAACCCTTTTACCAGCCATTTTCATTTAGCTGATGAAAGCAACTCAATACAATTAGTGACACAACTCTGTGGGGACGAAACATATCAAGTTATCGCTTTGTTAAATTCTGCTTTTAAAAGACTACCAACTGAGTTAGTGGTTTGAGTATCAATCAGGTTTATAAACAAAGCCCATAGTCTCTGAAATTTATGTTTTCTGGCTTGGAAGTCGACGCCATACATGTAGCCTTTTTTGTACGGATGTTATCGTTGATTCTCTTGCTGTTTGCAAATAACTTATATTATGTTAAGGGTTCATAGTATTCTACGGCTGAACAAAAGTCTAGTTTATTTTTTCAGATAAACAGAGCCGCACTGGTTTCCTCTCAACTATGCTGAAATGTACGGTTGCTGTTTGAATTCTCGTAATGCTGTCATCTGCTATAATGTATCTATCTCGGCGTTAGTTCTCTTAATACAAGCGGCACTTTGAAAAAAGTGAAATAATTGTTAAATATGGAAGCTCATGAATTTTCACTTGTTTTACGTTTGCTTTCTCCTTAAGAGGGCATTGTAATTCCGAAGTTGCAAAGTGAAGCAGATCTTCGATGGATGCACAAATAACAAGAACTAAGTGTATTTTGTTCCACGAGTAACTTTAAGTATGGGAAATATTACATTTTCACATTTTCTTCTCTTCCGAGTATATGAAATGGATTTGTGAATTACCATGGTGGCATTATTGACGAAAGGCTTCTTGGGTATTGTCGTCAAGAAATTCATCAAGATAATAATAATGATAATAATAACAATAATAATGATAAAGCCTTTATTTTCAGTGGGTAACACGATTAACTACAAGCTACTCTGCCCTGTGGCCTGACAATGCACAATATGCCCTAACTGAAAGAATGAAAAACAAATGGATTTTATAGAAAAAATCTCACTAAACATACGTTCACAAACTCACAAAGACAATAATATACATGTACAAGTTGATTAGTATTTGTTGCATCATCTTTCAAAACATAACCCCTGCGTAGGGGCAACTTACGAAAACACACGACTTTGTTTTGTATTGTAAACAGTTAAATTAAAATAACACAGAAAAATATGAAAATAGTGCATCTAATTTGCTAGAAAATGCAAAATCCATGCAATTAATAACCCAATAAGCATGTCCTGTTTCCGCATTAGAGACTTACATGAGAATGAAACCCTACCCATAGACAGACGCTCTAGGTTTACGTGTTCGTACTCCTAGACCATTGGTGTGGCTAAACGGACTCGTATGGCTGGACACTTGACAAATGATACTTCATTGTGCGTTTGAAAATCTACTATAATGCCAACCAGCCTGCATATTTTATGGATCACCTCAGTTGCTTTTGCGTGATTTAACTCTGTGGTTTGCCGCAGTATTTACAAGCGTGACAACTTTATCCAAAACTTACTCTACTGGTAGGAGAACCCCTAATTAAGCGGGAGCTTTACCGTAATTATTATAATTGTTATAAGACTGGGATTTCTCCTTCAAAAAATACCCTAATTTAGATATTTCAGTCATGTAAAATTAAGCTTTAAGAGGGATTTTTTTTTCTTTCAAAACAATCCTAAATATCTAGATCCGTCTTGTAAGACGGATCTAGATATTTGGAATTGTTTTGATAGGAGGAAATTCCGCCGTGTAACAGAATAAATGTGGTACTTGGTAGTATGCACTTTTTGAGAGTATTTTTTCTTTAACTGTATACCTAAGACAAGAAAGAGTCAGTACTTCCAGATTAGAGTTGTTTTCCTTGGAAACATATCGATACACCCTGACCACAGGGTATAATCGATTCCGCCAATTTTCGCTTCCTGCAGAGACTGTCCGTCATATTTGGCTTCCGCCGAGACTGTCCAAGAACTCTTGCTTCCTGCAGAGACTACTGTCCTCGAGAAATGGCTTCCTGCCGAGACTGTCCGCGTGATTCTGCTTCCTGCCGAGAGTCTCGGCAGGAAGCAGAATCACACGGACAGTCTCTGCAGGAAGCCATTTATCATGTACAGAAGCCTCGGCAGGAAGCAAGAGTTCGCGGACAGTCTCGGCGGAAGCCAAATATGATGTACAGTCTCTGCAGGAAGCGAAAATTAGCGGAATCGATTATACCCTGTGCTGACTCGATATTATTTACTTTGTTACTGTCACTCTCGTATATGATCGATCACTTTCTGAGCAAATACTAAGTAATTTAGTGTGTTATGTCGTTCAAGTTTTTATGGCTCATTAGCTGCGTTTGCATGTGTTGGAATACGTAACATGGCAAAGAGATTGCGCAGCCTCAATAAAATTGCAAATCTTCATTTTAAGAGTTTGTACGATGCATTTGTACTCCATAATGCAGTTATCCTGGTAAAATAGGAAAAAAAAAAAAAACAGCAAAACAATGAAGCATGCTTTTCATGGCTCCTTTAGAAGCATAGCATACAACGAAGAATCGAGAATAGAAGACTCGGTTTAACTGAAATGAAATTCAGTTGCAATAGCGATCAATCTGTGATGCTTCGTTTTCGAAATGCATAACTGTGTAAGAACGAAGCCATTATTGCCCGTGTTCCACTTCTGTGATAGCATCAAGAAGACAATATCCGATTTCTGTGACAAGTAAATCCCAATGAAACTCTACTAGAATTATAACAATAATTATTGGTTAATCAAATATATCGAAATGAACGTCAGTTAGATGTAGGAAAGAAAATCCATCTAATGCCGGATCGCCTTTTTTGGAGTTAGATATTCCTATATCAAATGGCTGTCTGTCTTCAAAGATACGTAAATGCGATGATTTTGATTTTAATATTGTCAATTTCCTATTTTTAGACGATGTCATTTCCCTTTCTGAATATTTCTCAACTCATTCAACTCATTTGTTCTGCCAGAGTCACTTCTGGGCACCTGACTTATAAGCCAGAAGTCCTGGGTTCGATACCCGGTCCGGCCACTTACTTTCATTTCTCCTTCCGCTGATTCAAGAAGGGCAGTTGTCAGTTACTGGTGAAAATGAGAAAGTAAGTAAAACCGCTTAGGAGGTCTAAGCCTGCCCAAGAATAGTGTGGTTAGGTTAACTGACCGTCCCCACATGACCATAGCTATTAACCGTGGGCGTTTAACAATAAAACAACAACACTTCTAGATAACGGCGTCGTGAAAAACAAACTTAACAGGTTTGGTGACATTCACTGGAGTTTTCGCTTGAAAGTCATTAGTCCATGAAACTGAGTAGTGAAAATAATGTGAAAATGTTTGTTTACAGTTATAAACCAATAACGATCAAATACAATGACAAAACTGTAGTGAGAGGTTTGCAGTGGATACCTATAAATAAAATATTTCATGCTCACAGAGCGATGGAGCCTTTAATGTACGGGTGGTTATGTTTCAAATTGATATCCGCGGAGGTATATTAAAACATTTTGACTATTTTCCGGTAGTCAAATTAAAAGCATCCTATCAGGGATTTTCGCTCTTTACAGATAGTTTACTCGCTAGAAAAGGTATTCCCCAAATCGGAGCATGTCATGCTATCGGTTTTTACAGCTGAGACCAAATGATATGGAACAGTTTTAAGCGGTGATTCTAAAAATTACTTTAATTTTTGTTCTCCAGGTTCAGTACCAAAGTCGAAACTAGGAAGGAGTTCTGCACAGTTCAGTTGGCTTTGTAAGTGCGTTTACAGGCTATCTGTGAAATCTTATGACTGTTGTAAAACAAGTAGCTTATATAGCTGCCTTCAAAAAATAGTATCAAGAAAAATCATGCTTTTGTACATTTTCGGCGGTCAATTTGAAAACGATGAGATGAATTTAACTAATGGAAATTAAAATGGGAAAATCTTTTCCAGGGGTTATGCGCGCGCTATTATTGACCCCATTACAAGTTGGTGTTCCCCTTTTGTTTTTACTTAATATCAATGTTCTCCACTTCCTTTTATTTTGGGATAACTCTGAAGCCATCTGCTGTGAAAAGTCTGTTCTTTTTTCAATGGACTGCATTGTTATTATAAAGTTGGTTCATGACTACTACCGTTTTTTTACTCTGTACCATACAAAGATGGTGAACCCAGCGGAAATTCAAACTGCTCTCTTAAGTACACTGAAGTCGAAAGAACTAACCAGATGGCCACAAAGACCTCACCAGTAACACAATCGCGAGTTCTTCCAATAATGGGGATTTTCATATAAGAGCAATTGATAAAATCAATTTTTATGTTTCCATATCAAAATAAAGCTTGCTATGGGGACTTCAATTTGATTTCATAAAACAAAACACTTACGTAATACGCACTGAAGTAAAAGTAACTGACTAGCTTTGCAAAATTAGAATTATTATACCGGGATCAAACGGCATCAAACTGACCTCCTGCTTTTCAAACTGACCACAATGTTAAATTTGTTTTAATATAATATAATTGTGAATAGTGAATTTGGTTTCAGTTGCATAACATTAATCAGCATCGTTTCGTTTTATATTTACAAGCGAATCAGATTCACAAGTCTCGCGTTGCAGCAAAGAAAAAATGATATAGCACTAGTGTGCTACTATTTCACGATAAAGCAGACAGCATTACATAACCAAAATTACCTCATTTAAGTTCGAAGTACGAAAACCGTACTTTTAAATCTGCCGTGGTTGTTGTTTTGGGGTTTAACGGCCCTTTGAGACAGTGTTTCAGTCTATCGGGCCGTTCCCCAGTGATTGAGAGGGAAAAGAGAATTGATAGAAGAGAGAAAAATATACAAACAACTCCTAGCCGCACCTACTGCAAGCACAGTAGGCCCTTGCCCACCAAATTAGTAGAACAATCCGGCCCTGAAAGTTACCCAGCACCTTCCCCGACCCGACCATTGTCCCTGTCGTGGTTAACTCACATACTAGTTATTTCATAAATATAAAAGAGGTCTGTTATCCTGATTTCTTTCAAATTGATAAAATAGAAGTTTAACTTCACTGTTATATAACAGAACTAAGGCATCCAATAAACTAGAATATTTTCTTTAGCAATATGGTATGTGTGATTATTACCGACTATACATGTGTACCATTTAGTCTTAATTATATATTTGTGATGCTTCTGACACGCTTTGCTGTTGAATTTAATATTAGTTTTCCTGCAATGAGGTCAAGCGGATTATATCCATAACAACGAGCAATATTATTAAGTTTTATCACGTTGGCTTTCCACATCATATAACAGTATTTTGTTTTCTAATTTACATGTAACTTGCCACAGTGACTGCTGTTTATAGCATAGAAGGAGTCTTTTAAATCTGCATTTGGATTGACTTGAAGAATGTCCCATGTCCCTTCTTTAAAATATGCACTCGAAGGAACTCCTAAGATTTTTCTTTGACTTCACTGCAGCTGGTGTTGTGCCGTGTGGCGGCCGTAAAACGTCTCCCTGTGCATCATCCACAGTGCATATTATATTTTAGTTTGTATTTTGAGATCAAAGGATATAGTCTGAGAAATCAGAAATGTTTGATTGGTTTAGACTTTTATTCTAGATCACCGCTTTTTAATCATTTGGATTTTTTCCGATACTTATCAGTCTTTCAACCGACTGCCTTATTAAAATTAAGAAATTACATTTTGCTTAACTCTGGTTTCATCGCCATTTCAGGCTTATTTCAGTACTTAAGCACAGATAATTGCTCTAAACAATGAAAACATTTTGTCGAGAAAGCATCAATTGCTTAACATAGTCGTTGGTCAACGATTCGCGAGACCTTTTAGTCCATTTCTCTAAATAAAGACATATGTTTGTGCATTGATAAAATTCCTCACACAATATTAAAAAAAATGCCAGTATTATGCCTAAAACGACACTGGTAGCTTCGAATAATTCACTGCACTTGTTTAACTGTGTCTGTATGGCAAAGATTGAAAAGTATAGAATTAATGTCAATGATCTGGAAATATTACACAGTCAGATCCCAAAGCCTGCCTTCAAACCCAAAAAGGAAAGAATATGCATTATTTGACAACAATTCACGGATGTCAAGCATGGTAAACCGACTAAGCAGCTCTTTTCTAGGCAAGTGGTCATTCACCAATTCGAAAGTCATGCACGACGTAGACACATGCAGTGGAAAGGTTAAACGCGATATACTCGATTTTACACCACATCATGAAAGTCTAGATGAAATATGCATTTTCTATGCAAGAGTGTTTTCGTTTATATTTTCATTTTATAGCAAAAGTCGCTTATCCGCGAGACAGAAGATGTTGTAATGAGAAAAATGCAACATAGGCTTAAGCGTGGAGTTGTCAATTCCTAGACTATAGAATACGCCTTTCGTAAATCACGGTGCATGCTGCTTTCAACCAAAGCAAATGAGTACGTCAAATGTTAGGCCATTGCGACTGGTGCCGGAATTGAACCTTTAGGTGTAAACGTGCTTTGATCCATAACTGAATCATTGTAAAATCGGTATGTTCTGTATCATAGCAACAACATTAATTTCATAGTGATGCATTTTCTACATGACTCTCTTGACCCATTGCAATCACATCATCATATTGCATATTTTCACTATCAATGATAAGATCAATCGAACCATAATTGTGTACGATTTCCAGACTGATTATGTGAGCAGCGACGTGACAAAACCAACAATGTGGTTGTGCGCCCAGCGCAGACTTAGATCAGCCTGGGCATCCGCCCAGCCTAATCAGAGTCTTCGCTGTCCGCATGGAGTTGGATTAGACCCTCAACTTCCATTTAAGCGCTTAGAGAAGAGTCTGGTCAAACAGGGCGGATGCCCAGGCTGATCTGAGTCTGCGCTGGGCGCATAGCCACTTTGTTGGTTTTCTCGTGTCGCGGCTCATGTTATTGCGTTTTCCTTTGGAGTCGTCTTTCCGTCTTGAAAGCTGTGATTTTATTTTCTAGCTTCGCGACTCTGTTATTCAGTCTCTTTATTTTTTTTTTCTTTGAAGGATGCCGTCGCCGCATAGTTTGATCATACACGTTTGTGCAACTTTATCTAGTTACCTCATGTACTCACAAAGTTCCCAATTTTTTGGTTATCCCTAATAGTCCTACGTGTTGCACATGTATCATATAAGGAAAAGTGATATTTTCGGAGAGACATTTGAGGGTTTGGGCGGGGGGCGGGATTGCTGGTTTGGTTGAGTAGAATATTTCGCTGTCGTTGCCGAATGGTCGCGGTCTTGCTGTTGGTTTAAGCATGTTTGATGTGCCTTAATAAAGAGAAGTCTTGTAAATAGACCCAGATCAAACATCGCAGAATCCAGCAATGTTTTTATCAGGGCATGTAATGTTTGCAATGTTTCTCAGAGAGCCAATGAAATATAATCTATCCCAGTCATTAGGACAGACGCATATCGTGAACGTAATTTTACGCCCATTGTGAAACTGGGGAAAGGACGGGGGGAAGGGGGGGGGGGGGGGGGAGAGAGAGTGAGAGACGTGGGGCATGAGTTTAAACTTCATTTTAGTTTGATAACAGAGAAATCTCAACGAGGTTATAAGCACTTTCTCGAAGGTATGGATATTGACAGTCTGTGGACTTACGTGGTGAAAGAACCCAGGCGAAATGTATACCTTGTACGGGCGACCGTTACCCCGCCACTGTGGAACCGGGAATCGATCCTGATCAGTAGTGGTGACAAACATGAGATATATCACTGGACCATACAGGGCATGAGTTGATGACGGAAATTCTCCGACTTGGCTGGGTTTTAACACATTGGAGATTTTGGATATTAACTTTATGTATACGACACTCTAATGAAAATTGACACTAAGTCATTATTAACAAAGTTGTTAACCGATTCAAATACAACTGGTAAAAGCATGGTGCTGTCGTTCCTGTGCCATAGACAGAGTACACACGAGAGCTGGTCATATAACATTTTTGCACCATAAGCCCTGAGAGTTCAAAGATATTCGTCTCTGAAACTGTAAAAAAAAACAAAAACAAAAACAAAAAAACGAAATAACGGACTGAAAGATTACCAACACTGCACAGCAAATCCTTTAGCTCTGGTGGGCTTTAAACAAAAGACAACCATCGAGACTACGAGAAATCAGTAAATTCAGCTCGTCTCTTGCTTTTGTTAGCAAAAGACTTCGGAAGAAACAATTCAATTTAACAAAATTTATAGTATGAGCCTTTTATGGTAATAGTTACTTGAGTTACTAGAAGCACCGTATAGAATGGCCATTAAGAAATCTTTCTGTTTGCATAGGGACAATAATAAATATGCCACAATTACGGCTAACGGAACTTAAACCCGTTGAAAATCAAGCTTTACATAGCTTATACCATCTGCAATTCATGCTGTCCAAATGTTTTGAGGATATTTTGTAATGACGAATCGGTCATAAGGCGATTTTTCAGTAGCTCTCTTAATTATCAGCATTCGCGGAAACATTACCGACTGTTTCTCAAGACAGTAAGAGAAATAAAAGCATCGCAAACGACTGCGTGATACACCGCCACTGCAAACCAATTTCACTAATTCAGTTTCTGCTGAGTTATTTATTTTATACATGTATATAGGGCAGGGGCAGATAGCCCCAATGGGGCAAACTTTTGGTAATCTCAAAAGGGTTTAATTACGTCTATCAATAGTTGCAAGTTTCAGAAAAAATTATTTAAATCTTGATTTTATATACATGTAGATTTTGTCATCATTTTGTGCATCTGCATAGCCCGGGGGCAAGAACAGATAACCCACATGGGGTAAATTTTGAGCATCACAGAAGGCTTTTATTACTCTCATCATTTGCTGTAAATTTCAGACAAAATGCTTCGAACACTGATGGTATATAGATTTTTGCACGGTTTCATAAATGTATACAGCCCCAGGGTAGGGACAGGTAACTCCTGAAGATAAAATTTCTGTGGTAACACATAGCTGTTGTTTTGATCATTTTTGTCAAGTTTCACCATGATATTCCAAATAGTGAAGGAACTACAGGCCAAAAACCATTTTTTGTACATTGACAAGAGTCATAACTCTGTCAGAAATTATCGAAATTTGCCCATTTTAAAAAACAATCCCAAGCGAGACATTCTTGATACAATTGCGTACGCAAAATTTGAACTCAATTCGTTACTAAATACTTAAGTTATCGAACGGAAACGAAGTGCGGACAGACAGACGTACGTACGACGGACAGACCGACAGACACACGGACGGCCAACGTGAAAACATATACCCCGCCACTAACGTGTGGCGGGGTATAAAACGTAGTGTCAATTGACAGTTGAGCTACTGGAGTTAAGTTCCGCTAAAATTACGACACTCTTTGCACGCTTATCTTCGTCAGGCACTGACTACAATTTGGAGAGTAGATGAGAAGACATTCTAATGCACTTACGTAAGCAACCTGACGTTTGATTGGATAACGTCAAAAATTTGCAACAGTATATCCTGCGATATACTGTCGGAAACCCGACGTCAATACGTAACGTAGCTTCTCATTGGCTGAAGTTTGGTTTTACGTTGCTGATAATATTTGATATGGGTGCAAATTAGCACACCTTTAAAGGTGAAAACGTGGAAAATGCATTAGCATGGGGATAACTGTACTGAAAAGTGTCATTTTGGGCGGTTAATCGTCGGTTTTATGGTTGCAAATTGCGTTTTACGCCTCAGTTGGCGCGTCGCTGTTAAACGAAATTCCTGGCCATAAAACCGACGATTTACCTCCCAAAATGACAATCTGGAGTACAATTATCCCTTAATTGGTTGACACAGCCGCACTCAACCCCAAATGGGACAGGAAAACAACAAAGACAGCAAACAAAGCAAAACAAGACAAGCGAAAAGTAAAGACATCACCCCTGCCCAACAGATGGTTATTGGGGCCCTTCAAAACAAAAACTAATAGAACGCTGACAAACAAGGACAGTGATAGTAAAACATAACAAAAGCACCACCTTAGAATGGTCGGTAATAAATTACTGAATTAATTCCTTAAGGTGAACGTGTATCCTCTAAAGGCAAGAAAATCTGTCATTTGTAGTTTACATCCCTTCCTAGTTAGGTTCACCTCTTTTTTTTTCTTTTCGGGGCATAGTCTTGTCTTTCAAGAAAAGACACAGTTTTTAAAGGGCTTCGTAATCCAGGAGAGTAAACAGTAACTAAAAAAAAGGTCAACCCTTTGAAAACAAAATGCTGGAAAAACATTGAGGAGAACCTGAAAACACACACAGAGTGCGCCGACGATATCATGTTCTCTACCGGAATAACATTGTTGTTCAATATCATTTCACAAAAGGCAATCTGTTTATTACAACCTGAGAACACGTGCTGCGAGGTTTATAATATTGACTATATTAAAGATATTAATTATGTATATAATGCCTCTGACACGACTCGCTGTTAAATCAAATATAATTGCCTTTTTTATCCTGCAATGAGGCCAAGCCGATTATAACCGCAAAAAACACGCAACATTATTAAATTCTGTCACGCAGGCTTTCTAAGAACTTGCACGAAAATCTAATTACACGCTAGTTTATGTGTTAATTTTATTTTCTACTACTGTTTTATTGCAGATAAATTAGGTATTTTTCAATATAGAACAGGAGGAATAAACCAGATACCGCTTACAGTACGACAGTATGCATATAATTATCGTGAACGAGATGAAAACACGTCGTTTAATGTACTAAACATCCGCTTTTTTGTCCATATTTAGCGTTTTTTCCGCATATTTTTGTTTAAAATATTTTGAAAATGCGTTTTGCTTTCGGCACCGTAAAATACGTGTAGGTTCGAAAATGTTTAGCAGTCATATCCAACAATGGATTTATCGAAAGACAGGGGAATTAACCTACTAGACAGGTAGCTTACCAGTGGCCGGCAGAATTACCTTACTTACCTACTTCATACCTGTAAAATTTCCAATACATCTGTCTAGCGGATTAATCGCTATATGAAAATTGTCTTTCAAGGGTTAAATTTCTAAAATCTTTATACTGTTCATTAGGAAATTTGCTCCATTTTAATAACCCTAGAAATTTACATTTCAGATAGAATTTGGCACTATTTTCCTTATTTCTGCTTGAAAAAAAAATATAGTAAGTTCAGGCGGTTCTTGCGCGTATAGACATACATTTCAGAGCCAAAATAATACAGATGATCTGGTTTTCTAAAAAATACGTTGGTTTTAACAGGGACTGCACTATTTAATATGAAAATTAAGCTGGATGGTTTGATCTTGTACATGAAGCATGTTAACTATTTACGCAAGTGAACAAACATTATAAATAGTAAAGACTCTTATCAGGCTACGCAACCACGTGCATCAAAGTGCTGTAGTTTATGTAGTCTTAACTATTTACGGGATTGTCCCAGTAGTATTTGGCAAACAGCACAGACTCTCATCAGCCTAAGCAGCATGTGTATCGATGTACTACAGTTTAATCAGAGACTTAACTATTTACGCTGGTGACCTAACAACTCGCTGTAAATAGTAAAGACTCTCATCAGCCTTCGCAACCATGTGCATCAAAGTGCTGAAGACTGATCAGAGTCTAAACTATTTACGCGAGTGACCCTTCACATATGGCAAGTAGCAAAGACTCTGATCAGCCAAGCGCATCTAAGTGCGTAGTATACTCAGTCTTCATAACTTACGCAAGCGATCCAAACAAAACGGTAACATAGCTAAGCCTTTGATCAGCCTTCGCATCTACGCACTGTAGTCTGATCATGGTTTTAAGATTTTGCATAAATTATGACTCGTCACAATATCTTAATCATGCTGATCAGAAGGAAGAACCCAGTTAAGAGCTCTGGGCAAAAAGGAATTTAATATGTCAGCTGTTAGTGACCGCGAAGTGTTACCGCATGAACGCTCAAAAATTATAACTACTACAATTAACCTTAAGAATGTATTTTCCGAATGTGAAAAGGCAAGCTTGAGCAAGGGAAGTTCGAGTCAATATAAGAAAATTGGGCCAAAAAAATAGAGCGCCACCCTACGATGATGACCGCATGAGCGGTACCGTCTGTACGCTCAACAAATAAGTATCCTTTATCTTATTAAATTTGTTTTGCGTTAAAGAAGTCCTTTTACTTTCATCACTGCCATTAACTTCTCGACTAGTTTCTCACGCTTGCGAACCTTTGTTTTTGCCCAATTCAGCCAGTTTTAAAGAACACACGACAGCATTTGGCCACTTTTGGGATCAGTTGATTGTTCGTGCAAACATAGAGAGCCCTGACGAGACTGCGGCAACTATATCTTGCTACATTTTCTTATATGCCACCTGGGAGTGGCCTGAGACAAGTTTAACAATGAAGTTTAGTTGAGTTGGTAATTACGAAGGATTGGTTTGGGTAATTACAAATATATGATAAAATATGATTTCTGAACGCAATGATTTATACAGGAAATCCAGAAAATGAATGATAATCTTAATAGCAATCTAACTGCAATTTCATTTTTTGTGTATATTCTCATCTTGACACTATCGGTTAATAATTTGTTTATTCAGTGATAAGGACACGCGCTGTTTTATTGCCCTTTCTGTTAGTCATATAACTACGGAGCCCGGGAGGGGACATGGCAATACATATACTGATTTCGTTCCCACGAAATGCATTTCGTTCCCACGCATTACTTTTTCGTTCCCTCAGTTTAGTATTTCGTTCCCTCAAATTAATATTCCGTTCCTACGCTTTACTTTTTCGTTTCCACGCATTCCTTTTTCATTCCCTCAATTAAGTATTTCGTTTCCTCAAAATAGCTTTCCGTTCCCACGCTTTACTTTTCCGTTCCCTCAAAAATAGCATTTCTTTGCCTCAAAATAATATACCGTTCCCACGCATTACTTTTTCTTTGCCTTAAAATAATACACCATTCCCATGCATTACTTTATCGTTGCCTCAAATTAATAATTCGTTCCCTAAAAATAATATTTGGTTCCTCCAAAACAACATTTTGTTTCCACGCATCACTATTTCGTTTGCAAGTTCTAATATTTCTTTCTCTTGCAAAATAAATTCGTGTCCTTAAAATTGTATTTTGTTATCTCGCAATAATATTTTGTTCTATCACAGTAGTATTTTGAGCGCACAGATTACTATTCCGTTCACACGAAATGATATTTCGTTCCCACGATTTACTATAATTATGAGGCCTCGCAAAGAATAAAACTACATCTATTTTTAGCTTTACACAGATCAGTGTATCATGGGCGTTGACAAGAGCTCTGTATTGAATAAGGGCATTTCATAATGATACTCAGTTTGGTCAACATTATATTAAATCTTTGAACATGGCAATTGAATTACATGTACAGATTCTACCAACAATTTAAAAATAAGAAACTGAGAAAATGTAGCATCATTATAATCATAATAGGAAAATTTTACGCTGGCACAACGTCTACCCAACGTTGGACAAACAATATTGGCGTTTCTGAACGTTGGGTCAGCGTTGTCCGAACATCGCGTGCTCACTCGGCGGTGTCGACCATCAGTTCGCGGAGTACGTATATGGTTCACGAGGGGCTCTGGGTTCGTGATCAGTAGAGCCACGATTTTGTCCACATCTTTTACATTTGAGAGTTGGCTGGAGGGGCGCAGAGATGGTGATAGTGATGGCTGAATTGCTTCCAGTGAAGGGGAGTCTGCTTTTTTGACTTCCTGTTTATTTCCTTTGGCAGTGTGACCATTTCGAGGGGCCTGCTCTGGAGGGAAGAATTTGCTCCAAGGCGAACAAATTCTTTCCTTTGAGAATTGGCCCCAGTTTTGGATTTGCAGAGACTGGGATGGCTGAATTGCATCCCTTGAAAGTGTACTCATTCACCTTATCATTTAGGGACTTGGTAAGACAGCTAACTCAGGGCCCGGAAATACTCAAGTAATTTAATAGTGACAGTTGGCATAATAACCTTTGAGCTATGGTAAAGCTGTGGTGTCTCTCCATATTTTTCCGCCAGGTTTCCACAGGGAGACAAGTGTTATGATTTCCTTCTTGCTTCCCTAGGTGACAGTGCCTTTTTTGGCAGGCCTGCTATGGAGCGATAGCATTTGCTTCGATGGGGGCAAATTCGTTTCTTAGGAGTTGGCCCCGAATTAGAGGGGGCACAGAGATTGGGAAGACTGGCTGCAGTTAAGAACATAGATAAAATGACAATAATAATAATAATTGTAATACAAAATTATGATAATAAAAATAATGACAATGTTCAATAGAAAATAATGATAAGATAAAAAATATGGTTGGCCTTCAATACAAACGGAGTCAAATTAAAACTTGTAACATTTAGAATAAAGCATTTAGCCTGGAAACCAGGCTGCTAAAATACACTATGGTTTTGCTTATACCACCACCGAATAGTTTTGTGAGAAAACGAAAAGCTACTTCATAGGAAAGAAATGTTAATTTGAGTGAACGAAATATTATGGTAAGGAAATGAAATAGTATTGCGTAGGAAAGAAATGGTAACCCGTGGCCACGGAATATTATCTTGAGGGAACGAAATTTCAATCTGAGGGAACGACAAAGTAATGCGTGGGAACGAAATATTAATTTGAGGGAACAAAATGTTATTTTGAGCGAACAAAATTGTAAAGCGTGGGAACGGAATATTATTTTGAGGGAACGAAATGCTATTTTGAGGGAACGAAATAGTAACGTGGGGGAACGAAATATTATTTTGAGGGAACGAAATGCTATTTTGTGGAAACGAAAAAGTAAAGCGTGGGAACGGAATGTTACTTTGAGGGAACGAACTATTAAATTGAAGGAACGAAAAAGTAAAGCGTGGGAACGGAATATTATTTTGATTGAACGAAATATTAAATTGAGGGAACGAAATCGCAATGCGTGGGAACGAAATGCATTTTGTAGGAACAAAATCAGTGTATATATTGCTATGTCCCCTCCCGGGCTCCGTATATAACAAGCGATACCTGTCATAAATTTATGTAAGCAATATAGCCAGAACAAATGAAAAGGGGCTTAAAAAATGTTGTTGTTTTTTGCAATTCAGCAAATTAATTTTAACCATACTTGCTTGCATATTTTCTTTCAATATAGATGCATTTGGAAATTTTTGCCTATGTCTTGCTTTTCAAGTGACGTTTTCTTTCTTTTCTTTTTGGTCAGTTGACTTATTTCTTATTTCTGCATGAGGCAGTTTTAACGAGATAACAAAACAGAAATGTAAAAATCGAGCAAAACCAAGTGGCATGTGCGCCAAGTGAAGACTCAGATCAGGCTGGGCATCCATCCAGTCAGATCAGAGGCCGGCGAAGACACAGATCAGCCTGAGCACTCGCCCACGCTGACCAGAGTCTTCAATGCCCTCGTGGACATAATCAAAGATCTATACATTTATACCAGAGTAATCAAACGTTGTTAAAATACTAGAATTGCGGTCATTTCCATTACCGTGGAATGTCATAATCTATTACAGCGGCTCAGGTAACTATCTCCGATATTGCAATCGGATCTTTCCGTAGCCGCTCGGAAGAAGTGAAATAATGGTTAAATTACCGATGGTTGGTAAACAAAAATGAAAAAAAGGACCAAAATGTTTTTATTTCACATTTTTGAAAGTTATACCAAATTAAGAAGAACTGAAATACGCTCATAATCTCATCAGCGCCTTGAAAGAATTCTTTGAAGTTATCATAAAATCATTGTTTAAAAACCAAAAAGCTAATTCCAAAATGAACATTCCCATAGGACTATACAGGAGCGATGGTAGTGTCCTTCATTATTAAAAAGGACTAATTTGTAAAAGGAATAAAATTATGAAACAATTTTCTTTGAAAAGAAGAGGGATTTTTCTTTTAAAAACTATCAGCGCCTTAACGATTAAACTAGAAATAGTAGAGTTATTGCTGGATTTATATTAACTCCCCATTGACGCTAATGCAAAATAAATTATCGGTTATTCGGATAGCCAATAACCCATTGTTGCATATGATTATGATCACATAGTAGAATGGTTAGAAGTACCAAAAATCATAAGTTCAGTGACAAGCAAAGACTCAGACTAGATTGCATATAAGTGCAGTCTGATCAGAGCTTTTGCTTATCACCTAAATCTTCTTTGGTAGTGCTTTGTTTTCAGTTTCATTAATCTTCAAGATGGGTACGATGGAGAACGGCCATGTAAGTTTACTGCCATTAACACTGGCCATCATTATACATAAATAGCAATTATTGTCAAACCTTATATTAAATATTATTTAGAACTTATTTCACTCCTTTAATTGAAATTCTCTGCTTACTGGAATAAATTACGAAAGCGACAAGTATTGTAACCGGTCAACGTAATATAATAAAATATCGAAACACAGCGAAGAGAACGGCCAGTGAGCATATATGTTTCAGGAAACACCCAGCGTGTATCATATGTCGTATCAGCGTTGTGCAAGGCTGTTGCGTCAATGTAGGAATTGCCACTATAGTCGGATAACTACAAAGTTCTTTATACCAGTAACGTCTTTTAGTGATTGTACGGTTTTCGGCATGGCTTCCTCGATAATATGCAACCACGTCACCGCACTGTAGAGGCTTCAACATCAGTAATTTTATTATTGTGTAGCAAATTCCCATTGATTAAACCATCGCGGTTTCCTTTAAAATCCTCTGGTTGTAATTTAATTTACAAGTGTTGTGAGTCTTATTATTTCTTCATGTTCTGTGGTGAAAGAAAACAGATTACTCTAATATTCGGACATGACAGCGTAAGAGCAACAAGGACCAGCGTTTGTGAACTAAGCTATAACACGACAAAACCACCAAAATGACATGTGCGCCCAGCCAAGCCTCTGATCAGCCTGGGCATCCGCTGTGCACTTAAAATGTCTAAGCTACTTCCATGCCGACAGCAAAGAATCTATGTCTCTGCTGGGTGCACATGCATCAGTGTTGGTTTTGTCGTGTCACGACTCCTCAAATGTGTTTCTATGCCAGACTCTATCTAAGAGGAGTATAAGACAAAAATCCGGGATAATTTCTGTTAATTTTCCATAAAAAGTTATATTACCCCTCATTAGAAGCGCTACGGCTAGAGAGGTTATCGATTAGCTACTGGAATGCCGAACATAAAGTGAAATATTAAGAAATGTTATGGTAATTTTAGTTATTCTGGAGAGTCTGATTCTATAAATTGATTTCTAGTACAATGTTCATGGTCAGTTTCGTTCTTTTTGCACTTAGGCTTGACATTGTTTTCTCGGTCACAATCAACGAAACATACCTTACTACGATTTGCGTATACATAATCTAAAAACAATATGAGCCGCGACACGAGAAAACCAACAATGTGGTTGTGCGCCCACCGCAGACTCAGATCGGCCTGGGCATCCGCCTAGTCTGAGCAGAGTCTTCCCTAAGCGCTTAAAGGGTAGCCAAGGATCTAAGCTACCTTCATGCGGACAGCGAAGACTCTGATCAGACTGGGCGGATGCCCAGGCTGATCTGAGTCTGCGCTGGTCGCACAACCACACTGTAGGTTTTGTCGTGTCGCGGCTCATTTATGATGTAATGTTGGTACACCGCCATGATTTCTCGCCGTTTTTCAGTCTGACGAACTACGAGTAGTTGCTCCTCTTAATATAATCGTGGCAGGCTCTGACATTTTGAGTCTCATGGAGCCGAAAAAGAAAATTTTAACATTTTCATATTTATTAGTGCTTCCAGAATAGATTTCGAGAATCAAAAGGAAATAGCCCTAAGGATTACTGCAAAATCAAACACAATATTATTCCCACCAACCCGATTTTTTGTTTTCATTTCTCTGATAGGATACAATTTACATACAAGCTGGATAACAAGCAAATTCGGTGAATTTATAACCCCCGCCGAAGTGGCCCTGATTTGATTATGGTTTATTTTAAGATTCAATATAAAATTTTGTTCACCATGTTCACAGGTTACTTAGTTACAGCTGAACTTGTGGACTGCAAATAAAATCAAGGGCAATAACTCTGGAATAAAAGAGGCATAAGTTGAAGCTGTTCTTCTAAAACACTTGCCTCAGCTTCACTGCACTATGGTGACACATTTTTAATTCAGTTTCATGAAATTTAGTCATGGCTAATGTAATGATTTTAAATCAATTCAAGGGCATTAAAGCATGCACTACTGAAGCGATTATGACAAAACTTAATGTGCACTGCTGTGTCATGGCAATACATAATTATATTAAGTTTCATGAAATTGCATTTATCGGTTACTTAGTTATGACTCAACTTGTTGATTTTAAACCGATTCAAGGGCAATAACTCAATGCTTAAGTCAATTAAGGGCAGTAACTCATGCACTACTAAAGCCAGTCTAACGAAACTTCACGTGCGTCAGCGCGTTATAGTAATATATATTTACTGAAAGTTTCATGAAATTCCGTCCAGAGGATACTTAGTTGTGGCTCCGGACGGACGGATTTTATCAATTTTAAGTCAATTAAAGGGCAATAACTCATGAATTACTGAAGCCAGTCTAACAAAACTTTACGTGCGTCAGCACGTTATAGTGTTATACAGCGATTTTAAATTTCATGAAATTCAGTCGAGTGGTGCTTAGTTATGGCTTTGGACGGACAGATTTTATCAATTTCAAGTCAATTAAAGGGCAATAACTCATGAATTACTAAAGCCAGTCTAACCAAACTTCACGTGCGTCAGCGCGTTATAATGATATATATCTAGTTTAAGTTTCATGAAATTCAGTCCAGTGGTTACTTAGTTATGGCGAGTTCGGACTTATGATTTGGGTACCTTGACCACTATCATTTATCCGGATGGACCGACGGAAGGACGAACAGACGGACGGACGGACATGGAGAAAACTATGTCCCTCCGCCTTCGGCGGGGGATAATAACTCTGGTTCGCGGCATCGCTTTTCAAAGATCTAAAATGACATTATTCTTAAAGAGCCTGAGTGTAGATGAAGAAAATTAAAGATACCGTTAGAAATGTTGAATCGCTCTTTTCAGGTGACGCTTTGAAATTTATTAGTCAGAATAACTTTACGTGTTAATTTTATGACGCCACTTTCCTTTTACTTTTCGGGACATCAACGTTGCAACTCCACAAGGCTCAAAAAGTCAGACACTGTCACATATTTGTAGCGAGTAAAGGCGAAAACGCAGTTTGCTAAAACAGTGATACTTTTTTGCTTTGTTATACTGTACATATTTTGGTCGGGCCAGAATCATTATCAGAAACTCAAAATGCGCATTCTTTATCAACAAACTTCAGTATGGTGACCTAGCAAACTCTAATTAGACTGTTTATAGTCAGCGATCGTATTATGTCAAACCATCTTTTCTTAAACACGTAGTCGTATAGTGAAATATGAAACCGCGTCAAGATTGTGCGGTGTTCGTCCTTTTTGCATAAGATAAACAGACGGCTGTCTACTTGATGCGTTTAGGCATATAGCATCGAAAATCACAGATATACCGAAATTGTTTATTTATGTTAAGACCATTCAGCTTCGACGTAAAGTCTAGACGAAATTGCGGTTAATATAATATTTATTGCACATTTACCTTACCGAGGCCCATAATTATCTTTTTATACCAGAACTTCAGGGAAAGCCATTCTATCATTTTTCCTCCCTTCGCAATGGAAGCCCACTTTTCAAGGAAACAGTATTTTCCCCCAGGGACAATTTTTCAAAGTAGATCCAATTTTGGAAGGGCTTCTGTGTCCAGTAAAGTAAGCCTCAGATGTTTCTCTTTGAAAAAAGTGGCAGAAAAACATACTGGAATATCATACACTTTCAACACCTTCTAACCACAAGCAGTTTATTCTATCTTGAGTGTGGCGGCAACGTCTCGATAAATAGATACTTAATAATGTCGGTCTGTCGTATCGCTTTAACTGCAGTAACTTACATGAACATTCCATATAACAAAAGATCATATGCGTTTTCATCACTGTCTTTGTGTAACGGTTTTCTATTAGTCTCAAGTTGATTTCTGTATATTATTTCGGATATCGTCACGGCCATTTACTGGGAAAGGGCTGACCCCATGGTCTTTCGCTTGTCTTGTATTGTTTTGTAAACCGTATTTATTGTTTTCCTTACCCATTTGGTGTTTAGGACTGGCCCAGATGTTATAAAACTTGAATACATTCTCAAACTCAAAATAAAGCACACTGATTGGCTGCTTCCGAGCATACATGTGCTTAAAGCACACTGATTGCCTGCTTCCGAGCACATGCATAAAGCACACTGATTGGCTGCTTCCGAGCACATGTATGCTCGGAAGCAGCCAATCAATGTGCTTTATTTTGAATAATCTCAAACTCGAAATAAAGCACACTGATTGTTTGTAATGTCACTGAAAAAATGGCGGAGGATGGCATACACTTTTTGCCATGCTCCGATGCCAATCACGTCAGATATATGTTACCATAACAACTAAGAGCTCATATAGATGTCTAAGTAACGTCATCGAGACGTCATTCTGCCAAGGTAGTAAGGACAACAGTTGGTAAATCCATAGTTACTATGGTAACAGATCCATGGAGTCATCTCACTTATAATTCGAGAGGAGCATGGGACACAGTGTATGCCATGATCCTATTGATGCTGCCTGAAATTTTTACAAAGGACGAGTGTATTTTCGCAAACTTATAATTCATTCTCAAGCAAAATTGTTCTCTGTTAAAACATGAATATATATTCCTATTGCCGCAGGAGAGTGGTTTATTACAGTGTCTTCTTGCGTTGACGTTTCGCCAGTAATTCTACTTATCAGGACATTGTAAAGACACTACAAAAACAACCAGAGGACCATTGGTCCTGCCTGTAGCTCACCTGAGTCCATTCATCCTTAGCACTCAAGAGTAAGAAGCACTAAAGTGAATTGTACAATTTGACCTAATTTCAACTTTGACTGAGTTGTTATGCTTGTCCTATTTAATATTAGCAAGTTTGATGAAGTTACAGTAAAAAAAAAACATGTTTGTAAAACTTTTTGCCTAAATATTGCAGTAACACAGAAATAAATGCCAATTTGCACTTTTCCCAATACAAGTCTATGGAAATTTTACAATGCCATAGCAATGAAACCATGTTGGCAACAATAATAAAAACAATATTTACGTAGTGGCTAATGTCATGAACATGTATGCAAAGAATCAGCTTCATCCCCCTATAAGTTTTTTGAGGAAATATATGTTTTTTTGAGGAAAAGATTTTTGAATATTTTTTCGAAAATACATGTATTTCCTTAATATTGCTATGGCAACAAATCAAATTCGGCGATTTGGACAAAATTAATATGGATCATAGAGGACTACCCAAGCACTATTTCTGTAGATAAAAATCCAAAATAACTGCAGGGAGATTGCAAAAATTGAAGCTTTCCATTTATCCCATTATATTTAAATGGAAACTATAAGTTGCCATACCAACCTAACTGCTGTTCAAGCAATTGCCACAGAAAACAGTATTTCTATAGAGGCTTGTGCAAAGATCCGTTCTGTAAAGTTTGAGCTTTATCAGCCACATAGTTTCTGCTAAAATGATATTTTAATATTTTTTATATTTTTAACCATTCGGTTGCAATGGCAATCAGCCAAATTGTGCAATTTGCATACATTTAATACGGCTGGTTGGGGACTACTCAAGGAATATTTCTATGAAAGTTTTGTCCAAATATCTGCAGTCACATAGCAATAAATGCAAATTTTCAATTTTCCCATTATAAGTCAATGGAAACTTTAAGTTGCCATATATATATAATAGCAGCCACACTGCAGGAGCAATTGCAAAGAAAAACACTATTTTTATAGAGGGTAGTACCAAGATCCTTTCTGTGAAGTTTGAGCTTTATTGGTTGCATAGTTTCTGAGGAGATGATTTTTAGATATATTTTCTATTTTTAACTATTAGGTTGCCATGGCAACCAGCCAAATTGTGCAATTTACATAAATTTCATGTGGTTGATAGAGAACTACTCAAGAAACATTTCTGTAAAAGTTTTTTTTTTAAATATCTGCGATCACATAGCAATAAATGCAAATTTTCAATTTTCCCATAATAAGTCAATGGCAACTTTAAGTTGCCCTAGCAACCAAACTGCTAAAGCAATTGCCAAGAAAAACAGTATTTTTATAGAAGGTAGTACCAAATTTTTTTCTGTGAAGTTTGAGCTTTATTGATTGCACAGTTTCTGAGGAGATGATTTTTAAATATCTTTTCTAGTTTTAACTATTCGGTTGCCATGGCAACCAGCCAAATTGTGCAATTTACATAAATTTCATGTGGTTGATAGAGGACTACTCAAAGAACATTTCTGTAAAAGTTTTGTCAAAATATCTGCAGTGAAATAGCAATAAATGCAAATTTTCAATTTTTCCCATAAAAGTCAATGGAAACTTTAAACTGCCATAGCAACCAAAGTTCCGAAGCGATTTGGATAAAAAAGCAGTATTATTGGTTCCCCCTGCCTATAGATGCTGTATATGAAATTTGGTAACAATGGGCTTTGTAGTTTCAGAGGAGATGTCGTTTGAAAATATTGACAGACGGACGACGGACGACAGACGACGGATGCCTGCCTATAAGCTCACCTGTGAGCCTTCGGCTCAGGTGAGCTAAAAATGAGGTCTAACGCAAAAATGGTTTTTGTCTGCACGGGTAAGTCATTTAAACTGTTTTATGCATCTGACGAATCCAGGCCCAGAGGTTATAAAACTTAAGTACATTCTCAAACTCAAAATAAAGCACACCCAATCAGTGTGCTTTATTTTGAATTGGAGATTATTATCAAGTTTTATAACCTAGAACCCTGTCTTGAATAGTACTCAGATACTGATAGTGAATTTAATAGATCTTGACAAATGGCGTCTACGTAACTTTATTGCAATATTGAGGAATTTAAATGTTTATGATATTCACGATCATCATAAGCTCGACAATCTATTCAAACCGGAGATGGATGTAATCATAGACGTTTCTGTTATACTAATGCTCTTTGAATATCCTGTGTAAAACACTTTATAAGGGGCACTAAGTTGGTTAGTCGGTTGTTCAACGGCCTTTTGAGACAGTATTTCAGTCTATATCGGGCCGTCTCTCAGAGAGAGCTAGAACGAAATCAAAGAGATATGGTAGGCTAGAGAACCTCACCCGTACCTACTGCAAGAACAGTAGGCCCTTGCCCTATTAATATCCAAATAAGTAGGACGCGCCGGCACGAAAAGTTTCACAGCAACATCGCCCAACCCGACCACCCCGACTAGGGTCAGTCAGAATGTTCCGATACAGATCGCATGACTGCTTTACTATACATAATATATTAGTCAAGTTCTGAAAGATATCGGTTACGTTTTTTATTTATTTATTTATTTTTTTTTTGGGGGGGGGGGGGGGGGTTGGGGAGGGGAGGTGGTTAACGGCTCATTGAGACATTATTTCAGTCTGTATACAGCCGTCTCCCAGAGAGCGGGAGAAAGAAAAGAGATATGATAGAAGAGAGAAAAGATTTCCAAACAGCCCACACCCGCACTCACTGCGAGCAAAGAAGGCCCTTGCCCTACTATTATCCAAATAGGTAGGACCCCAGGCACTGTAAGGTATCCAGCAGCATCTCCCAACCGAGGCTACCTCCAACTTGACGTATGAAGAAAATTGTTAATGACTATGATCATTTGTTGCTAAAAAACAACTTTAGGTTAAACAATATGTATTTACAGATAATTCAAAATAAACTACATGTACGTAGGTAGAAGAAAAGTAAGGAGGAAAATTCAATTTAAAGTACAATAAATAACATGGTACAGAATCTGACGGTAAGCGAATCGCTTAATATATTAAAGTTATTTCCAGGGATACAACATGATTTACCATGGGAGAATGGCTGAGTTACAACATTGTTGATTGGTTAATTTTGCAACAACAGACATAGAGAGGTAAATACAGACTAGATACAGAAGAAATATAAAGGAAAGGAAGATGTGAAAGAAACTGCCTCTTTTCCGAGTATTGCTATTAAATGCTGTATAATTGTATCAGTTGTTTATTTATTTTCATAGAGATTTTAAAGGCATAAAATAATTGTGCAGCTTTCATGCAAAAGAAAAGATCAGAGGACTGCAAAAAGAAACCCAAAAAAACATTGACTTATTATTCAGGAACGTCAATGATGTTTCATAATTGGGGCATGGGCAAACTGTGCAGAAGGCGGCGTGAGATCTGGGTCTGCACAGTTTGCCCGTGTCTCATGTATAAAACGCTGGTTGGCATGAATGGGTTATGTATTTTGCCTAGTACTGCTCTGCATTAAAAACATTATTTCAACAGCAACCTTCGTTGATTTAATAATTTAAGAGCTGTCTTCTCTCCTATGAAAAAATAGTGATACATGTACCAGTTGAAAACTTACTTGTCTTCCACAATTGTTCCTCTCCTAATCAGTAGGGACTAAAATAAATGTTTTCGTCTTACTTTGCTCCGCCAAAGTGCACAATATAGCCATTATTGCATCAAGGCAAAAAAAAAAAGATGTCACGTTATTGCCGAGGTAACCATAATGACAATTAGATTTTTACCTGGACAATATTGAGAATCTGTTAGTAATTACTAATAGGGGTTTCAACTATCTTTGCCAATTTGCCCATAACATACATATATCCTCCGAATTGTAATTAAAATAACATCGTAAAACCAGTTCATCAGTTGTAAGTTGTGACTGATTGGAGTTGTATGGGTTTTTTTTTTTGTTTTTTTGGGGGTTTTTTTTCCGAGAACCAAATTCTTACCATTAAGATTAGACTCCCATTTAGAGGAGAAGGAAAAATGAAAATGAAAGAGCTGCTGTCCATGTACCTTAAACATGTTACAGTAGGTTTAGGCTTGAATATTGCAGAGTTTGTTTTTATCGTTAATAAATTAATCCTGCTTGATTCCGTACTGAAGTTTTCTTTAAAATCTTGTTCCTGCCATTAAAGACGTGATCTAATTTTACAGCGCTGCGAAGTTCTTCAAGCTGTTATTATTTCTTCTTTTGTCTGCCAATTGAAATAGATTCAGAAAGGCAAAGGTTTGAATAGCACAAATGAGTTGACGCTGGCAGACTATGAAGTCTCATTAAGTGTGGAAAGACGTCAATATGTGCTCCCTATGTGAAATTTTATGTATTGGGGCATATCGGTCTGAGCAAACACTGTAGACCTAAGTCAGCATTCTTCAGAGGGAGACAGTTGGAACGCAGACTCATCACATTTGAGTAAATCATTTTCTGAGCGGTCGTCTACGCACAAAGAAATAATCCCTTTTTTTCGCCGGAAAAAAATGGCAGGAAATTTTGAACAGAAACAGTCCCAAAATAATGCTCGTTTGATAAGATATGCAGTCATAATTTTCCAACGGCCAGATCAGAATGAAATTTGATGTTTTGTTATTGAAATCAGACGCATATCGGTACCTCAATGCAGTTTGCACACCCAAAACAACGATCACAGTTTGACAACCGTTTTTCAGAAAAGTAAAACCCTACGACAGTACCCCAAAGTTATTTTGCAAAGAAAATTGTCCCAAAAACCAAATTAGATGCCATTATAACTGAACCGTAGTTCATACATTCGACCGTCTTTTAGTGTGGTATATCTTCGGGAGAAAAGCTATTTAATTTGAAAATCGATAATGAAGTTGGTCATTTTTACGTATACATGGCACGTGCGTTCGTCAACACACAGACATTTTTTCAGCTGGATCGACTTGAGGAGACCAACTGTTTCTTCATTTATGGTATAGTAAAGCTTGTAATCATTTAGCATACTGTGAATTTATTAAGATTTTGCGTTAGTCTGTCTGCCTGCAATTTTTTGGGCTTCTGAATTTAGGCTACACGCCGAGAACGAGAGAAAGCAAAACAAACACACTGGTCAACCACAAAGTTTGACAAACGAAAAAGCCACAAGACATGACGCCCCATCTTCAGGTGACAACTCGCCCCAGATTCTAAGAAAACTCCCCCAGACAACTTCCCCCAAGATAACGCGCCCCACATTCTGAGACCACTCGCTCTTCTAAAGAATTCTGTCCCGAACGACGCCCCCCCCCCCCCTACCCCCTCAACACACACGTACCATTTCAGAAGTCATCCAACAAAAGGTACAAGAAACAGCTTGTCCTTCCTCATAAATCTGCCAAAACCCTGTCCCGCTAGGCGCTAAGGGACCGACCATTTGATATTCTTGGGGGGGGGGGAGTGGGGGAGGGGGCTGGTATATTTTTCGAAAAAAATCCCTGTCTTTGGAAGAAAAAATATGCAAGTAAAAAATAAATCAGCTCATAAGGGGATTTCAAAAAATAATCTGGCCTCAAAAATCAGTGAAAAAAAAAATAACCTGGCTCCACCCAAAATTTCCAAAAAAAGAGTCTGGGCCCTGCACTTTTGGTGGGAAGATAGCAACTGCCTACCTACCCACCAAAATTCACCTTACCCCTGAGTCTGGACCCTGCACTTTTGGTGGGTAGATAGCAACTGCTTACCTACACACCAAAATTCACCTTACCCCTCCCTCCCCCCGCCCTCCCCACCCCCCCCCCCCCCAAAAAAAAAAAAAAAAAAGATGGCCACTTGGGACACCCTAGATCTATTTTTTTTATTTAACGGCACATTTACCGTGATCAACCTGCATAGTAAGACAAACAGGTCTGAGCAAGCAGTGTAGACCCAGGAGCAATCTGATCTGGGTCAGCAATTTTTTCTTAATACCTGCACATTTTGGGTACTCCATTTGTGGGTGATATAGATATGTTCAATATGTAGGATGCTGTTATCTTAGTATTATGGGTAATTACTGTAACTGTGTGTGACATTTTTTGTAGAACTATTATTTGTTTTTGTTGTTTTCATAGTTTGCAGGGATTAAAAAGAAAGCCTACCTACCTAAGTACTCTCCAAAAATCCTAGTTAATAGGCAACTGCAAACAAAATACTTTTTATGATTGGCCTGTGGCTGAGATGGGAGGAGGGGAAAGGGGCATGAAGAAATACATATTCTATAGAATTAAATGCCAAAAGTTATGTTTTAGCTTAAATCTCATAAAGAAAATTAAAAGGCTCATATTGAAGTTATATTAATAGAAATGATACCATAAACTGAAAAATGAAAAAAAATTATATTTCCTGATATATTTAATCCATCTTAAATGTTTGCAGCTTCTGACCAAAGCGAAGAAACTTGTAATTACTAATCAGTTATTAAGTTACTAGAGAGAAAAGCTTGATGACAGACATTAAATGATGAGTCATGACTGTAAAGGGATGCAGTTTAGTGCAGTTGAATGAGAGGTAGCCCCTTCCTGTCTATCCCCACCCCCCAAACACACACACACACACACCAACCTATTAAAAAGCATTTTCACAGATAATTTTATTGGCCAAATATTTAGGACTTTATTATGCTAGCAAGCTTTTTTATATCATTATAAGTGCACAAAATAATGAATGGGGCATGCCCTGCTAACTGATGGACCCTGCACTTTATGTGGAATGTTGCATAATGCTGTTTGTCCTTCTACAAGTCAAGACTATATTAGAATGAAAACAATTACACAGTTCCACCATAATTGTTGCACCAGCATCAATGGGCTTCATATTAACACCTGTTGTGCCCTCTCATTAGAAGCACTTCAGCAAGAGCATAGATGGTTCTATTAATGGATCACAACAAATGTTTTTATGGCTGAATAAGACAGAATTCCCAGAATTACTATCATGCTCCAGCTGAGTCTTTGTATAATCATTATCATAAAACCATCACTTGTGGAACTGTCTCCAGAATTTTTTTCTTATTATGTACATATGTTATAATTTATTTTGGCTATTTATTTATTTATACTTAAAGGGAAAACACTGAAGGGCAATGTCAGACTGCATGTGAATATAATAATTTGATCAGAGCTTTATACATTTAGAATACCTATCTAGTACTAATTTGTTCATTTGAAAATTGTGTTAAATTTTAATTTTTGATCAAAAGCAACTCTGATGAGACACCACAACATACTGTACATTTTACTTGAAGAGAAATGATAAAGAATAACTCCACTTTGGCTCACTAGATATTGGCCTATTATTTTTCTTGTTTAATCATGTTTATATCTTACCATTATTCAACTTAAAGAATAGATTACCAAGTCTTGAGCCTTTGCCACATATTTAATCAAGTTTTCTGGTTTGCTGGACAGCTGTGCTTTTTATTTGTTTTGTTTTTTGTTAGTGTGACTCAGAATCATATTAGAGAACACATCACATTGAACTAAAATTTTGAGAAATTCTCCATTCTCAATGAAAAGTTAAGGTACCATTCATTATAAATTATATAAATTTTGCATGAGATTTGCCCCTACTGATAGATTTCCATGAGATTTTTGGCAACAGTTAGAGCAAATCCTTCAAAAGATCACTGAGTATATAAACACACTGTGGCATTTTAATTTATGAACCAAGGGCATTGCAGAGCTAACAGCCCCCACCCCCACCTGATGAGCTAGTATTTGACACACCTGGCATTTCATAATAAATATGTATTTTATGAAATCCCTGGTTTCTTCTTAGGAAGAATCAATAAATTCTTGTTAGTTGTTTACACTCTTAAAAAGGGGATAAACAACTAACAAGTAAATATATATGTTGTAACCTCTCATTAGAACTCCTCATTAAGGTAGTTCCACAGAGGGCCAAAACCTATGTTATAAAAATGCATACTGCAATTTTAATGCTCAAAAGCTCATTTAACAGTACATATGCTGCTTCTCAGTGTTGGCTGAAATTATATGGAGTGTAAAGGAGTGTATAAGTATGTATGGCCAAGTTATTTTCTAAGCTTAAAGTTGAAACAAAATCTTCATTACTGCAATTGTCCTACCACTTTCACCATCTGACAGTGTGTCGAAATTGCTGGGAAAATCAAATAGTACTGACCCTGATTAGACTGCTGTTTTGATAGTACAGTCTAACCCAGGTCTACACTGCACTTTTTAATCAAGGATTTTAGTCAATTAAGTTTTGCAAGTATTTGTTATAGCTAAACATCTATTATATTTTGCTTAGTTTTTCATGTAAAAGAAAGGTTAAAAGTTGTGTGTGTGTGTGTAGGGGTGGGGGTTGGGGATGGAGGAAGGGTGGAGGAAGAAGGGGGGGGGGGGGGGGGTAGAGGGGCCTTAAGTTGGGTAGGGTGATCGTGTGAGTTGCAGGAGAGGCTTTGAAATATTGGCACGTGCAGGATTAATTGGATGGCAAAATTATTTTTTTCTAGCAGTCCCTCTGATTGTGACCACAATGTACCGGTCTTAATAACTTATAAGCAAGTAAATGCGAAGTTTGAAACAGTTGACGCAGTTCTGTAATTGCGTCACAACTGTCATAAATCGATCGATTTGTTTACAGTATGGTGTAGGCTACTGATCAGAATTCTTTTCCCAATCATTCTGAAGAAAGTACAGAAAAAATATTGTTGTATGTTGAATTACTAGATGCGTTCCTCTTCGTGTGTCGGATTTCAGGATTCAAGAACATTTCGGTAATGTTTAAATTTATTACAGATTATTTTGCTGTCTATCGATCAGGTAAAAAATCCGCCATTTATTTGAGAAAATGAAATAGGGTACCTAAACATTATTTTGCAAAGGAAATTGTCCCAAACACCGAATTACTTAATTTTTATAATGGAGAAAGGGCAGACACCATGGTTTTTCAAGGCATATTGTCCACCGACGGGAGAAAGTCGATTTATTTTAAAAATTGCTGTTGAAGTTGGCGGATAAGAGTCGTCTTTACATTAGCCCAGCTCTGGGCCGGAAAATACCTAGAAACAAGTTTCAATTTTCACGGCCCAGGCCTGACCTATTCCGCTACTGCTGGGTTTTTGCCGGTAAATGCTACCGGGAAATTTCTACACACTGATAAAATCATTATTTTTGAATCACTTAGCAGAAAACATTAGCGGTTGTGTTCTTTAGCCATTTTGGATCATGACTGCCACCAGTTTTACCTTTTCTAAGCGACAAAGGGCTGGCCTTGAAGCATTTTCCTCAAGAGGGGTGAAAAGAAATTGCGTTTCAACGGAGATGTTGACAGGATATGTAAATTAGCACGCGCAGGTCACGTGATGACGCCATCTGTCTCAAATGATAAAATCCAGTACCAGAATTGCAAAGACAGGCGCACTCTAGACAACCCAAGTTAAGCGACTAACTCCTGGGTTTAAACGATAACAGAATATTTATATAACGACTGTTTGCGCCTAACAGACATCTTGGAATATTGATAAACATGAAATGGGTGTTGTTTTTCAGGTACCCAGTGCTGTTTGTATTAAAATGGGCATGGCTTGTCCGAGTGGTCGGAAAACTTATTTTTATAGCTCCACTGCAGAAACGCTTTTTAATTACATCGGAGGTGTGTGTGTGTGTGGGGGGGGGGGGGGGGGGAGGGAGAGAGAGAGAAAGTAAGGGAGGTGTCATATCCTAATAATCGGCGGTTCTTTGATATGTTCTCTCCCCCCCCCCCCCCCCCCCCCCCCGCCTCCACAACACACACATCTAGGAGGAGAGGAGGGAGGGGGGCAAGGAAGTAAGGAAATGTCATATCCTAATAATCGGCGGTTCTGTGATATTTTCTCCTCCCGACTCCCCCCCCCCCCCCCCCCCCCCCAGATATGCCTTACGCCTCCCTGACTGTGCTTTTTGTTTTCTGCTTTGTTTAATTTCTACCTTCCTTTTTTTTCGGGGGGGGGGGGGGGGGGTCGGTTGTTTTATATCTGCTCCCAGTTACGCCTTACGTCTGCCTGACTATATTTCTAGAAAAAGTTTGGCTTTTTTTTATTGGTGCAGAATAACAGAGTGACCAGCTTTATTACATAAAAAATTTACCGATCAATACTCAATACTATGCTCCGACGTATCGACCAAAGAGAAAACTAGAAAGGGCAGTACCGGCAGCGCAAAACCGTACACTTTTCGCGTTTTGAACGCGTTTCGAACGCGTTCCTCGCGCGTGTGTATGAAACGCGTTTCGGAACTCCTTGATGCGCGCACTCACGCGTTAAACGCGTTTTCCCAACAGCCAATCAACTCGGATTATCTGAAACCCGTAAAAACGCGTTTTGACTCAGATTTCGCGAAGAAAATATCAACCAATCAGGGACACTCATTTGCGTTTGCCAATGACGTAGAAAACGCGAAAATCGCGAATCCACCTCAACCAATCAGAAGCCAGAGTTTGCGGTTCTCTCAGTGCGCGAGTGGGGAGACATTTTTCTTCAGTTCGCATATAAAAAATTATTTTATTTATGTACGGTTCAAATTGGTTGTTATCTGCTAAATTGATTTACTGCTGGCGTTTTCTTCATGTAAAACTAGACAGCTACGAGGGTCATCCAAAAAGTTCTGTCACTGGCTTATATCTCGAAAACGAAAAGTGCGATTCACCTAATTAAAAACCATTCAAAAACCCTGTTTTTTATCACATAGCTATAAAAAACTGATTCTTGTATCAATGACATAACATTCACAATCTGCATCAAAAGAAGGGTACCCTCACCCGACTGGCAAATTTGTAGATGCAACTCCGGCAATAAGCAATGAAGGGGTGTCTATTATCGCTGCCCGGTGCCTACGATATCTCAGGTGCTAATAAAGACAACCAAAAAATCCCCAAGCGATTCTGTCCATTTTAAAGAGTTTACAGCATTTCGTAACCTCAACTTTATGCAATCAACGCCTTAGGAAAATCGACCAGGTCATGTTCTAAGTTCAAAAGCTTCATAAACGTATTATATTTCATATTCTGAAGCATATCTGTACTGCAGTAGATCATGACAATGTGTTCGCAATCAAAACTTCAGAAAGATCCCAAAAATGAAGGCACAGTGGGTCCTTGAAAATCACGTGACTGCGAATTTCACCATATTTCATATATCAATATTTTGCATCGCATATAATAGACAGAAGTCGCTGATTTTTATGTAGTGTCCCACAAAATGCATCAGACAGCAACCCTGAAAATTTCAGAATCCTGCGATATGTAATTGACGAGATATGCAGCATGAAGCAAGGCAGCAGAAAAACAAAAATCGTGAAAATAGGCCAGTGTCAAATATAAGGTCTGTATCTGAGCTTATAACTAAACCAGATGGCATGTTTTCACCATTTATCTGATATCAGTATAAAGATAAAAGATTGCTCTTTTGATTGTTGCAAACCGTGGTAAGCTATCACGTCTGTGAGCAAAGTTATGAGTCCAGTGACAGAACTTTTTGGATGATCCTCGTATCAGCCAATTCTTGTATTAGCCAATACTGAGTCGAGTGCTGAGTGAAAACTGTTTCGCTCAATGTATAATTCAGATTTTTCAAGAACAAACGAATCTCCGTATGGATTGACGGACGATTTGCGATTTTTACGTCCTTTTAAACATTATTCTAATAATTTCAGGACGCTAAGTGGCGATAATGAAATGCTGAGTGCAGTGAGACTTCATTTACACCTCAAGCGGCTATCGATCCCGGAATCATAAGTTCACGGGGCTACCAGGGCTCCTACAAATCTACGTAGCGAGTTTCGCTCCGTATAAATGGCGGAACCTTTTCCACCGAGATACCCCCTTGCTAGATTTTATTTCGTCTGGTGATTAAATGACGACCTCTTTAACCTCTCTCTAAATCAACTGATGGTAATGTGCACAACCCGTGGTGAATGTAGAATAATCAGTTTCTGGTGCCAGAAGGAATGTATGGAAATGAAATTAGTCATTTCTTGTAGATTGATGCATATTTTTATCAAACTACACCATGTGGTTAAGAGTTATGAGCAATTTCACTCACTGACTACAGCGAAAGGACAAACAGACTGATGGACTTGCACAGCGATTAAAGTGCACACCTGTGGGTCGTGCAATACTGTTTAGACTTTCGTCACCGTTTTGCATGCCGGTGGCTGGACAATGTTAAAATACATAAGTATACAAAATTTGAACCATATATACCACGGGGTTCAAGAGTTATGAGCATTTTCACTACGTGACCATAAATTTTCAACTTCTGCTCAGCAAAGCCTCGTCCATCAAAAAAGACGGTTATGCATGCGAGTCGTTAGATAATGTTGACATGTATCAAAATATAGAATGCGGTTCAAGAGCTATAAGCGTTTTCTCTAACTGGTAACGGATGGACAGACTCACACAGTGATAATAGTGCAAACCTGCCGGTTGTGCAATAAAAAGTTTTGCATACCAGTGGCTGGGCAATGTTAAATTTCATAAGTATACAAAATTTGAAGCAAATATACCAAGTGGTCCAAGAGTTATGAGCATTTTCAATAAAAGAGCTCGACCGGCCAAATTGATGCTCGGTGAAGCCTCGTCACTGTTTTGCATACCAGTGGCTGGGCAATGTTAAATTTCATAAGTATACAAAATTTGAAGTAAATATACCAAGTGGTCCAAGAGTTATGAGCATTTTCAATAAAAGAGCTCGACCGGCCAAATTGATGCTCGGTGAAGCCTTGTCACTGTTTTGCATACCACGGCTGGGCAATGTTAAATTACATAAGTATACAAAATTTTAAGCAAAATATACCAAGCGGTCTAAGAGTTATGAGCATTTTCAATAAAAGAGCTCGACCGGCCAAATTGATGCTCGGTGAAGCCTTGTCACTGTTTTGCTTACCAGTGGCTGGGCAATGTTAAATTACATAAGTATACAAAATTTGAAGCAAATATATCAAGCGGTCCAAGAGTTATGAGCATTTTCAATAAAAGAGCTCAACCGGCCAAATTGATGCTCGGTGAAGCCTCGTCACTGTTTTGCATACCAGTGGCTGGGCAATGTTAAATTACATAGGTATACAAAATTTGAAGCAAATATACCAAGGGGTCCAAGAGTTATGAGCATTTTCAATAAAAGAGCTCGACCGGCCAAATTGATGCTCGGTGAAGCCTCATCACTGTTTTGCATGCCGGTGGCTGGACTATGTTAAAATACATATGCATACAAAATTTGAACCATATTTACCACGGTGTTCAAGAGTTATGAGCATTTTCAGTAGTTGGCCGTAAATTTTCAACTTGTGCTCAGCAAAGCCTTGTCCATCAAATAAGGTTGTTATGCATGCGAGTCGTTAGACAATGTTGACATGTATAAGTATGCAAAATTTTGTCAAAATATCCCATGCTGTTCAAGAGTTATAAGCGTTTTCGCTAACTGATAACGGTTTTCGCTAACTGATACCGGATGGACGGACGGACGGACTCACACAGTGATTATAGTGCAAACCTGCGGGTTGTGCAATTTCAGCTAGATTAATCAAAACATGTTAAAACGCGAGTCAGGTGCAGTGGTAATGGGGTGGGGTACTTCCCTAACTGGTGACTTAACCCGAAATACACACAACCTTTTTTCAATGCTCAACTCCCCTAAACATGAAATCAACTATTGTATACCACATCCGGCTCAGGGCAAACAATGCTAAATGAACAATTTAAGAGGTGAGCTGAAACAAAATTTATTTGTAAGCACGAGTGTGCAATTCAGGCTAACCTTAACTGACACATTGAAAGCTCAAGACTGGACACTGAAACTCGATCAAGTATCAAGCTGTTGTAAAGCTAAACTCTTGTAAAGATAAAATAAAACTTCAGTAGAAACTTCATATGTCTACAATCTTGGTTTCACTTGTCCTCTGTCCAGTTCATACCTTAAGCCCCATTCTCACTGTCACAGTGCTCGTCCCGGTATCGCCCAGTGAAGAAAAGCAGGTATACCGTGATGATCCTTTTTCCTAAAGAAATAAATGGCATTCTCACATTACCGAGGTACTCATGGTGTATCCCCGTTCTAGAATTTGTTACATACCGGGACATTACACCCCATGTCACCGCAGCTTCACCATCTGTAACCGTGGTGGAGCCGGGTTCATCCCACATGAACCATATTGAACCGGATCAGTTGCTAACAAAACTGGGATCTACCGGCCCTAACCGTAGGTGTACTGCCATTTTTCAGGTAAAAACAGGGCTTGTTCCCATCCCTGCCACCACCGGTATGAAACGGGGCTCCTGAGCTGAGCCGGCCAAAGGCCAGAGTTCAACATCTTACTGGAATGCTAAAGTTTATCATGGTAAAGGGAGGGTGGAACCCCGGACCTGTCTCGGAAATCCCAGGATTAAGCTGGTTCTTGATATCTTTCCTGGTGACTCTTGGTTGCATTAAAATTTTAAAACAACCGGGGCAGTTAGCCAGATCAACACGGTCACCATCTTTTAACCATGGTGGAGCCTGGTTCATCCCACATGAACCCTATTGAACCAGATCAGTCCCTAACAAAACTGGGATCTACTACCGTAGGTGTACTGCCATTTTTCAGGTAAAAACAGGGCTTGTTCCAATCCCTGTCTCCACCAGTATGAAACAGGGCTCTTCAGCTGAGCCAGCCAAAGGCTCACCGTAATGCTAAATTTATCATGGTAGAGGGAGGGTGGAAACCCGGACCTGTCCTGGAAATCCCAGGATTAAGCTGGTTCTTGATATCTTTTCTGGTGACTCACGGTTGTATTAAAATTTTAAAACAACCGGAACAGTTAGCGATCAACAGGGTTCATCCCGCAGCATCCAGGATGTTTACGGTGCTGCCAGGGTTGTTCTCCTGGTTTGACAAGGTTACCCCCAGATCACGAACTGGGACTTACCGGGGATGCCAAACCGAAACAATGAGAATGGGCCTTTAGCAGTAAGGCAGTGGGGAAGACTGAAAAGAAAAGGTAAAGATCTCTAACAGCCTACTGGCTGTAGGGGCAGTGGGGGGTTAGAGGCCCACTGTATCTTGGGCACAGCATATGAAAGGTGGAGCCCATGCCTCTTCATTCACTGCCTTATGCATCTTTTATGTGAAACAGGTATCCATTTACTGCTGGCTTGACAGAGTTTGCCAGTCGCCGGATGGCCTGATCCGGGTTTGAGTCCATGACTGTCCAGCAACCTTGTGCATCGTTATTGAGTCACTCTAACCACTAGACCACGGCACCTCTCTGGAGACTGAAGAATTGCATTAAACTGGTCTGTTTCTCCCTAACAGTTACACATACACAAACCTGACTAAGCTTGGACAAGCAGACAAGCCTATAGATCAGTGTAATCTAAAAGCATACGTAAAATCAGACCTAGCATGCATGATGGATGGATAGATGGACAGAATAACTTGCGAGTTAACCGCAGCCCTTTCAACAGCATTTCCATAATACATAATATCGAACAGATGGAAGGGCAATACTGAAAGGGCAAGTGCCATGGAACCAGTATCTAACATCAGTCCAAGCATTAGTATCAACTGACTCCATTGTGGCACTGTGAAATTATGTCTACATAAATATAAAACTTTAACCAAAATCTTTAAGACAAAATTCTAATAATTTATTCAGCATCAAACTTCATTATGCACATCTTCTATATGTCTGTAACAAATCAACAAAGTATTCATAAGATCCAATGATAGATCTAAGAGAAGTTGAATTTACAAAGTATGCACTACAAGTACATGTATCAACTATTATTTAAAACATGAAGGGGTCAGAAAAATGGCTAGGTTCAAAACCCTGTCAATTTAACAAAAAATACTTTTTTCCGTATTAAACTTCTTCATGCATATATTCAATATGTCTTTAACACTTTAACAAATCTGCATGGTATTGTAAAAAGATCCACTAAAAGCTACATTGAACATATGCGGAGAGCTGAAATTGGCTAAGTTCAAAACCCTGTATATTTGTTGAAAATATTTTTTCAGCATCAACATCTTCAATATGTCTGTAACCTATTTGCAAAGTATTTAAAGGATCCACTGAAAGCTCTAAGAGGATTTGATTTAACAGCGTATATACTCTCAGTCATAATACATATAATTGTAAGAATTACAAAGTGACATAACTCTTGCAATACTGACCTGTCACCCCTTTTTTCCTACCAAACCTGCATTTGTTTAGCAGCAAACGTTTAAGATACTGCATTGCTTAATGTGAATGGGTACACCTCAACATAAGCCACCATTTTTACAAAGAGGAACAACTTTGCTAACTTCCTAATTACTTTCCCTGGCAAAGACACTTTTCCATGTGGGGGTTACTCTATTTTAAGGAAAGAATTTGCTCCCCTAAGAGGAGCAAATTCTTCCCTCTAAGAGGAGCAAATTCTTCCCTCTAAGAGGAGCAAATTCTTTCCTCTGGGAGTCCTCACCTAACTTGAGCAGGAGAAAAAAATTAAAATGGCAGTGATGCTTTCCCTAAAAGAGTTTTTTTTTATAAATATGAATTTTACAGAATCATGAAGCAGAGGTGGGCGAAAACCTGAGCTCCTGTCGACACACCACCTGACCTTTCATTAGCAGAACTAGACTTTCTCACATGTGCACAGCTGGGGCTTGAACTCACAGTGATGAGAGACCACATGCTTAAGAGTCAGCACTCTTATCCATTAGGCGGCACAGGCCAACTTCTGAAAGTGTACCCATTTACATTAAGCCAGTACCGAAGCTCAATGCATCAAACAACTTCTAAGTGTAAAGGAACTACAGACCAAAAACTACTATTGAGGAATTGATAAGGGCATTTACCCTGTCAGAATATATCGAAATTTGTCCATTTATAATCCCAAGTGAGGCATTCTCAAAACTAAAGCACATGCTACATTCAAAGACAATCTGTGTAAAGATACTCAAACTAAAATAAAGTGCTTACAGACAGATCGTCAGACATGGACAGCCAGTGGGAAAACATGATACACCGCCACTAACATGTGGAGTATAAAAAGTATAATCTTGATTCTTCACATACTATTGCTCTATTTTATTGATTATAAATTTATGTCTCCTGGAATGTAAGAGGGACTTCTTGTTTTCTGTTACTATACACATGTACAGATTACACATTTTACCCAAATGGTCATTCTACATACCGGTATGACAATCAACATTTGTAACACATGGCAAACCCTGAGTGCTCAATTTGCCATTTCTGTCTCCTTGCGTGTGGTCATGCGTTAACTTGTCACTATTTATTGCAGAACTCCCTTATAAGTGAGTCTAACTGTATTATGATGTTTGCCTTTCCGTTCATCCCAGTTTCAGGCTCTCTGAAGTATGATGCATTCCAGAACAACTTTCAAAGTAAGAACTGTTTCATAACACCCTGCTGTATCCTTCTTTCAGATTTTTGTATGCCAAGGTGAAATCTATTCTGATTATATTAAGCAAGATTTGAGTAAATGTTTGAGAACCTCACTATTACAATAAACAATCTTTCCTTAAATCTGAATTTTCACACAGAGTTGCCACTTATCCTCCACTTCGTAATTCCCTGTCTTTTCTGTGATACTTTACAGTTTTCCATTCCCTTTTTTATAGAGCCAAAGGTTAATTTAACTCTTTACTTCAACAGTGCTAATTGTATTGGATATTGGGGGGCTACTGTTACATGGAAGAATTTGCTCCCCCAGGGAGCAAATTCTTTCCTATAAGAATAGCTCTCAATGAGAAGGAAGAGGCACCTGGACTATCTCCCTAGAAAGTATATCCTTTTTTCTCTTGAACAGAGTAAAAAGATTGAAGATTGCTGTAGTCATTAATTTTTAAAATCCCTGACTTTTCAAGTCCTTTCCCATTTTCCTTACCAACCACAAAACTCCCTGACTTTTCCTTGACCTGGAAAAAACTTTGTTTTCCAAATTACATGCATTTTACCCCGACTGTGGCAACCCTGTTCAGGATGGACTGGTCAAGTTGTGTGTTGTTGTTTTTTTTTATCGTTTTTTTTTTTTTTGTATCTGCTCCAACAGCAACAGTTGCTGCCATTTTATCTTTAAATAGTATGGATACACTTTCAAGGGAAGCAATTCAGCCATTTTAAGTTTTGCTGCCCTTCTCAATGGTGGTCTATTTTTAATGAAATGAATTTGTTCTGCTGAAAGCAAATTCTTTTCTTTAAAAATAGACCTCATTTCAGAAAGACTTTGTCATCCAGGGAAGCAGACTGGAAGTCACAAAAGTTAGTTCTCTTATAAAAATTGTATGAAATCTTGGCAGATGTAATTCCATTCACTTTAGATAGTCAGTGAGAGCTGTAAAATGGCATAAACCGGAATTGGCTGCCATCATCACATTTATAGGTACTTTCAGTTTAGATTTACATACACCTTTTTCTTTTCTATGTGGAACACATTGATTGGTCTTGTAACTTCAGGCTCATAATTTATCTGTACAAAATAATGATTGCAGCAATTTCAGAGTAACTAAGGTTTTCTTTTGAGCATCTCTATTTATACATCTCTTCTTGACAGCTGCTAGTTCTTTCTGCTTTCTGGAGGAAAACTCTTCAAATAGACGGAGTTTCAAAACCTGCAATGAATAAACATGTATTTGTTACTGGAATGAAATGGGCAACTGTTTTATACAGCATCTTATAGTAAATACAGCAGACTGATTGATTGGTTGATTGATTTGATGCTTAACGTCCATGGTAAACAGCTAAGGTCATGTCGGGACGGTCAGTTAACCTAACCACACTATTCCTGGGCAGGCTTAGACCTCCTAAGCCGTTAACCAGTACTAAGTGCACATACTTTCGCCAGTAACTGACAACTGTCCTTCTTGAATCAGCGGAAGGAGAAACGAAAGTATGTGGCCAGACCGGGTTTCAAACCCAGGACCTCTGACTTATGAGTCAGGTGCCCTACCGATTGCGCTACGTGGCCCGGCTGAATACAGCAGAACCTTAATGCTTCAGACCCTGATGGCTTGTTAACCCTGTGTTAACACAGTGCTTTATACACAACAGTGCCTGCTTAGAACTCTTTCCTGGGTCCCTAGACGTCAATTTATATAGAAACTAACCCTGGATGGCTTGGACTACCCTTGGCTGGAACAAATTAACCCAAAAAGAAATGGACAATTGTTCCGCCCTTCTAAAAAACCAGGACAAAGAAATACACATCTAATGTGTTTCATACTGGATCCAAAGCACATGTATTTGTTTGTCCAACTTTTGTGCTACTGTTATGTCATTCACACTCATCAGTCACAATTGTCAATCTAATTTTGCTTAAGGTTAATTTACATGTTCCAAAGCCTTTTAATGCCAGTGAACTTGTACTGTACAGAGAATCTTACATGACATGAGTGCTTGCTTATTATTCAATTTATTAAGAAAATTAGGGATCAGAGTTTTACCGAGCATCATCTTAATCCCCCCCCCCCAAACAATTTAAGAAGTTCAACAATAAAGGAACTTGAATGCAAGACCCCATGATGTGTCGATGAACTTCAAGGTCAGTCAGGAAGATAATGCTGATATGGAGTCCAACCCTTGAGAAGTATCTGTTATCAGTCATTTTTTAAAGCTGTGGATGACTAGAGGGTATTCCTCTAAAGATAGAGATATATATCAAATATACATGTATATCATTCAGAAAAAAGTCTAGCAAATATCCGTTTTTGTTGCACTGGTCTTTACTGATGACAGTAATACCGAAATATAAATACTGAGAAAAACTTGAAATATTGACATGATTAATCATATATACAGGGAGGTTGTGTTACGGTATTTTATTGTTTGTATAGGAAGAGAAAATATGTTGAAGATTTTTTTTCACAGTTTATTTTCTATACATATACCAACAAAGAAATATAGATGCACCATTCGCTACATATATTTACTTGTTCGTTTTATATGGAAAAATGCTTTAATATAAAAGTTATTGGAACTTGTTGAAAATGTTGGTGCTGAAGTTGATAAATACAGTCAAATAAATGAGAACAAGAACATTCTTAAGCAATAGAGGTCAAGGTCATTCTTTTACCTTCAAGCAATGTCTCTCTTATTTTGACAGTTTCAAACTGCCAGGTTTGTTCAAATGATGACCCTAGTTTGACCTTTGACCTTTTTACTCAGCTGAGCGATTCAGGGCCTCATGGATCTCTTGTTCCATATATGGTTATGTACCACCATTACTTTTGTCCATTGACTTCAATGTTAATTCTTTAAGGTTACGATACTTACAGAATGAAGCATGTCCCAAATCTGTCGCCACCTTTGGTCCCAGTCTTTAGAGCAAACTTGTAAACTCGAACTGATGCTGAGAGCTTTTACTATACCTCCACCATCATCTTTTCAGGTGACATGTCCAAATTGTTGACTGGGGTATCCCAATGCACTTTAAAGGTGGCTAGTTTTGGAAACCCCCCAAGACTGTTGCCTCATTCTGAAACAAATCTAGTACTATTCTTATTATGTTCAAACATCATTGACTATACATAATCATATGTTGTTTTATTTACTAATTTGGTTTGTTAAGGCAGATGGCAGTTCATTACAGACTAACTAATTTTTCATAGGAGCAAGCTGGGCCCCTAAAAACTGAAAATTAGTCGCCCAGCCAGAAATTTAGGGGCCCACATTAAAAGCGTCAGAAACATGAGAATTTTTTTATTCAGAATCTGCGCGAGATTTGCACTGTTTCCGTAGGCTTTGTAGTAAATCCTCCTTTCTTCTGGGTTTTGCTTTCTTTTAGCTAACCGTAACGGGTGTGAAACACCAGCGCTGTATCGCCATATTATGCACGAAAAATTTACAAATGGTCAGGAATTTTGCTGTCAAACGGAGGAGGCAGCCATGTTGTTTTTCAATAGTGAATAAAATACAACACACAAGTATGACGGTACACCAAATATTCAACGCAGATATCGGTGCGGCAGTTTGCAAGGCCATTACTAAAACCTTGTACCGCACCGCACCGCACCGCACCGGCTAAAACCTTGTACCGCACTTACGGAAATTTCCGTACAGTGTCGAGTAAATTCCGAACTTTACCGCACTCACGTTATATGCTATCATTACGTACAGATTTGTTTCTGTTTTCTTTGTGAGAATTAATAATGAATCTATTAATAAATATTTACTTTATGTCGAATTTATGTCAAAGAAAATACTTCTCCATCTCAATATATGTACATATAATCACTTTTTTCTATTTTTTGCAAGCAAACTCTCAATTTTATCACTCTGAATATCTTCTTAGCATGCATAATAAAACAGCAAATTTACATTATACTTTCAAGTTCTTATCTCCAAAGAATTTATACATTTGTTTCTCTTGTGCTGCAACACAGACATACTTTTAAGAGTTACTTCCAATGCCTGTAGAAAAAAAAAATCAGGTAGATATAGACGTATATGCAATTTGTTTAAATCTAGGAAATTATACAGATAAAAATACCTTTAAACAAAACATTATATATTAAAATTATATCTCACTCTATTTTTTATAAGTTAAATGGTTAAACCAAAACTAACCCAACCTAAACGCCAGGGACTACCATGATAGTTATACTAAGAATTTATTGAAATGGATAAAACCGATACTAAAATCCCCTTTGAGGTTGGGTAACTCAAGTTTCAGCATAATATAAATATGTAAAAATATAGTTCCAATTCGTTAATATGTCTAATAAAAAAAACTTTTCGACAGAATCAGCATATACTTTGCCTATGATAGAGTTCGTAAAATTCGGTAGGGTTCGGAAATCTCCGTAAGTGCGGTACAAGGTTTTAGCCGGTGCGGAACGGTGCGGTGCGGTACAAGGTTTTAGTAATGGCCAGTTTGCAATACCCTTTGAGGTGGCGGATTTTACTCCAAAACGAGGGGACACCAATCTAAGGCGAAAACAGGCCAGACATTCGCTGACAGCTGATGATCGCAAGCTGGGCGACTGTCATTTTAATTTTAGGGGCCCACCCGACTTTTTACTCGCAGTGGGCGACCGCTAGTCTGTATCCCTGCATATGCTTTGATATAACTGAAAAGCATTGGAAAAATGTTGAGCGTCTTTAGCGCCATTTTCTGTTATAATGCTATTCAAGTATGAAACCCAAGCTAGCAAAAGTGTCACAAATAACACTACAAACGACTTCCAACCAAGAAAAGCCTTATCATTCCCATGTTAAGCTGATTTATGATATTGCTTTTCGGTTATTCAGGTGCTTTCCGGTATTTCTGTGTTTTTCTGTTATTCTATGAACCTGCTTCCATAGAGGTGTATGTATTCAGCTATAAATCTCAATATTGAAAATGTTTGCCTCAACAAGCTCTGAGGTCTACCCCTGCCCCTGGGGTATGAAACTTAAACTAGGGACATGCTAGTCTATCAGGTCTAGGATAGCCATAAATTTACAGACAGTCTTTAAATTTATAGATATTTCAGTCTGTAAATTTACAGACTTGCATAAATCAGTTCATGAAAATAAATGGTATGAAAAATCCGCAATCTCCCGCTTACCTGTCTGTTTTCATCAGGTTATGGTTGACATTTTGCAGAAGATTGCATACATTTGCTTTCGTGCTTTCTTCTTTTTGCATAAGAAAACTGAAATTTAATATAAACCAGACACAGTACTTTCCCTTTGACCGCAAAATCCGTCTGAGGAAACTAATATGACCGGTTTCGGGGCGTTTCGTACCAAAGGCAATTTGTCCAGTGGCAAGAGATACCCAGGCACATTTCTATGTCTGAGGTCAAAATAGCGATCGATGCTTTACACGACTGGCAGTCTTGATTTAGCAGCAGAATAATAATTTGCACTATCTTAATCATTTTAACAGACTCTGTTTGAACAAAACGGCATAGAATGCTATGTTTAAAGAAACGCCTAAACTTTGAAGATAAGTTGTTAGCACGAGCATCATGATCATAGTCTGCATTCATGGTTTTCGTGTTATTTCACTCAAATTGCATTCAACATTACACAATTCGAAATGCGGTTTTAATGTTAAGCACCGTTTTCGACAATGCATGTGCCAAAATCTGTAAATTTAAAGACTAAAATGTCTGTAAATTTAAAGACAGTCTTTAAATTTAAAGACTGTCTGTAAATTTATGGCTATCCCAGACCTGTCTATGCATCATCTAAAGGGAAATAAATCTAAGTGGTCGGCTAGACTTTCCTTTCTATTCTTCAGCCAGGGTAATTGCTGCATTCCTGGTTTTGAAAAAGCTAATACTTGTAACTAACGAGAGTTCCCTTAATAAATAATAATGCACGAGTTTGCGAAATCCGAACAATAGGTCCAATCGAAATAATAACACTACGGTTCTGAATCGTGCAGATTTCAACAAAAGGAAGAAGACAGAGAATATGTAAAGAATATCGGTAAGCCTTCACATGAAGCGTGAAATCTTTACACACCATTTCGGTCAGAAATAAAAATACATGACAATTTTTTTGGAGTTTTCATCTGATTTCAGTCGTTAACTTTGTTGGTTGTCTTTTGGCATCGAGGACAGCAAATCACCGACATTTCCGTTCCGGAAACCAGGCGTCAAAATACCGAACTTTCTTCATCTGTATTTTCCGCCCGTCTGTTACAACTGAAGTTTATTGGTGATGGGTCCAAAGACAATCAAATACCTTTTGATCAGGGAAGCTAGTCCCTAGCCCTGACAGAAGAAGTAAACTTAGTAACCGAATCCTACCAACATAAAGCATACCTTAACAACACTACCAACATAAAGCTCATGCGGACAGAACGGGACCTCAGTTGAAAGTCCCTCCAAAGGACCGGAGAAGCGGAAGACCGAACCTGCGATCCCTGAATTGGTAGTTTTGCACCTACGACCGTTATTATACATGAGATTCAAGTGATGTTTGAATGACAACGATTTTGAAAGGGTTCGGATTCTTTGGGTCAAAATCCTTCCGCTTTCACAGACCAAAAACCCCAGTGCGTTACGCTGAGATGCCCTGCACTGTACAGGAGCAGAAGAAGAAAAAACATATATATGAATAAAAAGATGTGACGTAATTCCAGGAAATTTATATAATCTAAGTTGTGAGAAAACTCTCATTCTCTTCATCTCTCTCTCTCTCTCTCTCTCTCTCTCTCTCTCTCTCTCTCTCTCTCTGTTTCCATCCGATAACCTCTTCACATACCCCGTAAGTCAACTTTATTATTATTCTCATTTAAGAAAATAAAAGAAAATAGTTTTAGGCCATCGGGTTATAGGAATAATAAAATCAACAGCATTAAGCGCGAATGTGTCTTTAGACCAGAGTATGAACAACATACATATATTTCGTCAAATAATTAAAAAACGCAAATCCTACTTTCACTATTTACCTGTATAGCTGGTATTCAGTTCATTGGACAAAAGTATAAAGGAGGCCGGGAACCAGGCTATATGCGATCCACACGCGTTTGGCAAACGCACTTTTCATTGGTCTAAACAGCAAACGCGTGCGAACGCGAAGCGACGAAGAAACGCAAACTTATATCGCTGTTCTGATTGGCTGAAACGATTTTCGCGTACAAACGCGATTTTCGCGATTTTACGGAGCAACTCGATTGGTTCTTTCGAAAACGCGTTTCTAAATCGCAAAAACGCGTTCGTAAAAACGCGTTTCGAGCGCGTTTCGAACGCGAATTTCTTGCGAAGCGTGTGTACGGTTTTGCGCTGCCAGTACTGTACTTGCCAAAAGAATGTGATGATGTCGAGGTTATTTTCTGCCACATATACCTACTTACCCAAACTTACACAACTGTTACGATCGACGCATTATTTGTTTTTATATTAATTTCAGTGAACCAAAAAAGTGTAAGAGATTTTTATTACCAGCTCGCTAAAAGTAATATTGCCTCGTCCATCATCGGTATTTGAAACGGAGACGAAGAAAGGTGGCTCCGCAGAAGTTTTATTTTCCATAGTTTCAATAGTTGAAATTAAGTGAAATCTACGCAGAAGAGAACAATTCGCGCCATAGCAAAACACGTCTAGCTGTGCCGGCCCAGACCAGTAAAATACTGATTCTTTAATAGGTCCTATCCTTTGCGAAGAAAATGCGTATTTTCCCGAGAAATATTGTATTTTTTATACGCGGCTCATTTTAAAATCGTACAGATAATTTTAAGAATTTCAAAGGAGTACCGCATTTGTACATAGTCACGGCTCCGATCGCAACACCTCAAGAAAACGTCCTCGCAGTTTGACAAGAGCGCTGTTAACGCTTGGGATCTTATTAAGCTGCGAGGATATATAATATTGTTATCGTTCTTAGCAGTCGGACGATCACACGGCGCCAAGTGCGTGCAACAATGGTTACGTACCGCTGAGCCACTTGGGGAACGTCGTTAGGAGAATTGAACTGAACTGAACTGAAATTTTGCAGTCGGATTACAGCATTTGTCCGAAGACTTTTTGTAATGATAGTCCGGAGACTTTTTGGATGATAGTTGAAATCATACAGGTCTGTCGGCGACTTCAAATACACAGAAGTTGTTTCAAATGTTGTGAAGTGTTTAGGTTTACTTTTTTTTTACCAATGTTACGTTTTGACATGGACTATTATAAAATTGGTAGCTTAATTAAATAGCATTCCCTTTGTTTCTTATGTGCGAGAACATTTATAAAAAGTGAAATTGTGATCGGACATTCGGTGTACGCATGGTAATTGAACATACATAAAGGTTAATTTTATTGCGGTACTTAGTTAAACCTAAAAGAGTGCTCAACCTTTTCAAAAGAGCACAATCACTCGTGCTTAAATAAAATTGGGACACCAAGGCATAAAATAAATGCATATAAAGGAATTGCAAACAATATTCACAGATGTATGTAATTGCGTCATTCATATCTCCTAAGGTACTGGGTTTTATATTATTGCCATATTTATCCATCAATGACGTCATCCACCTTTGGGAAAATCCCAAGCAAACATGGCGGTCGTCGTAAACATTCTCACAGCTACGAATGAAAAATCGCCAATTTTTGAAGTAAGACACTTTGGGAAGGTCAGAATAAGAAAAAGGCTGTTATTTATCAAAAAGAAAACATAATATATTGATTAATGTATAGTTTACAATGTGCCAAAATGATTTTATCAGCATCTGAAATACCCACACTGAGGAAGACTTACAGGTGCTGGACCTAAATTAGAAACTTTGTTTCTGAAATAATTTCGGTCCGGAGCTGGACAATCTTTACATGATCACGTAAAACGTTCGATTGAAGAATATCTCGGTGTTTAGCTCTGCTCTTAAAGGCATAGAGAATTAAATTAAGATGTAAGGAATAAAACCATATCTTATTTTCGGCTTTGTGTAGCTTGATTCGCCGACAAAGCATCACTGAAATTGCGACACGTTCGTCGATTGAATCTGAGTCTGAGAAATTTCGAACGTTATTTCGTTGCTATCTGTATAAAAATATCACTCCGCCATGGATATGCGTTCCCACTGAGAAGTCTAATCAAGATGTACACTGTTTGCTATTCTATCTGCATCTTTTGGACGCATTACTGCACTTTAAAATCATACAGTTCCATTGTTTGGAGGATAACGGTATTTTGTTAGGTGTCCCAATTCAAAGGATGTTTACATTACCTTTAGAAGATCAGCATGTCTGCAAAATCATAATTGTCCCGGGTCACGGAAAAAAAACTGGCACGTGCGCCCAGCGAAGACTCGGGTCAGCCTGGGCATCCGCCCAGTCTGATCGGACTTTTTGCTGTCCGCATGGAGGTAGCCTAGACCCTTAGCTACCCTTTAAGCACACAGCGACGACTCTGATCAGAAGTAGCGGATGCCCAGGCTGAACTGAGTCTTCGCTTGGCGCACATGCCACTTTGCTAGTTTTGCTGATTCAAAATGACCAGAAATTATATACGCTTCACTATGATGAAGCACGGGAGACGCTTATCGGCCGCCACACGACACGTAGGACCAGCTGCAATAAAGATTACTGTCGGATGAAAAGTAAAAATATAGGCAATGATCAGGTAGCCACGACACGAAAAACCCAACAATCTGGTTTTACGCCCAGTGCAGACTCAGATCAACCTGGGCATCCGCCTAGTCTGACCAGACTCTTCGTTAAGTGCTCAAAGGGTAGCTAAGTGTCTAAGCTACCGCTACCGCCATGTGGACAGCGAAGACACTATCAGACTGGGCGAATGCCCAGGCTGATCTGAGTCTGCGCTGGGCGCACAACCACATTGTTGGTTTGTCGTGTCGCGGCTCAAATTGGAATTTTCATATAAGTATTTTCGTTAATTGACAGCAGTTCACAAAAGCTAAGCTTGGTAAACCGAATGTACAGCTCTTTCCAAGACAACTGTTATTCAGCTACCCCAAGTATAAACATCACTCACACAACAGGTGATCAAAAGCACTGCACGGCCGCATAGCGGAGTCGGTAGGGCACCTGACTTATACATATGAGGCAGAGGTCCTGCGTTCGATACCTGGTCCGGCCACATACTTTCGTTTCTCCTTCCGCTGATTCAAGAAGGGCAGTTGTCAGTTACTGGCGAAAATATGTGCATTTAGTACTGGTTATCCGCTTAGGAGGTCTAACCCTGGCCCAGGAATAGTGTCGTTAGGTAAACTTACCGTCCCGACATGACCATAGCTGTTTACCGTGGACGTAAAGCAACAAATCAATCAATGATCAAAAGCACCGGCAAGGACAATGAGAGCAAGTAGCAGTAAGGAAAGAAGTACCGCCTCAGAACGGTCGGTAATAAATTACAGGGAGATGAACTGGACTCTGTAGTATCATTAATTTCTAGTTCACATGGAGACGGAAGTCGACAAACTTGAAATCTTTGAAACAGTCAGACAAAGAACTGCATCAGATCTATAGGTGAAGATGAATAGTTGTTCAAGACCGGCTTTTTACAGACCTTGTATGAACTCCGCCTCCTACTCGTATAAGTGCCCAAAGGGCTGTCAGTGCCTCTTGGAATGTCAACCGTCTATTGAAAAACTTATCCGCTAAACTTCACGTAGGAAACATCATCGTTCTCTGTTTTCTATTGTTTATGGTCTTGCGAAATGGCCCGTAAGCAATTGCCAATGCCAAACAATAATGCATTTTGTAACAGTTCTTACCCGTAAACATCTACAATTGTCTTTGAGAGTCTAGAAATAATGACAATTTATCATAGCCAATTGATGGTCTGTCTGCTACAGGAACTTCTGAAATAGCAAATTCGAAGGGAAATGTGTCTTTTGGGAGACAATTTAACCGTACGTACTTTAACATTCATTCACAGGATAACTAAGGCAAACTGATACGAGAAGGTCGATATGTATGGATTGAACAGACAATCTGTTAATTACAAGGCTGAGTACGTTCTGTCACTCTTTGGCAGGACAATACGTCTAATTTAATGAGATGATAAGGAAAGACGCAAATCTATTGTTACAAAGGACAGAGAATTACGATAATTTTGCTTTACGTCAAATCTGTCCTGTCGCTGCACAAACAATGTAATTAATATGAGCCGCGATACGACGAAACCAACAAAGTGGCATGTGAGCCCCGCCCAGACTCAGATCAGACTGGGCATCCAGAGTCTTGGTGGTGCGCTTATAGGGTAGCTAGGGGTCTGTGCCTACCCCATGCGGCAGCAAAGACCCTGATCAGACTGGGCAGATGTCCAGACTGATCTGAGTCTTCACTGGGCGCTCACACCACTTTGTTTGTTTTGTCGTGTCTCGGCTCAATTATATGCGTACCGACATCCCATTCTAAGTATAAACGGAATATCGATTGAATGGGGTGCACTTTCGGAAGGGAAAAACTTGCCATTTTCATTTCTTCCTTCCTTATCTTTAGGGGTAACTCTTATAGAACCGAAATTAGTCTGCTTGGAGCAAATTCTTTTCTTGAAGAGAAGACTGCATTCTGAAAGGAGTTTGTTGTTCAGGGACGCAAACAGAACTTCTCAAAAGCGGTCTCCCTTTATAAAAAATGTGGAAAAACATGGTGTATCGCTCATAAATATCAAGCCTGAACCTCTCTGAGTTCCTAAGCTAAATTGAGCGATGGAAAAAAATGCTATTGCTAGCGGCATTGATAGTGAAATTGTGACATGGAATTTACGTACCTTTAGCTGAACTTACTTTTTTTTATATGATTTGACTAGTTGTAAGTTATCAGCAGCAAAAATTAAAACAAAGTTTCACATTAGTTTCAGTGATCTGAGGTATTAATACAGTTTGCATGTTTCTGTTATCAGCTTCTGGGCAGAATAAAATGATACAGAGTTCTGATAAATAGCTGAGACAGTAACACCAATTCAACAATTGTGAAACTCAAAAATTGTGAAAATTGATTACACAGTGTCGAGAGGAAAATTTCAGATGGTTATGTAAAGGAAAGAAAAAATACCGGTTATCTAAACTGAAACACGGTAAGTGATACATGTAGTTTCATTTGTGCTTTTGTTTTTATTTGCTTAAATCTTTCACACATACATCTAATTTTTTACATGTTTTTAGTAAGGTCGAAGGTAACTGAAATCGAGGACAACGATGAAAGGAACATGCACCGGAGCTGAAGTCTAAACATCAAACCCTTCCAACCGTTGTCCTCACAACACCGCATGCCTGACACAGAGCGAACACAGTCACAGCCCTTATTTATCAGCAGCTGGCGGGGCCCTAATTATATTAAAATAATAGTTTCTGCATTTGTTTACGCCAGACACGTCGTAGAGTTGAAATATAGACACCGAGACCAAGGACTATAGCACTGACAACACTAAATATAAACTATAGATTCTGTTCCAAGGAGATGAGCAGTTCGGAGAGAATCTGTGCCACTTGTAATGTGATTGTCAGAAATAAAAATTTGATACCCCAGAATGCCCGTTGAATGCTCTTAAATCATCATAAATGGAACAGGAAATTGTATTTTGTGGAGCAATTACTTATTTTTCAAAAACTTGACGTTTTCTCTACGTTTTGTCAGTAACATGACTCAATATATGCACACCAACCCACATTTTATTACCCAATGTGAAGGTTGAACCGCTTTTGACAATGATTTGAGATATGCGTTTTACCGCTGATAGGACTATGGAGACTTTAAATACGATACCCGGTGGCAAACATTGACACACTATGACAAAATATGACAACAATGACCATTTTGTCAATCACAGCCAATTACGTTTGCGTCATCAATGTAGCTGATTGGCAAGCCGTCCGGGATTTACACTCGTGGCGTCATGGTGCAACAAGAAAAAGTGGCTTCAGGCAGCTGTCAGTTCGTTGAAATCGTAAACAGATTGACTTACATTTTCGTTTCTTACATAAAGATGGGCCATTTTCATGAAAGATCTGAAAATAATGAGGCAAACAAAGATGATCCAAACCAGCTTCAGAAAGCCGCAAAGGTGATTAATATACATTGCCTTGTTACAATCGGCGGGATACTGTTTCGCAACAGCATCGTTTCGTACAAAGACAAACTGTTGTTGTGCATGTAGAACAAGATAGCAATGTGCTAACCATCATAGCCGGTTCTTTTCAGTGCATTGTAAACTTACAGATTACGTGCGCCAGAGAGGTTATATACTCATATACTAGCAGCAGAATCGATGTTGCCATCATTTATTTTATTACGGCGCTCAGTTTTTTGGAGATCGCCGTTTATTGTACTGCGAGACTAGTGCAACTGATTACAGTGATCAGACAGATTAGGCTAGCACTGTATTATTGAGATCTAAAGCAACACCAAGAAGACTAATGTATGATATTTATATACATTAGGGATGTATGCTTTGATATCGGTCAGTAAGTGTAGAGACAGCTGAGGACACAGCAAACAGAGAGTGCAAAATGCGTGGAGGGAAGCAGAAGGGACTGAAACGCTACAAGATCTGAATAAAGGTAAACTAACAGCACCGTGGGGGTGGTCGGGTGGTGCAATGGTGCTGTGTATAACTTCAAGTGCCAGTTCGTCCTACTGATTTGGAACATTGTAGGGCAAGGGCCTACCGTGCTTGCAGTGGGTGCAGGTAAGGGCGGTTTGGACATTTTTCTCTCGTCTATCATTTCTCTTCTTTCTCCCTCTCTCTGGAAGACGGCCCGATATAGACTGGAATACTGTCTCAAAGGGCCGTTAAACCCAAAACAATCAATCAGTCTAACAGCACCATGCCAGAAATGAGTCCCAACATTCAACCAGGCTGGCTCCTGTAAAACACGGCACTACATGTTAAGAGGCTTGCCGAGCCAATCCAACGTGTTTCTGTTCGGGGTCAGATCTCCATCTTTCTTCTGCTTTTCTCCAAACTTCCGCCCCCTCCCCGCCCTGGGTTGATAACTACCATCATTTCATCGGAAAATATCACCTTTTTCCAACGGTCATCAACAGTTTTCAACTTTCTAACAAGACACCACCCTACACGTCTTTTTCTGTTCATCTCTCTAATACCCTTACGCTTTCGAACTGTGTCCCATTATTAGTCCAAAGAATGTAAAGTTCTCTGAATCTTTCTGAGTGTGATTCTTCATATGCAAACTGATTTTATCCGCGAAAGTACATCTCTCTGCTTCGATCACTTGTAATATTGGCCTCCCCCTTCCTCCTTACGTTTTCAACTGTACCCCGTTGGCTATAAATACATGTGTCTATTCAGCACCTTACTGAAGGTTGACCGCTTCAATTTGAATAATTTGCTGATTGCTGTTGCACCATTGGCACTCTGTTTAAGTTTTTTGATGTTTGATTTGGCACCAGGTGACAGCTCTTTTCCCTGTTTCGCCATGTTTGCAAAACATTTGGCCGGTACTTAACGGCGATGTTGGATAATATGTACCCTAACCATACACAAAAGCGTACAGCTACATGCACTCTGAGCTTCAGATCATTCCCTCAACAAAACTGAACGTTGCTATATCAATGTAGCCTAAAACACAACATTTCCTGAGCCATTTTATTTTAGCTCGCCTGTACGAATGTACAGGGAGAGCTATTGCACCACCCCTGGCGTCGGAGTCGGTGCGGCAAAATGTTATTATATAGTTTTACGCTAAAGTTTTTATGCAATGGGCAAGGCGCTGTCAGGTGAGCTATCCTGTACCGCGGACAGGTCTTGTTTTAATGACAGTTAAACTCGTCTGAATAATGGCGCATAAGTGTTGCTCTAAGATATATTAGGGCGTTTGCCCGGGTCTATGATTGTTTTGGGTTTAACGGCCCTGTTAAGAACTCAGATTTTGCATTATATGGTTACTACTAAAGCGCGCCATATACTTAAAGGCCCCATCGCTCTATCAGCATGAAAAATTTCATCGTGCGGTATCGCTGTAAGCTTCTCACTACAGTTTCGTCATTGTAAATGACCGTAACTAGCCAGTTTCAAACAAATAAAACGTCCTTGATTTTCTCATAATTAAGGTTTGAAAACTTATTTGGGTCATTTTAGTGACGTACTTTCGATTTCATTCAGTTAAATAAAATGGTAAAAATACAATGTACAGGTTGGAGTCCCAATCACTATCCCGCCAATGTTTACATAGCATTGCTAGACGGGAAACCAGAACAGGTTTTTTCATTCTGTGGACCCAACAATTATTTTTCAAAAACTTGTTTTCTCTACTTTTTGCCAGCTATATGACTCAGTACATGCGCGCCAACCCACATTTTATTACCAAACGTGAAGGTTGAACAGCTTTTTACAATGATTTGAGTTTACACGTTTTTACCACTGATAGGACTATGGAGACTTTAACGTCACTTCCTATATAACGTTGTTATGTTATATACTTCCTGTAAAAAAGGTACGAGCCTGACACAACGCTTAGTTTTCTTCTGTCTCATTCCAAGATCCATTACAGGCCCTTTGAGACAGCATTTCAGTCTATATCGGACCGTCTCCCAGAGAGAGGGAGATAGAAGAGACAAGAGCTCCGCAAGCGGGGCAATATACGCCCGTTTCTGAACGTTTTTTTTTCTTTTTGCACCGTTTCATCCTTGTCTACATTGCTATCAAGTTTATCAAGACATTCCAAACATTAAAGTTCTCAAAAGAAAAGCCTTAAAAAAGTAAAAGGGATGTAACTAAAAACAAAAATACGGAAGGGGAAGCAATTATTCTTTTATTAGACATACTGTCTCAACCTAATACACATTGCTATAAAGTTTCGTCAAGATATTCCATACGGTTACCTAGTAATGACTTGCCCAAGAATAGCCGTAGAAATTAATCAAAGGGATGTAACTCCATAAATAAGGAAGGGGGAGTAATTATTCTTATATAAGACACACAGCCTCATCAACCTAATACACACTGCTATAAATTTTCATTAAGATATTCCATACGGTTGCCTACTTATCGCTTGCATAAGAATAGCCTAAGAAAATATTCAAAGGGAGGTTACTCCAAAAATAAGTAAGGGGAGCCAGTCGTTCTTATATGTACCTAATATACATCACTATCAAGTTTCATCACAATAGTCCAAAAGGTTAGTTAGATATGAGGGGTACAAATACATTGTATAGTCTGACAATATAATCCAAGGTAAGTTACTCAAAGTCGAAGTCAAGGGGGGTAACCATTCTTGTATGAGATACGTTGTCTTAACCTTATATACATTGGTATAAAGTGTCATCATGATATTCCAAAGAGTAACCAAGTTATAGAATGCTAAAGAATTGCCATACAAACTGCCATAGTCGAGTTTTTTCAAAGGACTGTAACTCTGCTAAAAATCATCGGAGCAAAATTTCCGTATAATATGAGCTACTCCACATCGTAGTCTTACTATTCACAAAGTTTAAGCTGAATTAGATGAAACCTGTAGGAGGAGTTATCCGGAAACGAACACCCCAAAAATTCTAAGTAAGGGACGAGTCATTTATTATCAGGTGGGGGGGCCGGGTACATTTTCATATGGTTCACCAAAATTTTTCCGACCCCCCCAGTCTCACCAGAATTATTTTTCCGACCCCCCCAGATAGGTGACAAAATGTTTTATGACCCCCCCCCCCTATCCCCAGTGCCAGCTACCCTTCACCCTTCACACACACGTACCATATTACCATATTACCTATTTTATGTCAGAATGACCTCAATCAAAACCTAGCTGTATGAAACACAAAGAACATTTTCTTATTCTAACAGGTTAATTACATGTGATCCTGGTCTGTTTTAAAATTTGACTGCATTTCTTGCACTTTTTCTCCTGCTACTGGCCATCAAATGTTTGTCGAAATAATTGGGCCTCTGGATGGTGGTGGTCTGGGGGCTGTGCCCCAGAGGCCACAGTGTTTTTGTTATAGCTGATATCACAAATGCAGGCATTAAATTTAATTGAGCATAAAATCATCTACTTGACATGAGTTTATAGACACTTTTATACTGATCTTGCAAATCCATGAAAAGTTTTGTTTTTTGATATGAAGCTGCCCAAGTTTTTTGTGTCATTTCCATAAAGTCTTTTAAGTTGTGAGTTTGAAAGAAAAGAGTCTGAAATTTTATGAGTAATGGGGGGTCTGGGGGGGCAAAGCCCCCCAGAAGCTGAGACAAAATGAAGACTGATGGAAGAATTCTGACCCCCCCAATATGCCTAATAAAATATATGACCCCCCCTGCTCCGAGGCTTTTTTATTTCCGACCCCCCCAGTACATCACCAAAAAAAATTCCGACCCCCCCTAAATGTACCCGGCCCCCCCAGCTGACAATAAATGACTCGTCCCTAAAGGGCTGTAACTCCGCTAAAAATCATTGGAGCGTAACCTCGAAACAGTATGCGCTGGTCCACCTCATAGTCTTATACTATATACCAACTTTCAGCTGGATCGGATGTAAACTGTAGGAGGAGTTATCCGGAAACGAAAAGTTTACGGCGGACGGACAGACGGACGCCAGCGCCATAACAATATACGTCCAATTTTTCAAACGGGCGTATAAAAACTGATAGACGAGAGAAAAAATGTCCAAACAACTCCCACCCGCACCTACTGAAAGCACAGTAGGCCCTTGCCCTACTATTATCGAAATCAGTCTACGAAGCCTTTATAAAAGTTCTGTGCTTTAAATGCGTTCAACAAGTAATTTGCTCTTAGAAATCAATATTTGTTTTTGTATGCCAAAGAAGGCAAGATGATGTTGTCACCCTGCTCTTAAGAACAGGACATATTGCAGCCAATAATTCATAAGTAAGTTCATACGTAAGTTCTGAAATGTTAGATCGTTTATTTACAAGAACACTTCAAAGTAACGAACTGCATGCGATTCAACCAAAGTAAGTGCAGGGTCAAGTCGGGTAAATTCGGACAGCTGGTAAATTCGGACAGTGACATTGTTTCCTTTATATGTCAGTTGTTTGGAATTAAAACAAAAATAACTGGACAAACAGTAAAAATCCTGATGAGACGGATGAGCCGTCTCATTTGGATTTCACTGTTTGCGATGATATGTCCGAATTTACCCGCTGTCCAAAGTTACCCGACTCGATCCTAGTTTAGACAACCATATTAAATGCCCCTATAGCTCTATCAGCATGAAAATTTTTATCTTGAGGTATCGCTGCAAGCTTCTCATTGTAATTTCGTAATTGTGGAAGACCGTTATTAGCCAGCTTTAAAAATATAAAACATTCTTGAGTTTCACACAAAAAGGGTTTGAAAACTTATTTGGGTCGACCTACTTTCGATTTCATAAAATGGTAAAAATGCAATGTGCAGGGGTGGATTCCCAATCATTATCTCGCCTATGTTTATATAGCCATGAGAAATGGGAAACCAGAACAGGAAATTATATTTTGTTGGGCGTTTTGTTATTTTTCAAAAAACTTGTTTTCTCTACTTTTTGCCAGTTATATGACTCAATATATGCACACCAACCCACATTTTATTACCAAACGTGAAGGTTGAACCGCTTTTTACAATGATTTGAATGTAGGCGTTTTTACCGCTGATAGGACTATGGAGACTAAAAAACGCCTAAACTCAAATCATTGTAAAAAGTGGTTCAACCTTCACGTTTGGTAATGAAATGTGGGTTCGTGTGCATAAATTAGGTCAAATAATTGGCAAAATATAGAGAAAACAAGTTTAAGAAAAATAACAAATTGCTCCACATAATACAATTTCATGTTCTGGTTTCCCGTCCAGCAATGCTATATAAACATATGCGGGATAGTGATTGAAACTCCACGCATGTACATTGTATTTTTACCATTTTTTGAAATCGAAAGTAGGTCATTTTAGTTGCCCCAAATAAGTTTTCGAACCCTTTTTATGTGAAACTCAAGGACATTTTATTGTTTTAAAGACGGCTAATCACGGTCATTTACAATTACGAAACTATAGTCAGAAGCTTGCAACGATACCTCATGATAAAATTTTTGCATGCTGATAGAGCAATGGGGCCTTTAAATACTCAGGCACTGATACAATCGACACCAAATGGAGAAAAAATGTACAAAACAACAATTAACGGCACGAAATGTAGAAAAGGTCTCCAGGGTGTGCCGCATCGATGACCTCTTCCCTCCAATGACTCTAAGAAGAAGCTAAGTAAACTTTAAGGTGTTTTGACATGGCGACGCATGTTGCATGCCACAATTCGTATGAGAGAGAGAGAGAGAGAGAGAGAGAGAGAGAGAGAGAGAGCTTGCAACAGTAGAACAGCTTTTGACCCGGCAGGAGCGACTTGTGTTTACCATACCAGCTCGTTTTAGACCTTTAGATCTGATGCGGCTTTAGTTATCAAAATAAAACGTATTCTAAAACATTGTATGCCATAGGGCGAACGATAATTTATTCAAGAACAGACTGATCATACACTATTAAAGACCTGTTTTAATGATAGAAATACCGCTATATCTCTAATTGATGGCACAGAATTGCCTTCTGACAAAAGAGTGTATTCTTGTATCAAATGACGTCGCTTTTATTCAGTGGATAACGTCGAGCCATAAAAATCGTATGACCACACGACATGTAAAAACACTTTGGCCCATACACGCAACGTCATATACAACGTCCATGTCATCAATGCGTTTTCTGATTAAAATAATGTTCAGTTTGAAGGCGTTAAAATCCCAATGTTCAGTTTGAAGGCGTTAAAATCCCATTTTAAAGGGTCGTGTGATAAATAGAATCTTACACGAGTGGTCATTTCATATGAAATTTATGAAAATCGCCGAAGGCGCGTTTCATAAATTTTATGTAAGAAAACTTGCACGAGTGGTCATTTCATATGAAATTTATGAAACTCGCCGAAATCTCGTTTCTTAAATTTCATATGAAAAATCTTACATGAGTGGTCATTTCATATGAAATGTATGAAACTCAGCGAGCTTCATAAATTTCATATGAAATGACCACTCGTGTAAGATCCTCTATATCAGTGTCAGCACCTCTTGCCGTTTCAATAGTAAGAACAATCTGTTACGGTGACCTTGTATTAAGGTATTTTCGGTAATTTATTATCTAAAGCATGACAAATTAATAGAATTCAAATAACAGGAAAGTTCTAAATCGATATGCGAATGTCCTCTAACTGCTTGCTGGTTTGGTTCTGTTGACTTGAGAAGAAATTTGTCATTCTCACAGCGCTTTAATTTGACAGAATAAACCATCTGAAATTCATTCGAATACATTATTCGGACAGTGCTCCTTTGGATCACTTTTTAATCCTAATGCTGTGTGTTTCATAAGGCAAGGTTTTTTTGTTTGTTTGTTTGTTTGTTTGTTTGCTTGCTTTTCTCTTGCATATTTAATTATGTCAGGTGCAACATGACTGGACGCATTTGTTTACAAACAAAACAAATTTTTCAGCCGCGACACGACAAAACCAACAAAGTGGCATGTGTGCCCAGCGAAGACTCAAATCAGCCTGGACATCCGCCCAGTCTGATCAGAGCCTTTGCTGTCCGCATGGAGTTAGCTTAGACCCTTAACTAGCTTTGAGCGCACAGCGGAGATTCTGATCAGACTGAACGAGGCGTGTAAATAATAAAAAGAAAAGAAACAAAATTAATGTATTTTCTGTCTCGGCATCAATAATCGACTATTTTGTCTTTCCCACAGCAAAGCAACAAAAAATGTCCGTGAATTAGCGGAAAAGGTCGCAGGTCGAGAATTAATTATTGTTCATAGACATAGAGAGTCGCGTCTTCGGCGTAAACTCTTGTTCCAGGGAACAGAATGTTCTCTTTTTCAACATACTTCTTCTCCGTACATACCACCGAGGTCTGATTCACGGAATTGCAGGAGCGTACATGTAGCTCCGATTGATCAGAGCCCAATGTTTGTAGTTTACGCTTCCGAAAGCAAAACTTTTCATCTATGTATCATACACCAACATATTCGACGACTTGTGTGTTCCCGAAGTTCTTTGAGTGGTCAAGGAGTCCAGACAGTACGATTGTCTATGAAATGCTTAATATTGCTAGACCACTAGAAATAATTGCAGACTGCCTAGTAGAGTTTGATGAATACCATTCTTAATAATGAATAAGCCCATAAAGTGTTTAGTCTAAAATATTTCTGTTTTACATAATCGGCGAAGCCATTTCCCACAATGCGGTTAATACCCTTTACTGAAAACGCGTATCGACGTTTGTGCCACTCACTTGATGAATGGTCTATCGACATAGTTTACAGCAATATTCTTTCTTTTTCCAGCCCACTGTCTAGCTGATATAAATACTTGCACTAGGTTCTTCCGAATTAAAGGCCCCATAGCTCTTTTAGCGCTAAAATTCATGTAATAATCGCTGCATGCTTCTCACTACAGTTTTGTCATTGTAAAAGACCGCGATTGGCCAGCTTCACACAACTCAGTAATGCATCCTTGAGCGTCACACAAAAAGTGTTGAATAACGAAGTTGTTCATTTTCCATATTATAAATTTGAATAATTGGAAAAATACAGCGCATTTACAAGCGTGGGCCCAACCCTGTAACTTCGGACAGAGGGTAAATTCGGAATTACCATAGAAAACATTGAAAATCCAGATGAGATGGCTCATCCCATCAGGATTTTCAGTGAGCCATCCCGTCAGGATTTTCACTGTTTGCCCAGTTAATTTTGTTTTAATTCTAAACAACTGACATATAAAGGAAACAATGTCACTGTCCGAATTTAAATGTTGTCCGAATTTACCCGACTTTAGCCTTTATTGCATTGCCTGTGTTTCTATCGTTAATACCCAAAGCATTCTTTCTGAATAATGGGTGACTGTGCTGGTACACTTTAATATTTTCCCGCCATTTCACTAAGGGGAGCGTCGTTGATTATGTCCGTTTTGGTTTTTTTCGCATGACCCAGTCTGCTCTTGAACGAAAGTATTTTAGTCCTAAGGAAGCAAATATTTTCCTTGAATCAGAAGAGAGGCAAAAATAAAAATGACATGGCTGTTCCCTTTGAAAATGTACCCATTTATCTTAAATAGTTGTGACTTCCTGTTGTCTATTCTTTTCCTATTTGTTTATTTTCCTATTTGTTTAATGAAAAAAATGGATTGTATGTGACCCTGACCATTTTCATACTGACATGTATTCAACTTGCAACTAAGTGCAGGATATGTCATAGACTTTGATCTCCGGACTTGCACCGAGATTTTATATCCATAAAGGCAAATCAGTCAATACTGCCAAACAATGCCAAGAATTAAATATTCCTGTTGCCAACTTTGCCATATTCGTTTTAATTTATCAAACGAAGTTGCATATGACAGGAAACGGTGGTTGTCGGAGATTGCCGATGTTTGACGGCAGTCCCGGGTTTGCCTATATTTGGCGTTATTGTTCTAGGATATTAACCCATTTTTGACCAGTGGGCTCATTTGGACCAGCACATTTCTACTTTCAGGGATTTCTGGTTGATGTTTTCATTCTATTGTATTTTGCATTCAAATTCCTATTAGCAAACAGTGTAGACACTGATCAGACGCCGCGTTTTGCGGCGTCTGAATTGGGTCTGCACAGTTTGACATAACTCTAGGAGTTGTGTTTGATGAACGTCAGACGCCGCGTTTTGCGGCGTCTGAATTGGGTCTGCACTGTTTGACATAACTCCAGGACTTGTGTTTGATGAACGACAGGGATGACTTCTGGGTACAACTAACTGCATTGATATTTCATATGTCAGGTCAAATCCTAGCCCAGACTATGAAGACATGAAACATAAAATGATAACGGAAGTGGAAAGTGTAATTGTAACAAGTATGGACGGCAAAGTTAGTCTTCCAGTAGGTTTGAACTATACGCATAAAGCCGTCTCTGGTAATGATATGGCCTGCAAAGTTATAGAACATAAATCTGTCATAGAAACCTGCATCAATTGTCTTGATAGTTATGAAGTACCACAAAATGTAATATCATCTTCTGTTTGCTACATTGTATTACCATGAAAAGAAGGATGATGATGGAAATTTGAGATCATTAATGGCATGTCAAAAATGTTCCGTCTCTGGGCATAAATGTGTGCGGCTTCAAGTAGTTGTCTTTGCTTCCGACTGCGACGAAAAGAGTAAAAAAGCCATGGAAGCAATTATAATTAAACAAGAAAACATTCTAGTAATACCAGAAGCAGTTCATACAGAGAAACGCTTTAAGTATCATTTGGAAACTGGTGGCTGGTACATAGCGAAACAAGGATTAATTTATGTTTGCTTCGTACTGTTCGCATGCAGAATGAGTCTTTGAAACGATTGATACATGTATCCCTTGATGCTGTCCGCCAAAAAGAAAGAATGGATCAGTCAGCCGGCAGTCAGAAGAATTTGGAAAATTACAGTGTCATTAGTCAGGTGATTGTTCCAGAAAAAATATCGTCTGTGGGAGAGTAACAGATCAGGTGTTGTAACAAATCCTATAGCTTTGTCACCACTGGACATTAGTCAGTACTTCGTTTTAGATGCTGTTGGAAAATTGTTTATCATAAGGCTGCATTATCCAGCTGACATGACTGGTAGATGACACCCTGAAGACTTCATTAGGCATCACATTTCTAAAGAGGGGACTGCTTCTTGTTAGTGAGCCACAATCCAAAGAACTATCAGTTATCGACATAAATGGCAATAACCTGTACCATTTTAACTCATGTCAGTCTCACGGTTAAACACTGAACTCCAGAAACATGTTCAACTTTCCAATAAATTAATGTCGCTGAAGAAGTCGGAGTTAATCATCGCATTGAAAGAAGTTTTCAGAAAATTAGGTCTGTCTCCTGCAGAACCACAATATGTTGGAAAGCAAAGATATCACAAGTATGTGTACAGGGAGATAGCAATATTGTCACTGGTGTCATGTGCAGTGATCCTGTCTCAGATGACAGAGTGATTGTCTCAGATATTATTACTCAAGATATCTTAGTATTGTCTATTACATGTAATGGTTTTAAGGTGAAGATAAGCATGTTAGTCAGATATCAGTGCAGCACATCATACATTACATCTATTTGCTCTGACATATCTGATATATTTGCTGTAACTGCAGGATCTGATGGTGGTCTTCTATGTGTTAATAGCGAAACAAATACCAAATTATGTGCAATGCACAATGGTAACACTATGAACTTATTAGCCGTTGCATGTTTGGACAATTTAGTGGCTGTAAGTGATTTTCAGTCTGGTTCAGTTTATCTCTATGATAAAACATCTAAAGTGTGCAACCTTCTGTGTGGAACGGGTGTCAGAGAGACCTGTGATGGATTTAAAACATCATTTATACAGCCATCGCCTCTAATCTTTAACCTAAAAAGACATTGTATGTGTACATTAGTCCGTGACTCAGCAGTTGGACAAGTAAAAGTGGTGGCCCTTTTCAACTGCCGGATTAATACAATATTTAGAAGTACTTTATTTTCTAGATTACAGCTTTGGTGTTCATCTGCCTGGAACACCAAAGCCTTTCCTGGATTTGAATGAGGCTATCAGTAATGTTCCTCAAGTTGTTGGGATACTAAATGGAATAGCAGTTTTTGTCCAAGGCGTAACTGGATCACGTCTAACACAAGGGCATTATGGCACACCTGCATCCAAAACAATAAAGAGTGTTCAAATGATCCTTGATGGACATTAAGATATTCAGCAGTTTTTCGACCGACCACATAAACCCTGTTTTCTGTGTTGATTTGTCTTCAGCATGGACACTTGTCTGTGAGCATCTGTTTTCAACATTAAGGTGAAAACCTCCAATGCCAGACATTCTTGAAATTAGCCGCTTATTTGCAAATGTATTGAACGAAAACATAAAAAACTCACTGACTGTGGATTCTGCTATTTTACAATCAAAAGGTCATATTATGTTGCCTTAAATCGTCACATGTCTCTCCCAGAACTGCAAAATTTGTCCTATCCAGAGTTACAAAAACTTTCCAGAGAAGAGAGACACAAGATGCGCACCTGGAGAATTGAGCATGGCCAAAAAGTGCGTCAAAACACAATAAGAAACACCTCAACGAAAGACAAGCCAGGGACCTTACCTCTGAATATGTACATAAACTACAAAGAGCCAAGACCGAATCCTGTTGATTTTAAGGACTTGACTGTTTCAAATGCCTCTGAAAACGTTGTTGTATATGCTGTTAAACACCCAAGCTCCAAAAAATTAGTGATAGTGGAAGCTATGGTTTGGTCACACAGTGATAATGATGAGAATGATAAAATAGAAGGACATTTCTATGTTGCAAGAGTTGAGCTTCTGATCTTGGTTCAGCAGGCGAAACAAAATGCAGAAAGCATTACATCTTAAGAAAGTTACGAGTTGTAAAAGAACGAACTTCCAGACAAAATAATCATCAGTGATGATATTTACAGCTTGTTGGCAACTGAGTATTGTGATGCTGGACCCCATAAAAATTGAAACAGACATAGATTCTGGTGAAGAAGAAGTGATAGTTTCTTGTCCAAGAAAGGGCGAGGCAGGACTGTTAAATTCAACAGAATGCTCAGTGATTTTATTGTATAGTAAATTAAACATTATTGCACCAACAACATTCCTGCATCCAGAAAATGTATTGTGGTACATCACAACTTTCAAGCTACCATTAAGAGCACTAAACACATTAATGAGAATGAAACAGAAGGTTTGAGATATTGTAATGGGATCAAATAAGCCTTTCTGAAATGAGAAGGGCACCATATCTACAAAGGACAACAAGTTTTGTGACCTCCTGTTTTTTTTGGTCAAATAAGCCTTTCCGTAATGAGAGGGTACCATATTTATAAAGGGCAACAAGTTCTGTGACTTCCTGTTTTTTTCCTTGGTCAAATAAGCCTTTCCAAAATGAGAAGGGTGCTCTATATATATTTACAAAGGGCAACAAGTTTTTGTGTCTTCCTATTTTTCTCTGGTCAAATAAGCCTTTTCAAAATAAGAAGGGTTGCATATTTACAAAGGGCAACAAGTTTTGTGACTTCCTGTTTTTCCCTGGTCAAAAAAGCCTTTCCAAAATGAGAAGGGAGACAGAAAATTGATTATTGTTATATTTGCTATTGGGCATACTAGCAAAGCTATATCAGTAATCTTAACTGTTTAGCCAATATGGCTATTTAAAAATGAGTTTTCTTTCATTTTATATAATGTGCAGTTTGTTTCCCTCATGTTACTCAAGAGGAATGGCTGTACATGTTTCTGCATGTATTCCACCATATTTACAAAGGGAAGTAAGTTTTGTGACTTCGTGTTTTCTCTGGTCAGATAAGGTTTCCTCAAAATGAGTAGGGAGACAGAAAATTGATATTGCCATAATTGGGCATACAAGCAAAGCTATATCAGTGATCTTAACTGTTTTGCCAAAATGGCTATTGAAAGATGTGTTTTCTTTCATTTTATATAATTTGCATTTTGTTTTCCTCATGTTACGCAAGGAGAATGGGTGTACATGTTTCTGCATGTATTCCACCATATTTACAATTGGAAACAAGTTTTGTGACTATCCGTTTTTCCCTGGTCAAATAAGCCTTTCCAAAATCAGGGAAAGAGACAGAAAATTGTTTTCTTTTTATTATTATTATTTTTTATTTAGTTGCAATTAGGCATATCTGTGATCTTTACTGTTTGCCAAAATGGCAATTGAAAGATGTGTTATCTCTCATTTTAGCATATTGTCAGTTATTTTTCTTTCTCGTGTAACCCAAGGTTAATGGCTGTACATGTATCTGCATTTGTTCAACCATGCTTACAAAGGGAATCATCGTTTGTGATTTCCTGTTTTTCCCTGGTCAAAGATGTCTTTCCAAGATGAGAAGGGAGAAAGAAAATATAGTATTGTCATTTTTTGTTGTTGATAAGTTGAATGGTTGTACATGTATCTGCATGTTTTCTCCACCATTTCTACAAGGGAATCAACTTTTGTGATTTCCTGTATTTTTTTTCTGGTCTGTGATGTCTTTCCGAGAGGAGAAAGGATACAGAAAATTTATGATTGTATATTTACTATAGGATATACTGGCTAGTTTCAGCTGATGAAGTTTAATTAGTGGTCCTAAACTGTTCTGCCACAGTGGCTATTAAAGATATGCGTACTCTGCCGTAAAATCTTTGACTTTAACATGCTTTAAGTTTTCTCTTTTTTTTTTTTTTTTTTTGCTTGAAAGTAAATGGCTACATCAGCATTTGTCCCACGTTTTTTAAAAAGGGAAACAACTTTTGTGACTTCCTACTTGTTTCCCAGGTCAAAGAAGCTTCCTCAAGCTGAATAGAGAGACAGAAAACTGTGTTTACTAGTACATTTGTTTCCCCTAAAACTGCGACCAGTCACTTTTATATTACTTTCGGTTGCGCTGGTGCTTAAATAGTATTCGGTATTCAGGCTTCTTTTTAAAGAGTATTCAGTATTCAGGCTATAATTTAAAGAGTATTCGTAGGGGGGGGGGGGGGGGCACCCCTCTGTTTGCACATGTCCCACAAATGAGTTTGCAGCCAAAAAAAAGGTACAGGCAAGTATTTTCGGTTGTGGTTTACATAATGACAAATATATCTGCTTAAGTCAATAAAGACAAAGCAATTTAACCGTGTTGAGTCAATAACTTGTTATTTTCTCATTAATTGTCCCTATCAGTATTTGCCATAATGATAAACGTGTTTAATATAAAAGGGAAGAAAACGCACTGAAGGATGAAAACGGATATTTTCAGAACTCTCTCTTTCTCTGTCGCTCTCTCTTAGTTTATATTCTGATATAAACTTCTTAGTTTATATTCTGATATAAACTAACGATACAATATTAGTTTAACTCATAGGGATGCATGTGATGTTCGGGGTGCTTGGGTGGTGCGATGATACTGCTTATAACTTCCATTGCCGGGGCGTCCTTCTTTGAATAATAGTTGGGCAAGGGCCTACTGTTCTTGCAGTGGATGCGGGTGGGTTGTTCGGACATTTTTTCTCTCGTCTATCATTTCTCTCTTCTTTCTCCCTCTCTCTGGGAGACGACCCGACATAGACTGAATTACTGTCTCAAACGGCCGTTAAACACAAAAAACAAGCAGCCAAAATGCATGTGGTGTTAATCCATGAATGACATAAAATGAACCTATGCAAACAGTGTAAAACGGGGACAAAATGCCTTGAATCGTCCCGTTTTGTATTTAGAAACCATACAACGGCAACCCCATCCCTTGAATAATAAATGGATTTGTCTAACTCGAGCAATGGAAGAGTGCAGAACGTTGGGCATGAATGAGTTGATATTGTACGGAGGCTCCTGGTTCGCAAGTGATTCCTGTCAAGTTTAGAAACAATTCAATCAGGAATCTGTTATTCTTCCATTTTACTATGCGTAGCCCGGGTGTTGGAACCAAGATGGCCTAACGAAGCCCCGATGTTGGAACCAACATGGCCTAACGAAGCCCCGGTGTTGGAACCAACATGGCCTAACAAAGTCTTAAAGATCTGTTTTCTTTACAAACACCAGTACATTGACATGGGCAGGATAAATATTGGATCAAACCTTGTACAGTCCCTAACGTTGACACTCTATGAAAAACTGGCAAGTTAAATGGAAATCCCGTGTCCATGGCCATCAAAAAAAATGACTGTCAAATTTGTGCTGCGTGGCACTGTCGTCTGTGATAAATATTAGGTGTTCCTTTAAATATTTTGAGCAGTGTATCTATGGTAAAAAAGTCTTTATTATTATAGACCTGAGACAGACTTATGCTTGCGACTTGAAACTAAGTCGAGTTTGGCTTCTATTTATTTTGATTAGTGTGGCTTGTTGCAAGTTTAGCTGCATCAGATATTTCAATCCCGATGCCCGTGACTGTTATATTTGTCAGGCCATGATTTTGGGAGGCCTGTTCTGTCTTTGAATCTCTGATGCAAGTGATGCATGTGTCTCTTCCTTGATAGCCGAGTGCAACGAGCGAATTCCAGTTTTATGTTACGTTATGGGTCACTCTGACTTATTTTGTAAATTATGGTTGTTTACTATGATCTGTGACTGTAAGCCTTTCTGGACACCTTCTTCTGTTATGTGGCTTTGAGTACTCAACGTTCTTTCATTATCATTTTATCTGGTATTTATCGCACGTGCCTTAGCAAGTTTCTCTTGAAATACAGTGCCTGCAGTCATCGAACCCGATAGTATTGTTGTTGTTTTTTTCTGAGAATGTCCTACAGGGAAGCTGCTGTTATTTGTACCCTTGACCGATATTTCACATTGTTACACGACATCCGTATTTACATCAGTCCTAGCGCTTAGTCCATTTCTCTCTAAAATACACCACCTACAATAATCAACGGTGTCATACAAAAGTCGCTGAATTTTTATACAAACCATGCATATAGTATTTCAATGAATGTATCATCTGGATAATAAAGCACCAAAGGAATATGTTGTTATACCGTGTATAGAGAATAGAAATAGACCATAGTCTTGATGATCCCACAGATGCCATATATTATTTAAGAATATTTACATGACTGACAGTTCTTGTCTGTTCAACTTAAATTCTTACTTTCCTGAAATGCACGCTATGTCTGCAGCTTAGAATGCTCTTCGTTCCAATCCGTTGATAGAAGCAAACACTATTAGTCGTAATAAATGACTGTCAATCGATATAACAAATAAAATGCACTTAATTCAGCTTATGATTAATGTCAAATATCAATATATAACAATGTCGGTCTTTTAAATGAGAGTAGTTTCTCATTTAATTGATGAAAAAACTATGTTTATAATTAGTGGCATAGCTCATGTGGGACTATAAAATATCAAATTACCCGTCCATTTCTACGATTCTTGAAGGAAAGCAAAATGTGTTTGCCTTTTGAAAACTTGATATGTTATAATGATGAAAGCTGGTTACTTCGGACGAAATAAATATACTGCCGCTGTTTAGTAGTTTGTAGTAACCATTTACAGTTAACATCACAGGAACTACAAAACTGCATTTTTGCCATTATCCTGCTGCCAACATGTCTCCAATAAGACAACTCATACAGTAAGTTGCTGGAAAAAGCTCAAGGTTTCTTTTTTTGTCTTGCATTGCATAAACCCGTTGACATGCTACCTTTCCTACACTTCGTAGCGGTTGGAGTACATATATTTTTCCGCATTCAAAATGTAATTTGACAGCGTGTATCTGGGTTTTTTTTTCGTTATACGATAGACGAATGTGGCATGAATTACGTCATGGCTTCTGTATATGGATATCGTGCCTTTCATGATTAGTTGTCCTCTCTCTCTCTCTCTCTCTCAGTTATGGCTCAAGTTTATTTCAGGACTAAATTTTTTCAGTTTCACTTTTTATTTCAGGGCTAAATGTTTTCAGTTTCTTTTTTGCTTTCACAAATGGTCATGAATTAGAAAAGAATTTCAGATAGGGTGATCATATTTATAAAAAAAAAAGTACATCTAAATTCATGGCAACTGTAAACATTCCAATTTCCATCAATAATTTAATTTGGTTTATACTTAGTGTGAAATAACTGACAATATATCAGGTAACAGTCTCAGAATGTTTCTTTAGTATTTATAAGTCGCTCATATCTGTCGGGGACTAATTTGGGGAATCAGAGAATCTCCAGAGAAGGTCCTTTGAGATATATTGGGCGGTACCGACCGAATATCTTTTTGGTATGGTCCAACACATATTTACAATTCCAAAATTATTCAGTGACTTGATACACGTTTAATCGACAAGAAATTCACAGTTTGTTTTGCGTGGCGACATACCATAGGGTACAAAAATCTGGAAGTCTGCCGCACTGCAAAATAATTTGTTGACTATCGGAGTAATTGCTGCTCCATTCGTAGAGATTATTTTCGTTTTATTGGTTCATTCACAGCAAAGAAACCAATTATTATACTAGTCAATATATTGAATTTGTCTAGGAAAAAAAAACTGCTGGTGTCTGTCTTTTGCAGAAAAGGGTAATCGGATGAGCTACATTGAGAACGATGTAAACTTGAATCGTCCTTGGATGGGCGCAAAAGTTCGGAATTATGACAGCTCTCATGATAAAAATGATATAAACTCGTCATTCTGCCATTTTGTTATTATAGTAGATCGCCTCTCCTCCGGCTATGGTGAAACTAGGTCAATTCTGTTAAGGGCTTTATTCTATTGGATGTAGTATTCTTTCTTATTAATATATATAGTATACTGGCTTAGTGACTTGATCTGTTCGTGGTGTTTATTGAAAGGCTGTGCTGCATTTTCAATGTAGATACTGATTGTGTCGGTACCTGATAATTGCCTTACCGTATGCTTAAGGACTATACAGATTATTCCGCAACGCCCAAGTTCAAATTTGAAAGTTCGACACAGTCAGTACGGCCTCAAATGCCTTGCGGAACAAGGAGCCCCGGTAGCTCAATGGGTTAAGCGCTGGCCTACTGATCTAGCGGACCGGGTTCGAGCCCTGCTTGAGGCGAGCATTGCATATCACTGTCCCATCTTCCTGATAATTGAAATACTGTTGAAAAGGACGTAAAATCGCAAGCGATCCTTGCGGAACAGACCTAAATACGACCAATTGTTTTTAGTATGTAACCTGTTTACCGATAGGTACGATGGGCGCGCCGAGTTGTAGCACATTTTAAAGGGTACAAATAATGTTTACTTAATCATATTTTATTGCCTTTTGAAACAAGCAATGGGGTTGGGCTACAAGTTCTCACAACATTAGTTACAGCCCTTCCCCTACAACATATTTACAATACGTTAACATGGCAACTATACAGAAAGAGAATAACTAAATATATGGATGAAGAACAAAAATGTAAGTATAATTATACATACGCATTATACATATGCCAACACATGCATATAGGTACATGCCCAAGCATGCACATACATGCGCATATAAATTGCATGGGCATTTAAATATATCAAGATATAGAATGATATAAAGGTGATAAAGTAAATAAATAGTATAACTAAGTGAATACGACTAAAAGGAAACGAGAAAAAAAGGAAGAAAAAAAGAAGAGAAAACAAAGAGAGATTTGCGATGCCGCTCGAAGAGGGATCCCAGGAACGCGCGAACAGAGCGCTCCCAATCCAGCAAATGCATCAGCGCAGACCGATCAGATTCTTTACTTTCCCAAACATCCGCAGAATTTATTAATTAATAGGAAGCAATCTGATAGTCAGCGCAGATGCATAGGCTGGTCCAGCTCTCTCCGCCCGGCAGTGCATGAGACCCCGCTCCAGGCTGCACCGCTCTTGAAATTCCCCTGTGCTGAACTGCCTGTGCTCTAGAAGGCCGACGGGAGGGTAGGAATATAGTGAGGGCAGCACCTGAAAAAGAAAGAGAAATATAAGATTGTTTCGTGGAAAAATGCCTATGTTCATGAGGACAACTATATATAAATTCATATTCCATAGTGGCCTCTTAGTTTAGTTTAGGCATATTTTATTGTCCAAACTATTACAATAGGGTTGGGCTACAAGTTCTATCAACATTAGTTACAGCCCTTCACTTAGAGCAGTATATAGGTATATACATTTGAACAACTTTGACTTTGAATATAAGGAATAAATAACAATATAATATGACTGAAGAAACGACCAACAGGTCAAAGAAAGATGAAAAATAGCAAAGTAAGAAGGTGAAAAGAAAATGGATATGAGTAAAGTTAAAGCAAGCGGATTACATAGTAACATGAAACTGAATAATCAAGGGGCAACATCCAGTCGCTCCCGACTACTCGTTTCCATGTTTATATACGAGGTGTTCGGCTTCACATCCTCCGTCTGCCCGTAAAGAAAGCATGCACCCAGGAGATAATACTAAATTATTTGAAACGCCCCGTATCTTTGATATAAGATTGGACCTCTATAAACAGAACATCGTTATCGGTATCGCTGAGATTGTCTTTACCAAACAAAAGTGCATTTATACTAAGAGGGTGATAGCATCTTGTTCTTGTGAAAAAAGTAAGTCGCTGTTCATCGAAAAGGGGACATTCAAAAAAGAAGTGATTGGCCGTTTCGTTATCATTATTGCAAGAACATAAAGGTGACACATTCAGATGATTTCGAAATAAATCATTGTTGAGATTACTACAACCATTTCGAATTCTACAATGGATCACAGATAGATATCTATTTCCCTTACTTGAAAAGGTAATTATTTTAGGAAATAGTGAAGATTTTAGTGAATTTTTAAATCTTTTAAACGAATCAATGTCTCGGACAGAACTGTCTAAGGTGTTCCACAATGCAACTGAAGAAGGGACACAACTCTTCCGAAAAGTCTCCGTTCGTGTTCGAGGAGTCATAAAATCGTTAGCGTTACGAAGAGGATAGCTAGAAATTTCACCAAGTAAAGGTGGGATGAGATCAGATATATAATCAGGAACCATATTATTGTTACATTTATACATGAAGCAAAGTTTTTGAAATTTTCTTCTTTCATGAAGCGGAGCCCATCCACATTCCTTATATAATTTATCCAAAGAGACTGAGCGTGTAAGGCCGGTTACTATTCTTGCTGCTTCGTTTTGAAGTTTTTCGAGGGAATTGAGCTCTTGAGTGGTACAGCCGTCCCAAACGATAGATGAGTACTCTAAAATGGGTCTTACGTATGCTAAATATATTTGATTAAGTGCAACTCTCGATAATGTGAACTTAAGCCTGCGCATTATACATAATACTTTGTTAGCAGATTTGATTATATTTTGTATATGATCATGCCAGCGAACTTTGTTGTTCAGAGTTATACCTAAATGTTTGTGGTTATCAACGAACCTTATGGGAGTGTTGTCAAAAAACAGCTTCGGCACATCAATTTGGGAGAGACTGAATGAGAACAACATTGCTTCAGTTTTACTGGGATTAAACTTAACCAGCCATTGTTTGGCCCACTGAGAGATGATGGCTAGGTCATGATTGATGATACCTTCCAAGTCATTCAAATTTGAGGCAGAAAAATATAAGAAACTATCATCAGCGAATAATCTTGTTAGACTTAAAAGATGTTCAGAAATATCGTGGACGTAAATTAGAAAAAACAGAGGACCGAGTACAGAGCCTTGGGGAACACCCGCAGTTACATTCCGAAAGGATGAGAAAGATGAATTAATAACAACCCTCTGTTGTCGGTTTGATAAATAACTACTAATCCATTCGAGGACATCACCGTCAATGCCATATTGTTGAAGTTTGAAGAAAAGGCCCTTATGCCATACGCGGTCAAATGCTTTAGAGATGTCGCAAAAGACCATACATGAATGCTGTTTCTCGTCGAGCGACTGACAGATATGATGGAAAATATCGACAAGCTGATAAGTGGTTGAATGTCCGGGTAGAAAGCCGGACTGGTACTTATAAAATATTAGATATTAGGTAATTGTGAATCTTTTTAAAAACTATTCTTTCCATTACTTTAGCTACATTACTTAATAAAGATATGGGTCTGTAATTTGAAGCTAGCGTTTTATCATCTTTTTTATATATGGGTAAAACAAGGGATTCTTTCCAGGAAGACGGAAAGGAGTGATCACATAAAATTCTGTTGTATAGTATGCAAAGGGGTTTTAGTACACTGTGGACAGTTCCTATTAGCATCTTATTACTGACAAGGTCAGGACCTATTGCTTTGTTTGGATTCAGATTTTCGATAATATCCTTAATTTCACTTTCTTCAATTGCTATAGTACTAAGTGTTGAATTAGTTTTCATCTCAAGAGGTGGCAAATATACTTGTTCGTCATTAACAGACGAAATTGACGCAAAATAATCATTTAAACAGTCCGCCTTTGCTTCGTCGGTAGAATGAACAACTACATTGCCATCAGGAGACTGAGAACTTAAGGGGGGTATTGCAGAAGTTTTACTATTACCTTTGACAAAATGTCGTATAATCTTCCAATAATTACATTTATTACCACTATAGGATTCAAAGAGAAGGTTTTCAATGTTATTAAAGAAAGCTTCCTTGGCGTGCTTTATGAGATTATTTACCTTATTACGTGCGTGTTTATAGTTAATCCAATCAGTTTGTTTACCGGACTTTGCTGCTTTTGTTTTTAAACGATCACGTTTTCGAGAATGACGTCTTATCTCCGAATCATACCAAGGTTTGTCCGATGGTCGTATGGTTACTTCTTTAGTGGGGATGCTTTCTTTAGCAAAATTCATAAATTTATCGGTAAACGTATTACAAGCATCATCTATACTGCCATCATTCAAGCAATCCCAATCCTGAGATAAAATTTTTTGATTAAATAAGTCAAAATCTGCTCTTTTGTATAACCAAACCGTTCGTTTATAAGCAAAGGATAGAGGGTAGTCATGGGGAATACAAATGTATGTTGCAGAGTGGTCAGAAAAATCATTTGGGGAGGCAATTATACCCGAATCAAGAACAGACATTTCGTCTGGAACTATTACTGGGTCTAACAAAGCTGTATTTCTTGTAGGAAGAGTAATGCCGTTGTGCATAAGCATGACATCTGTAAGATTGTTTACATTATTGTTTAAGAGGTCTTCATTTAGATCTCCAACCAATATGATATTTCCAGACGATTCAAGTGCCATTTCAATATTTCTGTTACAAATAATGTTCTGTCCAATGGCTACAAAAAGTGGTGGCGCCTGTAAGGTTATTTTACGTATACTCCCCCCCCCCCCCCCACCCCTAGTCATTTCTAGGAAGTCAAGGCTTCGTGAGATGAATGGCCATCCACAACCAGCAGCTTGAATAGCTGCTGGTCACATTTTGGTTTAAAAGGTCTCTTACCATATTTGGCCTATCGAATCTCTTACCCATGCCTTCCCCTCCCCCCCCCCCCCCCCCCCCCCACTTAGTCATTTCTAGGAAGTCAAGGCTTCGTGAGATGAATGGCCATCCATAACCAGCAGCTTGAATAGCAGATTGAATAGCTGCTGGTCACATTTTGGTTTAAAAGGTCTCTTACCATATTTGGCCTATCGAATCTCTTACCCATGCCTTTTCGATGTAACTGATCCCATTTTGTATTTTGTGGCGCTGCCACTGTGTTGTACCTAGTATGCAAAGAAACTAATTTAGACTTTCACGAAGGCTAATGGAGGACCTGCATTTTCACAAGCAAACTAGTTATGTTTGTTTCGTTTCACTTGCTCTTGCCAACAACATATTCGATACTTTTTATATTGACAACCCATACTGGAACATATTCAAACCTTAGACCTGTCTCGTCAACATTCCAGATACACTGTTTTATCTTTCAAATTAAGGTCACCTAACAGTGAACTTAGGTACTCAAAATGTCTTGTGGTAATTCAAACATTCAATTCACAGTCTCTTTATTTTCCTAGCTTTTCTGGCGTTCTGATAGCCAGCTTTAATTAGTCCATCCCACCAAGTTTTAGCTGGGTCAGCTTTCTTGAGCATTTTCGGTTTAGTTACTATCCGTTTACATTATGTGCCTGTTCTTTACAATAGCTGTTTTGCAGTATCCCTATCCCATTTTTGTGCAGCCTACTTGTCCGTTTTCACAATTCTATCTTCAACAGCTGAACGAAATGCTGGCTGACATTCAAGAAGATTTTCCGTTTACTCAATCAACAATAGTTAGCACTGTTCAGCAGTTTCACGGATAGACAATTCTTGACTTAGAACCGCTTTAAACGCTTGTTTTAGTTGTTCACTAGGATACTGCTTGACCTGGCCCCTGTTTACACCGCGGATATAAAACCTTCAAACCTAAGATTAAACTAGAAATGTTTCCAAAGAAACACGATTGCCCCCGCCTATTGCCTTGATAACATGGCACCTTTGTCAAAGTTATCATTTGTGCCGTATAATTATGAAATTCCGCTATGCGGGACAAGGTTATGGACCGGACACGAATATGACACGAATATGTTTTCAGAGCTTATTATCCCCCGACCGAAAGGTTCGGGGGATATAGCGATGAGCCTGGCGTACGTCCGTCCGTCTGTCCGTCCGTCCATCCGTCCGTCCGTAAACACTTTCTTGTCCGCTCTATATCTTGAATACCCTTTCGAATATTTTCATGAGACTTCACAGTTATGTAGAACAGGTCATGACGATGTGTCGCGTACAAGAATGGTAACTCTTGCTATTGTACTTTTTGAATTATCTCCCCTTTGGTAATTTTTTTCCAGATTCGTGTCCGCTCTGTAACTTGAATACCCTTTTGGAATATTTTCATGATACTTCAAAGAAATGTAGAACAGATCATGACGATGTGTCGCGAACAAGAATGACAACTCTTGCTTTCTTACTTTCTGAGTTATTTCCCCTTGATAGTTTTAGGTGTGATTTTTTGGCAGATTCGTGTCCGCTCTATAACTAGAATACCCTTTGGAATATTCTCATGATACTTCACAGATATGTAGAACAGGTCATGACGGTGTGTTGCGAACAAGAATGACAACTCTTGCTTTCTTACTTTTTGAGTTATTTCCCCTTGATCATTTTAGGTATGATTTTGTGTCCGCTCTATAACTTGAATACCTTATGGAATATTTTCATGATACTTCACAGATATGTAGAACAGGTCATGACACTGTGTTGCGAACAACAATGACAACTCTTGCTTTCTTACTTTTTGAGTTATTTCCCCTTGATCATTTTAGGTATGATTTTGTGTCCGCTCTATAACTTGAATACCTTTTGGAATATTTTCATGATACTTCACAGATATGTAGAACAGGTCATGACGATGTGTGGCGAACAAGAATGACAACTTATGCTTTCTTATTTTTTGAGTTATTTTCCCTTGATGGTTTTAGGTCTGATTTCGTGTCCGCTCTATAACTTGAATACCTTTTGGAATATTTTCATGATACTTCACAGATATGTAGAACAGGTCATGATAATGTGTCGCGAATAAGAATGACAACTCTTGCTTTCTTACTTTTGGAGTTATTTTCCTTTGATGATTTTAGGTGTCCGCTCCATAGCTTGAATACCTTTTGAAATATTTTCATGATACTTCACTGATATGCAGAACAGGTCATGACAATTCGTCTCATACATGAATGATAACTCTTGCCTTTAGACTCAGTGAATTATTTCCCTTTGGTAGTTTGAGCTGCTGTTTGAGTCTCTGCTCCATAACTGTATAACCCTGGCCAGCTCCAGAATTTGAATAACCGTGTACGTTTTAGAATATTGATGATCATGCTGTGATATCTTATCAGTGTTCCTAACTCTCTCTTACCCCTCCACATTCCGGTGACCCCTCCCGCCCCCCCCCCCCCCCGAAAAAAAATCCAGATTTGGATTCTTTGTCCAAATTCACTTACTAGAGAGCTCAAAATTATATTTGTAGGGCTTGTACTTTAGAAGTTATTCACACATTTTGAAAGTTGAATGTATCGTATGCTATACATTTGTGTATATGGTGGCTGTTTGAGATATTACCTCTTTTTAGCAGTCAAGCATACTGTTTTAGTCTGAGTGTTAGATAATCATGCATCTGTTAACAGTTAATGTCAATCAGAAGCATAAAAGAACGACAATATATTACTAATATGTGTTTTGAAGTGCACCCTTTTTACCAAGGCCCATGGGGATCTTCGGTCGGGGGATTTGCCATCTCCTCTGATGGCTATTTTTTACATAGTTTAAGCGCGCACAGTGACCATCCCCTTTAAGCTTGTGACAAAGTTCTTGCACGAAACAAATCGTCTTGCCAATTCTGAAATCCCACCATGCAGAACAAAACTATGGGCTGGATACGCACAGGTTTTCACTGTAACCGATGCACAAAGTTTAAGTGCGGACTGTGACTTTGACCTTTAAGGTAGCGACATGGTTTTTGTACGTGACACATTGTCTTGTCATAATAATTATTTATGCCAAATAATTTTGAAATATCGCCATGCAGGACAAAGTAACGGGCCGGACACGAACAGGTTTCACTATATAGCCGATGCACAAAGTTGAAGCGCACAGTGTGATATTGACTTTTCAGCTAACGACAAAGTTCTTGTACACTACACATCGTCTTGCCATGCTCATCATTTGCTCTTACCCATCATACAGGACAAAGCTATGGGCCGGTAACGATTCTGGTAACACACAATCACACGCATGCAAGACAGGATAAACACTCTTTGCGCGTCCACCATTTCATGACGTGGGCATTAGAACACGGATTTAAACCCGGAGTTTGGTCTTTCAATGAACAGATATTTTTAAACTTCGGTATGAAAGCTTCAACCGTGGTTAAGAATATTTTTTTTCGAACTACATGTAGGTTTTAGAAAGTGATACCTTAAGGTGGAAGGTTTTAAACCTGGAACTGAGGATTAAAGGCGAAGGCTTGAAACTCAAGCTTTTAGACCTAAGTTTGATAATGAATTATGCATTTTGGTTGCCATAAAATCTGAAGCCGGTCCTGTTTTTCGAATTAAAAGTATAAATTAATTCAAGTCAGAGCAATCAAAACATTCATAAGAAAAAAGGTGGATCAGACCACGTAGTTTGGGCTACCAAAGCCTCTTCAGTGACCCTGTATTGACCTGGCAACGAACGACAGGGGAAAGTATAGTAGACTGTAATTTTGTAAATTTCAAATAAGCAATCGATTCAAAGACTAGTATATACCAAGAAAGTGTCCAATTTCTAAACAAAAACATATTTCTTGCCCAATAATAACTGATATTCTCATTTGCAGCAGACACTTTCAAATAATGCATGGAAATTATTGATACTCGGCATGTTTTATTCATAGTTTTCTCAGACAGTTTTTCAAGCATGTCTAAATACGACTCGACGGTATTGTATTTTTAGTACTGCTTTAAACCTCGGTTTATTGGCGGAGGATAACTTTAGGTTAACTGTTTATTCAAGTCATTCTTATAATTTGGCAACTATACATGAGTGCTCATGTATTATTGAATTTATTAAACGAGTTGGGGAAAAAGATAAGATGCGAGGCTCTGCCGAGCATCTTATCGTTTTCACCAACGAGTTTAATAAATTCAATAATACAGGAGCACGAATGCAAGATTCTATTTATCATATGACACTAAAATCGCATTTTATCAGTAGAATTTGCACTGAAAAGTCACGATTTCGCCATTAGAAAATGCGACGTTTTTATGGACGTCAACGTATAACGTTACGACGTAATTTGCATATTTAATCCACTAGTGGATTATCGTATTTAATGCATGGCTTTATTACACTCTCAGATGCGACGTCATATGATAAAAGGTATATACAGACAATGACGCATGTAAACTTTAAGCTGACCGTCCGACAATGTACCTAATGCTGTTTGTGTAATCGTGTGTGTATAATAATGAAATAAAATAAGGAATAACTGACTCAAAATTGTCTGTTGAGGAGGTCACTTGTCGGTTTAATGGTTTTTAAGCGATGCGACCATAACACCGACGATTTGCGACCATAACACCGACGATTTGCGACAATAACACTGAAAATTTACCTCAATGAGAATCCAATAAGTTATCCTCATTCTAATGTACTTTTTCACATTTTCAACCTTCAGAATGTGTTATTTTGCACCCCAAACACGCGTTACTGATCAGCAACTATTTACCAAACATCAACCAATAACATCAGGACCCAGTTGTTCAAAGCATCGTTAGCCTAATGAGCTCGTTAAGAGGTCATCTCGTTAAGTTTATTTTGACTTTATAACCAAATACACTGATATTTTTGTTGCTTCTCACATTTTTTCAACAAAAAATATTGGGGTATTTGAGATTTTGATATCTGAAATTTTAACGAAACGTTAACTAACGACATCGTTAGTTTGAACAACTGGGCCCAGACGTTTAAGAACTGCAATTTTACTTCTCGAATTTACTCGGGTGATGAAGCTAGTCGAGGCGCTTACATTCCAAAAGCGCTTCATGGAGAGTTTTACCGAAGCTAATAGGAGGAGCTAAAGTTCCACGAAGGGCTTCATGGCAAATTTAATTGAAGCGGAGGAGCTAAAATTCCATGAAGAGCTTCCTGGAGATTTTTTTCCGAAGCTAGTGGGAGGAGCTAATATTACACAATGCGCTTCATGAAGAATTTTATCGAATCTAGTCGGGGGAGCTAAAACTGCATGAACAGCTTCAAGGAGAATTTTACCGAAGCTAGTGGAAGAAGCTAAAATTCCACGAAACCCTTCAAGGAGAATTTTACCGATCACAACTAGCTTTATCATCCGATGAACTTCGAAAATAATAACAGTTACTTCAATTCTTTTATTTTCATCTTATATAGTGTATGCATATATGCAGCAAATTGTAACCGGTAATCAAAAAAAAAAAAAACGAAAACGAAAAAAGGCAAAATTATTGAACGTTATTTAACGGCGATGCTTTTTTCTGATGTCGAACAGCCGTGACCACAGCTGGGGCCGTTTTTATAAAACAACTTAAGTGGTTGCTATGCTGTTGGTAAGGCTGAATTCTATGAAGGAGATTCCCTACTACTATGGAGGAACAGTTTGAAAAAGACTGTTCCTCCAGAGCAAATTTCATAGTTGTAGGGAATCTCCTTCATAGAAATTTAGCCTTAACAACAGCATAGCGAAGACTTATTATAATAATAAGTGGTTTTATAAATACGACCTCAGGACGTTATTTGAAAGTTATGACGTCCAAAAAAATCGTTTTGTTATCACGAGGTCAATTTCGCGTCACTACACGCGGGCAACCAAACTCCTTTTCACCGGACTGTACGGACTGTATAGTCCGGTGAGAAGGAGTTTGGTTGCCCGCGTGTTGCGACGTGAAACATGAACAATACTATGCGTGACTAGTCTCACAGCACTTACTACCGAACGGAGAGATATATAAAAATACAGACGATATTCAGAGTTCGGTAACAGAGATCTTTCATCCGCGTCACATGTTTTATAGACAAATAAGGAAAATTATCCCTAAATTAAGTTACGCCTTCTTACCTGGAGCACTGGATAATATGAGGGATGCCATGAGAAAAGGCGCCGTAAACCTCATTGTACGCCTCGCAAAGATTCAGGTAATCTCGATATCTGGACGGACTGACCAGTGTGTTTGGTTTCCATTACCATCAGCCGCCATATACTGAACGCAAAATGCTAAGCAATAAGTCATTTATTAATGTTTCATAAAAGCGGCCTTCTTTGTTGTCAAAATCACAGAATACGAAAACTTTTCAAAATTAAAACCGCTTTCTTCTCAGTATCATCTGATTACACTGTTACAGTTCAGTCGGTGGAGTATAAAACGCAGAATGCTGAAACAAATCGGACCCAGCTACATGTACGATGATTTACTGTGGTTAAGTCTTAGAATTAAAAGTCACCAGATTTCCAGCACTATAAGCAGACTTGGGTGTGAGTCGATCGTGTGGGTTCATGATCATTGTCCTCCCATCTACATTTGATTACGGTAAATGTATATTTGAATGCATAGGGATTTTAAGATCTGCAAATTATATATGCGACTAGCCCAGGGAACAGGGAATTATAGACGCGACTAGCGCAGGGAACATGGACTTATTGACGCGACTAGCCCAGGGAACACGGAATTATTGACGCGACAAGCCCAGGGAACACTGAATTATTGACGCGACTAGCCCAGGGAACACGGAATTATTGACGCGACTAGCCCAGGGAACAGGGAAGATACTAAATAAATGTACGTTGGTTGGACAAAGACTTCCTTAGGTTATTGTATTTCGGTAATATTATGAGGTACCGTTTCTGATGGCTCATTTATTTAAATGAAATTCGGATCTTTTACGGACTGCAGTTTGTTTAATGAAATATATGTAAAACATATTTCTGAAACGTCATCTTTCATACCCGGAATTTTAATGTATTGGGCGGTCAGCGATTCAAAATGCATGTCTCGAAGTTCTTAAAGTAAATACATTAAAATCAGTTTCTTGTTTCTTTCCTTGCAGATTGTTCAGCGGTTTATTAATTAGCTGAGGCTCACGGCAGAGGAAACGTATAAATATTGACAGTTCAATAAATCTATCTGCGACACTTGGGGAACTCACACTGTGCTATGGACTAACGGAAAAAATATTCTAGTATGAAAACTTAAAACTGGTAAGTAAGTATGTATAGAATATTTTTATTTATCCTATTTGGTGAAAGAATTACCGTTATTACCTTAAGCACCTCAGCAACCAGTGTAGACCTAAATCTGATTGCTAAAGGATCAGTGAAGGAAGTGTCTGCATTGGTTGCCATTATGGCAGACTGAATTAAAACAAGTCTGCTATATTATATATATATTTTATTATGTTTTTGCTTCCATACGATCCATTTTTAAAACAAATAATGCTCAAAAGTTACGACCATTAGCTGTTAATTACGGTGCCGCTATAAAAGGTAAATACAAGACAACATAAATGTACAGCGGTAACAAGGCAGCTATACAACATGATGTTGCATACATATTGTGCCTAGTTATAAAAGCCCACATTATTGGTCTTCATAAAGAATTTTAGCATTAATATACATGTATCACAAGGATCATGGAAATTCTCTATAATTGTGGAGTTTACGCTCTAAATTTTTTATCTATTACTGCACCACATAAGACATTATTGGTCTTCATAAAGATTTTAGCATTAATATACATGTATCACAAGGATCATGGAAATTCTCTATAATTGTGGAGTTTACGCTTTAAATTTTTTATCTATGACTGCACCACATAGGACTGTTAGGTGATAACATATTTTACTCTGGAGAAAATGTGGCTACACTGCAATTATTTCATCGATAAACAAATTTCAGTCAGTCAGTAACCTATAAGCACTATAAGCATTTAATGATGAAATATAATTAGTGATGCTGGGGTACAGGAAGTCAGTTTCAAAACAGCAGAGTATAGGTGTTGCTTTATGGATATTTACATATAAATCAGATACATGTCGGTATTTCCATGTCTGTAATGACTTAAAGAAAATTTTATTCAATTTTTTTTTATGGAAAAATGTTCCCAGTTGGCACACAGTATCGAAACGACTTTGAAGCAAGGTTGATTCAACGTCATTCAATATCACAGTATCCGAACTGACTGTACCCTCTTTTCCGGCTTTCATAGCGTTGAATCGAGGGTACAAAATTCGCTTGTAACCAGTAGTCGGAAATCATTATGTGTGATATTTTATCCGGAGTCTGCTGCGTCATTTATAGTTATTCAGCTTCGAAAATGCAAAGAGGTAAGTTTAATATAATTTGCTCTTCGGTCTTTTACTTTATTACCCTGTACAATGAAAACCTCATGGCCGTCACAGAAATTTTATTCCGAGCTGCTTAATTTAACACGAGTTTGTGTCGTGCAAACCTAGCTATCATCCTATTATCAAAACTAACAAACTGTAGATTGATAACGCCTTCCGTTTATTTTAAAGATTTTTTACAAAACATGTAAAAAAAGGCTCAAAATGGTTTTAGAATCATGCCAAGGGCGATTTGAATACTGTACTAATTACTACCCACCCATACACGACATTGTACAGGGCAATAAAGTAAAAGACCGAATAGCAAATTATATTAAACATACCTCTTTACATTTTCAAAGCTGAATAACTATAAATGACGCAGCAGGTTCCGGATAATATCTCAAAACATAATGATTTCCGACTACTGGTTATAAGCGAATGTATGTACTCTCGATTCAACGCTATGAAAACCGGAAGAGATTGTACAGTCAGTTCGAATACGGTGAATATAGTAATGATAAATCCAAAGCTGTTCCACAATCTGTGACAAAGTTCACGCTGAGGGCATGCGACAGACATAATTGTCTTTAGTGGTATTCCCATTTGTTACTCTTGTAAATAGTAGCGATTATCGCTCTTCCTGTAACACGAGAAACCTCTACAGTTGTTGCATTCATACCACTGATACATGCATCATATGGTCCGAGATACGAGAAAAAAAATATTGTCTTTCCTTCTGGAATGGGAGAGCAGAGACAATTTGAGCGCGACACGACAAAACCAACTAAGTGCCATGTGCGCCCAGCAAAGACTCAGATCAGCCTGGGCATCCGCCCAGTCTGGTCAGAGTCTATGCTGCCCGCATGGAGCTAGCTTGGACCCTTAGCTACATGTATCCTTTAAGCGCACAGCAAAGAATCTGATCGGACTGGGTGGATGTCCCGGCTGATCTGAGTCTTCGCTAGGCGCACATGTCACTTTGTTGGTTTTGTCGTGTCGCGGCTCATTAATATTCTAAGCATCAGCGCAATATTTTAAGGTGAATGTTTACACAACGCCATGATTTTCCGCCATTTTTACAAAGAGAAACCAGGCTTTCTGCGTGCTTTTCTGGGCAATGTCGCTAGATATTCCTTTGTTGATCAAGATTATTATGCCTGTCTTTCTGTCTATTTGTATTTAAATGAAAGTTCATTAACCTCTGTGCATTATGCGCTCCCCTGACATTCCTCGTCTGCGCTAGCCAATGATACTTAGTCCACTTTGTTCCTTACGTAACCTTGGCTTGCGAAGATGCACATTCCTGTGATTAATTAAATTCTTCTCTGAATTCAAACAGGCTCAGTTGCCGTGTCAGATGCTGTTGATATAATGTTTTCGCTGAGTGACTATTGCCGACCCTGATCATACCGGTCTGAACGTTCTCTTTACATTTTGCATGCTCCCGCATGTCTACCCCAGTGTGCACAGCAAACATTGGTAGTTTTAAGTTTGTACATCATCACTCCAGATTATTGAAAACAATTTGTATCGAAACATGGTAAACTAATGAAATTCCGCATTTCTCATTCAATAGAGACGGAGAGGTTCTGAATCAATAAGCAAATGCCCTTTCCACGGTAGTTTTATTGTTTGGCTGACAATTTGTGGGCCATTTGCCATTCTAAAAACGTTTTGATTTGACCCGTCACACAATCTAGATTTCAACTGGATAAATTGGGTTTAGAAAAACGCATTTTCCTAGTAGCTAGATTAATTCAAAGAAAATCGAAAGATTATCATTGGTTCGTAGCTGCACTTGTATTGCATTTTAAAACCACTAGGCTGAAACGATGTTCGCAGAAAGAACATTTGCAAAAGTCAGTAGGAAAATTTGCAAGGACTGACGCAATTCAGTCCCAGATCCCAGGCAAGACACCATGTGGGAAAAGACACCACAAAATTAGTCACCACCAAATACATCATTAGTGGCAGCCATGTGAACAGCCGTTTCCTATGTAGGTGGTCACCGTGCTAGCCTTAACATCATGATACATCAATGACAGACAACCAAGAAGAACCACAACAGAGGTGCCGCCTTGGAATGGCCAGAATTGAAATTACTGGAAGAGCAAAAACAGAGGCCGCCTTGGAATGGCCAGAATTGAAATTACTGGGGTGGGGGTGGGGGCTTAATCGGTTGGGGTGGGGCTTAATCGGTTTGCGGTCGACCAACCCCCCTCGTCCCTGGTTCTGTTTTGGCTCATCAGACACTTTGTTGTTGGGCTTGCGTGGAAGATCCCTAGAGCATAAGTGTAATATCTCAGAAACACAGAAATCAAAATCAAAACTAAGATAAAACAAACTTGAGAACTCACAGAAATAGCAACACTTAAACTCCGGAGCAGAAGAAACCTTCCAGTTAAACCACGGTAGGCCCGACCCAAGACGTACCGAAACGGGTACCAGGTGCTAACCGTCGGTGTTACTATTATGTTAGCTTTAGGTAACCCTCGCCCTTGGTTCTGCCTTGGTTTTATTAACCTTAAATACCCATCATTATTTACCACTGACCATTTCATGGCCTTACTTTTGTTGCCGATCGTCAGTTAACTTGTGTATATTTGCTGCTGCAGGTGTAAAGTTTCTTTTTTTTTTTTTTCGTCAAATGAGCAGCGACTTGACAAAACCAACAAAGTGGATCACCCCTTGCAGCCGCTCAGTCTGATCAGATCTTTGCTGTGCGCTTAAAGCAGGGTAGCTAAGGGTGTTAGTGTCTAGGCGGACAGCAAAGACTCCAGGCTGATAGTTTTATTTTGCTAGCGCACATGCCATTTTTTTTAATTTTCTCGTGTCGCGGATAGAATGTTTTATGCAATGGGCTCGACAGTATCGGATCCTCGACAGTATCGGAATACTCATACGTTATCACCTAGTTTTCTAACAAATGGAGCAAATATTATTTACCATTATATTACAGTCATGAAGTTAGACCAATGACAAAGTGTAGAATGAAACTATGGGAATGTGAATAAACCCAAGTTGTTGAAAAGTTTGGCCCCTCTTCAGCGGCGCTTGCACTTTGTCTGTTGCTCGTTACCTCCAGAATAGATTTCGGTTATTTAAACTATTTTATCATTAAGCGATTGAAATCAATTCTGCTTTGTTATGTGTCTTGGCATCCCTAAAATTGCAGAAAGTCATTATCTTTGTGACATCCCAGTGTTTGATGAAACTGAAGACTTGATAACTGGGAGACCAATGAGCGACAGTAACGGATCATTATATAATTTGAATTGAAATACAGGGATCAGCTGGAAAACTTCATGTTGAATGCATGGTCTGTTGCTGAAAGCGTCATAAATCAACTTCCGGAGTGGCTGGTGTGTCTACTTTCAAAGAAGATCAGTATAAAAATGACACAACATCCTTTTTGTTGAATGTTCCCCACACACAATAGCGCATGATTATGAAGGTTATGCGTAGCACAACTAAGCTTCTGCTAAACATACTGACGAAACATTCGAGTTCAACTCGCATGTGTGCAACCCATTAATGACTGGCGGTTACCAGATGGACATTTGTGCACTTTGAAGTTCAGATTATTGCCACAGAACTCGTTGAATGACCATGTAGTGTTTCTACTTTGCATTGAAGTATGAATGTTAAGGCGGAAAATCACCATAAGTTTGTTGATCCTGATCAGACGCTACGGTCTTATCAGGGTCTTCACTTTGCAAAAGTATTTCGGTGCTATAGGGGCGCAGGGGAATACTGAGTTAAGAATTATTGACATGCGTGTACATTTTGTATACCTTTAATTGTTTTAGAACATTTATAACCGTTGCTAGTGAAGGACTACGAGAAAAATGTCGTCGAAAGTCCGTGAATGTTTTCTCTGAGAGTTAAATAGGTCCAGCTGTTTATGTAGCTAAATTATTGAAGCGAAGAAATTTGGCAGATCGCCTCGGAGGAACTCTCCAATGAAATAATATCATATCATCCGATACTGTCGCAATTGGTTCGTTATTGTCGTAAGACACATCTGTAAGTCCGGATAGGTTATGTACCCTTAAATGAATAAATTTCGTACGTATTTAGACATGGATAGATAGAAGGGTTATTTTGTAATTGTTATGCATCATAATATACACACTTTTAGCATTTATTTACAACAAAAACTGGATTTTTACTGAACTTGATCCAATACTGTCGAGTCACCTGTACTGCAACACCTTTCAGTGTACTTGATATTCAATGATCGTGACCTTGGAGTAAATTTCTCACTCATTGGACAAGGATATACCTAGCTAGAGCTGTCTGAGATTTTTCTAAATCCGGCCCTCTGTCTCAGCCTAGGCTCTGAAAGCTGTCTCATATTGTCAAGCATTGATTTATATAGCCCAGTCTTGTCTATTCAAACAACCCACTTGTTACCTGTCATGTAAATTGCATGCACAGTATGAATTTGACAGCCAGTGACGTGCAGGTAATGTAGATTCCTGATAAGATGTCATTCGTGTAAAATGCATGCATAAGACAGAATTAACAGGATTAGTACAATTAACAGAAAATTAGCTGAAAGAATAGAGTTGTGGCTTCAACTAAAGTTTTAGCATTGGATGCCTTTTTCCTGTTTTGTTATATATAATGGGTGAGAAACATACAGTGATGGGGCTGAAACCTCGGCAAAGAAATCTCGAGCTCATTTTCAGATTTTTACGTCTTATGCTCGGCTGGCCTCTCATAAGACTTAATAATCTGAAAACTAGCCTTAGATATCCTTGTCTTGGCTTCAACCCCATCTTAGATTCTATTAGTCAGCGTTCAACTAGCACAGATTAAAATCGTTCATATGGAATTTTGAATTCTTCGTCTCGATTTCATCACTTAGGTATTACGAATATGTCAAATTACAGTTAAAGCATAGTCCTAGAGTATATGTACATGTAAAGTCTGGAAAAAAAAACAATGACAATAACAACAAAACTTCATAACATGCACGAGTAATCACAGCATTTGTTCCCTTCTGGTTTGCTTTGCGTACAGTGCTCTTGTTGGGTTATCGACACAATTAAATCTTTATTAACATAGTACATTTATAGCTGCTTGTATGCTCATAATATGACCAGTTGAAGAATCTAATATCGACGCCAATAACTCTCAATATCCAGTCAAGAAGAAAATTATTATGTTCTTGCCCAGACTGTTAAGATCGACATGCTTTGAGAACCAGGAACCGTTACCTAGATAAGAGAGGAGAGAGACAGAAATAGCCAATTCACTTCCTTAAAAAATAGGTCAATTATAGAATAAAAAATAAAATAATTGGATGGGAGAGAAGCTCGTACTGATCATCGTGGTTTGTTGAATATTTTCTATTTGAGCCGCGACACGAGAAAACCAACAAAGTGGTTGTGCGCCCAGCGCAGACTCAGATCAGCCTTGGCATCCGCCAGTCCAATCAGACTCTTCGCTAAGCGCTTACATGATAGCTAACGGTCTAAGCTACCTTCATGCGGACAGCGAAGACTCTGATCAGACGTGGCGGATTCCCAGGCTGATCTGATTCTGCGCTGGACGCATAACCACTCCGTTGGTTTTCTCGTGTCGCGGCTCATTTAGGGTTTATTTCTATGCCAGTTGTCTATATATGGAAACATTTATTAGAGTGGCCTTGTGATAAAAGCTAACATGAAGACTGTTTTATTCGATCCCGGTGTTCACTCCAACATTTCTTCGTCTTCATACTCCGATTCGATCATATCTGATCATTACATCAGAGGACTGTTCTGTGGTGGCAGAGAGCCAGAAGAAGTTTTCAGCTGTAAAGGGGCTGGTAAATACTCTGTGAAGCCACCGCGACCCCGAAGGGAACACTCAACCATTCATACTTGCCAGCGCCGGGTTTGAACCCACGCGGCAGAGGTATGTAGCCAGTCTACGCTTTATAGGTAAACCTCGCTACCGACTGAGCTATCGGCATGTATTCCATCCAAAACTGAAAGCGATGATATACGAGTTGAAACCAGAGATACTGCCACTGATACAGACATGACTGATCCTGATCTGGATTCTGATAAAACTAAGAGAAATTAAAGCAAGCAGTGTTTTTTTATTAAGAGAGGAAAAGTTATATTCAATCATACATTGCTAGACCATTACAGGGTTACTGATTAGGCTTTATTGGCCGCGACTGTTCCCATTTCTCTTTAAGGAAGTTATTGGTGGGTTTTTATTAGAAGTTATGAGTAAGTTGTAGACTTTGCTTGCATTTTAAAACTCACATATAAAAAAGAAAGATGTTAATACACATTAATCAAAATTTTAGTATTGTTATTATCATAATTTGAGCCGCGACGTGACAAAACCAACAATGTGGTCGTGCGTCCAGCGCAGACTCAGATCAGCCTGGGCATCCGCCCAGTCTGATCAGAGCCTTTGCTGTCCGCATGTTGGTAGTTTAGACCCTTAGCTACCCTTTGAGCACTTAACGAATAGTCAGATCAAACTGGGCGGATGCCCAGGCTGATCTGAGTCTACGCTGGGCGCACAACCACATTGTTGGTTTTCTCGTGTCGCGGCTCATTTTACACCTGAGTATGAGCTTCTACTAAGACAGTATGCCGGTAAGTTCGGCAGTGGGTGCTTTAACACAGGGTATAATCGATTCCGCCAATTTTCGCTTCCTGCAGAGACTGTCCGTCATATTTGGCTTCTGCTGAGACTGTCCGCGAACTCTTGCTTCCTGCAGAGACTACTGTCCGCGTGATTCTGCTTCCTGCCGAGACTGTCTGCGTGACTCTGCTTCCTGCCGAGAGCCTCGGCAGGAAGCAGAATCACGCGGACAGTCTCTGCAGGAAGCCATTTATCATGTACAGACGTCTCGGCAGGAAGCAAGAGATCGTGGACAGTCTCGGCGGAAGCCAAATATGATGTACAGTCTCTGCAGGAAGCGAAAATTAGCGGAATCGATTATACCCTGTGTTTAAGTAAATCATAGTCTCAGGTAATGCCATTGCATTGCGTAAAGAATATCTCAGACACTCATTCTTGTAAAAGAAGGACCAAATTTAAACAATAGACATCAACAGCACATCACTGCATTACATGTAAGACAACACATACAGAAAGCTACATGAACAGGGTACTACCCCCCGCCCCAGTAGGAGGTTATCAAACTAGCCTCAACACAACCAACACGCAATGGGCACACCTTGTCGAATCACAATGAGCCAGTGATGAGTCAATGTTAGGTCAATATTGCGTGCTTGATGGGACATTATCTAAGACAATAAATTAAGGATGTATAGTGTGACGGAGAAAATTTCAGAAAGGATATTTATGATTGAAAACAAAATGCACTTTGAGTTTACACCAACATGATTTTCAACAATTTTCACAATAGGGGAACAACTTTTGTGAGTACTTGCTGGCTGGCTGGAACGAAGAAAACCGCCGTAAAGTGAATCAACTCTTAAAAGACAGAATGTATAACAGTCCCAAAAAGAGTTATTGTTCCTTTATGAGTTGACTATCATATAGGAGGAAGGCAAAATGAAAATGGCAGAGTTGATTTATCAAATTTGAGACGCGTAAATTGGTAAAACCAATAAAGTGGTTGTGCGCCCGGCGCAGACTCAGATCAGCCTGGGCATTCACTCAGTGTGGTCAGACTCTTCGCTTCAAGTGCTTAAAGGGTAGCTAAAGGTCTGACCTACCTCCATGCGAATCGCGAAGACTCTAATCAGACTGGGCGGATGCTCAGGGTGATCTGAGTCTGCGCTGGGTGCACAACCACTTTGTTCGCTCTGTCGGGTCGCGGCTCATTTGAAGGTGTACCATTAGTTCATGTAGTGGATATTTTCTTAATGGTAGATAATGTACTGCTTGCTGTATATATTCAAACAACATTTTTACGACAGTTTCCGATTGTATTTTAACGACCAGCAAACACATTTGGATTCGAGACTTTCATCACATGTTTGGTTTTACGACAACAAACCAATTACAGTAATAGCTTATTTGTTTGGGTGTGTAATAGAAACTGACTTACACGCAACTTGCGTAAGAATCATTCATATTATATGATTCATTTAACACTTTGCCCTAGACTATGACGTGACGATATCTAATTTTACTTACTCATTAATATTGATGTATTGTCTTAAAATCGTAACAATAGTTCGAAAAGGTTTTTTGGGACCGCACTTCACATCGCCTAAACTGATAGCGTTGTAAAGAATGCTTTTGAAAATATTCTTTTCTGTTTGACACCTTTTATGATTACTAAGATTCGGAGCAGTGCTGTTTTTTTTCTGTCCTATTCGAGCATTTGTAAAAACGAGCAACAGTTACTGTTAAATGTCGAAAACGGAAAGAATATTGCATTCATTGATTACCTTTGTAAACAGCAGAAGTTTTTTTTTTGTTCATAGCCTCACTGCGCCCAACGATCAAAGCCATAAAAACGTCTAAGATAGTCTCCATGAAAGTTTATATAGCAATTGGTCTTGCATATGGTACAGCGGACCATCGAAATAATAATCAAATATCAAAACTCAACATTTGCAGAAAGTTTATTTTTACTCTATAAGTTGCCTTAAAGTAGTTGTACCGGTATATACATGTACGTTTAACGATCGGATGACAACGGTGCAAGGCGTTGCCTCCTAGTGTCGTTTTTATGCCTGGTAATGGTAAAAACCAGTAGGTAGGTAGGTAAAAAAGTAGGTAGGTAGGTAATGGTAAAAACCAGTAGGTAGGTAGGTAGGTAGGATAGGGTAGGGTAGGTACATATATGTAGATAGGTAAGTAGGTGGTATAATACAAAAGTGACCCAAATAATAATTATTTAACTTGTAACGCAGTAATTGGATGAGTATATAGGATCACTTTTGCAAATGTAGGATACTCAGTAAACACATTCTGCCATTGCCAATTTTTGTAGTACGACTGACGATTGAAAAGTTCTGAGCCTAAGGTACTTCTGGTGAATCTGCGCATGCGTGCTTAACATGAATGCAATAAGTTGTTACATGTACATGTATTCACTAGCTTTCGGTGGAGGTTTCAAAAATATCTGGTGGAAAGTTTCTTTTTTTACAGCGCCTTAAACATAAGAGGGGTGGCATATTTTTGAAATAACATTTAAAATCTATTTGTCTTGCATTATTTTGAAAATTCATTCTTCACATTCTACAAGGTTTAAATGGTTCTTGTCGTAGTACATGCAAATCGTATGTTGATTTGTCAATGGTTCGATGGAAACGCAAAATATTTTGGCATCTGGTGGCTTTACCATAAACCCTTTAATATTGTAACCCTGAAACTTAGAGACCCATAATAAGGAACATTGTGAGCAAACCCCAAACAAGGTTTTTACACACAAAAAAAACAATGACATCTTACATGATTTTGGCAAAAAAAAAGTTAAAAGATATCCACTCCTGTGCACGCAGAGCTTGCGACTCCGCTTGAGTGCACTATCTGCAGAAACTTAAAAAGAGACACTTCATGAAAATTAAAATATTGCTTTTTATTCTGGAATGGAATAAATTTATGTTTGCATACATGTATATCATCAATTTCCGGGATGCTGTAGGATGTATATTTTCAAAAATTACTGCAAAATGTTTTTCTCTGCTAAAGTTATGGTCGTTCAAGAGTTATGCGGTGCACTCATGGGGATAACTGTAAAAGATGGAGTGTCATCCAATTGATATTGAAGGCAAATTCCTGAAATTTGGTGATTGTTGCTCTGTATAATGCTGTTGAAAATCAATAACTCCAATTTACTCTAAAGTGTTCAAAACATGGTGGGGCTCAGAACTTTTCAACTACCCCTCGTATCGGCGAGACACTGACAAACATTGAACTGTGTTGTTGTTGTGTTTGTCGATGATTGATGATGTTAGACGGGTCTTTTTAGCAAATCGCCTTTCGTCTTTATGGGTCTTAAACAGCAAGCGCAATACCTTTGAAATTGTTAAACTTTGTTCACGTGGCGAGCAAAGCTTTCTTGTCACAGAATATCTGTCATGGAAACTTTGTCAAAAAGTTTTCGTTTACACGGAGCAAGTTATTTGCCATAGAAAAAGTGACAACAACTTTGAGAAGTATACCTTAGCAACGAAATATTTGCTGCAGTAATTACACGAACAAAGGCTTCTTGATAAACTTTATTCGTGTGACCGGTCAACAATGCCACGTACCTGGTTTGTTTTTGAGCAAATGTTCTCTGTTTGTTTGTTTGGGACCCATTCTGACAAACTTAATCCGTGTCAGCTTAGTGGGCTGTTCTATTATCATCAAATGGATGAGTTTAATTGTCAGTTCATGGGTGTCTGGTTTAGTTTATTCTTATAAAATACTAGTAGTGAAGACCCTTATAAGACGCCGCATGTTGCGGCGTCTGATCTGGGTCTGCGCTGCTTGCCTTTGTCGTTTTTATGCACGCTAGGCATGAATGGGTTAATGATTGCACGGACCGAGTTTAATTTGTCACAAATAAATTTGGCAAAAGAAACGTGGCATGTATTTCATTAGTTTAAGTGAAAGAAACTTTGTCCGTGTGAACAAAACTAAGGAACTTAGTAAAAAGTAGGAAAGTAAGGAACGTAACTTATGAAAGTAAGAAAAGTTTTAGTGTCACTGACCAGTGCTGTTCGATGAACTCGCAACATCTGTATGGAATCAATATATAGATGAACATAAAGAATTATTTTTGTACTACATAAATCATAAAACATCTTGTAGGAAAGAAAACAAATAGATCAGTCGATAGATGAAAGTATTGTCAATAAATGTTTCAGATAGGTCTGTATTTCTTCGATTAATCATCATATCTGTCCAGATTTTATATGCTTTTCAGGACAAAATGATATCCGATTTCATGTAAAAGCTTCGATAATCACAATAAACATGTAGGTATAAGTCGTATTTTTGCAATGCAGCTGCCTCAAATATTTCGGTCTTTGTTTCCACAATCACGTTACATGTATTTCCATATATGCCTTTCACGGTACCGAACATAACTGGAACCATGACATGTCTTGGTACTTCTGAGTCTCATTTAAAATCACCAAATTGAGCTTAACCGTTTTTAGACCGGGTACCCGTTTATGGCACATTTGAAACAGTGCAGACACTGTGTTACCGTAACTTCTATGCAAAATACAATGAAAATGAAACCACTCAGCAAAATCCCCTAAAGCTAGAAATGGACTCATCCAAATTATAAAAATCGACAAATCCACTGGTCAAAAAATGTTAAGATGAAAGTTAGCTCATGTACTTGCATACTTACACATAAAAGCACAGGTACAGGACAAGCACATACATACATACATACATACATACATACATACATACATACATACATACATACATACATACATACATACATACTTATGCATACCGCATGTGCACATATATACACTGAGAGAAATAAATTTAGCATTTTTTCCAAAGGGTTGTGAGATTTTCTTTAGGGATAGTATTCCCAGGTTGTTGATTGAATACAGTTAGTTTAACTTAGGAGAATGCGATTACATTTAACTTGGACGAAAAAGGTGACTTAACGCATGTTTGACGTCACTTTAAATGAATTTACTCTTTCCGCGGGCTCACAAACAATTAAACAAAGAAATTATTGTCAATTTGCTTTAGAAAGGTTTTAACTGGGTCCTTGAACAAGAAACCGTAAATGGGTTTGCAAATAAACGCATAAAAAGCCGGCAACGGGACACGTTAGTTTGATGTTAACTTGCCGAAAAATTCAACCGCCATTCTAAACATTTAGAGGCCATGCCAATGCAGTTTGGTTCAAGATTTTGGAACAATTCGTTAATTGTGAATTTTGCTCAGTCTAAATTGCTTTGTGAATGCCAATTTTGACGGCGTCAGAAGCACATTTACGTTTATCATGGTAACAATCTGTTACCACACAACACTGTGTCCTTGTTAACGAATGTCTAACTGCTGCAAATTGGCACTGGTGTAAGATTTGAAGATGAAACAGCGCCTGAAAAAGATGAGTTGCATAAAAGATTTATGGCATTTTTTGGGTTAAACCCTTGGGCACAAATGCGACGCGATTCTGCTCTATAAATAAACTTTCGACCTTAACTCTTGGGTTTCTGGTACCCAAAATGATACTTTACACAGCGAAAGAATACAAATTCCCACTTTTAAAATAAAGCTGAATTATACGCTAATTTGTAAAAAACTTGCTAAATTTATTTCCCTCAGTATATATACACATACATGTACATACTAGTGTAAATATACACATACATACATATACTCACATATACATAAAAACAAATATACATACACATATACAGCTACTTAAATACATATATACTCAAATATGCATACATATACACACATGTACATGCATACATATCGCGCACACACACATACATACATACTGGTGTTTTGCAATAATTTTTATGCCTATACAAATTTTTCATAAATCTAAGCATACCCTCAAGTGCTTCTGACGCCGTCAAAATTGACATTCACAAAGCAATTTAGACTGAGCAAAATTCACAAATAACGAATTGTTCCAAAATCTTGAACCAAACTGCAATGGCATGGCCTCTAAATGACCAGAACACTTTTAAGCAATTTGCTTCTTCTTGGGTGTCAAAAACTCTTACACCTACATGTACCATGGGAATGTTTAGCAAGGGACATTGCTAAGGATTCCGACCAGAAAAGTTCGTTGTACAGAATATTTCGCAGAAGCGATTTTGCAACCTATATAAGATACCTTAACTATACTGACAAAATGCTGAAACGCTTCCACGTAGGTTATTAATAAGTTTTTTTTTCATGGTGTATAGGAAAATGGTAATAAAAATCGAGACCGAAAAAGAAACTTGTAATATTTAATAAAAATCCGGATAAATTACTTTTCTGCAAGAAAATATGCATCCTGCGGAATAACGAGAAGACGGGACCTTCTTTGGAGCAAATTAGTATAGGTCCTGTTGTAAAAAGAGCCCGCTTAAGACATTTAATACATGTAAGTAGAATGCCTATTCTATTCTGTTTTCGAGCTATTGAAAGAATACTTTATAAGGCATTATTTGAAAGTCTCAGTTGAAAACTCAATATCTAATTCGTTTGATTTTTCTGATCATTGATAATACTGTATTGTAGGGTTGTTATGTGAGTGCGTTTCCAAGAGACGAGCCGGGCCGGGTAGCGCTATCGGTAGGGCACCTGACTCGTAAGTCAGAGGTCCTGGGTTCGAATCCCGGTCTGGCCACATACTTTCGTTTCTTCTTCCGCTGATTCAAGAAGGGCAGTTGTCAGTTACTAGCGAAAGTATGTGCACTTAGTACTGGTTAACCGCTTAGGAGGTCTAAGCCTGCCCTGGAATAGTGTGGTTAGGTTAACTGACCGTCCCGACATGACCTTAGTTGTTTACCGTGGACGTTAAGCATCAAATCAACCAACCAACCAAATCCAAGAGACGAATTTTATGATTTTGTGATAAAATCTATCCCCACCTACAAATATTCCACCCTTTGCATGCCACTTCATTTTCATCTTCACACTGCTCATTTGTATTGTTCAGCCTTGACATTCCGCGACCACACAGGACACACTTGTGCAACTGTATCCTTTAAAATGAGTTTTTGAAGTTGTTGGCTTTTGTTGTCGTTTGAAAAGACTTAATGCAAGGAAAAAGTTATATGGTAATACTGCAAGTGTAATTAAACGAACGTCCTTGGGGTATGGCGCATTAAATGGAGGCTTAATTACAAAACATATTTGAATGGTGCCGTGACACAGCTTCTCGTCAGGCATGTGCAATATTTCCATGCTTATTCCAGACTGCTTATTTGTGCAGTCTTTTCAGAGAACGCGCAGCTCGCCCGGACAATACGATAAGGTTTTCAGGCGTTTAATAGCAAACTGTATATGTACTGCATTAACTGTCTATCTGCAAAGGCTGGTTTGTTGTTTTCGTGCCTAAAGACAGTTTTTTCATGACGCGGGTCTTGGGAATGCTACGTTATTTTCTGCTATGCCCAAGAGAATTATTATATACGAATTTATCTGTATCAAATGCAGAATCAAGCTAGTGTGCATAAAATGAGCTAATAAAAATCTCATTTATCCTTTGTTGCTGTAGTTGCGCATGCTGCAGGATAATATCTGCTATCGGAATAAACTTTACATAATGACAATTTCTATCCGCTCATTTTCGCAAATGAAAGCTGGACTTTTTATGCAGTGATTAAAGACAAATGAGCATGCGCAGCCGTACAGTCTGATCAATGTCAGACTCTTCTCTTGTAGCACCAACAACCCTTGCACCAACCACATAACCTCAAAATGAAGTTTGAGCGTCACTGCGACGTCGCACCGACGTTCATACGACGTCATTCTGTCATTGTCTGCCCACTGGTTAGGATCTCAAATGCCAACAAATCTTAATCTGCTCTGTTGATATAAGTTATCCCTGTTGGCATATACCTTTAGGAACCAAATCATTGTGGAAATGCTAATAAGAACTGACTTCATTTTCTACTTTATAGTGGAATTATGTAAGGTTATTCAGCATAAGCTCAAAAATGTGGATTCGCTGAATATACCATGAGGAAATTTGTACTTTTGTTGTAAGGCTTCTATTTTCAAGAGCATTAATTGAGCAGTAAACTTAATTTGTCTCGACATAAATGGCAATACACTACGTAAACGTAAACGTGATTTCTCTCGGGTTCTACAGAGTTGTTTTGTATTTACAGAGATCCAACGCAACAAGAAAGATGTTTTAATTGCTAGCATTGTGGCCACCTCCGAGTATAGCTGCCCACTTTGCTTCCTTTTAAGTATTGTAATAGAAAAAATAATAGACAAAAATAGATGTTGAATGATTTTCGTATAATTTGTCCAAAATGATGCCTTCTTTTATGACGTATGGGTATTAAATGTTTTGGTTGAATTGAACCATAACGGAATCTAAGGGCGAGGTTTAGATCCTGTAAATTTTAAACTAGGCATGCCTATCTTTTTACTTTACAACGTTCCTTGTATAACAACAGTAGGTTATATATGGCTGAAGATACAAAAAAGAATAAAACGCAGTCGCAAAGCAAACCAAACCGAAACATGAAGCGACGCGTTACGCAACGACAAAACAGAATTACAAAATAAGCACTCACTGAAGTCTAACAAAGACTGCAACAGAAGAAACGCCCCACTAATTAATTTGGTTAAAATCAACATTTGCATCAGGTCAACTTAAGCGTTTTCACTTGCAACCTCTGGAAATGACGTTGGTGTTATACGAACAGGCTCAAGAAGGCCGAGATCCCACGTATAAATATGATTGGCGTCGCATGACGAAAGTTAAAAAAAAGGCAAAATTGGAGCCGCGACACGAGAAAACCAGCAAAGTGGCATGTGCGCCCAACAAGTACTCAAATCAGCCTGGCCATCCGCCCAGTCTGATCAGAGTCTTCGCTGTCCGCATGTAGGTACTTACGTCCCTTAGCTACTCTGTAAGCACAAAGCGAATACTCTGATCAGACTTGGCGGATGCCTAGGCTGATCTGAGTCTTCGCTGGGCGCATATGCCACTTTGCTGGTTTTCTCGTATCGCGGCTCAAATATTCTGGTTTAAGGGGGACATAATCCTGGGGTGGTGTCGGCGATGGTGCTGGTTATAACTTCCAGTGCCGGAGCCTCCTACTTATTTGGTTGAAAGTAGGGCAAGGGCCTACTGTGCTTGCAGAAGATGCGGGCGGGGGTTGTTTTGGATATTTTTTCTCTCATCTATCAGTTTTCTTTTCTTTCTCCCTCTATCTGGGAGATGGCCCGATATAGACTAAAATAGTGTCTCAAAGGGCCGTTAAACCTAACACAACCAACCAACCAACCAAACGCCATAATATCCTGTAATCCTGTAAACAGTCCAGTGAAATGTCATGTCATCTTAGGAAATCATATATCATATCGGTAATGACATAACAGGGTGTGTGTGTGTGTGTGTGGGGGGGGGGGGGGGGGGGGGGTCATAAACGTCTTTAAGCCTTGTGCGTACCGTTGATACTGAAATTAACCAGTGTAGCTGTGCTTTAGTTTTTGAAAAGCATTTCACCACCAAAGACATGGTTGATATAGAAATTTGAATAGATGTGTAACCTACATAATTCCGACTTGCATCGTACGGCCATAAGATGATAGAGTATGCAGATTCTGGTACACTCAGTATACGGGAAGCAAATTGCATGCTAGGTACCCCTGAGTCCAATCCAGGGTTTGTTTGTATGTCTATATATTTCATGAAGACAAGTTAACTTCATCATGAAGATGATTTAACTTCATCAAAAAGGACATTATATATAGTGTTCATTTTGTTCATATGCGCGCGCATACGTCTGTCCGTCGGAGGATGATGGTTGAGGTGTTTTTTTGTTTGTTTGTTTTTTTCTTAGACATTCCCTCAGACACTGAATCGCTAAAGAAGGAGGGTTCAAAAATTAGTATGATGCTTGCTTGGGCATAAGCCGTTTCCAATTTGCTACTCTATGCTCAAGGTCATTACCACGAGTGTATCAAAAGGTGACTGTCTAGACTTATGTTTTAACTGAGGTTAAGGTCTGATTCAGATGGTATCGCCTTCGTATTAGGGAAGCAACTGCGAAAGGTATTTGTAAGCATTCCTCTTGGAGACTGTATTTCAGCCGCCATTATATGTAGATGATTTCGACTTGATATACGTGAGTCTTACCTTGAGCAAAGCCGATCCTATCTAAACGATATTGCCCCCGTGTTCGGACAAATGTCAAACTCTATATCAATTATTAAGTTTTTGTAGTGGTTCTCACAGATAATTTTTCCAAGATAGTATGATGCTTGCTTGGGCATAAGCCGTTTCCAATTTGCCACCCTATGCTCAAGGTCATGGCCACGAGTGTAACCAAAGGCGAATGTCTAGACTTATGTTTTAACTGAGGTTAAGGTCTGATTCAGATGGTATCGCCTTCGTTTTAGAAAAGCAACAGCGAAGCATCAAAACTCCTGTGTCCTTGACAATGCCATTTAATGAATT